>OW026523.1:140738508-141938508 GCA_932274085.1 Protocalliphora azurea | reverse complement strand
TTCTTGTTCATTGCTTCTGAAGTAATTCTCTTAAAACTAATTTTATACAAATTTTTAACAAAAATATGGTCTTAACTTTGTTAATAGATAATAAAAAAACTTTTCAACTTGAACAGAAAAAAAATCATATATTTGAAAATTTTTTTCAAAAATATTATGAATCGAACATGACTTTTTTCCCAAATTTTTTCACAAAAAATAAAATTTTGTTCATAGATATTATTAAATTGTTCATAATGAAAATTTTAGTAATTTTTTGTTAAATCTTTGGTTTAGTTGTATTAGATTTGATTGCAAATGGTAAATGAAAATAGTTATACATGAAAGTAATAACAACAAACACCTTAAAATGGCAAAATTCCATTTCAATTTAATGTAACAAAAAATAATGTTTAGAAATTTGCGTAATTTCGCTGGCATTCTGCAGCACATCTTTTTGATAAAAAGCGCTTCTCTTCTGTTCCTTTAATGTAGCTAAAAATCATTAAAAACCTAAAATTTTCTGAACAAATTGAAAATATAAATGAAAATTTAAAAAATTTTTGGACTTTTGATTCATTTCAAAAAATGTAAAAAATTGTTAATATTTAAGACATTATTCTTAAATATTATGAACTGAAATTAATGAAAGTAAATTCTTATATTTATGAACAAACTTTTTTCTGTGTATTAAATTTTTATTTTTAAATTATTCACCTTTTTTCCAGCTAAAAAAAGTTTTTATTAACTTTTATAAAAGTGGAAAATGTGCATTTAGTACACTTTTGCTTTATAAGGCATATTAACTTTCTTTTCAACTTTTTGAAGCATACTAAGGACTTCGTTCTTTCACAGAAAATTCGAAATTTTTTTTCAGAATCTTTGTGATGAAAACCAAGATATAGGCCAAAACGCGTTATTAGACTTCGTTCTTGCATAGAGCTATTACAAATATTTTTCTTTAATGTTGAAATCGGTTCTTAATTTTTCACTATACCTTTTTTTTTTAAATTAATGTTGTTTATCTTCATTTGGTATTGTTGTTTTTTCATTAAATTGAAAATATATTACATTTCCATATAACATCTCAATACGAATGAAGGGTAAATAAAATTCGGCAAAGCTGAATATAACACTTCAACTTGTTTTATTTGTTGTTATTTATTGGTGTAATAAGCAATTTTGGTTGTACTTTGTTTTCTAATTATTTCAATAATAAATTGGCTTTTACTTTTAAATTCATTTCTATTTATATTAAAGTCGATAACTAAATATTATTTTCATACATACATCTTTCTTATCTTTTGCATATCTCTTTTTACACCATTATTTATAGAAAATTAGCTAGAATCATTTACTAATTGCATTTAATTGCCGATTTTTACAAAAAATATGTGAATGTGACTTTTCTTATGAATGAAAACTAAAAAAACTTACCGAAAATAATATTTTTCTACATATTTGCAATTGATTTTATATATAAAATATTTATTTATTTGTATTTGATTGCCCAGTTTAAATGTTGTTTTTTCCACTTTTATATTTGAAAAACAAACAACTTACAATTTACAATTACAAATTCTAATGACCAAACCAACCTTAAGCCAATGACTGCCAACCGACTACTAAAGTTTAGTTTTGCGGTTTTGTTTGCAAAAAAAAAAAAATGTGTTTATTATAATTTAAGGGGGGTTAGAATTTATGGGAAAACCCCTTTAGACATTAAAACACCTTTAAATCACAACAGTGAACACTCAAAATAAGGGAAATTTTATTTTGGAGGTTTACTAAGTGAAATTTGAAATTATGTGATTTAATTCAAATGGTTAACGTTTAATGATTTTTAATTAAACTGAAGATAAAAAACATATTCTTAAAATCCAATAATCGTTCAATTAAATCCAACAAAATTTCTAAAATTTTGAAAAAAAAAAATTCATGACTAAAGTCTCTACTTTTTGTTCTTTTAACTTTCTATTGTTTAAAATGTTTTACTAGACATAATAATTATATTCTACAAAAATGTTTTTTTTTTATTTTGTAAATATTTCAATGTTGGGTGGTAGGTCACAAGTATATTTTTTGATTTTTATTACTTTTTTTTATAAAAGAAAATAAAATAAAATCCTCATTTTTGTTATTTCGGATTTTCTACAGTTTTCTTTATGACCGACCCCAACACAATAAAAGCGGAAATGACCGCATTTATTACAAAATATGCAATTTTCCTTTCACATTTGTTTGGAGGTAGAAAATATTTAACATTTACTTATACTCATTTATCCATAAATCGAATATAAGTATTTTGTTATACATATTTGGACTTTGTTAAAAAAAAGAAAAAACACACACACACACACAGAAAGGAATTGTAAAAACTATTAACAAAATTATTACATTTATTCAAAGTCAAGGACTTGACATGGTTTATAAACACGAAAAACATAACAAAATTTTGGTTGTAACAAGGAAATGATTCTTTCATTTCTTAATTATAAATAATTAAAATTGAAAACAATTGTAATTTATGTTTATTTATTTAATTTTTATTATTTATTATTATTATTATTTTTTTTTTTTTTTGTTTTGAAGAAAGGAAAGAAAAAATAATAAGAATCTGTTTTTCGTCCAGTAAAGTGTGTAGACGATATAATTTAGTCGTAAGAAAATTGATTTACTTGCGGTTTGGATTAAACTCATAACAAAAGATGTTGCTACTGCCTTTGTATTTACTCTACAAATATTTGGAAGAAATCTTCTTTCTTCTTTTTAATATTTGGAGGAAAATCATTGAAGCAATATTTTTCCAATATTGTATTTTTATCAGTTTAAAGAAAGTTAGGCCATAAACAGCAAAAAATATATAAAATTTTAATTGTTTTAAATTATTTTTATCCTCAAAATATTGCCCATTTTTCAGTAAGCTGATTATCAGCTCCGTAATAAATTGATGATATCCCATGGAAATCATCTGGAAGAAATTAATGCAATACTTTTATTTTTTAATCACAATTTTGTCAGTTGTCGAAAAATTGTTCAAAAATGAAAAAAAAAAAAAAAAAAAAAATATTGAAGAAATTTATTTGAAATGGATATTTTATAAAAGCGTTTTAGTTTTTATGCTTTATGATGTTAAGATTTATGCGCATGCATGCTTTACAAGATGCAAAAGATTTCTTTATTATATTATTTCAAGATTGATTTAATGATAATTTATCTATATATTTATTACATCTTCCAGCAGATTATCTGGCGGCATCTTCTCTTTCTCACCTAGATGATTATCTATCAATATTGCCTATTTTTCTTCTATGCCGTATTGATTTTTTATTGCTTAGATTTATCGCCTGTGACGCACAATCTCTCCCGATGGGGGAAACTTCCGCAATACGAATATGATTATTGCGGCAATAAATTTTTTCTTCTAAGAAAATACGAATTGGAATCAGTGTATAGTCGGTCACATTTGTATGGCGGTTAGGTAATATTGTGTACCATTCATAGCCAATTTCAATAGGCTTCATTTTTATGCCAAAACAACTATTCGTGCCAAATCTTATCAAAATTTCATCAGACGGACTAACATTGTTAAATCGAGTCAGAAAATGTTTATTAGAGCAACCAAAAATATACAAAATTATATTTTTTCTGAACTTCAAATGAACCAAATTGTTAATTATTCATCTGTAGCAGATGATTTTATTATTTTGTTATCAAATTGTTACAGCATATTTTTGAATATTAACAGCATGTGTTTGCATATTTTGAATTTGCTATTAATCAAGTTGTTTTTACCACCAATATTAGATAGTTTAAAATTTGCCCGGAAAAAACTTAATATTTTAAGAGCTTTTTAATATGTGACAAAACACTTTTTTAGAGCATATTTTTAGTTGCCCTAATGACAAATTTTACAACGAAAATAGTTATTATTATTTTAAAATTCGAACTATAATGCAAAGAAAGTAAGTAGTCCTATTGAGGTTACAAAATTATTTTTTGGTCCACAAAATAATGCACATAAAAAATGCTCTTAAACTCTGAAAATATGATCTTAAAATGAAAAAAATGCTATTTAAATATTTTTTTTCTAGCTAAATTATAAATTATCTACTATTCATGCTAAAAATAAATAACTTGATTTTTATTATTAATTGCTCAAAAATATTTTCTTTTGCACTTAAAAACTAATATATTATATCAGAAAATTATAAAAATTCTATCAATTTATAAAATGAAAATATGATCGCATATCTATGTATACTAAACAAATCTACGAAATCTCTTTTGAAGACTTCCTAAAATTTAGACCTTTATTAATGATATATAAAATTATTTTTACCAAAGAACCAGACTACATCTATATGAAGACAACTTTTACAAGATCAGCGCGTAACAACTTAATTGTGCCTATGTCCTATACTATCCCAGCAAAAACTTTGCTTTCCTGGTAAGCTAGCAGGTATAATTGGAAACAAAAATAAATTACTTATTTTTTGCCTGAATAACTAGTTATTTTTGTTCGGCTTGTCCACAAATTCATATAGTTATTTTTTGACTCTAGGGGTTATCAAAAATGTGTACCTAAACTAAAACAAAAATAAAAAAATTTTGCCGTCAGTGAGACTCGAACTTGGACACATACTAACCATTCGTTTTTACTGACTAAAGTCTTAATCAGTACACCATCTCGCACATAGCATCCTAAGCGACAAAAACCCTTTTTAGTTCAAAATATATTTTTAGACATTTTGTTATAAAAAGCTAACAGCTTCAGAATGGGGTTGAACCAACAACCTTCTGGTTGTTAATCCGGCGCTCTAGCCAGCTCATCCACGTGATTGCAGTATTACTGTGCTATTATACTATAGAATACTTATTAATGTAATACAGAGTAGGCAAATAATAATGACGCCACATTACCAAGAAACTACTTTAATAAGTAGTTGTTATTACCGAAAACCAAAAAGTTTTTGCTAGGATACTACTATTCTGTAGACATTTCTTCATTAACGCAACAGGACTTTGTAACTCCTTGCCATATTATTATCACTTTATATCAAATGCAACATCTTTTAAGAATAAACTTTTTAATTACTTTCAAACAAACAATATTTTCAAAATTTTAATTTATAGAATATTATTACTATATATATCATGTTCATCAAATCTTTCTAATTCTTCACTGATAATCGTATCTATAAGATTTTATTTATATCTGGTAACATTAGAGTTATCGATAAAATAAATAAAAAAAATTATTAGGGATTCAGTGACAGTAAAGATAAAATTTTATTAACGGCAAATTATGTAAAAATTTGTAATATGTGCTAAACTATTTTCTAAAATAGGAAATTCTAGCAAAATATGACAAAATATGCTGCTAGGACAAAAATATGCAAAAATATGCTGTTACAAATCGATGCCAAAATTCTTAAAATTGTCTGAAAGAAATAAATAACTAACAGTTTGGTTAATTTATCCTGCTTATCACTAAATAAGAAAATACATGTTTAAGATTTTAAGAAAATTCATAAAAAAAAAAACAAATTAAAATCACGCTTTTTGTACTATGCTTTTTAAACCAGTACCGAAATTAATTTAATTTTTCAGTAAAATTTTTCTATTATTGCCCGACATTTTAAGATTTAAAAAAATTTTTCTTTTCAATGTACTTCGATAAATATACAGTAATAGTAATTTGATGTGTGCTGATTGTACTCTATAAGTTCTATGAAATCGTTTTTCTTTCGATTAAGTAAAACATTTAGTTTTAAGATTTTTTTTTTTTTTTGTGAAGTTTCAAATTTAAATCTCCACAACTTTTGCGCGCATGGATAAAAATGATTAACCCGAACAGACTTTGCATGCATAACTATTGGTTAATAAACCCGAAAATCGACGATCGTATCAAGAAAAAAATTGTAAATATTTTTACTTAAAATTATTAAAATTTTTAAAGTTCGTCATATAAAAATATCATCTAATCATACACATTCAGTCTCATCATAGTTTTTTAATTCTTTAAATAATTTCATATCAAAATCTATATTTGATGAAATAATGATGTCCGTCGTTCTGTCGGTTAAAATCAATTTTTCGATAGCGAGGTCATAAGTATTTTGTTATTATCAGAATCTTCCCATAAATGGTGATATTTTTCCTATTATATTCAAAAGAAAAAATATTATATTTGTTATTTTCTATATATAAAGCGTTTTTCTCTTTCCAGAGCTATTAGTTGATGTAGAAAATAAAAATTCGACTTCTACAAATTCTAACAGAACCTGATTTTGAAATTTCCATTAAGGAGGGGATTTACTTTTATTTTATTTAATGTACATATTTTTAAAGTCAATTTTAGTTTAAATTTATTATAGTTATAGTTTACTCTTCAAACCCTATTAGAAACAGATTTTGTATTTCTATTAGATGATTTTTTACATCTGATCGAAATACATGATACACATGATTTTTTTACACATATATAAAATGCTTTTCTGGATACCTTACAAAAGAGCTTTTATTGTGTTATCGGTTACTTTTTGTTAAAATGAGATAACTTTTATAAACTATTTAACCCACGATTATATTCTTAGTTGAGGCCAGATTAATTTCAAATTAACAAAGTTTTGGACAGTTTGGTAGACAAGCCTCCTTTGGTGCACAAAAAAAATCTTGATATCACCGATTTGCAGTAACGAAAAGAGGCGAGTTTAGGCTATTAGAATGCTATGTGTTTTCTAATCATAGCAAGTAATTCTTTACGAACTCAATCATTTACGTATTTTCTGTGTTAATGGAGCCATTAGTTATAAATTAAGTGCTTCTTTCGCCGCATGTATAAATATTTTGCTAGACCAAATATTTTTTGGAAAATTTTTATCTGTTACATTTCCTATAACACCTGCGACACAGTAATCCTGGCAAGGATACGTTTTATTGTCATTTAGGTAGCATTCGTAAATTTAAAAAAAATATCTAGAAAAGCTTTGTCATCTCGTTTGATGCAATTTTATTTTTATCGTTCCTATCAGGAATATTTTGTGCTTTGTTGCTCTTCAGATCAGCTTTATTTTACTTTTCCGATAAAAGATTAAAGGAAATTTAATGCATGATCCACTTTACTTGCAGAAATACTAAAATTCGTATTATTTTGTCTGCGGTCCTACGGTATGAAAATCCATTTTGTCTATCAGATTTTCTTTCGGCGAACATGAAATCTGTATTAGAGTATCAAAAAAAAACCGACTTTTTTAGAAAACCAGTTTTCGGTTTAATCGAAAAATCTCATTTTAGAAAAAACCAATTGATCGGTTTTGGACTCTTGAAAAAAACGTTTAACCGGTTTTTAGTCATTTGAATTTTTTTTTATAAGAAAATATTTTTTTGTAAATTTATAAAACAAAATCCTAAATTTATACTTGCATTCACGTTATAACTTTTGAGAAATTATTTTATTTTTTTTTTTTTTTTAATTTAAAATGGGCATTGTATATATTTATTTTATTTAATTATCTTTTCTTTAATATTTTATTCCTAATCATGGTACACAGAGAAAAAATTCATAAATAATTTTGTTTGTCATAAATATTATGTTGACTTTTTTTCCCCAAACTTTTCCAAATAAAATTTTTTTATAGATATTATTAAAGATTAAATATAATGATAATTTTAGAAATTTTGCAACAATTTAGCGAAAATTTTGATTTGATTTAATTGCAAATGATAAATGAAAATTGTTATACATGAAAATATTAACAACAAATGCTTTTAAATGGCAATTTTCCAAGAAAAATATGTTAAAATCTAATGTTTGAAAATTTGCATAATTTTGCAGCCATCCAGAGCATAAAAAGCACTAAATAATTATTAATATTATTTGTTTTTTTTTTTTCTAATATATAGCTAAAAATCATAAACAAAAAAATTAAAATTTTCCAAGCAAAATTTCAAACATTTTCTTTGTAAATTAAAAATGTAAATGAAAATTGAAACAATTTTGTTTGAGCCTTCTTGATTTTATTTCATTTGAAAAAATTATATAAAAAAACTTTATTTAGGAAAATCTTCTTAAATATTATTAACTGAAATCAATAAATACAAATGTTTATATTTATGTACAAACTTTTTTCTGTGTGTATTTGAAAATATGTATTTCCGAAATAAAAAAAAAATTATTTTGTGATTATAATAAGAAGTTATAAAAATTATACTAATAGATGGTTTGTTTTTTTATGAAATAAAGTTTTAAATTTGAAATAATAATTTATTTCTTATAGGGTTTTATATAAAATTTGTAAGCTTTTCTGCAGAACTTTTTTATTGGTTGATTGGACTACTTTGGTACAAAGCACTAATTTTTTCATATGCCCTCAATAATTCGATTTATTTCAACTATTTAAAGAGTATTGTACAAGTTAAATAAGCTTTCTGTCATTTTTATTGTATTTAGTAACTTTTTTAGTCATGTAATTTTTATTTATTTTTCCCTTTTTCGGACTAAGTTAAATAAAACTTTGTTTAAAAAAAACCCGTTAACCGCCTTTAAAAAACCGGTTTCTAATAAAACCGAAAATTATAAAAAAAAACCGAAAACCGGTTTCCGGTTTTGAATACTCTAATATTTATGTTTTTTATGACACAATTGTATTGTTGCAATTGTTCGAATTATGCGTTTGCGCGATTTTTTTTCAATTTCCATTTTAAGGAAAAATAATTATGTTATTGCAACAAAATTAAGTACATAATTACTGAGAATAATGACAAATATAAACGAGTTAACGGTACTAATATTTTTCATATGTAGTAAAAGTTCTAAGCCTTAAAACAATCACTAATTTTTTGGTGCGCACTCACCAAATAATTAGTCAGATAATTTCTCTATATTTTTGAATGAATTGCATTGAAATCTACTAAATTAAATCAATTCCTATCCATGACTATGGTTACAATCCGAGCAAAGTTTCAGAGGTAATAAATTTTTATTTATAACTAGTTGAACGCCTCTGCATTGCATGGAATCTAAAAGGTTAATAAAAAAAAAGAAAATGTGGGAAATGTAAAAATATATCCTTGTCTAGGTTTTTTCAAATATCGATATTAAAAGTTCCAGTTTTATCAAAAAATTAAGACAAATTTGAAGTGTAAAAAGCTGCAATACTTTTGCCATTTTCATCAATACGCAATTAATTTTTATTTTAATTTATATCCTATAGTTACTTCCACTTTAAAATTCATCTATTTTTAAAACCTCGTTAAAATCGGTTCAGCGGTTGACGTACTTGATTTTATAATAGTAATATTGATTTATTGATAAATTTTTAAATATTATGATGCTAAATGGACTTGTTTTATGTGTTTAAGGAAAATGTAGAAAATGTTTGATTCTCAAAATTTGAATTTCATTTTTATTTTAATTTGTTCTAGATTCTTAGCGCCAAAATAAGTTATATATTTCGGTTTTTTTGACCGTTTTTAATAACTTGTTTATAAATTCACATACTTTTCTTTAAAACAATTTATTATTTAACACAATTTTTATATTAAATCTTTTATTAATTTTAGCGAAAAATATAAGCTAAACATAAAATTTCACGTGCGAATGATTAAAAGTCGCAGAAATACTGAATTAGTTGTAGAAATTAAAACAAACTATGAATGAAAAAAGGGAAACAAATACAAAAAAACTAATTGGATTAAAAATAAACAAAGCAAAGTAATTATTTAACAGAAAAATAATAAAAAAAAAGAATTATTTATTTTTATTTAAAAAAGGTAACAGAAAAAGAGTAAAATGTTGACATCAACAAAAACTAATGATACCCATACAAAAAGATTTACAATTGTATTGAAATGGAAAAAGGCGCATAAAAAACACACTTACCAAGTTTAAAATATGTCATTAAATACTATGATTTTATATTACTTTTCATTACAAATTTGATTTGTTTTTTTTTTTAGATATAAAAAAAACATTTTTCAAAAATTAAAAAAAAACTTAAATTTCATAATCCTCAGGATGATAAAGTTCAGTAAGTAAACGATAAACATAAGAGGGAGCATGGCCACCACTAAAATAAAAGAATAGATTGAAATTGCAATATTTTTTTTTTCTACAATAAAAACTTAAACTTACGTATTTGATATAAATAATGTAACCAATTCTGGGGGAACATAATCAAAGATGGGACTGTAGATTTTGGCACAATGAGCCGCGGATGAATCATAGGGTAACACACCTTCAGCACAGCCCAACGAATTAAAAGCTTCTTGTTCATATGAACACAAATGTACGGGAGCCAATTTATACATGGGAGCCAAAACAATAACAGGAACTGAATAATATTTAGCAGCCAAGGCTACAGTATAAGAACCACAGGCAGCTCTTAGACCACCATTGGCTAAAACACTGTGAGTGCCAATAATAACTTTGTTGACACGAGACATCATGGCAAATATAGCCGAATCGGGAATAACAATAATTTCCACACTATTGCTAGCCAAGTTGGCGGCCAAATTGTGGCCCTAAGGAATTAAAAATTATTATTTTTAAATATTTTTCCTTAAAAAAAAAAAAAATTACTCTACAAGCTGGAGCACATTCTGCTATAATTATTGTTAAAGATTGTCTTTTTTTAATGGCTCTTTTTAGGAAATGTTCTACACTTCTTGAGTGACCCAGTGTTAGTATTACTTCGGTGGAGTGTATATGGTGTTCGGCTTGGGCACAAATACTTTCACAACTTGTTTCTAATTCCGTTTCAATTTCTTGCAAATGATCTAAGAGAGCATCTTTAAGACCCGATGTAGGTTTAGCATAGTCTACACTTATATCACATTCACTGGTTTGTGTGACCAATTTGTGCAGCGATAAAATGGCCTGAGAATCATCGGCGAAATGATGGACCTATTGGGAAAAAGGAAAGCAGAATTAAATTTGAACTATTATTAAATGTTACAAATTTGAGAAACTGCAAAGGTTTATTAAAAATCAGTCTTTAAGAAAATCTTTTAGAATTTTAATGTATGTAGTACATTCCAAATTTTTTAATGATTTTCTACGTTCATTTTCTAAAATAGTTCACCGGATAACTTTGGTATAAAGTTCAAAATAAATTAACATCTCCAAACTAATAAAAAATTAATATTAAATCGCAAAAATATTGAAATATTTTAATTTTTATTCACATTTAAAAATTTGACCTAAATTTATAATTTTCGAAAATTCAAAAACTAGTTTTAAATATCGAAGAATACTTAAAAATAACAGAAAATATATAAATATTATAAAAAATTAAAAAGTGTGGTTACGGCCCTTTGCGTTTTAGGTGACGATATTGAGATTTGGTGCTCCGCTACCCCTAAGTATTGAAATAAAATAGCTTAGTGTAAATAAAAATAATTTTTGGTATACAATATTATTCAGAAAATACAGCCCGTTTATAATAATCTAATAAAAATATCGGTAGAAACTTTTTTCTAAAAAAAAAACTCGGAAAATTCGTGAAAAATATAATAACGGTTAAATACAAAAACAAAACTCTCTCAAAATTCTGTAAAGAAGAGAGGGCGAATACAACTCTAAGTAACTGTAATAACTCTCTTCTGTTTTCTGGATTTTTTCATATTCATTATTTTTTCCAGTTTAATGATTGTTTTTTTGTTCCATAGTTTTTCTCGACTTGGCATTTTTTCTTGTTTTAGCATTTTTATGAGTTTTTCCGTTTGGGTGATTTTTTCATCTTTTTATTTTGCCATTTCGAGGTTTTTTTCATTGTGGAAATTTCTTTTTTATTTTTGCGCTTTTTTCATTTTGACGCGTTTTTTCCTTTTACGACTTTATTTTAGCGCTTTTTTTGACAATTGATTTTGTCGATTTATTTGTGTTTAACAATACTTTCAATAACAATCTGCAAATAATTTTTATATTCTTTCGGAAAAATTAAAAATCTCATAACTAAAATTTTGGTTCAAAAATATAAAGTGAAAATATAATCCCCTGACTTTTATGACAAAATTCTTAAAAATTACGGTCCCTGATTTTAAATATTCATAATAAAAGAAGAATACATTGAGATTATCTTGATAACAAAAAAAAAAAAAAAAATAAAATAAAAATAAAAAATTTTATAATTTTTAGCCAAATTCGAAAATTCCAAATTAAATTAATTTTTACAAATAATGTTTCGTGTGGACATTTTTACTTTATAAAGATTGTTTAAATGAGAGAAAACGAATAGAACTCATAATAATCTTCAGTCACAAAAAAAACTTTTATTAATTTGAAAATTTTAAAGTTTCGAAGAGTAGCAAAAAAGACAAGGAATTTAATAAAAACAGATTTAATTTTTAACATTTATTATGAAAAATATTTCTTACACCAAAAATAAGAAAGATTTTAGAAAATATGTTCTGTAGTATTCAGTTCATAAAATGCAAATTTTGAATTATGACCTCCTTATCGCAAATAAGGTCAATGGATATGTTCGAATATTTCAAATTTCATTTAACATTTGCAAATAATTAAAAACGGATTTTAAATCTCTGAATAATTAAAAAACAACACAAATTGATAAAAAAAAAAGAGAAAGAAAGATATTGAAAGTCAAGACCGACTATATGATACACCATTGTGTACGAGCATGAAAATTCGGAAATGGACTTATATTACACCTGCGGTCAATTCTACTAAATGTAAAATAAAATATACAAATTCAAAATAGTGCGTTCATACTAGATGATTTTATGTACTTTAGGGCGATTGCTGAAAGTGGGTTTATATAGTAGCTATGATAAATTACGGACCGATTATCATCAAATTTGGCAATGTTGTTTCTACTTACATAAAACTTATTTGTGTCGAATATTAACTTGATACTAATAATCGTAATGGGATTTATGCACGTTAAAGTGATTTCTTCATAAAATTTGGTACAATGATTGATACTTTTACAAAATTTCTTTGCACCGAATTTCATTAAAATATTCTTATTTTTGAGTGGACATTTGTGTGGAGGCTAGGTGAAATAATGGACCTATCACAACTAATTTAAATAGGATTCGTCCTTGTGTCATAAAAGTCCCACGAGTCAAATTTCATTGAATTATCTTTATAATTGCGACCGGTAGTTTGTGCACAAAGTTTTCATTGGACAACCAGATGGACGGACGGTCATCGCTAGATCGATTTGAAAAGCGATTCCGAGTTGATTGGTATACTTTAAGGTGGATGTTGGATAACTTTTTCTATGCATTACAAACATCAGCACAAACGCATAATACACCTACCACCTATGCTGGTGTAAGGTATAAAAAATATAACAAAATTTTCGAAGGTAAAAAATTAGACAAAAACTATTAAAGTGTGTTCATAGTTTATACATTTTAAATACCTTACTCCCATTATGTAGTCCCTTACCTTAGCTTGTAATACATCAAATTCCTCTCTTATAATCTTTAACAATCTACGGATCATATTAGCTGTTACCGTTTCCTGCGGCAAAGCCGATTGTAAAATATGACCCTGAGTGCGAATAAGTTTCATCAGTTCTCTTCAAAAACAAAACAGCAATTAATACTTTAATTCTAACAAATTATTCCAAAAATATTCTTTAACTTACTCTGCATGTTGCCAATTGGTATTCAATATTAAATTTTTGAATAATTCCAAAGATTTTGTGGTTATTTTAAAAGAGCCATCGACTTTCCTAAATACACACACATAAAATAAATTTTATTTTGCATAAGCTAATTGATTTTTTATTAAATAAATTTAAAATTACTTTAACTTAATATCATGTATTAATTGTTGAACTTGCGGCAAAGGTAATTCTTTCATTTTGAAATTTATATATTTTTTTTATTGGAAAACTATTTCAAAAAGCAAATTATCCACGCAACTTGTGAGAAGGTTGAACAAAAAAGTTTTTATAGTAGCTGGACAGCTGTTTGTAACAGGGATGGAAAATTGTTTTTTATGTCGTACCAACCAAGGCTGACTACTTTTTTTTTATACTTCGAACTATCGAACAGAGACCTGCGCCGAGAAATTTTATCGGCGGCGGCGGCTTGCATTAAAAAGCTTCGGCGGCGGCTTAAAATCGGCTGTCAGCGGGCTGATATTACACACATTTTTCTAATTAAAAATTTTATATTTTAATGCCCCTTTGATTAACATTGTTCATAAAAATAGGACGAGATTATTTCGAGCGAAGGTATAAAAAGAATTATTAATTTATTGAAAATATATAAGAAAAAATATGGGAATGATCTAAGGATATTTCTGGATTTTTGCATAAAAGTTTAGAATAATTGTTCGCATATTAGAATGAGAAATGGTCTGCTCCGATATAAAAACATATCAATTATTAAGATATGCTAAAAAAATTAAAAAGTACAATAAATAGTGCAATTTATATCAATTATTTTGATAATTCCCAACCACATATCGCTAGTGAATAGAAGTGATTTATTAGCTGACAAAATCTTGTGTACGAGTTTTTTTTTAGATTTCTCGCAGGCTGGCGATTAAGGCTCATTAAAATTTATTAGCAACTGTTAATATTATTTTTTCACAGTATTTGCATCAATTATAAGTCATCAAAAATACATTTATAATTATTTGAAGCTCAAAACGATGCAAATATTTTTCTTTCATATTTAATTGATGGCAAATACTGTATTAAAATAATAAAAAAGTTTCATTTTTAACATATTTTTTACAAAAAGAATTAAAAAACGGCGGCTGCTTTTAAGCCGAAAATTTTACGGCGGCGGCGGCTTCCAAATTTTTCTCGGCGGCTCGGCTTAGCCGAATTTCAGCCGCTCGGCGCAGGTCTCTGCTGTCGGACTCCATCTAAGCACAATTTTTGCTTACCCGCTGAAATGTCAAAAAAATTGAATTCGCTGTATTGCCACCTGTTTCACTAGGCAAATTTTTATCAAAACAAACGTCAAAATCGGTACGAATATGTACAAGGTAACCTTAGTTAAACAGCTGATTATTATTTTGGTTGTTACAGTTGTCAAACTGCAAATATAAAAAACAATAATGAATACGCCATACTGTTGTTTTTGTGCAACTGTTGCCACCTTCCACAAATTCGGGTTAAGTTTGACGTTTGTCTTGATAAAAAAAATCTCTAAAGTAGACACTATGTAACCATCTTATAAGATGAACTGTCAAAAAAATACACATATACGACAGTTTGTTTCTATGTGTATGTGTGTTTTGGAAATAACTGAAAAACAATGTTTTTGTGTAAAATTGTTTCCTTTTAGTGTTTGTTTTACATGTTAAAAAACATGTTTATAAAAATTGTGCTAAATGTGCGAATTGCTTACAGCCCGTCTAGACGTAACATAATATGTAAGATTTTTATGTCAGAGAGTGTCAAATTCGCTCTCTGAGAGAATTATTTCACATGTAGATTCAAATATTAGTATTATAAGATGTATTATGAGACTGTTGTGATGAGATTTCTCTACACAACCATCTTATAAGATGAACTGTCAAAAAACTACACATACACGAAAGTTTGCTTGTGTGTGTACATGTGTATTTTGGAAATTATTGAAAAACAATGTTATTTTGTAAAATTTTTTCCTTTTAGTGTTTGTTTTACATGTTAAAAATCATTTTTATAAAAATTGTGTTAAAAAGTGCGAATTGCTTAAATAAAAACGACATGTTTACTCTGTAACTGATTGAAAATAATAATATCTTATAGGATTTATTAGAATACGTGTAAGATTTAACATAATATAAACAAAATGTTTACTCTCCTCTGCCGGCGTTATCTCACATATTATATCAGCGTTAATCTCAGTTGTAGACCTGAGGTTAAATCAATTAAAGGACATGTTTACTCTTTGACTGATCAAAAATAATGATGTAGGATTTATTAGAATACTTATTTAAGATTTAACATAATATAAACAAAATGGTTACTCTCCTCTGCCGGTGTTATATCACATATTAACAAAATTAAAGTTCAAAGTAATTATTTTTGTTTTGAAAAGATAAAGATCCGAAATAAATAAAAATGTTTGATAAAAAAAAGGCAATTAAACACATAAATTTCTTATGTTCGTTTTCTGCCGACGTTATTTCTAATGTTAAGAAATAAAAATGTGTTCGTGCAGACGTAGATTTAAGCAAATTTGAATTTACCCAAATATGACCTTAAATATGACAACAAAGCTATTAACTCTAGTGGCATCACTTTTTAGTACATTTTTAGTTTCTTTCTCACACTATTTTTTATTGTTTACTGCAATTTTCTTTCGTTAGGACATTTTGTTTATTTTGACATTTGCAAATTAGAATTGTGGGCAGAAAAGGGCAGAAAAAAATTAACTGCATTTTGAGAGTACCATTTTTGCATTCATTCTCAAATCAGCTTCTGTACGGTGCGGTTATGTTTTCGGTAATCGCGTGTGCATAATTTTGTGTTTTTTTCAGTGTTTGAAGCAAAAGAAAAAATTCCAATTCGGATAAATTAAAGTGATGGTTTATACGCTATAAATTAACTGCAACAATAAATTTGGTTAAATAGAGAAGAGTATATTTATAACTGTACTTCATTTAAATAACTGGAAAATTAGTTGCTAAAAAAGTTTAATCGTATAAAAATCTACAAAAATTGAGAATAAAGTAAATTTTTTTCTATACATTCGTTCATAACAAGCTAAAACTTGCACCCTTTTTTGTTGTTGGTTTTTCCTGTATTTCGCACACACATAGATTTTAGTGGTGTTTAACAGTGTGTGTGTATGAATTTTCTTTTAGTTTAGAAATTTTTCTTCAATATTTTTTTTTCTGTTTTCATTATTATTTTTTTGCTATAAATGTTCTAAATAGAATTTCGTTAAATTCTCAATGTGACGAGCGATGAAAGTATTTAACAAGTAAATACTATAACAACAAAAATAATATAAAGAACAACCTTAAAAAAATAAAAATATCTCTATCCAGCGAATCAATGAATTAAAAAAAAATAAGTTTTCTAAAAAGAAAACACTGTGCAAATTTAATAAACAAAATTTGATTTGAAAACTATTTTATTTTTTGTTAGTCGTTTAATTAAATTAGTGTCATTCGTAATTTGTATATTTGTGTGTGTGTGTTGTTGTTGTTAACTAAATAAAAAAACAAGCCAAAGAGAAAAGAATTTTCTAAGAACGTTTTAAAAGTCTATGAATTAACATTAAACGAAAGGTAGGCATACAATATAATACATAATTTTCTTATTTTCCTATCCTTGTCTTTCATTTTCTATTTGAAAATAAATTCTTAATTATTCATTTATACAAAAAGCAAAAATTTTTTAATTTAATAAATTTTTTTGTTAAGTTCATCAATTTATGTAAAATAATCTCTTGAGTAAAAAGAATCTTTGTTCAGAATCAGGGCTGCCAGATTTGGGGTTTTGACCCCAAAGAATTTTTTGACTGTAGGAATTTTTGTTGCAAAAAATGATGAAAATTTGGTTTGGGAATTGGGGAATTAGTTAGGGATTTTTTTTCGGGGAAATTATGTAGTAATTGCATTTTTTGTTCAGTTAATAAAATTGGAATTTTGCGTGAAAGTATATAATTTTAAAGATGATATACATACCTATAAGAGATTATAAATAAGCATTTTTGAAGCATTCCTTGATTTCCTTACGATCCTAAAAGCAACGCATGTGTAGAATGCGTATTTTTGGTTACTGAGTTTAACAAAAGCCAAACTTCGAGATAGCATGTAGTACGAACTTCAGGGGGAATCTTATCTTGTTAATATCCAGTGTACCTGATTGGGTCGACTGTTATTTTTGATCTTTAAAAAGTTTAATTTTTTTCTTTTCTTGCAAATTGATATATTTTTCATTTTTATATATCAAGTATAAACAATAGTGAAACAAATGTTTTGCACAAATATCTCTAGTGGACATTGCCTTGGCCTTTAATATGTTAACATTAATAAAATCTGTTGCCAAGAATTTAGTCAGACTTATTGAATAATTTTAATTCTAAAGTTATATGTATGTTTCTCTAATTTAGAAGATGATAAATTCCGGGAAAAATCGATGAAAAATTCAAAATTTCAAAAAGCTTGCGATTTTTGTTTATATAAAATGTTCAAAAATGTTCGAAGTATCAATGCTTAAATACAGTCAATGATAGGTTCAGTTATAAAGGCGAAATAATGATAGATTAATTTTAATTATAGTGCAATTTTCACGAAAAATTCAAAAAGGAAGAGAATAAAATTGCCATTTAATTATTTAACAAGACGTTTTTGCTAACAATTAATTTCATCAAAAAAGCTTTTTATGTGGAAGCTGTGAGTAAATTCTAAAAATTATTCGAGAAAAATCTTCTTTTTTAAGAAAAACAAAAAAAAAAAAAAAAAATACTAATTTTAGTTTAATTGTTTTCTAATAACGTCAGAATAAATATAAAAGGTAAATATGAGCGAATTATGACTTTTTTTAATAAGGCTATTTGTGGCACTTACATTAACACTGACTAAGTTCTAAAACCGATTCCAGTCCAAAAATCTATGACTTAATTTGTATCGAGTCGAAATTTTTTTAAATCGCAAATCGTGAATCAGATTTATAAAATAATTTTTTTCGGCGATTAGTGTAACGACTATTTACCGATTTTTTTTTTAAAGTAAATTAATTAAATCCTTATTTGGCAAAAAACTAACAAAATTATTAAGAAATGTTAACTTCGTCTAAATTCGTATTTATTTATACAGCGGATAATATTTCTTACAAATACAAATGATTCCCATATTGTTGCATTTCTCTTAAGGTTTCTTTTTTTTTTTTTAATAAAATAGTATAGGTACAAATTTTTTTCATCGAAAGTCCATTTTTCTGATTTCAGTAAAACACATTTACACTTATTTAACTTTATGAATCTATCTTTAACATACGGGAAACCAATGTTGATTTTTTTATGATGAAAAAATGCACCTTTAAACGATGGAATAAAAAAAGTTCTGTGTTTTTTTTTACTTCAAATTAAGTTTTTATCTTAATTTTAAAAATATTTTGGTGATACACAATTATTTATCCATTTTGTACAGTACACTACTATTTAAAAATATTATATACCAAAACAGAAGAGTTTTTAGTAGTTTTTCTTTTAAAAAGCTTTTTCCTTGAGTAATTTTTAAAATTTACTCACAGCTTCCATAAAAAAAATTAGAAGCAATTGTTGTAGAGTAATTCCAACATATTGTGAAATAACTAAATGACAATTTTATTTACATTACTCGTTAAAATTTTATGTTAATTAAGTTAATAGGTTTTGAGCCAATTAAAATTTCTATTTATCTTTTCTTAATTTTGTTCAAAATAGATTAAAACGTATTAAATTACCGAATAATGTAACAGTTTAATAATTTATTAAAAATATTTTTTAAAACCTCGTAAATTTTGTATAAAATTTTCAGAATAAGGAAAATGTATATTAATTTTTTCAGAATTGATTTAAATATGTATTTATTAAGATTAAAACAATTGAATATTGATTTCTTTAAAATCATTCCTCAGGAAATAATTCTCAGGCTTCATTCCTTAGATTTAACTTTGAAAATTCAATTTGAATGATTAAATTTTTCTGTAATTCCGTTGTACTAAAAAATGAATAAAACATTTGTGGAATTAATTTCCTATAAAATAGAATTCATGAATGATATATTTTTTTCTTTCACTCCTTTCTACTACAAATTGAATGACAAAACTTTTCTTTAATTATGAATCAGTTGTATTTAGATAAAATCCATAGAAAAATCAAAATGTTCATGCTCAGCTTAAATCCACGAAAAAGATGATTATGTCTCAGTAAAGTAGTATGTCTTGGAAATTAGCGGCACTTCACTCGAGATACGATCCGCGTGAGACCTAGGGATAAATCCTATAGATCAAAAATTAAATAAGTGCATATAACAGTAGAAATTTAGTACACATTTCTTACAAAAATAATTTATTAATAATTATTAAACGTAGTCCACTAAAGAGAATTAATAAATAGACCACAAAGCTGCTATTAAATGTAGCAAAATATCCAAGTTTCTGGTAAAGAGAATTTTTTAGAAAAAATTAATAAATAAATAAAACTTATTCGATTAATCACACGCAGCGAAATATGAACATAATAGTGGCTAATCATAACATGCTTTGTAGTTATAAAAAATATTTAAAACCTGATGAATTAAATAAATTAAAAGTTTTATTTGATCTAATACAAATTTAATGGTTGAAATATTTGTTAACTCAATTTGTAATAAAAGAAAAAAAAAAAATTTAACAAATTTGAACTCTTCAAAGGAATTAAGTATTCCCAAAGATTTAATTCTTTTATATTATAAATTTTAAGAATTATTCTATTTATTTTTTTTTTATTTATTCGTTGATTTCAGTAACATAAACCTTCAATAACAAAAAATACATATTACTTAGTAATAATTATACAAATGCCTAGGCAAACAATGTATAAAAAAATACAAAATAAAAATTACAAAAATTATAATAACAATATATTAAAGCTTCCCTGTTTTATGGTTACTCATCCATCATGCAAAAAAAAAAAGAGGTAAAATTAGTTATTTAAAAAACAGTTATTTTTAAAAGGTACAAATTAACAGCAACAACAATAAGTTATAAAATTATAATAAGAATACAACTCCGAATTTTACCGTTTATTCATTTTCAAAGCAACAATGTGTCCATGACTCCATTTTGAATTTAGTTAAAATTTTCAAAATGGAGGGAAAGCAAAAATATGTATTCAAAAATAATATTCAGCTGCAGAATTAATTATGAATAATTTATTTGAAAGAATTAATAGTCCTACATGATTTAATTCTATTTTAAAAAGTTAATTAAATAATCTTATTATATTGAACTGCGCTTTTTAAAATGTTTTTGCAAAAGGTTCCTTTTTACTTTTTAGAGACTACATCGGTTCGGTTCAACTCACTTTGAAAAATTTTCCATTAAAAAACAATTTATATGAATATATTTTCAAAGTGAAGTGATATATATATATATATATATATATATATATATATATATATATATATATTGTTATGAATTAAATTTTCCACTTTTACTTAAGTATAAATATTAACAAATTGTTATTTAATAAAAATAGGTAGTAGAACAAATAGGAGAACAATCTTTAATTTAAAATTAATGGTAGTCATTAAAATTGCACTTTTTTGTATATAGTAAAATTTTAAGATTGAATAATAATTTATAATTTGTAACGTAAACTTAAAAGAACTTATACAAAAAATTAATAATTTTTTTCGCAGAATTTTTGGTGTGAATAGAGGATATCTTTCCACCTTTCACCGAAAAATAATTTTATGCTTTCTAAGTAATTTAAAACAAATTTCAATAAAAGATTAATTATTGTATTCAATCTGAATTACACAGTTGCAACGTATTTATACTGTATAATATATCTTACCCCTAAAATTATTTCCATTCAACGCTATAAACTCTTCTTTTCCCACCGTCTGCATATCTAATACAAAATCTGGCAACATATAATCCGGTCTTTTTTTGTTTTTATTTTTTCTCCAATGCGTTTTTTTCTCATTTCTTTTTATATTCTCATTCTTTTATCAACATATATAAAAAAGAAGACCAAAAAGTACATGCAGCAGCCTCTCATTTTTTTACATTGTTTTTGTTGTGTTTTGATATTTTTGTTACTTCTCTCATTTTCATGTTTTACCCCGGTTGTCATTTTATTGATTTTTTATTTTTCCTTGTATTCCCGTCAAAAAACATGCTATTGTTGTTTTCTTCTTACAATTTATTTGTTGTCACATTACGTTTTGGAGAGATGCCACTGCGGTGGCGTTAAATATTAGTTTTTTTTATTGTTATTGTGTCAAATGCTCATGAGACGATTGGAGTAGGGAGTTTTTTTTTTTGATTCGATGTGTTTAATGGGCTAGAAGAAAAAATGTGGAAACTAATTAGAATCATATTTTCGTAGCATTTGGATTAAAATAGAATCATGAATTTGTTTGCTTTTGCGAAATTATTAAGAAGTTTGGCAAATAAATTTTTAATGAATTTTATAAATAATATATGAATTTTACAAATGTTATGTATCTACATAAATCCATGCATACATACGTATGTATGTGTGTTCGACTCAGATTTGTTTGATTAAATAAAAATTTGTTTTATTATATTGCACTATGGGTTTACTACCAGTATTAAAAATTTAAAAAGTGCATATTTAAATAATCTTAACAAGAGGGAAGTTTTAGACCTACTCCTGAATATGGTCTCTCTTTTATTTGCCCCCGCAAACAGAATTGTGGAAAAAAATATGTATAAATATTTCTTTTTTGAAATAGTTTTTTAAAAATGGTTCAGATATAAACTATTCTAAATTATATAAATAAAATAGCCTTCTTTATAGTACAAAATTTTCTAAAAATATCCCTCTTTAAAGTAGGCTTTATATTTTAAGATTTTTTTTTATTAAAATATGCAACTACCTACAAATAAATATTAAAGATGTAACTACAAATAAAATGTAAATTGTATATAAATTGAATTACATTTTATCCAAAATTCTGTGAATATTTTTGCTTTTTGTATAAATTATGCTATAATTAAATAAAATAAAAGTTTATATATTCCCAGCAATTTCAATTAAACACACAGCATTGATTGGTTTTACTACATATTTTTTAAATTATTATTATTATTTTTTTTTCAAATTGATTACAATTATTCTTACAATTTTTCTTTTTTTTCCAAACATTTTCTTTTAAGCATAAAATCCTGTACATCATTTCACCTTTATAAAACCCCAAGATATATTTTGATTTGTTAACAAAATTTTTAGAAATTATATACCACCACCTACCTACATAACGCATAATATACTACCTACATTATAAATACCGAATAGCTAAACACCAAAAAGTATTTTTGAAACAAAATTTTAAGTTTTGAAATCTCTTTTGAAAAGCAAAAGCTAAAGAAACCAACTTCAAAAAACAAATTTCTCAAAATTCAAATCATGTTAAACAACGCTACAAATTTTTCGCCGCATGTAAGTAGTTTTTTTCTTTCATTCTAAACAAACAAAATTTCAAAATTTCATTTACGTTTTTTTTCCAATTTTATGAAATACCTTATTTTTTTTAAGTAGTTAATGTTGAAAATATTTTGTAGTTTATTAAAAATAAATCAAATTTAGTATAGTTTTACAATAAATTGCTTAACTAATTTTTAATAAATACTAATTTAATTTAATTTCATTTTATTATTAAACAAATATCCAATTGAATTTTATTTAGTTTGCCAAAATTTTATGCCGCAATTTTTCTCTTTTTTTTCTCTAAATTGGTGTAATTTCTCTTGCATAAATAAACACTTGTTATTTTTAAACTTATTTATTTAATTTTTTTGTAAAAATAATTATCTATTGTAGTTTATTTTTTTATTTTTGGTACTATTTACTTTTTTTCCACTTCTGACATTTTTTTCCTTATCGTCGCGTCATCATCGCCTTCATTGTGTGTGTAAATTTCTTGAATTCTTCTGTTTGATTGTGTTTGTTTACATAAATTATTTGTTTACATTTTATGAGTATTCTGTTGGGGATTCTTGATTTGACCGCTCAAACGATAAGACGCATTTTACAACATATTAAAATTAACACAGAAGAAGAAGAAGAACACATTTAATATAACCAAACTTTTATAAAAAGGAGGGAAAAAAAATCTACCTTATTACTGATAATTTCTATTAGAGATTTAAAAGGAAATCACAGATAATTTACACCCCTTGAAAAATAAGATACTTAGCTGGCTTGAGCCATGGTGTGGCCTGAGGGCAAAATTCTCAAAAGAAACACCACTGACGGTGTTATTGAAAGGACGCTGCCAAGACCACGTTTTTATGTGGCGGATGGCTCTCGGATGAGTTTCGAATTGTTTTTGACTCCCCATAGGAACATGGGCGCGTTGAGACCGGTCACAGTGGGTAAGTTATTATATGAAAAATATAAGGACGTGGAAATCTTTTTTATTTCCAAAAGTAAACTGAAAATAACAAGTACTAATATGAACACAATTAATGAAATTGCCGGTAATGAGACACTCAATGAGCAATTTTGTATTTTTATACCCTCTGAATTTTGCGAGGCTAAGGGAGTAGTACCAATCCCAGCGGACTATTCAGAAGAGGAAATTTTTAACGAGATAGTTTGTAAAAATTTATCTAAATACGGGCCAGTACCTGACACTTGCGGTGTGTCAGAGGTTCGTAGATTCACTCGTACTGACTCTAAGAATAGGGAGATAAAATACAATTTAGATACGGTTCTGATTTGTTTTACTGGCAGAGTACTGCCTTCACATGTGAATATCGGCGGGGTTAATTTCCCTGTTTCTCCCTTCCGTGAAAAGGTAGCTCAATGCAGCAAATGTTGGCATTTCGGCCATTATGAAAAATCTTGCACTCGTCCACAGAGACTATGCAAAACATGTGCAGGCACACATGATGAAACTGCATGTACCAACAACGTAAAATGTGCGAACTGTGGTGGTCGCCACATATCTTCGTCTATCGAATGTCCTGTTCTACAAAGGCTTAAGAAGTCTAAATTAGAAAAGGCTAATAGGATAAGACCGCAGGCCACATTGTTTTCACATAACCCGTCTGCAAACCTACAGAAATACAATTACACCATCAACAACGCTGATTTTCCTGCACTTGGTGCTTCTGGAATACCTAATAAACTTCCCAAGGAAGTGGTTTCCGTATCCCCTAGAGCTGCGAAACGTATTAGGTCACATGATAATTTACCTGAGCTGCCAGTGGCTTCTAATATTCCTACAATTAAGGAATCCATTGTAGTATCTACTGCGACGGATTCTACTAATGTAGAAATTGTCTCATTGGAGATAAAGGAGGTCATCGGCGAACAGGTCAAATTATTAGACCAGGATACAAGACGACACGTTGAACCATTTTTTAGAAAATTAATGAAGGCTGTGAATAGTAGTGAGAATGTTAATATAATACATAAGAACATATTTGAGACAATGATGTCTCCTATTTTCAAAAATTGTTTAACAAATCATGAAGATATGTCAGCTTAATTGTTTAAGTGTTAGGAATAAAATTCCACAGTTAGCTCAGTTTCTTCTGGACAGGAAAGTTTCAGTTGCTTGTTTATCCGAAACATATTTGAGACCGTCAGACTCTTTTCGAGTAAGGGGGTTTTCCATGATTCGATCTGATAGGATTTCCGATAGCAACATAGGTGGAGGTGTCGCCATTTTATTGAATGAGAAACTTAGGTATAGGGATCTTAGATTATTTTCTCCACATAGGGCAATAGAAGTGTGTGGTTGTGAAATTGAGTGCACTATGGGCTCCGTTACAATTCTATCCGTATATTTACCACCGAATATGGATTTTTCGGTGTCATACCTTGGATCAATTTTGCAGTCGATCAACACATCAAGGCTGGTAATCTGCGGTGACTTTAATGCCCATCACTCCTCATGGGGTGGTGCGACTGATAGTTCACGAGGTCAGAAGGTACTTGATTTTATCGATCGTTTTGGTTTGGTTTTATTAAACGATGGCTCCCCTACATACTTCGGTAGAAGTATATCAGCCATTGATCTGACAATAGTTTCACCGAATATGAGTATTTCTGCCACCTGGATTCCTAATAGGGAAACACTTGGTAGCGATCACTGTATTATAGAGACCTTTTTTCAAATGGACCCAATGACTCAAGTAGGCACGAACTATAATGTCCCAAGGACCATCAGCAAATCCCTACTCAATATGGAAATCTCGAAGATCTTTAAATCAGATGCCTTTTTAACAACTGCAAGCGAGGATAGGTTTGATAAGTTTGGTGAACTATTCTACGAGCAATTTAAACGTAAATCAAAGGAGAGATATAGAACTCAAAATCCATGGTGGAACTCTATTTGTAACAGAGTTTCGGCTGAACAGAAACTTACTTTAATTAGGTACTTTAAGGCTCCATCTAGAGAAAACTTTGAAAAACTGTCCATTGCGCGTCGTAAATACAAATATACACTTAGACACGAGAAACGTAAAGGCTGGAAGAAATTCTGCGAGAATATTGATTCTAATATGACAGTCTCAGAATTATGGAGAATCATAAAATGTTTTAAAGGATCATTTTCAGAAACTCTTTCGGGTTTCAAGGAGTGTGTTTCCGAGTTTTGTGATTGCCTTGCTGGACCCTCCGGACCCTGGTCTTTCTATATGCCGGGGCCCCCTCAGGAGGATCATCCAATCACCTCGGCGATAACCTTTAACGAGCTGGATAGGGCTATTTCGTTATCAAAAGATACTTCTCCTGGTCTTGACGGCCTACGTAATGGGCATATTAAGCAGTTCAACTCAAGCAATAAGTTTGCTTTACTTGAGTTATATAATAACATACTCTCCACCGGTATGATCCCTCTTTCGTGGTTTAATTACTCAATTATTCCTCTAAAGAAGAAATTATGCCCAGCAAATTTATCTAGTTCTTATAGATCAATTGCTATGGCTTCATGTGCAAGGAAACTCTTTGAAAGAATCCTCAACTTCCGTTTAGAATGGTTCATAGAATCTGAATGTAAACTTGGTAATAATCAGTCAGGATTTCGCAAGGGTAAATCTACCATGGACAATGTGGTAGCGCTCTGGTCTTTTATTTCACTTCAAATTTTCAAAGGTTGTTGTGTAACTGCTGCTTTTATAGATATTAAAGGTGCGTTCGACAATGTGAACATTGAATTACTATATCAGAAACTTCGCTTATTTAATATTCCCACACACTTTGCACGGATAATTTATTGCTTATTCCAGTTTAAGGATCTTTATATCCGTTTTCAGGACGATATTGAAAACCGTCACTCCTATACAGGAGTTCCCCAAGGCTGTGTACTCAGTCCTTTTTGTTTTAATTTATACATTAATAGTATTTTCGAAAATCTGCATAATGATATCAACATATTAGCCTACGCGGATGATATAGTTGTATATTGTGCTGATCGCAACATATCTGTAGCTAGATCGAAAGTTCAGGAAGCTATTAACATTATTACGACTCGTCTTAATGAATTGCAACTCACAGTGTCGGCCAGGAAATCTAAGGCTATAATATTCTCTGCTCCCAGGAAAAAATATTTACCGGAACCAGCAATGACCATTAACTCCGAACATATTGCATATGTGGACACATTTAACTTTCTTGGTTTTACGTTTCATAAACACCTTAATCTTAAACCCCATGTGGACTCAGTCCATAGTAGTTGTTTGCGTTACTTGAATGTCTTGCGATCCTTGTGCGGTGTAAGATGGGGTTCTGATCCCCAATGCTTAATTAGATTATATATTGGACTAATCAGACCAAGACTGGAATATATTGCCCCCCTCTTATTGTCCTGCCCAGTATCCAACTTTATTAAACTTGAGAGAATCCAATGGAAGGCACTGCGTATATCCTTAGGAGCCATGACTTCGTCACATACAATGGGTCTCGAACAGATGGCAAATGTCATGCCTCTTCGTGAAAGACTCCAATTTCTCTCCGAAAAATATGTTAACAAATTACTGTCTTGTGTCAATAATCCCGCTCGTGATATAGCCATAAAGTTATCCCAAGAAAGTTCCTTTAATCACCCATTTGCATTAATGATAAGATCGAAAATGGAAAAATACAATATTATAACTGGCTTCTGCCACCCCCAATTTTCTATTCCGTTGGAGGCTAATACATACAGACCAGTAGTCAGATTCTTAGACGTACGGAAATCCTTGTGTACGCAACACGAAGTGTATTCAAAATTTAATGATTTGTTGATGCGCCGTTGGTCCGATTTTAATCCGATCTATACTGACGGGTCTAAGACTGATAGCTCTGTAGGTTCGGGTGTTTGGTTTCCGGACATGAACATTGAGGCTTATTTCCCTCTGAATAGCAAATCATCCATCTTCACAGCGGAAGCTTTTGCTATAATTGAGGCCTTAAAAATGGCCTTGTTGCAGGACTATGCTAAAATACTTATTATTTCAGACAGTAAATCAGTTTTGCAGGCTTTGATGGCTCATCCGGCTAGCAGAACACACCCTTTAGTATACCAGATCCGAGAATCACTTTGGCACTGTCGACTTAAAAATCTGCTTGTTCACTTTCTGTGGGTCCCGGGACATATGGGTATAGTGGGGAATGCCATAGCGGACTCTATAGCTTCGAATCACGGCTCTGTTACAAATGCAGACTCAATACCCATAATTGGCTCGGATTTAAATTCCTTAGACAGGGAAAGATATAACGAAACATGGCAGACTCGCTGGGACAATTCGGAGTTTGGAAGGCATTTGTATGAGATTGCTCCCCGAATTAATGTTAATCCGTGGTTTTATAGGACATCTTTAAGTAGACCTTTAATTGTGTTCATAAATAGACTTAGAATTAATCATACCAGATGTTTGGATCACATTCATAAAATTGGTATCAAAGACAATGACTTGTGTTCCTGCGGGGAGTCTCAAACAGCGAATCATCTCTTTTTCCATTGTACAAATATAGACCAGAGGCTCAGGTCAGCCCTAATATCTAGACTTACCCAACTGAACGTTGGCATATTTAACTTATCCCACATCTTGAAACTCGACAACCCTGCAATATACAGGACTCTATTTGAATTTAGCAGAAAATGCGAACTTACAATTTAGTGAATATGGTTTCAAATCAAGAATCCCTATACTTTCTACCTTCTAATTTCTTCCTATCTCTATGTACTCTGTCTTTTTGTATATTATGTGGTCTATGTATATGTTTTGTATACGTATAATCTATATATTATGCTACTTCTCTTTATTCCTTTTTTTCACAAATGAAAATTCATAAATGGATTTTCATTCTGTGTTCGAAACTCTTTTTCTTCCTCCTTCATGGTCCCTATGTCTAATAGTGGAAGTTAAAAAACTTCTGCTGTTGTATATATGCACTATTTTCTATGTTCTAGTAATTTATGTAGTTTATGTATATGTATTGTATACGTATTATCTATGTGTTTTCTTTCATATTTTGTCCACAAATTAATATGTTACATATTTATTCTGTGTACAATCTTTTCCTCTCTTTATCTTTTCTTAAAATTACATATATGTATGTGTATATATATGATATATATATGTACGCATATATGTGTGGGTGTGTGTGGGTGTACACATGTATGTTCGTGTGCACGTATGTGAATGTATGTGTCTATGTACGTGTGCGTGTGTAATTTACATATTTGTATTTATTATGAAATATACCTGTGATAATAATGTTAACAATCCTATTGTACTCTGTGATATTAAACTAATTATATTGTCGATTAAATCTAGAAACATTTATAACGTTTAACGAAAATATAAAAGATAAAAATACATTAAAAAATAAAAAAAAAAAAAAAAAAAAGAAGGAAGAAGGAAATAAGAAAAAATATTTATATATGGAAAAAATAATAATAATAAGACAACAATCATTTGTAAAACAGAATATTTAAAAAAAAAAAAAAAAAAAAAAAAAAAATACATCTATATGCAACTAATATAAAAAAAAAAATAGTTAACATAAAATTGACAATATAAAATAACAATAACAATTTAAGTAAAAACTACAACATGGACTTCGTGTCTCCGGTAGTTTTTTCTCCCCTCAGCATGTCATTCAGGGTTGAATGACATAACTCAGAAGAAGAAGAAGAAGAGTATTCTGTTACTTATTTATTTGTTTTAAGTTTTTCCTTCTTTACTTTTTCCATTATCGGCAGTCTACACGTAGGCATTTTTATGTTGGCAATTGTCAAATTCTATCTCTCTTTTTAAAATGTTACGTGTGGACCAATAAGAAATCTATTGCGCAATTTATTTCGCAATAAATGTTTAAATACAAGTATGGCTTTCGGAACAAAAGGCAATTTAAAATTAAAATTTCTCATGTACGTGTTCTCCACCCGTTAACATAAAGTTGGAAATAAAAACTTGTTCCCGATATTCTGCCAACATTATTTAATGTTAGGAAATAAAAATCTATTCGTGTAGACATAGTTATAATTGTTTATGTATACTTGCCTTTAACTTAATTATTTTTGCATTTTTTTCACAATTTTAATATCTACGAGGGTTGCCAGAAAATTATTGAAACAATATTTTTGACTTTAAGTTAAAAGTGTGCTAAGAAAGTGTAAGATCTTTACATGAATTATATCAAAGTTTTATATTTTACAAATTACATTTCCGTAATATTTTTAAATAAAATATTTCACAATTTCACTTTAAAATTTTATATTGAAATTTTCCAAATTTTTTATTAAAAAATCAAAAATTTTATATTAGGAATTCTAACATTTTATAATAAAGAATTTTTTTCTATAAAAAGTTTTTTTTACAAAATTCTTAATGTTTTATGGCAAAATTTGTTTATATTTATAGTAAAATTTTTAAAAGTAATATATATTGAAATTTTCAAAACTTAAATGAGCATTTTTAAATTTTTATATTAAAAATTTCAACATTTTATAATAGATTTTTTACTATAAAATGTTCAAACTTTGTAGACAAATTTTCAACATTTTATAGCAAAATTTTAAAACATTTATAGTAAAATTTTCAGATCTATTATTACCCAACAAAAACTTTGCTTGCCACGTAATGAATTAAAAAGCTGATATAATGGCTCTTTTTTGAGTAAATTTTTCAATTAAGTATTTTCTAAAGATTCATATCTATGTTAATAATCTGTGGTCTGAGCGATCTTCCTAAGTCAAGGAGTTTTCGGTGACTAACAAATTTCCGATGTCATGGTTTAAAAATATTGTGTATATTTCCAGATTAAAGCAACAATTTTGATAAAAGATAATTCGAATATGTATATATGCAAGTATGTATGAATGTATGTATGTATGTATGTATGCATGTATGTATGTGTATATGAATAGTTTAATTTCAATATACTAAATTTTCGTAAAAAATCACTGTAAAAAGTTTATTAATTAGGCAATTTGTTTTGCAGTTTTCTTCACTAAAATTATTGTTAGAATGATTTAAATAAAGCATATAGTGGAAGTAATAATTTAAAATTAAAAATTTTTGTTATAAAACAAATTTTTTTTCGTACCCAAAACGCTAAAATGAAAACCTATAAACCTAGTGATTTTTAAACTATACTTTCAATATATGTAATTGACATTACTGATGTGTATAAAACAACAACAAAGTGCTTGCTACATTTACGTTTTTTGAGTAACCATCCACTTACGTTCCGTTTACATTTACGGTAGAGTAACAGAGCCTTAAAAAATTCGGTTCAGCGAATATAACACTTCCACTTGTTTTTGTAATAAATTTCCAAAATTCTTAAGATTTTACTATTTGTAGTAAAATTTTTTAAATTCTATTTTGCGTAGATAATTTACTTTTTAGTAAAGTTCTAGTTTCTACTTTTTGGTGTTAAATTTTCGAGTTTTTAGTTTTTATAATAAAAGGATTTTACCTGATTTCTTCATTCTTTTAAATTACATTTTAGTTTTCCTTCTAACAATTTGATCTGTTTTTTTTCCAATAATTTGATAAAAATTAGAATAATTCTTAATTGCACAATAAACTTTAATTAACAATATTTTGTAATTTATTTGTATTATTTTTATACAATTTATTTAAAAAGAAAATCTTTTTCTTATTTTCATCTTTTTGTTTTGAATACTTTTTTGTTGCTTTTTCAAATTTAATATGATTTTGATAAATTAGACAACTGTTTTGTGCATTTGTCCGTCTGTGTGTTCAAGTTTATTTAATTAACAAACATTTAATTTAATTTGATTTCTTTTGTTCACATGATGTTTCATACAACTTTTATATGAAATATTTATTAACACACAAAAGAAAAGATTGGTTGCATTAAAAGTTTTGTTATACTTTAACAATTGAATAAATTTAGGAATCCAACAAATATTTATCATGATGTTTAATGAGTAAATTTCCTTATTAGAAATGAGATAATATTTATTAAACTAAAAGGCGCAATAAAATATAATGAATTATGAAGTAATTGTAGGTAAGTACAGTTTATACAATTTTTCCAAGTGTTAATATAAAGTATTGATTGAGAATTCAAAGGGAGTAGGTACAAATTTATTAGAAATTATTGTGCCAAAATTAAGAAAATGTGGAAATTGTTTTTAATGAAATGATTTGTTCGTTTTGCATAGAGCTAATGGATTTTTAAAATTAAATCAGTATTTATTAAAGGAAAAAATTGCAATATATTTTATTTTTTTTTTTAATTTTTATAGTAAAATGTTGAAAATTAAAGTTTTTAAGGAAAAAATTGAGTTTTAATTTTTTTTCCAGAAAATTTTATTTTTTTATAGGAAGATTTCGACAACAATTTTCAGATTTTTTGTATAGAGCAATTTTTAGGATTTTTCCTGTAAGAAAGTTTAAAGATTTTTTCCTTCCACAATTTTAAATTAAAATTCTTTATTTGCCAAAATAACACTTGTGTAAATTTCAAATTACAAAATCATTGGATTGCTTGAATTGTCTATTTATTTATTTTTTCCTTTTACTTCAAATTGTCTCTTTTCATTTATTTATTCCATTCAAAAATATGATTTACATGCCCTCAGGTGTTTGTGAAAAACTGAAAAAAATGTGTCAAAATATTTGTATATCTTTCAGTTTTATTTTCCTTTTTGTATTTTTTGCAATAATGTTTTCTGACCAGCAGCAACATAATTTTGAAAATGTGCAATAAAATGATATGAGATGTGCTCATTTCTAAAATCTTTCAAGTGAAAGTAACGAGGGGTGTAGTAAAAGATTCTTGATATTACTCATCTTAAAAGAAAAATTAAACCTTTAAAAATATTTTCGATTGTTATCAGCAAGTATTTTTTTTCTGTATAAGTAATCACGTTAGAAATGTTAAATATACAAATTTACTTAAAAAATTTTTGCAAAATTTATATTAATTTTTAAGTACATAGTTGCTAAGATTTTATAAATTTAAAATTTTTTTTTACTTCCCTTATATGTTTTTATTCTTTATATATAGAAAAGTATAAGATGTAGCAGGTAACATATGGTTTAAATTTCTTATTGTTTATTCATTTCTCTTATACACATAATTCCAAATAGAAAATTATGTAAAAATTTAGAATTACGACGTTTAATACATATTTCTGTTTTAATGAGCAACACCCGGCATAAAAAAGTTATGTTTTAATTTTATTTTCTGCAGCATTTAAATGTAAACGGTAAATTTTCTCTAAAATGGCAAAATTTTTAAAATAAATTTAAAACCATTAACGTAAAAAATCATTTTAGAAAAATTATACAAAAACATTTTGATTAGTTTGTTACAATTTATATTCATTATGTTGCCTAAATATTTTGCTAATATATTTAAAATGTTTTTCACATCAAGCACTTTTGTATTGGAGCAAATATTACATGACACTTGTCTCTAATTTTTTTTGCGGAATAAATGAAAAATAAAATTTCTTTATGAAAATTTTCTCTGGACTGTGTAGGTATTTTTTTTGATCATTTTATTATTTACTATGTAAAAGAGATGTTGCTCAAATATCCACAATGAAAATTTGCATTTTTCTTGTCAATTTTATTATGTCTATAAATTTTAAATAAAATGCCACATACACACACAATTATAAACAACTCCTCCTTTGAGATTTCAATTACAAAAATTATATTTATTTTCTTTATTATGAGAAAATAAACGTTTATGACATGACATTTTTGTTTTGTTGTAGTTAGAAAAAAATCTTGCCATTTATTAGTGTTGTTTGGGACGATATGAGGAAAAAGACATGTATGTGGAGAAAGTAATAAAATAGTTTAAATTGCTTAAGTCCTTAAAACATAAATTGTAATGATTTTTGTTTTTTTATTTCTTTAGCAAAATTTAAAAAAATTAAAAAATTCTTTTTTATAGTAAATTGTTTAAAATTTTTACTTTTTATAGGAAAATTCTTTTAAATCTAATTTTTATAGCAAAATTTTCAACATTTTAGTTTTATGGTAACATTTTAACGTTATTATCTTCTATGGTACAATTTTCAAGATTTTCTTTTTATAGAAAAATATTTAAGATTTGCTTTTTTATCAAAAAATGTTGAGAATTTAACTTTCTATAGTAAAATGTTAAGAATTTTACTTTTTACAGGAAAATTTTCGAAATTAACTTTTTATTGGAAGTTTCAAAATTTTTTTTTATAGTAACATTTTCGAAATTTGACCTTTTATAGGGAATTTTTATATTTTTGATTTTTATAGACAAATTTTAAGAATTTAGCTTTTTATAGGAAAATTAAAAATTTTTGTTTATTATAATAACATTTTAAAAATTTCCGTTTTTATAGAAAAATGTTGAAAATTTTACTTTTTATAGGAAAATTTTACTTTTATAGGAAAACTTTTCTTTTTATAGGAAAATTTTCAAAATTTAATTAAAAAAAATAATTTACTTAATAGTAAATTGTTGAACATTTACATTAGGAAAATGTTAAGAATTTCCCTTTTTATAGGAATTTATAGGAATATTTTAAAATTTTATTTTTTTTTAGCAACATTTTGAATATTTTACTTTTTATAGGAAAATTTTCAATACATTTTTGGAACATTTTTAAAATTTTACTTATTATAGGAACATCTTCTAAATCTTAATAACATTTTTGAAATTTAACGTTTTATAGCAAAATTTTGCTTTATATAGGAAATTTTTCAAAATTTTATTTTCTTAGAAAATTTTTCAAAATTTTACTTTTTATAGGATAAACTTCAAAATTTCGATTATATATTTGATTTTTTATAATAAAAGCTTTAAAAGTTCTTCTTTTTATAGCAAAATTTTCAAAATATACCAAATATGTTGGTATTTTTTTTAAATTTTTTTTTTTTTTAATAAAATTTTCGGAATTTTTATTTTTTATTTTTTATAGTAAAATTTTCAAGATTTACTTTTTCTAACAAAATTCCGATTACATATTTTAAAATTTTTTTTACCTCAAAATTCTCATGCTATAAAATGAACATAAAAAAGTTATTTTTTAAATACATATTTAAATTTAAGGTCGTTTTAATATGAAACACGATTTTATACCTGTGGCTGCTTCGACTGACTTGAATAGTCGATAACACGATAACCAAATATACTGCTCAAAAGGTCGTTTGCTTCTTTGGACTGGGTTGTTGTAAGGGATCTGCTATAGTCCGAAAGTTCTTCCCTGGGGAAACAACTTCCGGTTGAAATAGCTGTTGCTGGGTTCACAATCTTAGGGTGAGTTGAACTCGAGTCGTTCTCGAGCGAAGTTCCATTTGACCCGCTAAAACCACTGAACGTCCTACCCACATCTTCAATTATAGTTTACAAAAATTCTAAAGTTCTCTGCTAAAAAACAGCTTCAAAAGCAATCATTTTAACACGGTTGTCATTGGAAGGAAGTGTTATTTCACTATGTTCGAAGTAATTATTAAAAGCTTCCAAAAAAGTTCAAAAGTGAAGTGGTGAAAATGTACTTCTATTAAAAGTACTTCTCGCTTTTGTTGCTGGGTTGAAGCATTTTATGGTGCTTACCGTTGTATGAAATAATACTTTCGGCAGAATTTTCCAAAAGAATTGCAGACATTTACAAGAAATTCACAGAAAAATTACCATTTTTTTTGTTTTTTACAAAAACCAGCTTACATTAGCAGTGCATCTTGAATTTAATATAGTTTTAATTTTTGAAACTAGTTTTTAAATAAATCAAAAGTCAAACTATCAATAATTAGAGAAAAGCTTTTGTGTTTATTAATTTTTTAAAATTTAATGAGCTAAAACAATATTCCTAAACACAATTTTGCCATAAATCTATTTTATTTATCTTTTTGCAATTTGCCACACTTAAATATTCGCAAAGAAAACTAAATCATCATGTCATTAGACGTGATGTTGAATTACAATTAAATTTACTTGTGATGACAATGACAATTTATAATTAAACAAGATTAATGTTGAAATAGCCACAATGAATACGAACACAAAGGGATTTTCCACAAAAGTCTTTGACTTTATTTTGTATTTTGTGTGTTTATTTAAATGTTTAATTATAATTAATCTTTTCTTTTACAACGAAAACTAAAAAATTGCTTGTAAAATTAGCAGACAATTAAAAAGAATTCAAAACAACTAACCGGCCTCAACAATGAAAATATATAGTTATTACAAATCAAATATTAATGTAATTATCACAATTTTCTTGTAACAATAACAATAATGACAATTGTGTATTTCTAAAAAAAAAACATAAAAATTCTTTTTAAATAAGTGTTTTCATTGTTACTTTTTTTAAGAATAATTAAGAAAAAATGAAAATTATTCAGTTTATTTTTAACTAAGGCGTCTTTTAAAATAATCATTTTCTTTTTCAACTTTATTCTAAAAGTGTTGCTAATGATCATTATTAACTTGATTATTGACATGATTAGTATCAATTTTAAAATACATACCTTCAACATTTGCAACAACTAAGAAGACTAATTCGTAACAAGAAAATGTCACATACGACACAATCGAGCCAATTAAAAAAATAAACTAAAACTGTCAAACACACTCTTGATGATCATGATTAAATTGTGTGTGTGTAGATATGAAATGGGCAACCTTTAATTGATTAAAAAACAAAATAAAAATTTAAAGTTTAAAAACATAGTTGAATACATTTTTTTGTATGTTGCACTTTGAACACAAAAGGTCTTTTAAAAAAATGGTCAAATTCATATTTAGTTACCCAATATTATTTTATACAAAATCAACAACAGAGTGTCTTAATAACGCTTACAAAGCATTGAATATACAAAAAATAATACGCTGATTTTTAAAAGCCCTTAATGTTGGTATAGGGAGTAATCTTTTTCAATAAGAAAAAAGGAGAAGGTGATTGATTATTAAAAAAAAAAACGGAAGAAAATATCATTCCGAATCATTTCAAAATTAAAATTAGGAGTAACTCACGTGCTTAATATAAACCAGCTCTTCATCAATGGCATATGCACACTTGGTACATACCCGTGTACTTACACAAGTCCAAATATATACATAAATACATACATACATTCGTACATACATACATACGTACATACATATGAAAAACTTTTGGGATAAATAAAATTTTATCTATTTACCTATTTAATGTAAAAAACAAAAAAATCCTAAGAATCATTCATTTCACTTCACCTTAGGGGAGGGAGCGAGAAAGATGTGGCATGTGTAGTTGCATGTTCTTGTGTGATGCTTTGAGGATTGTAAAAGATTAGCACTTGTGGTATTTTAAGTGAATGATTAACAACAACAACATAAAATAAGAATAAAAAATAAAGAAAGTGCAATTTATTTTAGCATGTTATGCAACCGTGAGTGCAGAAAGAGTGAGAGAAACGTAAGATTTCACTTCTTGATCATTTGAAAATAAAACACTACAAGTTATTTAAAAAAAAAAAAGTGAACAAGACCAAAAATAGAGTTTTATATAAAAATTGGAAAGGGTGCTTCAAATGGAGATAATTTTTGGAATCACATGTTATTAAGAAAGCATTTATTTTTACTAAAAATTATCATATCATAGATTATTAAAATTATTGGGCTTACACTTAAACCTTAGATGACGCCAGACAAAGAAGTTTTTGGCTTCTATAATTGTTCAAGTGAGTAATAGATAGGATATACGATCGATTAACCGTCATTCGGTTATACGAATAATTTAAAACTGTCTATTTTCGAATAACGAATAAACTGAATAATTTGTGTCAAATAACCGATTAACTGAAATTTAATTGTTTGGAGTTATAAATTTAGAAAAATTTTCTACGTCAACTGCGTCTTTTTTTAAATATTTGTTATATCCCAGAAAAAATAAATAAAAGTCATTTTTAGGGAAAAACTTTTTCATTACCTCCAAAGTTTCAGCAAGTATACGTTTTCTTGTGTTTAAGAAAAGATACAAACAGCATCCAAAAATATTACTAAAAAGGGATATAATGATGAATATGTTAAATTCGTCTTTTTTTTGGGATAGAATTTTTAATAAAATGGAACATGATTATAACTTCATAAATACTTAAACTTGTGACAATAGAAATTTTTTGACCTTTATGACTAAATTCGTTCGCAGACAGAAAGAAAAGAGAATTACATTAAAAAGACTGATTTATTAAATAAAGTTTTATTAGGGAATATTTTGTAGTATTAGGTCAAAAAATTAAAGCTTTACATATAAATGGGTGAAAGGACTAATAAGATGAACCTTTTTGAAAGAATTTGATCTATATTATGTTTTTAAAAAACTATTTCAATGGATTAAGTACTATAATTAGGGAAATTTATTTGTTTTACATGTATTACTAATAATTGAATAATTTGCTATTAATCGGTTATTAACCGATTAACTTTTAACCTCGAATAATTATTTTTCGAGTTAACCGATTAATTTGAAACCACGAATAATTGGATATCCTAGTAAAGTAAATATTGTGCTATAAATGTGCAGTAACTGATAGTTCTCCAGCTCATCAGTTTGAAGTCCTAAAAATTGGCAAAACCGCAAGATTTCCTTTTAACCTGCAAGCAACCTCTGAAAACGTCCTTTGGCTAATTGTGATAATCATGTAAAATATTATTGCTATAACTATAACATGTTACAAGTAAATATAATATGTTAAATTTTTGTAAGTAGACATATTATGCTTAAAAAAAGGTATTTATTTGTTTTTTAAATATATTTTGTTTTCCACAACTATTGATTGTTTTTTTTTTTTTCCAACTAATAGTTTAAAAAATCAATTTGAAATCCTAAAAATTGGCAAAACTACAAGATTTCCTCTTAACCTGCAAGCAACCTCTGAAAACGTTCTTTGACTAATTGTGAATATTATAAACATAACAAGAATAAAAAACGAACATCCGACCAATGACTACCATAGGTTACAAAAAGATCTTCTGCAACTCTTTTTTAGCACTAAGTATACTTCCCTTCAATGACAACACAATGTTTTTTTAGTTATTTTTTTTTTTTGCTGGGTATAATTAGACAAGAAGGTTTGCTTATATTCTGGGTAATTAAAACAATATACATATGATATTAATTAACTATTAAATAATAAACAATTTATAATGAAACGAATAAATAGTTCATGTAATGTTTGACATTTGATAAATTTGAAGTATAATATGATAAATTGTTATTATGTTTTTACGATAATATGCTAAAACCGAATCGTACTATGATAAAATTAGATCATAATCACATAATAATGTGATAAATAATACATATAATAAGAAATCTGAACGTAATATGATTCAGTTAGATAATTGCATCATGATCATATTTACTATTATTTACGACCATGGCAATATTTACAGCAACCATATAATCCAATCGTATGTTTACCACAACAATATTTTTCTCTGCGCGTATTAATGCTGCTTCCCTTCCTTGTAAATCTTGTTTAGGTCTAAGAATGTTGTTGCAGTTAAAACTCCCTTAACTTTATAAAAATTTATATTGAAAATGAATGAAATTGCTACACATATTGCAACATATATCGAGCACGTGTTATATGATTTGGTTTAGTATAATATCCAAGAATTTAGATCAAATTATCTTCAGTTATACCCACATAATTTTTTGTAATCAACTTATTGTTTTGATGATTTAGAAAATCAAAATTATCAATTTTACAAAATTTAAAAAGAAAAAATATCTTTCGTTGTTTTATATTTTATATGATTTTTCGAAAAACATAAAAATTGTAAGAAATTTAATATTTTTCAGCACAATTTTATAAATATCACCGATACTCAAAGTCAGTTAAAAAAAGCGATTTATAGACGATCCCGTGTATCTAAATGGATTGAGAAATCCCGTGCCGCAATAAAAATATTTTTTTTGTGGTCTTGTGTAATGAAAATGTTAGTTTAGTTTTAAAGAAATTTCATTTTTGCAAAGATAGTTTTGCAACACCCTGTAAATGGTACTACAACAACAGCAACAAGAACCATTTTTATGTTTAAAAACGAATTTACTTTTTTTGAACTCTACACTTGTGTAATTTAATCGAATCAAAAATTCCAGTGCAAATAAAGAATAATAACAAGTGTGGCAAAAGAGGAAATTTAAAATTTTGAATACTTAAAATAAATTTCCTAAAACATGAACAAATTATTCTATATACAAACATTACAACAAATGTTATAATCAGGGCAAACAAAAAAATCATATTTTTTACTGGGCTTCTAATCAACCAAACGATTTATCCGTTTTAGATAATTTTAAGAATTTTGGCATCGATTTCTTACAGCATATTTTTGCATATTTTGGTATTAAGAGCATATTTTTGAACATAGTACTATATTTTGACACATTTTGAAAGAAAATTCTTATTGTAGAGTATATTTTAGCAATTTAAATTACATATTTTAAGATCATAATTTTACGTCTTTTACACTTAAGATAACTTTCCATTATTGAAAGTTTCTTTTTATTGTTACTTATGACTTTCAAATCCGATTCTCTAATAATTTTCATCTTATAGACTGATAGAACTTTTGTAATTTACTGATACAATAAATTAGCTTTAAATGTTTTTAAGTGCAAAGAGAAAATATTTTTTAGCATTTGCTAATAAAAATCAAATTACTTTTTGCATGTATTGTAGATTGTAGAATTTAAAATTTAGCCAGGGCATATATTCTGATTTTAAGAATATTTTTTAGGCTCATAAAACAATTTTTTATAGCACATTTTTGGCTGCCCTGATAATAATATTCCATTCCATTCGCAAGGTAAATGACAAAATAAAACTGTCGTTTGCTTATAAACTATTGAAACTAGAAACATTAATAGAGAGAAGTTCGACCTTCATATTATTTTCTACAAATCTAACTGAAGTACAGATAACAAAAATACTTTGAAGCTTGTAAGAACATCTTTTATATTCTAAAAACCTAACTTCTCTATAGATGTTCCAAGTTTCAACAAGATCAATTCAGTGGTTTACAAAATACACATTTATTTCCCTTTATTATTATTTCAAGTCCATATTGTCTTCTAATTTTAACACTGCGGTCAATTACTTTAACAACATCAAATAAGCAAAACTGTGTACATATGTATGTAGTAAGACTGCTTCGTTAGTTTTTACATACATAATAACACGACTTGTTAAGACTTAATCATATAGAGGGAGAGGGAGACAGAAACTCATGATCATTATTATTATGGTATTTTGAATTATAATAAAGAGGATTAAGGCTCAATTACTCCATCGTATATGTAAACTCACAAACGTAAATGTAACGTAGTAACCAAATTAAATTTCGTCGTTCTACGTTTCTACGCTGTAAGAACGGTGTTGACAGCTTTTTATTTCAATACACTAAATCCCCATAAAACATCGCTGTAAAAAGTTTATTAAGCGGACAATTACTTTTGCAGTTTTCTTCGCTAAAAATATTGTTAAAATGATTTAAATAAAGCAAAGAATTGAAGCTATAATTTAAAACTAAAAATGTTTTTTATAAAAGAACAAATTTTGTTTTGTACCCAAATCGCTAAAATAAAAACCTATAAATGTAGAGATTTATTTTAAATATGTGTAATTGACATTACTGATGTTGCTACATTTACGTTTTTCGACTAACCATCCACTTACGTTCCGTTTACATTTACATTTACGATATAGTAATGGAGCCTTTATGCTGGCTTGATTGGCCTTTCGGTTTATTATGGTGTTAGTATATGAATGAGTACGACTATGTTTCAAGAGCCCCTGCAGTTCTACGAATATCGTTTTTGATGGCACTATTCTTCACTAATGTCTGATTACTAGCCTGGCTCCAAATTTCCATATTTCAGGATCTCATGAAACTTATTTTAAATTTTGTAATGCAAACTTAAGTGAAGAGGGTACTTTTTGCACCCTAAGTATTGAGAAGTGTAATCAGTTTAAAGTTTTGAAATCTACTACTAGACAACCTCTTTATAATCTAAGGATAAGTAGTGACTTTTGCTTCTGGGAAAAGCACTAAAATAACTAGTGTACAGTTTTTCTTTTTTGAAAACAAATGTGTCAATATTGCTGTTATTAGAATAGTAACCAGAACTGCTGGATAGTAATTATATTGTTGTTTGTATATTTGTATTTTTGAATTGTCAATCAATAATTTGTAGAATGTTTTTGTTGTTTGTTATTTTCGATGACAATACATTGAGACAGATGATGACAATTTGAACTTTTATAATTATAATTCAATTTTTTTCTGTTGATATTTTATTTGCAGTGAAACATGTGAAATAGTATCTAATAAATTTTATAGCCTTAATCTATGAATAAGAGAGTGTTAGATTAATTTTAAAATAAAATAATAAAAAAATTTGGTTTAAATATGCCGAAAATTTTATTAGAGACTAAAAATACATTCCTAGGCAACGGTTTGTCTGTTATAACTATTTTGTAAAAAATTTTAAAGCCGAACATAGACACATACTTCAAAGAGCTACTGCCGATGAACCCTCCTATACATGTGCGCTTGACGATTTTACTACATATTCATCAATTAAAGAAACAAAAATACGAATTAAAACTATAAAATTGAAAATGTTTCATTATTTTTCCTTTCAATTTAAAAAGTCAACTAAAATTTTTATAGACGATAGGAAAAAAATAAAAAAAAAAAAATTATTCGAAAAAGCTGTCTGCAGTATGAGTTCAAAATCAAAACGATTTTTATTTTACTAATACATACTTATTGCAGTAAGTGCCTATGACGTGCTTATTATAAATATCTTATTTTTTGCATTTAATAATTTATGGGCCAATAATTTTTTATATAAAAATAAGCAAAAAAATACATCTAAATAATTTTTACTGATAATGAAGCAAATATTTCACCTCGAGGTCAGTTATAAACATACTTTGTAAAAAAACGTTTGCCAACATAAACATTTTTTTGAATTAGGGCGATTATGAACATAATAAAATTCATTCCCTTGATGCATCTTGAGGCCTTAAATCATATTTATTTGTAAAAGAGAATACTTTATTAAAAAAAAAAAAAAATACAAAAATCTATAAAAATGAGAAAAAACATAATCAAATTCAATGAATCATTAAAATTAGTAGCTCTGCTATTTTGCAAATAAACAAAAAAAAAATGTATATAAAAAATGAAATAAAAAAAAAAAAAATAAAAGCCAATATTAGAAAGAAAAAAAAAAAAAAAACAATTCTAATCAATGTCACATTTAATTTTCACCAATAATAAAATAAAAGAACCAGGCTATAAAAAAGGGAAACACTTTCAAAATAATATAGGATTTTTCTATTTGTATACTTTAATGATTTTGTAGTATTTAAATTGATTAGAAAATAAAATACTTAAATTAGAAAATTTAAATTGTCAATTTTATTGAAAATAAGTTAGAGCGCTATATTCGGCTGTTCCGAATCTTTTCTACCCCTCACCATCTTACCGACAAATAATAAAATTTATGTCTTAATGTATGCTTTCATATTTTCACATTATAATAAAAAAAAAAATAATATATTTTTTTCCTACTAAAATGTGAACATATAATTAAACTATGATAGCAAGCGTTGCTTTTTTTAAAAAAAAAAAAAAAAAATACCGATAGATCCTGATGACTACTAAATTTATATACATAGTTTTGTATGTAGACACATACTTACACAAAAATACAACAACAAGTTATTGCAATGCTTCTGTTTCCAACTAAAAAACGTTCAAACATAGATAAAGTATGATTGTCTGTATATACAATTAACAACTACTGATGCTTATACAAAAAACAACAACACTGAAAGTCATCGCAATGCTTTTTATATATGTTTGTGTGTGCATATTTTTAAAATTTTTTTTTTCAGATTTTTACCTATAACTCGGTTGTTTATGGTCCGATATGGTTAATTTGAAAAAAAAACGAAATTTTAGAAAAATGTTTACAATGGATTTGTACCAAAACGAATTCTGAAGTTTATATAGAAACTTCGCAAAGTTCAAAGTTTGTACGAAGTCGCTAGATTATATAGGGACTTAGAAAAATCGAAAACAAATACATTTTAAGAGGCCTTTTTAGAGATATTGCGGCCATTATTGGAGCGGTTTTGTTGAATGTTATGAGTGTCATTATAAGGAATATTCCCTATAATTTGATGTATAAAACATATATATCTGATAACTGTGGCTTTCAAAAAACTAATTTCAACAGACAGACGGACATCGGTTTACTGACTTTCCTATTAATAAACATCCAGAAAATATATACTTTTTGGGGTTTTAGATGAATATTGTAGAAATAACAAATGGAACGACAAAGTTATATATACCCTTTATACCTGTGGTGAAGGGTATAAAAATCAATAGAAATTAAGAAAATTATAAAAAAGCAAATAAACACAAAGTGACAAGGCACAGACATCATTAGCTAAATGATTAAATTTAAATCAAATGAAATAAAATAAACACAATGGGAAATTTATGTTCTGCAAGCAGAGAGACGAAAACAAAATTAAAACAAAAGGAAGGGGACAACTTTATAATTTTAACATTTTAATGTTAAATGTTTTTAAAAATCTTTATGAACATTTAAAAATGAAAATTCATTACAAGGCTCAAAAGTCAATTTTTAATATTTATTTCATATTTTAAAGTTTCCTTAAAAAATTAAGTAAAAATAAATTTGATCGTTATATTCGGCAGAGCCAAATCTTTTATACCCTTCACCACTTTACCAACAAATAAAAAGAAATAGTAGGCCTTAATATTTTCATATTTGTAGTAAAAAAAAAAAAATAGTAAATACATTGGTACCACAAGCTTGCTCAAAAAAAAAAAAAAAAAAAAACAGCAGCAACTTATGCACATATTTATATATTTTTGTATGTATGTATATACAAACAAACTGAATGCATATACATAAAATAACACTATAATAGCCATTATAATACTGTTATTGTCAACTAAAATGCTTGCTTATGCAAAAACCAATACTAATAGTCATTGCAATACTTAATATATAATGTTTGTGTGTGTATATTATTAGCAGATTTCTTCAGTTTTTAGCCCATAATTCGGTTGTTTATAAACCAATTTGGTTGATACAAAAACATGAATTTTGTATAATATTTATTACCGATCTATACAAAAACGAAATCCGTATTTTGTACCAATTTAGTTCATTTACTCAGCATAAAAATTCAGGAAAAAAATTTTCAAATCTTTGCAAATTCGAAGTCCCTTCATAAACTTCATAACCTCCATTTTAACCGGCAAAATCAGGACAAAAGTTTAACAAATTACTTTAATTTTTAACAAATTACTTTAATTTTTAACAAATTACTTTAATTTTTAACAAATTACTTTAATTTTTTGTATATTTTTAAATTTTTTTTAATTAGTTTTAAATTATTGGAAATTAGTCAGGTTGGAGTTCAGATGAAATAATTGGAAGAATACTTTGTGAAAGTTTATTAGACAATCGGCGGAATTTGCTGGTCAGCCACGACCGTTATCAACACTTTTCATTTGGTTTCACATCTGAACCCACAAAGTTCGAATAAAAATTGTTTTTTTTTTTTAACAATAAAAAGTTTTTTTTTTTAACAATAAAAATGCATTTTGTGTGCTTTTAGTCAATATTAAGCATTAAGCATTTCTTTGTAGGACCATTTTAGTCTCCTTAGCAAAATATAGGGTTAATTTCATTTTAATCTCTTCTATAAGTTACGAAGTAGTTATCTTATATATTATAAAAATTGGCAAATAAGTTTTTTTTATTTCTATTAAAAAATTCATCGAAAGGGTAAAAAGTGGACAGTTTTGAGTAGTATTCTCAATAGGTATTTCCTTTGAACTGAATCACAATTTTTACTATTTTTGACAATAACTATTAGGACAATAATTATTTATTAATTAAATTCTAAAATTTCCCCAAATTGCTTAATATTGAAGCGATAGTATTAATTAAATTAAGAAAATTATTAATTTTAATATTTTTACATTTTTTAGAACGTCTTAGAAGGAACAGTTGCAAAATTTTTATTACAGTTAACAAATTTTATACCTCTTCTAGAGGAGTAGTTTATTTTTTGCACTGTATAATTGTGAAAAGAAATGAATTAATAATATTCTTCTGGAAACAGAAATTTATTTTTTAAAATTATTTACATATAAAATACAATAACGAAATTTATTAGATTTTTAAAATAAATTTTGGCCATTTCTTAAAATTGTTGTGCTATTCATTTTGTTATAGATGTATTATTATTGTATTCGAGGGTTCTCCAGCTAAGAACTAAAAGAAGAAAGATACTCACTCTATTTACAAATGCCAAATCCTCAAATGAATATTTTGTATACGTTTCGTGTCTTTTTCAATGTTTCTTTTTTTCTATATACATATTTTTTCAATTTTGTACCATTTTAAAATGTTTTATTCCTTTGTTGTTGGTATTACATATTTCAGCTACTGCTGTCGCTGCAGCTCAACAACAATTCTATTGATTTAGGCACCGTGCCAAATTGCTGCAACATACTTTTTCATATTGTTAAAGGTTTCGTTGTTTTTGTAGTTGTTTTGTTTCTCTTTACAGAACAGAAAAAATATGCACTCCGATAGACAACTGCAACAATAAGGAAAAAATTGTAACAAAATGGTAGAAAATATAAAGGTATACCAATATGTATAAGTGTAAACTTGTATGTGTATATTTGCGTTTGTGTATGTTTCACAAAAAAAAAAAAAAAATATTTAAAATAAACTACAACTAGAACAACAATAACAACAATTTATGTTAGGCAAAAAGACCAGCTTACAACAACAATAACGTGAACAATAGAAACCAAACAGAATGAATTGCAAAATTAGAAACAAAACCTCCAGTACAAGCACCTTAAGAACTCAACAAAAACGCCGCACTGCAGTTACACAGAAAAAAAAAAAAAAATTAAAAATTTTTTGTTCACTCATACCAAACGACAATAGGACCGAATGACGAACTAACTCAATGACTGATAGACGGAAAGTCATTCAAAATCATGTTGTTGAAAATGTATGGCAAACGACCATGATTATTTATACCTTTTCACTTATGTACTATACATATTAAAATTAAAAATAAAAATAAAATAACTCACCATCTATTCCATTCACTTATTCATCCTTTTTGTTTCTTGCTCCTATAATGGAGTTCAAGTTTCAACTTAAAAAAAAAAGTAAATAAACACACAAAACAACATCAACATAAATATTAATTTCCTTTTAACAAGGAAATTAAAAAATATAACAAAAAAACAACAAAATATTATGAAAAATTATAAATATGTAAAGTGGTCAAAAAAAAAAAAAAAATATATATTTATGGAAAAAAATCATAAATATTTTTCATCAAAATATTAAATATAAATTTGATGTTTCCATTATAGAAAAGTTTTTAAAACGAAAAATGTTCATTTGATTTTTATATTTTACTATCACAGTGTGCTTCGCTATTTCCCCTGAGATTCTCATTTCAATTGCGAAACTTGATAAGAAAATTATTTCCACAAAATGTTAGCACTTTCTCATTGCAATAGTTTTTTTTTTTTAGATATGCAATAATTAATATTCTGGATCTAAGAAAAATCTTAAAATAACAGTTCCATTTATAAGCGGTAAGATTTACTTATTATGGGCGCTACTACTTCCTTTAGACTTAAGCCGTATTATTTTTATATTAATTGTAGAAGATGAGTATAAAGTTATTCCCATAAAATCTTAAGATTTGTTAACGAATAAAGGAGTGCAATTTTGGCTATAAAAATGAAACCGATCGAAAGCACAATATAATCTCTTACACATATTGTGCTTTCGTTCATATTTTATTAAAATGTGACCATTCCCTTTTAAACCCTTCTTTTGATCTTTTCGAGTCCTTTGAATTGTTTTTAACTAAGGCTATAAAATGTGTTTACCCAGCAAAAACTTTTTGGTTTTCAGTAATGATAACTACTTATTAAAGTAGTTTCTTGGTAATGAGGCGTCATTATTATTTGCCTACTCTGTATTACATTAATAAGTACTCAATAGTATAATAGCACAGTAATACTGCAATCACGTGTGGATGAGTTGGCTAGAGCGCTGGATTAACAACCAGAAGGTTGTTGGTTCAACCCCATTCTGAAGCTGTTAGTTTTTAATAACAAAATGTCTAAAAAGATATTTTAAACTAAATAGAGTTTTTGTCGCTTAGGATGCTATGTGGGAGATAGTATACTGAGTAAGACGTTAGTCAGTAAAAACGAATGGTAAGTTTGTGTCCAAGTTCGAGTCTCACTGACGACAAAATTTTTTTTTTTTAATTTTTGTTTTAGTTTAGGTATATATTTTTGAATACCCCTACGATTGCCTTCATATATCATCGTTGTGCCGACGAAAAGTCCTATGTGTTTTTGAATAATTTTTCACAAGAGTGAAAAAATAATTTTTCTTTTGTATGTAAGCATTAATTATTTTGATAACTTCGGAACTAATGCAGATATTTGAAAATACATATATCAAGAAAGCTTTCAAATGAAATAATAAAAAATATGTTGGAAAGTTACACAAATGCGTATATTGTGTGTTGTATATTTGAATATGCCGAAAACACTCGGCTCTGGAGTGCTATGGGCGCGGGTCTTTGCTCTATATGATAAGATTCTCATATAATATTTAATTTTAAGGAGGCACAGTAGGTAATATACATATATTTAAATGCTAGCTGAAGTATAATTTATAATAAAGGCTAATAAAAAAATTTAAAGAAAACTTAAATATACAGATTTGTCCAGTTATTTTCAAATACTGATGTTTTACGTAATATTTCTTTTACTAAAACTTTCAGTAAATGTTATCGAAAAAATAAAAAAAAAAATAAGTGAAAAAAATGCTACATTTCTGCCAATTTTATCAATATGAAATTAGTTTAAATTCTATAGTTCATTCCACCTTAAAATACATCCATATTTAAAATTTCATTGAAATCGGTTTAGGCGTGATTGCGTCTCAAACAAACAAACAAATAAACAAACACACACTTGATTTGGATAACACCGTACAACAGCATTTTTTACAAATGTCCCATATAGATATGAAAGTAGAAACATTTTATGATAGGTCTGCATATTCAGATTTTCATTTCGTGTTAATAATTTCTTTATGAATTATTTTAAAATCTGTTAGTTGCTCAACAATGCCGATATGAGTGAGTATCAAATGTTAAAATATGATTTAGAAATTTCAGCAAAATTTTTTGTTTTAACCCTTCGGGCCTTTATAATGTTAAAAATATCCTTCTAACTAATTATTTTGAAATTATAGCAATCTTAAAACATCATAATGGAATATTTAAATCCCACATTTTGCCTCTTTAGCTTACACAGTTAAAATTTTATAAGATCTACCTGTCAGTGCCTGTCACTTTTTATGTAAATTTTGTTTTCGAAATATATGCTGAAATTTTAAATATTATTTTCTCTTTCTACCTTACAAATGTTTCCCGGAAATATGCTTAAGTGCTCAGAATTGATTTGAACATGCAAATATTTATATGAAATTTTAGGTAGATAGGATTTTTAGTTTGGTTGCTTAACTGAACATAGTTTCCATATGAGGTAACTTCCTGAAAGTTATTTAAACGTGTATAAATACCATAAAAATGTTAGGGTTGAAATAAAATATGGAATGATTATTTTGTATTTGATGAGTGTAAATCATTCTACCAAATTTCGCAAAGGTATTTCCCATACAACACCAATTCCCTATAAATAATTTAGTTTGTGATTTTTTTTGCAACAATTAAAATTTATATAATTTCAAGATGATCGATCTAAAATTGAACATAGTTCTTATAAAAGATACAGAAAATCACTAGCGCCCAAATTTCATATAAGTCACAGATTTTGATTTAAATTTGTTATTAACAAGTCCTATGTAAGTCTATAAACCGCGGTATGAAAGTTGATAAGGATCGGTCCAAATGTGTTCATAGTTTCTATATAAGGACCTCACACAAAACTCAGTTTAATACGAGTACGTAATTGTATAGGGTATAACAAGGCCGCGCTTGTCTGAGTATACCTTTTATTCATATTAATTATTCATAAAAAAATAATTAAATATAATATAAAATTCATATTCTGCTGTCCTTTCGTAGATTAAAAATACAGGTAATGAATTAAAAATTAAATAAATAGGTTTACTCAAATTATCGTCGATTAAAATTTCAAATATATTTTAAATAATGACATACTACGCTTAAAATAAGAATTACATAAAATTTAAATACAATGGTTCACAAAAATTGCTATATTGGTTTTGCATGCTCGAAGTCTCATTAAACTGAAAATTAAAATTGTACTTTTATTCTTAGGAATAATTTTCAAATCGTTGTATATATTAAAGCAATAAAATTAAAATCAATAAACTTTGATACTTCAGACTTGATATTAGTATCTTTAACATATATTATTTTGGAAATCATTTGTTGGAAACTTTCAAGGATATTAAATAATTAAATATTCGAAGGACATTTTTTGTAACTTTTATTTGGATTATTTTAACAAAAAGTAATCCAAAATTATGCCAAAATTCTTCCCTTGCATTTGATACCCATATCGCCCTATAATAGCAATTAGAAAATAGAATAATAAAAAATTAAACTCACGCAAAAGTCCCTTAAAAAGGAAAAATGAACACGATAGATTCAATTAAAACTAAAGTGGTAATTTGTAAAAAATCCGTATTTAATGAAAATGGAAAATTACATTTGACCAAAGCAGTAACAATAAAAAAGGAGGAAAAAATATAATACAAAAGGAACAAAATTTTAATATCAAATGGTTACTTTCTGCTTAACGAGAAATACTCTCAAGTAATAAAAAACAATAAATAAAATAGGTTTTAAGTACATTCTATATAGTTTTAAAGAGAATTTCATATACAAAAGAAAACTTTGTTGTTATGCAAACCACAGCCAGTGAATAGAAGGACTTAATGAGACCACTTTTATTTTTAAGATTATATTTTTGAATTTTATTTTTGTAATCATAGAAAAATAACACATTTGTAGATGGTAATAATAAGAAACTATTTATTGGTATATTTTAAAGTACTTTTAATGGCTGGAGTTTTAAGTATGCCAAGAAGGAATTTTGACAAAGTCGTATTTGAGCCATAAATAAAAATAAAACATCTATTACACTGTACAACAAAAATCAAATATTTTTCTTACACATGATAAATCCCATACACGTGTGAGAAAATATAGATTTATTATAGTATAACCACGTTTTCAATTTTTCACATCGTGTTCGTTTTTCCTTTTGCGTGAGTTTAATTTTTTATTATCCTACTTTCTAATTACTATTATAGGGCGAATTTTGGCATAATTTTGGATTACTTTTTATTAAAATAATCCAAATAAATGTTGCAAAAAATGTTCTTCTAATATTTAATTCTTTAATATTTTATTGTAGTAAAAATGTGTAAATGGACGCAATTTTTTGTGTTTAATAAGTGAAGAAATAACCCAGCAATAGTTAAGACTATTTTTAAACTCCTGAAAGTAGGCTATAAAGTATGTAATAAACCTGAAGTGAGCTGCCGTTGGTGATAATTTAAATTTGATTAGCTTTGTAATTGATATATAGTTTTTGTAAAGAAAATATTAAATCTTTAGTAAAGGATATTTAAATTTCCTTCATTCTATTAAAAAAAAGAAAAAATGCTGGTTTGCTTAATATTTGCTTTAGTGAATACAACTGATTTATGGCTTTTTAACCAGAAATTATTAGTTTGTTTTGCAGTTTTGCCGTTTCTTTGTGTTTTAAATGACCTTTAACGTTTCAAAAAGCCCCCACAAAGTTGACGGATTTTAACCAACTTTCTTCTGCTCTGTTTTGAATTCAGTCTTGCTTTTCATTCCAATTGAATTGATAATATTTAATTCTTTTTTTTTTAAAGATTTGGCATAACCATTTTTTGTTGTTCGATTGGTTTTATTTGTTGCTTTTGCTGTTGCTCGTTAAATTTGTGTTATCGACCAGAAACTCAATATTGCTATAAAAAAAAAAAAAAAATTCATGCATAATTTTTTTAAATATTTTATTGCTTCCCTTTAGATAAAATTAGGAAATAATGTTTTAAATATTTAGGGGAAGTTTTTTTTTGAAGATTTTTTTCTTTAATGTTTAATTAATTAAAAATTTAAATTATCTGAAATCCACTAAAGGCAAGAAACCTTTATTTAACTAACACTAAAGATTTACTTGGGTACACTAAAAGCAAACAATTAATTAACATTTAAATTACAAAAAAATCTATAGATTACAGAGTGTGTTATCATATCTTTTACTTTAATTTTTTGTAGAAGTGTAGTAGAAAAATTACAATTGATTAAAAAAAAAAAAAAAAATGTTATTTTTTTAGAATTTCTCGCTATTTTACGTAAATTATTTATTTTAGCTAACTATGCAACAAATTCAGATAGAGGGAGAGAGAGAGAAAAGCCAGAGGGTGAAGCATAGAAAATGTGAAACACTGAATGAAAGCCCTTATTAGTGAAACACTGAATGAAAGCCCTTATTAAAACAATTCAGGTCAATAGTCCGACTGAGATTAAATAATATATAAATTATCATCTTCCTTCTCACACACACGAGTAATTTCATACATATTTACTATTACAATGTTATTCAAAAGAAGAAGAAATGACTTCCGTGTGTGTAATTATTTTTTCTTTTTGATTTTCTTATTTTTATACCTTACAACACTATAAGGTAATGTTTTGATATTTGTAACGCACAAAAAATATACTGTTCCACATTAAAGTATAATGTAATACTCGGAACTACCTTCTCAGTTTATTCAACGATTTCCATCCATCCGTCCTAACGGCTGTCTATCAGTCCGTCCATGTAAATCTTGCGAATATAGTGTTGGTTACAATTTTTAAGACATCTTAATGAAATTTCGCACGAATTATTATTATTTTGGTACAATTACGAAGCTTATTGAAATTGCTTATAATTTTTCCACTTTTTTGCCTAAGCTCCCATATAAATGTGGTCCTTGAATAATTGCCTTAAATATGTTACTATTTGTATGAAATTTAGGTACAAATAAATTTTACATCAGCATACATCATAAATCACGATGATCGGTCTACAGTTGACCCTAGCTCCCACATAAGGCCTACTTCCGAAAACCACTTTAACCTACATAAGTCCCAAATAAATAACAATATAATGATGCATACAAATATGAGGCAAATAAATTTTGTAAAACCAGGAATCATATAAAATTTCATGCAGCTCAGGCTATAAATGATTATAGGTATCATATATGGCCAGTAAATATCGAAGGGTATCATATTATTCGGCTTGTTCGACTATGACTTTCTGCTTGTTTAATACATACTACATTCTAGTAGCTGCATTCATCTTTAAATTGTTGTTTGACTTTAACGTGTGCATAAAAGAAGTAGAAGAAAAGATAAAAAAAGATAATAAGGGAAACATTTTTCCACATTCTTCTCCTTTATAATCATACAAAACGTAAACATACATAGAATTATGTTCATAAAAAATATGTTTCTTTTAGTATATAATATGTATTATGTGCTATATAATCTATATAAACCATCGCTATGAAGGAGACACAAGTGCTTTAAAGATGGTTGTGTTAAATTTGGGTGTAAAAGCCACCTACAAGAAAAGTACTTGTTTGAAAAGGGGAATGTGGAGGAAAATTAGAAAGATTTATTTTGCGATTTTTAATATAAGACACTAGAAGTAGACTAATATATTGCTTGAAATATGTTTCCATAGATGTGGCTGTAACCATAGTCTCCTCTTTTTAATGGTGCATTGAAATTCATTAACACTTTGCTGCCCAAAGATAAATTCTTGTGGGTCCTATAGTCTACCTTTAACTGACAAAACAACTTTTGCTGTGATTTCTAAGAGCACATCAGTTGTTAACTCATAGCACATCTACATGTTACACGGAGAGAAAAAATATGGTTACTGCATTGTCACTACAACAATATTATGTTCTCATTGTTCATTTGCATTAATTTTAATAATACTGTGTTCATGATAACAATGTTTATGTTTAAGTTTTATCATTTAATATTTATATTCAATAAAAATTTTATTATAGTTAACTACAAACATTTTATGTTTTGAATATTTTTACCGGAAAGAAAATTTTATTAATATGAAAACATATCATTATTTCTATAAACATTAAATATTATTAATATTTTTCCTTATTCTTAAACCGTATCATGTATTTAAACCATATTAATATTTCCATAACAATAAAATGTTATAAACACTTATAATACGTATACTTTTAACGAATATGGTTAAAAAATTCATAACTTGTTTATTTTTAAATATATTTTAGTGTTAATGTTTGCTTTTCAATTTCATTATAATTCTCATTTAGTTTGGTTATATTCGGGATGATTCAAACAATATTTATTAACTACTACTACTATAAAATAGTTTAGTGAATAAAAAATATGAAAGTTAATTAATGAATAATGATTTATCATAATAAGATAGCTTAATATGAAACATGTAATGCGTAATTCTAAACATGTTTTAAATATTTTTATAATAAATAATATGATAAAACCGATTTTTCAAGTCACGATATCAGAAAATTTTATCATAATGTGATCACATCGGATCACATCGTTGTAAATTATTTAAACACAAAATGCAAAAACTCGGATCATAATATAAAAAGTTAAATTATTTTATGATTAAAAAGTTCATATTTATGATAATTTATGACCACATACATTTTTAAAGCAATCATAATATGTTGCTCTTCGATTATGTTTACAACAACTATATTTTTTCTCTGCGTGTAGAGAGAGAGCTCTCACATTACTAGAGATGGCTCCTTTTTGATGAAGAAATTAATTGCTTCTCATCAGTATTATGACTTATTATTTGGAGCTCTTTTCCGCAGATATGTGATAAGTGAGAAGTATATCCAGAGAAAAATTTACCACATACGTGTACAAAATGACATCATTTGGTGACAATATTGCATCAACATCTTATGTGTGCAAATTGTACACTACGTGTTTAAATTATTTACGAAAATTAAAAAAAAACCGACACAGCAAATTATCAATGTGACCATAATCATTGTGTATTTTTAATGAGCATTTTTTCTCAGTGAGTAAACTATTTAGTAGCCATGCTTTGCATGAAAAATAATTTTTTTTTAGCACTTTTTTCCCATGGAGACAGTTTCTAGCAACTCAAATTTTTAAGTCTTCGTTAGGATCGTAATCAGAAGTTTTAGTTTCATTAAAAAACTAAGCAAAGTTAATACTGAAGTGGGAACAATATGAATATAAAAAGGCAATTAAATATAACAAAAACTATATTTTAAACAAAATTTTCTGCCATGTTCTTCCTGTTCCTTTCAAATAGTACAACAAACTCTATGACAAACTTTAGTCTACGTTTTTTTTTGCCCTTTTAAAAAAACAGAGGCAAACAAACAAAACTCTACTTAAGACGATGACAGATAGAAACTAAAAAAATTATTATTATAAATGAAACCTTAAAAGAACAAACTACAAAAAAAAAAAAAAAAAAAACAGCTTTTTAGCTGTGGGGGAAAACCCAATGAAAGAAGGAAAGTTACGCGTATAACTTTCATAGTTTTAATTTGACTAAAAACTAAAGGATTAAAGAGAAAAAGCCCACCCACCTATGTAAATATATAGAGATAACATACGCATGCATATTTATAAGCAAATTGAGAGGGCTGCATAAACTGGAATAAAAAAAAGTAAAAAAAGTACTACAGAAATCAGAGCATAAAGAATTTTTTTATGTTTGAAGCCTTTTTTGTGCTTTAAGTTTTTCTTCATCTTTTTTGTGTTAGCAAGACTTCAACACAATAATATTTTTGTTTAAATGGAGCGTAATATGTAATTTTACATATGGTGAAGGAATTTTTCTTGACACAAGGAAATTTTAATAAAAGTTATAAATTTCATAAAGAACGAGTTACTTTATTGAAAAACGTGGTCCGAAGTGCGCTTTTTGTCATTTACAAAATGCAATAATTCAGAAACTAATAAATATATTTTCATAATTCTTTCACAACCTAACTGATATAAGTCCAAATAATATGTATATGCATATTATACTGATGCGAGTCGTATTTATTAAGTTATAACAAATATAAGAAGGGATGGAAAAAGCTTTTGGATAAAAAATTATGGTTTAATATAAAATGGAGCCAATTATAATTCTTATTTGTACATTTGGGATAAAGAATTATATATTTTAAATTTGCAAGAAATTTGATTATTAAATGGGAAAAATAGGCCGTTCTAACTAATTTTACATTTGACTAATTGATTATATAAGTTAATAGAATTTATGTAAAACTTTTTATATTATTTCACCGATATTGTTAGGTAATTAAGTGTTGCGAAATATTTTTTTGCACAAAATTGAACTGAAACATGATCGCCAGATCACTATAATATAAATAAGAGTAAATTATCATAAAAACTGTGTACAATTGTATAATAATAAATGATCATGTGAATGGCTTCTAAATATAGAACATAATTGATCAATAAATTATGAAGTATTGCAAAACCTGGTGCATGATAGCCCAAGTATTTGTGTTGTATAGATAATAGGTAATAGCGTTTCAAGATATATTTGGACATATTTTTTTTTAAATTACTTAAAAGTATAGCATCCTTTCGATTGGTTATTTGTTGGTATATTAGGGATAATTTCAAAATGACGCAATTTAGAGATATCACCCTTAATTTGTACGAATTAATATAGCCAGAATTAAATAAAATTATATAATGGTATAGATTGTCAAGTACATAATTTATTTGGCTATTTCTGGCGATTAGTCATTGTAGTATATGGGTTAAACGTTCCCAAATTTCACTTAGTGTAGTTTTGATGCAAAAGATGTGGAGATATGTTTTCCCTATAACTAAACCATTTAAAGAAATTTTATGTTTCAAATAAAACAGAGTTTAGTAGATCTCTGATACTTAAAAATATTGTACAAGCATTTTGAATTTAAATGAAAACCTCTGTGTAGCATATAGACTACTGTGTGTGTCCAAATTAAAAAGTGAGGATATGAGACAAAATCGCAAATTATTTCAAAGTGGATAAGAATTTCACATTAGTTTTTATTTGTGTCAAAATAGCGTTTAATTGGTTTTTCATAATGCAAAAACTAGTCATTTTATAGCGTTTCAAAAATGACAAAAAACACTTCGGACCAACCCTTAAAGGTAGAAATATGTTGTGATATTTTAAGTCAGGGATAATAGAACATTTTAGTTTACAGAACTGATATTTGTGATTTACTATTAACTTTAGCCTATTTAAAAAAACTTGCATCAAATAAAATTTTATTTATATGGATTTTATTTACGTGATAATGATCTTTGAAATCGGTCTTATATGAGAACTATTGTTAATTACGGACCAATACTCGTGAAATATGATATATTGATTTACGCTGTCATGAAAGTTACATGTGCCGAATCTCCCTTACAAATAGTGACATATTCACGGCGGTTAAAACTCTATTCCGGGAATACATTTGGGGCTAATTAAAAAATGAATCGTTTTTAATTACATTCAGTAGGATTCGTTTGTACTTTTTTCACAAGGTAAACATGGGCAGACATCCACCCAGCCAGCTAACCAGGCGTCCAGACAGACGAACGGTCATCGTTATTCTTATTCAAACTGTACACTCTTACGTTGAGATCAAACAATTTTTTCTGTGTCTTACAAATATCAGCACAAAACAAATATTTATAAAGAAAAAATTAACTAAATTTCTAATAATTATTGAAAAAAAGTATTTACTATTTTAAACAAAAAATTACAAATTTTTATAAATATATGGTTATTTACAGAAGTTCCTAATTCTCAAAGAAGATTCTAATATTTCCAAAGAAATATTATATATATATATATATATATATATCTAAAGGGTGATCCATTTCGAGGTTCCCTACTTTTTTAAAGAAAAAAAAAAACAGAAAATTCAAATTTAATGGGGAATGTTTATTATCATTTGAGAGAACATTCTTTGGCACTTATTTTTTGAAGATTATGTCTATCAAATGTTGGCCGTTGCTACGTCGCAGATGGTCCATCCGTTGAGTCCAATTTTCGATGACTCGTTCGATCATTTCGACTGGTAACTGGAGAATGACACGCGTGATGTTTTTCTGAAAGGCCTGAATCGAAGCGGGTTTTTTCCGCATAAACTTCAGACTTTACTCACCGAAGTGTTCTCTCAATAAATCCATTGATTAATGCGATGTGTGGGAAGTGGCGCCGTTTTGCTGAAACCAAATGTCGCCGAGATCACGAGCTTCAATTTAAGGCATCAAATAGTCGGTTATCATGGCACAATAAGGGTCGCCATTGACGGTTACGTTCGCACCAGCATCATTTTTAAAGAAATATGGACCGATGATTCCACAGGCCTACAAACCATACCAAACCGTTGTTTTTTCTGGATAAAGTGGCAGTTCTTGAATCTCTTCAGGTTGCTCTTCTTCCCAAATGCGGCAATTTTGTTTGTTTGAGCCAGAAATGGGCCTCATCGCTGAACAAAATTTGCCTCGAAAACGTCGGATTTTCTTGGAACTTTTCAAGAGCCCATAGAGCGAAGCGATGTCGCTTGGAAAGGTCGAGCGGCATCAGTTGTTGCACAAACTGTATTTTGTACGCTTTCAATTTAAGAACGGCGCCGAATCGACTCTCCTCGGTCTTCGTGTACACTCTCAGCTACGGCCGCTATATTTTCTTCACAGCGTGCTGGATATGGTCTATTCGGTCAAATGTTATCCAATAATGAATGCTGGGTCTCAAAATGGGTGATGGTGTTGCGAATAGTACGCTCAGTAGGCCGATTATGTTGACCACAAGTTTAGAGAAGTGCACGAAACACATTCCTCACAGAACGTGAATTTTCGTAATAACGTTGAACGATTTGTAAACGTTGTTCAGGCGTAAGTCTTTCCATTATGAAATGCTAAACAATACTAAACAAAAATAACATGACCGAATGACACAACTCACACATGATCTGTCAAAAAAAGGCTATTGAAAAAAGTATCTCTACTTGAGTTACCCTTTATTTCCAAAAGAGTTTTCCTAAAAAGTAACTTTTTAGTTTTTATCAACTAAATAACATTTTGGCGATACTTTTTATGATTACTTTTTTATTATGATACTTTCGAAATAATTATCACCATTATGCCGAGTTATTATCAAGCAGTCCCTCTTCCATATTGACTAAGAGTTTTCTCATTAAAAAACGTTTTCTTCCGAATGCAACATCTTCGGAAATACGAATAGATACAATTTTTGTTGCCACAATATGCTTCAAGATGGCATTACTTACGGGCAATTATTTTTATATTGCTGTGTTTGCTGGGTTATATCGTTTTTCTCTACATCAATATAATTCCAATTTCAAATGCAATACAATATGATTTTGAAACAAATGTAAAATATTTAACACTGCCAAAATTGATTTGTAAAAAAGGGATAAATTAAATTTAATTTTAACTAGAGTTCAAAAAAAAAAAAAAAAAAAAAAAACATTCTGGTGATTGTTAGAAAATATATATTCACAATACGTTTTACGTGGCAATTACTAGATCACATTTAACGTTGTTAATAAAATAGAACAAAATCAATTTCCTATTTTTTTTAGTCATGGTTTAATGGTTATAAAACTCGCAAAAAAATTCAATATTTATTTATATTTTCATTATTTGTGTAGTATTTTAATGTTTTATTTAATTTTTATGTTATAATACTAAAAATAATTGTGAAAAAAGAAATTTATAAAATTTAAGAATACAGGTTTTCTATAAAATTATGATATTTATAGCAGGGTTGTCACATAATAAAAAAAACATTAAACTGTTGAAAGGAAAAAACTTCGAATTCATTTAAGAAATTAAAATTTTTAGACATTTAAAATGTCCAAAAATTTCAAATTTCAAAATTTAAAATTTTCTAATATCTAACATTAATTTTAATCTCCTGCCTTATTTCCTCATATAACCCTCGTATATTTATTTTTGCTGATCTATTTTTTTTTTTTGTATCATTTTAATTTAATCTGGCGTATGCGCGCATTTATACGAGTTAATTGACAGTAGCAAAGGTTTATTATAAGTTAACAAAAAGAAAATACTAGAACTACATCTAAAAATTAAACTAATAATTTTTTATGCTCTAGTGATTTTTTTGTTCAACACATAAATTTATGTAAAATTTGTTTTGCCTTTGCTCTATGTTTTTTGGCAACAATTGCTTTTATTTTCATATTTTTTTTTTGTTTACCAATAAAAACGAAAATCTATTTACAACCTATTTTTGTGATAAAAAAGCTTTTAAGCCAAATTGTAAATTATCTCTTAATTATAAACAAATGAACACAACGAAAATTACTTAATTTGGTTAAAATTTTTTATTAAGAAATGATGAAAAGAACGGGATCTAATAACAAAAGCATATTGTAACCTTAAAAGATTTTTTAACAAAATATTTTTTTTTATAAATATTTTGCCGTAAATATTTAAACGAATTTACAATAAAATTATGACATAAAACCTTAAAGCAAACATTTGGCACCACCTTACGTTAAACCGTCTGCCTTTCCTCCTTGTCCACCAGATAACGGATGGATTAAGTTTACATGAATGAATGAGTGTCTGTGTCTAATTTCTTTAACTAATGGCAACAATTATTCTTTCGCCATTTACATGAAATCGAATAAATTATTTGTAAAATAACCAAAACGAAAAAATTTGCAAAAAAAGTGTGCTGCTCACTAATTTAATAAAATGTTAAAGGTGTGAGAAATTTTATTTTTCTTTTTATTATTCTCACTGACTTGTCATTTTGATATACGTTCGAATTATAATTAAATAGTGTATAAACTAATTAAAGTCATGATTTAATGAATGTGGTGTTTTTGGTGTTAGAAAATATTTTTTTCTGTATTTAGATTTGAAAGTGCATTTCAGTTGCAAAAAAAATGGAATAATTTTTTTTTCTTGGTTTAAATGATGGCTGAAAGTTTTTTACTGTACTTTTTCTATAGTCAAAAAACTTTTATAGTAAAGACTATAGTCTCTTTTATAGTCAAGACTATAGACACTTCTATAGTCAATACTAAAGTATCTTCTTGACTGTAAAAGTAACTATAGTCCATTATATAATCTTGACTATAGTCCAGACTATATAGCTAGACTATATACACTTATGCTATAGTCTTGACTATAGCCTATGTTATAGTCTTGGCTATAGACTGTGCTATAGTCTTAACTAGACTATGCTATAGTCTGACTATAGACTATGCTATAGTCTTAACTAGACTATGCTATAGTCTTGACTATAGACTATGCTATAGTCTTGAATATAGACTATGCTTTATTCTTGACTATAGACTATGCTATAGTCTTGACTACAGACTATTCTGTAGTCTTGACTATAGACTATGCTATAGTCTTGGCTATAGACTATGCTATCGTCTTGACTTTAGACTATGCTTTCGTCTTGACTATAGACTATGCTATAGTCTTAACTAGACTATGCTATAGTCTTGACTATAGACTATGCTATAGTCTTGACTATAGACTATGCTATAGTCTTGACTATAGACTATGCTATAGTATTGACTATAGACTATGCTATAGTCTTGAATATAAACTATGCTTTAGTCTTGAATATAGACTATGCTTTATTCTTGACTATAGACTATGCTATAGTCTTGACTACAGACTATTCTGTAGTCTTGACTATAGACTATGCTATAGTATTGACTTTAGACTATGGTACACTCTTCTATATACTATGCTATAGTCTTGACTATAGTCTAAGGTATAGTCTTGACTATAGTCTGGACTTTGGTCAATTCTTTAGTCTTGTCTATAGTATATTCGTGACGTCGTGTTTACGTTTCTAAATATTCTAAGAATTTCTTATTTTAAATTACTGTTTCCAAAACGTCATAAATTGACAAAAAAAAAAAAAAAAAAATCTAAGAAAATGTCTAAAAAGTACTTGTACTCCATATATATTTCCTCGCAGCAGGGTATGAGTATAAAAATGACAACAGACTTGCTATTTAACAGCTTAAGGCAATAGAAAAGATGAGCACAACAATAGTAGGAAAATAATGCATTTTTAAGATATAGAAGAAAATAAGAAACAAATTTAGATAAGAAGGTAATTAATAAATTTGCACTATTGTAACAAAAAGTTTAGTTAGACTAAACTTTTATAGTCTACTGTTTTTCAAGAGTTAATACCTGCTTTTGAAGTCTTGAATTTACGATTTTCTTTTGTTTAAGGCAATTTTGAAGTACCATTTGTTTTTTTGTTTTTTTTTTTGTTTTTAGTCCCTCTTGCTGTTCATAGAAATGCTTATAAAATAAACAAATTTGTTTTCAAAGAAATAAATAGCAAAAAAAAACTTTTAGTTCTTAAAACGATGGAATATTTTGTATAGTTTGTTTTTAGGCGTTTGTTGTATTATTTGTTATTTTTTTTTTATTTCGTTTCGTGTGTTTATTTTGCAGCAAATGTCATTTGCAAAATGCATTAAATTTGCGTGTGTTCATTCATGACTATTTAATTTAATTTGTTTAAAATTGCCAGAACTGAAACAAATAACAAAAAATGCATTTAAAAAACAATTAGACAAACTCATAAATATTTAAATATTTTTATTCTTAATATATTTAAGAAAAATTACGTTTTTTCTTTGCTAAATTTAGTAATTTTTTTGATATCACGGTATAATCGAGAAAGGCCAGTCTGAAATAAGGGTGATTAATAACAATAATAATAACAATAATAATAATAACAATAATAATAATACTAATACTAATACTAATACTAATACTAATACTAATACTAATACTAATACTAATACTAATACTAATACTAATACTAATACTAATACTAATACTAATACTAATACTAATACTAATACTAATACTAATACTAATACTAATACTAATACTAATACTAATACTAATACTAATACTAATACTAATACTAATACTAATACTAATACTAATACTAATACTAATACTAATACTAATACTAATACTAATACTAATACTAATACTAATACTAATACTAATACTAATACTAATACTAATACTAATACTAATACTAATACTAATACTAATACTAATACTAATACTAATACTAATACTAATACTAATACTAATACTAATACTAATACTAATACTAATACTAATACTAATACTAATACTAATACTAATACTAATACTAATACTAATACTAATACTAATACTAATACTAATACTAATACTAATACTAATACTAATACTAATACTAATACTAATACTAATACTAATACTAATACTAATACTAATACTAATACTAATACTAATACTAATACTAATACTAATACTAATACTAATACTAATACTAATACTAATACTAATACTAATACTAATACTAATACTAATACTAATACTAATACTAATACTAATACTAATACTAATACTAATACTAATACTAATACTAATACTAATACTAATACTAATACTAATACTAATACTAATACTAATACTAATACTAATACTAATACTAATACTAATACTAATACTAATACTAATACTAATACTAATACTAATACTAATACTAATACTAATACTAATACTAATACTAATACTAATACTAATACTAATACTAATACTAATACTAATACTAATACTAATACTAATACTAATACTAATACTAATACTAATACTAATACTAATACTAATACTAATACTAATACTAATACTAATACTAATACTAATACTAATACTAATACTAATACTAATACTAATACTAATACTAATACTAATACTAATACTAATACTAATACTAATACTAATACTAATACTAATACTAATACTAATACTAATACTAATACTAATACTAATACTAATACTAATACTAATACTAATACTAATACTAATACTAATACTAATACTAATACTAATACTAATACTAATACTAATACTAATACTAATACTAATACTAATACTAATACTAATACTAATACTAATACTAATACTAATACTAATACTAATACTAATACTAATACTAATACTAATACTAATACTAATACTAATACTAATACTAATACTAATACTAATACTAATACTAATACTAATACTAATACTAATACTAATACTAATACTAATACTAATACTAATACTAATACTAATACTAATACTAATACTAATACTAATACTAATACTAATACTAATACTAATACTAATACTAATACTAATACTAATACTAATACTAATACTAATACTAATACTAATACTAATACTAATACTAATACTAATACTAATACTAATACTAATACTAATACTAATACTAATACTAATACTAATACTAATACTAATACTAATACTAATACTAATACTAATACTAATACTAATACTAATACTAATACTAATACTAATACTAATACTAATACTAATACTAATACTAATACTAATACTAATACTAATACTAATACTAATACTAATACTAATACTAATACTAATACTAATACTAATACTAATACTAATACTAATACTAATACTAATACTAATACTAATACTAATACTAATACTAATACTAATACTAATACTAATACTAATACTAATACTAATACTAATACTAATACTAATACTAATACTAATACTAATACTAATACTAATACTAATACTAATACTAATACTAATACTAATACTAATACTAATACTAATACTAATACTAATACTAATACTAATACTAATACTAATACTAATACTAATACTAATACTAATACTAATACTAATACTAATACTAATACTAATACTAATACTAATACTAATACTAATACTAATACTAATACTAATACTAATACTAATACTAATACTAATACTAATACTAATACTAATACTAATACTAATAATAAAAATAATAATAAAAGAATATGGAAAAAATATTCTTAAATCTTTTATGGAGAATATTCCTTAGTAAGGAATGTTTATTACTAATTTTTAACAACAATAATAAGAATAAAACTTATGTTATTTTTATTAAAAACGGTTTATTACATCATAAGTTATATCGTTTTATTCCTTTTTTTATTTTCCCATGTGCAAATTAGTAAAAAAGTACTATCTTACTACTATTTTTTCCTTTGGTAAATCACGAATCTCTTACCCTCGAGAGTGAGAAACAGATAAAATTTGTTATTGATAGTTTTCTCTATTTAAATAGAATGGAGGATAAATGCATTTGTGTTTATGTATGTTTGTATGTATGTATGTATGTATATATGTATACACCCTGCAAACATTATCTATCGAAATCGTAACTATATCGACACGCCAGGAAGTTGATATGCGTCGCTTTTACTATCGAATTCTGATCTACTTAGTAACACCGTTCGGGAAGAACTGTGCCACTAAGCGATAGTTCCTTTTGAGTAACGCTTTAGTCAGTATTGAATGTCACTAATTCGAATCTTCAAATCCCCACTAAAGCGTTACTCAAAAGGAACTATCTCTTAGTGGCACATTTCTTAACGAACGGTGTTACTAAGTAGATCAGAATTCGTAACGCTTTAGTAAATTTTGTACGTCACGTATTAAGATCTACTATTCCGCAGTAAAAAGTGTCTAATAAAAAATCCTAATTCGAATCTTCCAATCCCCACTAAAGCGTTACTCAAAAAATGTTATTTCTAACTATATGAGAATTCAATAGTAAAAGCGAAACATATCAACTTCCCGGTATGCCGACGTAGTTACACTTTCGATAGAAAATATTTACAGAATTTTAAAACCATTTTGCATAAAATTTTTAAAATAATAATGCTAGTAATACTTACAATTTAAAATGAAGAATTAGGAATGAACAAAATTATCAAAAGTAAAAATATTAAAATTTTTTAAATCACAAAATTAATTCTTTCTGATATTTATTATGGAAAGTAATAAAATTAATTACACAACAATATTTTCAATTCAAATTAACAAAAAACAATTAAATAAATGAACAAATTAAAAAAGAATACTAAGAAATATTTTAAATATAAAATTAGAAAAGAATATTTGTTTCTTTCAAATTTAATAAAGTAGGCTTATATATTAAAATAGGAATAATTATTAATATTATAATTTATTTTTTAAATAACAAAAATAACTTCCTTGTATTTATTATAGAAAACAATGAAATTAATTGCACAAAAAGATTTTGAATTGAACGAACATTTAATATCTATTAGAATATTTGCAAAATTTTCTGCAATTATTAGTATGTTCGGCGACAATGTATGATTTTTAGAAAGGTTATGATGTTCGTATTATAAAATGTGTTAGTCAATATTTCCAAAATGTTTAGTAATATAATATACGATTTCTAAATATTACAAGACTACATTATTATTTATTTTAATTTTGTATTGAATTTTCTATGTAATTAAAATAAATAAAAATTTTTTAGTTATTTTTTTTTTTCTAAAATCGCCAGTTTTTCTACAGAAAAATAATTAAAATAATTAAAGAATAAATCTATTACACTTTTTACAAGGCGAACACCATATACTTTCTTAAAATCATGCTTTCTCCCTGAACAAATAGCTCACTACTAAGAATTTTGGAAATATTTGAAATATTTACGATATTTATAATAAATCTTCTCTATTTTCTCTTTCAAATGTTTCCATTTTTATAAAGGGGATTCCCTTTATTAAAAAACTATATGATCTTTTAATCATTTACATACTTTAGTAACAATTTTAATGATGATGTACCATTTTAAATCATTATTTAAATTTTATCTTGTCCCTGAAAGTTTTTTCAATAATTTTTGTCAATATTTAAGATTTTTGAAACTTAGAAATAAATACCGCTACTTAACCAAAAATTACCATAATCTACTCTACACATTTCAAGCATTACAACAACAAAACAATTTCTTCAAAATATTTCATAACAAGAACAATATTTGAATTCTTTTCAAACTTTTAAAAAAATTTAATTTAAAATTTTGAAAATTCAAATTTAAAGTGTAAAAATTCAGCTCTGCTAAAATATTTCTCGGATACTCTAATGCAATGCATTAAAATTTTGATTGCTATATATACATATTTTAATCTTCCACAGAATAGACTTGTAAAATTGAATTTTTAATATATTCGTAATTTTTTGTTCTATAGAAAATTATTCTGAAAATTAGCGACTTTTGCTGCGGGCATGTCATACACAAGTCAAACTTCCACACTTTTAAAAAATGTTCTTTTAGTTATTAAGAATTTTATGTAAAACTAAATTTTCTGGCCCTCAAATTGTTAACAACATATTTTTTTATTTTTATAGAAAATGAAAATGTTTTCCTAAATTTATTCGCTTGCCCAGAACTAGTTGAAATTTTAATAATATCTTTTAAAGTATGATAAATGCTTACCTTATTTTCTTAATTTTTATTTAAAACTTATGAATAAATAATTTTATTTAATGTTAATAATCACTTGAAAATTTTTATTTTTACTAAGAAAAATTATATTGTTTCTGCTTGTTCTTTTTCCCATTATGAAATGTATACAATCGCCAAAATCATGATTTTATGATAAAATTTCGAACCTAATGTGTGTTGTTTTTGTAAAGTTTTGCACATTCTACTATTAATCATCTTAGAGTGTCGAATTCGACAGATTATGTGGATTGGTAAACAACAATCTTCCAAATGCTAGAAAAGGTGTTGAAAAATAGTGTTTTCGTTTTTGGATAACTGTAACTGTTATCCAAACAACTTCTAATAGTGATTAAAGAAGTTACGTCTAGAAGATTCAATTCGTATACTAATATATTTTGTTGTTGGAAAATTGAGAGAAATCTTCTATTGCACTTCTAAGAGTGGCGAATTAGTGAGCTATTTCGAAAAAGAATTCACTAAATGCTTGCAGGGCATGCATTTATGTATGTATGTACATATGTATGTATGTATGTATATATGTATTTATGTATGTATGTACATAAGTATGTATGTATGTATGTATGTACATATGTATGTATGTATGTATGTATGTACATATGTATGTATGTATGTATGTACATATGTATGTATGTATGTATAAGCACTCGTCTTATTCAATGAACTATAAATATTTTATTTAGTCAACTATTAAAACAACAATTTAAACATGTGTTGTTGTTTGTTTATCTATTGTTGTGTGTGATTTTTTTTTTGTTTTAATAAAATTCTTAACTGACACCTTGTTTTGTTTTAGCATTTCGTTTCATTTCCTTTTGTTATAGTAGCGTGTCAAAATTTTTTTGTGCAATTCTTTTATTGTTGTAATCGCATTTTACTTATTGTTGTTATTTTGAAGCATAAGCATGTTAAAGCAACCCGTTCGCTATAGATTTAAGTCGAGTATTTTTAGGCACGTCCATGAGGTTGGTAGACAAACTAAATTTTTTGAAGAATTTGATTGAAGTTTAAAATTGTTTTTATTTGTAACTCACTAATTTTTTATTTAAATAATTTGTTTTAAACAAAGGTATAATACAATTTTTTAACCTTAAAATGTAGAGATTTATGATACTTTTATTTAAATTTAATTTATTTATGTATACTTGAAATTCGTCATCACTGTCTGTTATTAAAAACTTTTGTTCTGTTTAATACCTTCTAAAAGTTGAATGAACATGTAAACTGTTAGGCGGTATATTTCGTGCATTACATTATTCATCAATCTATTTTTCTTTTATTTCAATTTATAGTTTTTATTTTTAAAAATAAATAAATATCACTGTTATTTAATTTTATAAAAATCACAAAACTTGCATAGAGACGTATTTAGACGCACACATCATTCCCATGATACGAACAGGTGCAAAAAGTTTTGTTTTATAATTTTCTTCACTTGATTAACAAGATAAATAATTGCTTGGATTTAATTTTTTGTACGTTTTTCATAAACTAGACAATTTAAAGTGTATAAATTATAAAAATGCTTCTTCTGCAGACACAAATCACTGAGTATGTGTTTTATATGGTTAAACAAATGCTCCTCTTACAAATTGTCTAATGCATTTACAAAATGAAGAAGGAACTAAAAATGTATTTGGGTTAAATAGAATTGTAAATTTTGAGAAGAATAGAGAAACTAAGATTTTTATATTTTATTATTTTATATATATATATATATACGATTTTAAATATTTATTATTTTAATTTTTGAAAACATTTTTTTTAAATACATTAAGAAAATTACGAAATGAAGTCAAGGAAAAACAATAATAAAATTAAAAATGAAAAAAATCATAAGTTTCCGTCTCATCAAACCCTTTATAGAAATTGAAAAATCATCGAAATCGTCTTCGAAATTTACGATCTCTTAAATATATTTCATGCTCGACGTGGTCAATTTTGATAGCCTGTAGGTCACTAAAATATTTTTTTTCTTGTGTGTAAAAGCTTGTTTCCTTCTTAACATTTTTCTTATATACTACAATTCGTTTTGACTAGTAGTTTATGAGATACAGATTTATTACTAATTTATCTGCGATCGGCCCCACTGTGTAACGTATGATTAATAAAAACATTAAATAATAGTTATACGATTCGTTAACTATGTACCAAAGACGTATGATTAATATTACAATTATTTTTTTTAAATACTCATAAGCCGTGTTAGTTTAACTCTTATTTAATTTAATTCAGATTATCACTGACTATTTCCTCTATCAGTTAAAATAACAAACATTTTACACCCATTAAAAAAAGAACAATCAAGTCTTGCAAGAAAAAACAACATGTCAAACTGACTAACAGTTAATTCCCTTACACATGAGAGTAAAAAAAAAGAAGCACTTGATTTAATTTTTATTTCTAAAAAAATGCACATACATACATACATACACTTACTTAAGCAAACCAACCCATCACTCATATTTTTTTGCTTTCATCAAACACATAAACTCTTCTCTCAAAGTGGAAGAAAACTGGTTTGTCAATCAGTTAAGAAAACTACAAATGCTACCCTGTAAGCATTTAGTGAAGTCTTTTTCGAAATAGCTCACTTCTTCGCCGCTCTTAGAAGTGCAATAGAAGATTTCTCTCAATTTTCCAACAACAAAATAAATTAGTATACGAATTGAATCTTCTAAACGTAACTTCTTTAATCACTATTAGAAGTTGTTTGGATAACAGTTACAGTTATTCAAAAATGAAAACACTATTTTTCAACACTTTTGCTAGCGTTTGGAAGATTGTTTTTATCAATCCAGATAATCTGTCTAATTTGGCATTCTAAGATGATTAATAGTAGAACATGCAAAACTTTACAATTACATTAGACTCGAAATTTTATCATAAAATTATGATTTTGGCGATTGTTTACATTTCATAATGGGGAAAAAAGCAAGCAGAAACAAGTGATTAGAATGAAAAAATATTGACATCAACTAAAATTATTTATGTAAGCTGATAGTGAAACAAAAAATTCTTAAGTTTTACTTATAAAAAGAAAATTAAGAAAATAATAAAAAGAAAATTAAGAAAAAGAAAATTAAGAAAATAAGGTAAGCGTTTATCATAATTTAAAATAAATTATCAATATTTCAATAGTTCTTGGCAGGCGAATAAATTTAGGAAAACATGTTCATTTTCTATAAAATTAAAATATGTTATTAACAATTTGAGGGCCAGAACATGGACAGAAACTTTTGTTTTATATAAAATCTTAATAACTTAAACAACATTTTTTAAAAGTGTGGGATCTTATGTATGATATACCCGCAGCAAAAGTCGCTTATTTTCAGAATAAAAAAATTAAGAATATATTAAAAATTCGATTTTACAAGTCTATTCTGAAGAAGATTAAAATTTGTATATACAGCAATCAAAATTTTGGGAATGTATCGCATTAGAGTATCCGAAAAATATTTTAGCAGAGCTAAATTTTTGCATTTTAAATTTGAAAAGGATTTTATAATTTTCAAAATTTTAAATTAAATTTTTTTGAAAGTTTGAAAAGAATTCAAACATTGTTGTTGTTGTTATTAAATATTTTGAAGAAATTGTTTTGTTGTTGTAATGCTTGAAATGTGTGGAGTAGATTGTGATAATTTCCGGTTAAGTAGCGGTATTTATTTCTGAGTTTCAAAAATCTTAAATATTGGCAAAAATTATTGAAAACACTTTCAGGGCCAAGATGAGATTTAAATAATGATTAAAAATGGTACATCATCATTAAAATTTGTAAGAGAGTACGAAAATGGTTAAAAGACCATGTAATCTTTAATAAAAGGAATTCCCTTTATTAAAATGGAAACATTTAAAAGAGAAATTAGAGAAAATTTTTTATAAATATTGTTTCAAATATTTCCAAAATTTTTAGTAGTCAGCTATTTTTTCAGCGAGAAAGTATGATTTTAAGAAAGTATATGGTGTTCGACTTTTAAAAAGTGTAATGGCGATTTAAAAAAAAATAAGTCAATTTTTTTATTTATTTTAATTACATACAAAATTCAATACAAAATTAAAATAAATACTAATGTAAAACATTGTGGAAATATTGAATTATACTTTTTATAATGCGAACACCACAACCTTTCTAAAAATCATACATTGTCGAAGAACAAACTAATAATTGCAGAAAATTTTGTAAATATTCTAATAGATGTTAAATGTTTATTTGAATTCAAAATATTTTTGTGCAATTAATTTCATTGTTTTCTGTTATATATACAAAGAAGAGTTATTTTTGTTATTAAAAAAAAAAAAAAATAAATAATAATAAATAAATTAGAATATTAATAATTATTCTTATTTTATTATACCTACTTTATTAAATTTGAAAGAAAAAAATATTCTTTTCTAATTTTGTACTTAAAATATTTCTTAGTATTCTTTTTTAATTTAATTTTTTTTAATGTTAATTTGAATTGAAAATATTGTAGTGCAATTAATTTCATTGCTTTCCATAATAAATATCAGTAGTGCGATTCAGTAACTTTTAACGATTCGACAATCGCAAAACTTGTCAATAGCAATTGTTGTTTGCAGTATCGATTGTGTGATTCACTAAGTACTCTTAAAAGATTGTATATAACTATTGGTGTCTATTCTTAAAAACGCGTCGAAGAAGTGAAAATTTCCATTAAAACAAAAACAAGGTTTAAAAAATTTGTTTTTGTTTACCGTACATTTCTAAAATGAATTTACCGTTTTTAAAGAGAGAGAAACGCGTTAAAGTTCTCATGTTTATTACATTTTAAAAATATATGGTAAACAAAAACAAATTTTTTAAACTTTGTTTTTGTTTTAATGGAAAATTTCACTTCTTCGACGCGTTTTCAAAAATAGACGCCATTATTTCGTGTGGCAGCTCTCCACAAGGAAATGCCGAAATAAAAGTAAGGTTCAAAACCAAATAAAAAAAGAAAAACAAATAAATTTGAAACAAATCGAAGTTTTTTTTAACAATTTTAAGACCGTGATTGATTAAATTATGTATTTGCTATTGACTAAGATGTGTTTCTATTAATGGTTTTCTTCAAAATGACCACTACTCCTAAAAGAAGATTCGGAAACGTAGAAGCACCATCTATAACGTGGAAGCACAGACTACAACCACAAAACAACGACTGAATCATTGGGTTGACTTTTTGGCTAATTTTTGTCAATATATTAACAACACAAAAATTTTTGTCTTTAAGTTGACGCAAACAAATATCGTTAAAAGTGTTAGAGAATAACTAAATCGACAATTTTGTTGTTTACTAATTTTAACGATTCGATTATCGTTAAAATAAGTTACTGAATCGCACTACAGAAAGAGTTAATTATGTGATTTAAAAAAATTTTAATATTTTTACTTTTGATAATTTTGGTCATTCCTAATCCTTCATTTTAAAATGTAAGTATTACTGGCATTATTATTTTAAAAATTTTATGCTAAATAGTTTTAAAATTCTGCAAATATTTTCTATAGAAAATGTAACTACATCGGCACACCGGGAAGTTGATATGTATCGCTTTTACTATAGAATTCTGATATAGTTAGAGATAGCATCTTTTGAGTAACGCTTTAGAGGGGATTCGGAGATTAAAATTAGCATCTTTCATTTGACGCGTTTTACGTGACATTCAATACCGACTAAAGGGTTACTCAAAAGCAACTATCGCTTAGTGGCACAGTTCTTCCCGAACGGTGTTACTAAGTAGATCAGAATTCGATAGTAAAAGCGACGCATATTAACTTGCCGGTGTGTCGATATAATTATGCTTTTGATTGAAAATGTTTGCAGGGTAATATGAAATGGAATCAAAGTTATAGAAAAAAAGTAAAAAAAAATATTTCTCCTAATTAAAAAAAAGTAAAAAAAAAATGGAAAACATGTTTTAAATTATTTGCTATTCTAAAAGGCAACTACATACACACATACTTTATGAAAAGAGTGCTTAGTTCTCTGCAATGTACAGTACTATAGGTATGTTTATACAAACAATAACAATGTCCAAAGCAATAACTGTAACCTTTAATGCATATTCTTACTAGGGTGTTATTGTTTTTGTTATTTTTTTTCTCCAATATTATTATGGTTGTTTTACTTTATTGCTTATTATTAAATATTATAAAGTCACGCACATAGTTTTATTCATACACCCCCACACTCTCATTGTGTTTGTTTTTTTTTTTTAACATTTTTTCCTTTAAGACTTGTTTGTTTCTTTATTTAAGTAACACACACACGCTGTATGTGTGTATTATTTGGTATTTGTACGTGAGTAGAACAATGTAAATAAAGGATAATTAATGACGTAAAAATTATCATTGGGCTAAACAACCACACACAGGAGTAAGAGATAGTGGAGGGTGCTAATTCTCTATTTAGCTCTTTATTAGTTTAATTTTACATATTTAATATTTTACATTTTATAAATTGTTAGAAATAAACGTAACTTCCGGTTAATTTTAGTGTGTGTGTGTGTGTGTGTGTGTGTGTGTGTGTGGAAATAAGGGAGTGTGTGAATATAAGATTATATTTACTTTATTACAAGTGTATGTTTTGTTTGCTCTCTTTTTATAATTTTGTAATAAATATATGAAATTTTAATTATAAATGCAATCATCTAACATCATCTATTTGAATAAATTTCCATGATATTTGTTTATAAAACTAAACAAGTTTATTTTTATTAAAAAAATGTAAAAAAAAATTAAGAAAAAAAAAATATCAAAATGTTTTTAGAATTTGAATATGTTTAAAAATAAAAAAAATCAATACTCATTATTCTAAAAAAAAGTCCTTAAAACTTCTGTTTACTTTATAAATAAATTTATAGCTCTTTTCTTTTACTTCAACAAATTAATTGCCTACACTTAATAATTTATTTGCCTACTTTTAGGCTTTATAAAGCTAAAATACAAATAATAAAAAAAATCTATGTAATATATGCTCTCCTTTAGCAAAATAAGTGTGTGATTTGAAACTACAAAACAACCGTTAAATAAAATTCATTGAACTTAATAGGCATTAAATCTTGTGCTCTGTTTCTCAAAGCTACAACAACAAGAACAATTACTACAGCAAAATAACTAGCAACAAATTTCATTTACTCATGTTAGGCAAACACCTTTTATTTCATTTGAAATGTTTACAACAGCTGTAGAACATAATAAAAACATACACAAATGGACAGACGGACGGATGGACGGACATATCAATCGTATTCTTGCTACCGTTGATGATGGAGATGATGATGATGAGAATGACGATGCTGCTGTTGACGATGACGACAATGCGTTGAACATGATTTTTGTGTTAATACCAATTTGCAAAAATATGCAACATACTACTAATATTGCTGCTGCTACTCTTACGCTTTAGAGGTGAGGCGTTGTTTTTCATGCTTGTTGTTTTTGTTGTCTTTGTGGCAAATAAGAAAAAACCAAACAGACAAAACCTAGTGATTTATAAGCATAATTATTTTCGCAAAATGTAAAATTGGTGGGCATAAATGGTGGGGAGAGAAAGATCGGTCATAAAATCTGATTTAATTGTCAGGAGCAACGTTAACGAATGTGGGAGAGAACTATAAGTAAATTATAAAAATTAAAAATTTTGTAAAGAAAATTTGAATAGATTTCACCGAGTTTCACTAAAATTTTCTTTATAAAAAAACTCGAGTCACCAACATATTATTTTCAAAACCTGGGTTTCAACACAATTTTCCTCATATAAATAGAAATTGAATAGAATAGAAAATTTTATCTTCTAAAATTTTGTATATAAAATTGTCTCTTCAAAGAAAACTTTCTCTTTTATTTATTTATTTTTTTATAGACCATTTTTTTTTTATTTTTTTTACAGAAAATTTTTAATTTTAAAATCCTTTTTATAAAGAATTAATTTTTCTCTTTACAGAAACTTTTCTCTTCTAAAATTTTTTTTATAGAAAATTATATTTTCTAAAATATTTTAAGTAAATTTGTTTTAATAAAAAATGTTCTAAAATCTTTTATAGTCATTTTTCTCGTTATAGAAATTTTTTTTCTCTTAAAATTTTGTGTATTGAAAACTTTCTGTTTTAAAATTTTCCGAAATTCTGAAATTCATTTGAAAATTTTATAATTTATTATAGAAAATATTCTCTTCTAAATTTTTTTATAGAAAATTTTCTCTTCTATTTTTTCTAGACAATTATATTATTTAAATTTTTAAATTTGTGTCTTCCAAAATTTTTAAACATTTTAAATTTTCAACATTTTTTTTTAGAAAATTTTCTCTTAGATTCTTTTTCAAAGAAAATTTTCTCTGTTAGATTTTTTTTACAGAAGGTTTACTCTAGAATTTTTTATAGAAAATGTTTTCTTCCAATTTTTTTTTATAATAAATCGTCTAAAATTTTCTTTTTTTTTTATAGAGAATTCTCCCTTTAGATTTTTTTAATTTACTCTCTTAGAATTTTTTTATAGAAAATTTTCTTATTTTTTTTTTTTTTTTTTTTTTTTTTATAGAACAGTTTCTCTTATTTTTTTAAAGAAAATTTTCTATTATTTTTGATTAAATAAAATGTTCTCTAATTTTTTTTAATTTCTCTTAATTTTGTAAGAAAATTTTCTCTTTTAAAAGATTTTATTGAGAATTTTCTCTTCTAAATTTGTTTCATAAAAAAGCATTTTTTCTTTATTAGCTACAAACTTTGCAATGCACTTAATCTACTCAACATTTTCTTTGGAAGGGCATTTTAAATATTTTCTTTTTCATTTTGTCTTATCAGTTAATCTTTTTGTTAAGGTAAATGAATTTCTTTTATTTTAAATTATACTTTTATAAAGACTTTGTGCCATATGTGTTTGTTAAAGGAAAAAGAAAATTGTTGAACAATTTTGCATGCTGGCGTTTTTTTCTTTTTAACTTTTTGCCTAATTTTGTTGCTTGTGGGGATTGTCTTGAACAGCCGCGTTAAGAATTGTCAGTTGAGCGTTTTGTTTTGTTAATTAATTTGTAAATTTGTTTATTTTTATGTTTTGTTTTTATTTTTAATTTGATTTAATAGAGAGAAGAAATTTTAAATTCCATTTCAGCTCCTCCCATCCTCCGTAAATATTAATATGATATATGATTTATTTGCTAAATTATTATTAAAAAGAGATGTTTTTTCTGTTAAATTTAATAAAACTTTTTTTAAATTTTTTGCTTCAGCTTTATTAAATTGAATTTGCATATTTCTTAAAGATATGACATTTTAATTTTTCTTAAAGAAATTCATTCAATTCGTTTCATTTAAAAAGGGAAGATCAGCTGCAGCCGTCTGTTTTTATATCCATATTTTTGAGACGACACACGCAATATTTTTATTATTATTTTTTGTTGTTTCTATGTATGAGTCTATTAATTTTATGATCAGTTTGATTTTAAGTGTCTTGGGTAATTGTTGGTCGGTATTTCGTTCGTGGTCGCTGTAAAGGTGTAACGGAAGAAAATTTTTTAATTATTGTTAATAATTCAAATTAATTTTGATAATATTTGGAATAAATAACTAAAAATGTTTCCGGATTTTTATGTCCACAAAGATTTCTTTATGGAACACTGGTTTGGTCATAAAAACCATAAACATCATTATCATCGTTCCATGTTTTCGACACGTGTTAGAGTGAGTTTCTCTTTGAAATGTTTTTACGTTTAAATAAAATTGAATTAAGATTTTTGATTTTTTAAATAAATCTTAAAATAAAGATGTCCCCAAAAAAAGAAAGTTACAGTCTGTTGATTTTGGTGCTAAAATTATCGTGTTAAAGGAATATTTCAAATGTAAATTAAAAATAGTTCATGAAACAAAATTATTTATTATTCTTATTTGTAATAATATTTTAAAAGTGTATAATAATATTAAAAACGATGACCTTTTATTCATTTACAATTGCCAAAAGTCTGGATAGTTTAAATTACTTTTACTCTATGGGACTAAAATAACATTCCCAAGTCTGGGTGTTTCTACTCTAACGACAAAATTTTAAATCTGGCCAGAAAATATTAAAAACACTGTCACATATTACGAGTGTCATCAATCTCTTTTTATGACACTCTTTGTTGGGATTTTTGGAGTTTGTTCAGACTAAAGAAGCAAAACAGTCATATCTTGTCGCATTTTGAGTAAACTTGTCATATAACAAATTGTTTTCTAAATTTTTATTGTTTGTAGTTCAATACTACTAAGGACCATTTTCTTGATTTAATCGGTATACAAAAGTTGTACCTTCGAACATGAAAATATACGTTCTTTCCAGGCTAATACAAAATATTGAAAATGTTTTTATATTTTTTATTATTGAGAAGCTTTGATCATTATTTGCCTCAGAATTCTTCTCAGTTTTCTTATTTAAATTTTTTATTTAGCTTTCATTGACTAAAGCTTAAGCATAGTTTTAACATGGCTCATTTTGAAGAAATGATAATTTGAAAAGCAAATCCATTTGAATTTAAGTGTTTTGTTCATAGCCATTCAATAACATCAATAAATACTGTTTGTACAGTTCGTTGACCGAAGCAAAGCAAATGCATCGTCGCCTGCAAATACAGGCGTTCAAAGCATTTGTTGCAAACAAGTAGTGCAAGTGGTGTACCAAATCATACAAGACATTGAGAAAGTATTTAAGATGCGCTAGTATTTTTAATGCTTTGCTTGTTTTTTTGTAATATGTAGCTGCTCTATGTGGCAAAAAACCTTCACAATGTGTGCAAAGGAGTTGTTTATAAATGTGATTGCATATACACATACATATATATGTATATCTATATTTTTCTTGTTGGTTTTTCTTTTTTGAATAAATATAATAGGGTTAATTCATATTGTAATTAAAAAATTACCCTTACGGCCATTACGCGGCCGAACATGTTTAGCATAGCTCTTAGCAGCTTCTCTACTTTTTGAGCTTGGAATTCATTCTTGTGACTTTTTCTTTTTCTGAACCAAATTAACGACAGTAAGAGTTATTCCCAAAATTTTGTGTTAAAATTTATTCTAAAGCACACTTTAACACAATTATAATTGATACAAATATCTGAATTTGACAAATAACACAACATTTTTGTCAGCAAAATCCCAAGAATATTTCCTAAACTTTACACTAAAACTCTTGTTCCAAAAGCTCCAAAAAGTTGGCTTTTATTTCGCATTCCTTATAAGAGGAGGAACGGTATAAATTAGATTAATTTTTTGCAATTGATAATAATATTTGTGATCCTTGTGATACTATAATATTTAGCTATGTCCTCCTATTTGTTGCAAACAGTCTTGTTAACAAAATACAAAACCTAAATAAATCAATTTCATCCCTGAATTTTTGTTACTCTACTAAGTAGTTGCCAAATGAAAATTGACGAAATCTTTTCAATACGATATCATTTATAAAACAAAATTCGGAAAAATCAAAACATCATTAAATCACAGATAATTTTTTAAGATATTTTTTTATATTAAAGGCCTCGTTTTTAAACTTTTGAAATTTGTATGAAGAATATTGTGAAGTTTTCTAAAATTTTAATTTTTTCCATACAAAATTCTTTTGTTTGAAAACGTTTCGTTTTACAAAATGTCGGCTTAAATTTCCAGTTGAATTTACGTTTATGGGGCAAGAGACATTTTATTGCGGTATTTTCTGGAATGATCTGTTTTTTGCCCGTCATTCTGTTTTTCCGTTTGTCTGTTGAAATAAACTTTCGCTAAAACCCGGCTAGCTCACGAGTTTTTTTGATTCATCGATATAAAATGGAAATGTTTCCGACAGTTTTCCTTTTTATTATCACAAAGATTGGTACAAAATAAGCGAGTTATGAGCAGAAAAGGGGAATAACTAGATAAATTTTGGTTTAAAGGAATTTTTACTAAATTATTTTGCATAAAATTTTTTTTTAATCAAATCCACACTTCATTTATTATATAAAGATAAAGGTGCAATGTATTGTATTCAAAGTATTCTCCATCGAAAGCTTTTGCTTTTTCCAATCTTTCGGGAAATTTATTGATTTCATCACAAAACCACTTCTAATTTTTGAGACCAAAAATAAATCAAGCCAATTTTTAGGGCATTCCGAATCGAAACTTCTCAAAGCCTTAGTTTTTAACTGGTTTTGCAACATTAGTCCGAGCACTATCATGACAGCAAACTTTTCATGTCTGGTGGCACATTCTGAAGTTTTTCGTTCAACGCTTTCTTCAAACAGGTCAATTGTGTTCAGTACAGGTCTTCCGTGATCGCTTCACCCTGTTTCATAATAGTCTATTAAAAATTACGACCTTCTAATCTCTCCAAATACAGAGTATAACCTTGGCTACAGGTATGTTCGGCTTTGGTGCGGATTTTGCTGGTTGTCCGGGTATAACATATGATTTTTTGAGTTTGGATTATCATAATGGACTCACTTTTTATTGCCTGTAATAATTTGATGCAGAAACTACATCGTTTTGTGGCGCTTTATCAGCATTTCAGACGTTCAAAATCTTTTTTCGACGTCATTTGATTTTAGTTCGAGTGGCTTTGTCATTTGGTTTTAGTTTTGGTTTTGTATGAATCCAAGTGCTTTTTAACGTATAGAAATATTTTCTTGATCTATTCCCTATGATTCTGCAAGCACTTCTTGCTATTGGCATGAGTAGATCTAGCAAAGATTGCAACATTTTATAACAAAAATTTTTCGGCTGATCGGAGCACTCATTGTCATGTGCATCGTAATCACAACTAATAAATCGACTAAACCACTCACGACAAGTTGCCTCAGTTAAACCATGATCCCTATAAACTACCATCAAAATACAATGTCTTTCCGAAGCAGTTTTCTTCAAAAAATAATGAACTAAATTTTTCGCAAATGTTTTTTTGTCAGGAAACTTTATTTAAAATTCAAAAAAACTATATTATTTACGTTTCAACAGAATGACAGTACTTTCATGTGATATAATTATAAGAATGGACCGTTTTAAAAAATGCTATTAGCGCAATCTAGAGTAAAACGATAAGAATTAATGCGTATACCCAATATTTCGCTGAAGAAATAATTCTCGATTAAATGCGCTTTATAACTTCACTTAAAACAGAGTAATTCCATTTTAAATTTAAAAATTTTGACCTTTATGAAATTTTCTCTGTAGCATGTATATCGATAAGGCTTCCTGCAAAAAATTTTTTTAATATCTTTTATATAACAAAAATTATGGCCATTTAAATAAACATGTTAATCACTTCCAAAGCTATTGAGTTGCCACAGTTCTCAAAATAAAAATGAGAAAAATTTATTTTACATTCCTCTACACATGTACCAAATTTTATCTAAATTGGTAACCAAGGGTCAAAATTTTTGAAATTTAAAATATAATTACTCAACATTTAAATAAGATTTTTTTCTTAGCAAATTCTATGTTTTCGCACATAAAAATTTAAATACAATAATTAAGAAAAAAAGAAAAAATGAAATGGATTTTTTAATAATTAAACATCTTGAAGTATGCTTTACATTTTCTTATACACATTAAATTAAAAATGTATTAACTATTAATTTTCAGTTTATATAAAATAATTCTCGATTAAATTGTTCTTTATCACTTATTTTAAGACATTTAACTAAATTTAATTATAAGAAAAAAATTTTCTTAGCAATTTCTATATTTCCACAAAAAAAAAAAACAATAATTTTTTAAAGGAGATTGTATATTTTATTTTCTTACTAAACACCCATTTTCCTCTGTATAACATTTAAAATTATGCTCCAAAATTTGATAAGTTTAACAATATATTCTTTTTAATTTATAAAAACAGGATTAAAGATTAAGATTAAAGATCAAGAATAAATTTATGGTTAATAAAAGCTACTACAAAAAGTTATTAAATATGAAAAATAAATTTAAACAATTTGTTTTAATACTTCTACTAATTTCGTGTAAACGCTATAATAATGTTGAATTTGTTATACTTAAGAAGCAATTTAGATTGAATGCGGTTTTTGTAAAGAACATTTTTATTATTATTTTAATAAACACCTTAAAGTATGCCTTAAAATTTTTATTAATTTACTGTTTTAATGTATGCTTTAAATTTTAATAAAGTTATTTATTATCTATTTTCAGTTAAAACAAAATTCTTCTATGAGTTGCTTGTAAACGTTATAAAAAAATTACGAATTCATACAGCAGAATGAATTTTGATTGAATGCAGCTTTTTATGAACAATTTATTACACTTTAAAATTCTATAAATTTTCCTGCCTTTTATACCTTTTTCTTTTATACTTTAAACTTTTATAAGTTTATTAATTATTTATATTCAGTTAAAACAAAAAGGCCTATAGCGACATTTACATAAATTAGTAAAAATAGATATTAAAATAGGAATTTAAATCTTGCAGTTTATTCTTGTTATCTTCTCCTTTTTTTTATTATAGAAATCTAAATTATTTTTGTTTTCTTTAAATAAAAAATTTTAATATTGCAATTATTCATTGTAATAAAAAGTATGTTACAAATTGAAAACCTATTCCTAAGTTCCTGTAAATATGCTACATTTTCCTACGTTTAAAAGTAATCCCTAAAAACATGACCTACATTTGGTTTTGAGCTAGATATGCCACAATTTATTTCTTTTTTTTCTAAAGAAATAAACTACAGTTTAAACAAGTTTAGCATATTTCTAGGATTTTCTATACAAATAAACATTTATACTGCTTGATCAAAAAAGCAAATATTTTTTTATATTTTATGAGAACATAGTTTTTTTTATTTTTTTTTATTTTTAAAAGACATTTTAAAACACGTGTAGAAATAATATTTTTTATTTTAATTTTTTCTTCTTTTTTCATTTCAATTACATTTTGAATTTTCTTGGGTCCTTGATTGTACTTGTCCTGCTTGTGTTGTTTTTTTTAAGTGTGCGAGCAATAGAGTGAGTAACTGTGTGTGTAAAATATGAGTCTTTGCAATTTTCTAAACACCTATATACTATATTTTGGTTGTAGTTGCTGAAATGTTTTGTGAATGTATTTCTAATTCAAAAATATCTCTTAATTCCTTTTGACTTAAAATCAACATAAATAACTTGGTTTTTTCTACTTCTTTACATCCTTTGTTTACTTTTAGTACTATTATTATTTTGTTTCTTTTATATTTTAACTTTTGTTTTGTGTTCATAAAGAAAATTGCCATACATCAACATTATCACGCATCATATACATACATATATACACGAAGATAAATCTCTGTCACCCACTATATTTATATATTTTTTTTTTAGAAATCGAGCTATGATAAACAACTTTGTATTTGTTGTATTTGTATTTCTATTACTTTTACTTGTTTTTAATGGCAAACTACTACTACTTTTATGACTGTGAGTTCATCCTACATTCTCTAGCAAACAAACCAACATGCGAGTATAAGCAGTTTTTAGCTTAAAGAATTAAATCTTTTTGATAATAGAAAAAAGATGATTGTGAAAATAAACGTAAAAAGTTGCATATAGTCGGCATAGTAAAAATATAAGTTTAAAGGAACTATAATATTTTAAAATTATGAAAAAGCCTTAAAGTAGGCAACGTTTCTAGCTAAACGTCTTTAAAAATACAAAAATTTAAATTAAGGAGTACGCACAAAAAATTTAGTGCATGCAATTAAGTTTATAAAAATGAAAGAAATTGGTCAATCTCTTAAATTTTGATTTTGTTAAAGGCTATTATACTCAAGCTTTATATGTTAATATATATATATATATATATTATTAGTTTTTTAATAAAATATTTAATATTTTCTCCGTAAGAGCTTTTTTATTGGAATGAATCCACTTCTTTTTTAACTCTATTTTATTCTTTATTCAGCTTTAAGTATTTCTTAAATATTTTTTATTATGTCCCAATACATTTAAAATGAACAGAGTTCTTGACAGTTTAGTGGACTGATCTCCTCTGATACATAGCAGCACCATTTATTTGATACCACCCAATTACTTCTCTCTCTCTCTCTTGCCTTCACATTTTTTCTGGCGTTCCTACTAGGAACTTTTTTACTTCAAGGGTCTTCAGGCCAGTTTTTTAAGGTTTTCTGATAGAAGATACAAATAATTTAAAGAATGAGTCACATTCCATCCAGAGACGTAAAAGTTCTTATTTAGAAGTAAGTAATGGTTATAAAGCAAATTATATTTTTCATGTTCGAAATTCATATCTTTAATAAAAGAAACGTTGGCTACAATCTTGTTCTTAAATCATTTAAAAAAAAGATCATTTTTAATTTTATTAATAATTTTAATTTTCTACTCAAACACAGAAACCACTATTAAAAATCGGCAAGTATCAGGGAAAATAAATATGGTGCAACAAGATTAAGATATTTGATTTGAAGAAAGTTTGACTGCTTCGCTACGGACAACGAAATACGTTAAATGTGATTGCACAAATAATTAGGAAAATATAAGCAAAACTTTAAATTATTATCCTAAAGATTATGTCTTAAAAAATAAAGAACAATTTTCTTAATATAATTTTAAATATTTTTATTAATAAAAATATTTGTAAATAATTTCATAGATTTAATTTAATAATACAAAATAACAGTTTAGTGCTACAAAATAACATTTTTTTTTATTTTCTCTCGAAAACGAACTTAGATCCCTTTGTGGACACCACATAACAATTTTTAAAATTTTTAAAACACACTATAAATTTTGAGATATTCCCAAAAAACCGTATTGAGGATAGTTGCTGCATTTAAAATCTAGTACATCCTTGAATTTGAAGGTTATTTTAATTTTATAATTAATTTAGAAAGTCGAAGAATGTAGCTTCTTAACTGATATACATAAATTCCTTATACAACATTTTCTTCAATATTATACTTTGATGTAATTTTTTTAAATTTATTTCTTAAATACTAAACACATTTTCTAAAAAACGTTTAAAGACTCCAAAATTTATTAAACATTTTCTAAATTTTATCAGAAAACTCTTCATGTATTTTAAGATAAAGTATTTTATTTAATGTTTAATTTAGGGCATACTTCTAGGGGCAAAAATTAAAAATTTATGAAGTTTAATTAGATTATTTCACATAAAATTGAATAAATTTTTTCTAAAAAAACTAAAACTTGTTATGTTTACAACAAAAGTGTCTTTAAGAATTGTAACATTATTGTATGCGCTTTTATAGAAAAATCTATAATAAATTGCACCTAAACTCGAAAAATTCTTAGTAAAATTTTATTTTTCTTAATTTGAATTAAACACTTGTTCTTAATAGAAAGTTTATCTTTTTAAAATAAAAATTATGGTTAAAAATATATAAATATTTTAACTTTATTGATGGATATTTTAAGGCAGAAGATTTTTAGGCAGAAAACCATTCCATTGCATATTTTTTATGAAAATTTTAAATTTTGTCTATATGTTCTAAACATCGGAATGTAGTTTTAAAAACCCTAAAGAGTTCTAATTATTTTTTTTTCACTCCTACCACAAATAAGGAATTTATGACTAAAGTTTTAAAAAGTATATTTTTAGGGATTTTTGTTTCTTTTGTTATGAATTTTAATTTGTTTTTATAAATTTTTTTAATTTTAAAATTTAAATTAGAATATCTCAACTAACAATTATCCTCTAAAAATGCATATTTAAAGTTTTTTCTTCAAAAAACTATTTTGTATTAAAATTTGTTATAATTTTAGAATGGAAAATTATTGCAATCAATTAAACAATAATTAAAAATAACTTTCTAAAATCTTCAACAAGAAAAAATAGAGTTTTTATAAATTTTTTTTTATAGTTTTAAATTAAAATTTTGCCGCCTAAAATTAGTCAATTTTTTTTGGGATTTTACAACCACCTAAAATTAGGCAACAGTTTTTAGATTTTGAAAGTTTATTTGTTAAAATAACAATATTTTTCAAATTTTTTAAGCGCTAAAATTTTTTTGAATTATTTTTGAAAAATTCTTTTGATTTGTTAAAAGAATAAAAAATAAAACAAAAAAATATTATTTTTCTTCTAAATTATAACTTAATCTTGTCTCTCAAAAATAGTCTATAAATTCTTACCTCTTATAATTCTTGACTATTATAGTAATCAGTATATTTTAATAAAATTTCTGGCTAAATTATTGTCTTAGAAGTTTCTTTAAGACATTTTTTTCTTTTTAGAAATAGTTCACTTTTTGCGAAAATACAAGGAATTAAATTGTAAAATACCTTTAACCTATTTGTATCAAACATATGTTTCCTTAAACTGTTTAAAAAAGGGGGAGGGGGGAGGGGAATAATTGTATCAAATATCAAAATTGTTATTATGTGAGTATTAAGTCACCTAAAAGTAGGCAAACTTTTTTAGAAGTTTTATTGTTATCCTTTTTTTTATCGCATTTTTCTCTAGTGAATTCATTTGCTTTAAAATAAAATAAAATAAAATATTACTTTAAAGAACTGTCTCTACTGTTTATTTACGAAAATTATTTTTATACATTCATATTTACATAACAACTACCGCAACACATTTGTTCTACACTATACTACTCTACTTCCACTCTTCTTCTTTTTTATGAACCCATCAATTTTATTTTGTTTGTATTACATTCCTTCATTCTTTACATGTTTTTTGTTTTCTCTTTTCCATAACACTTTCTACATATTCTACATTTATTTTATTTAAATATGTATTTGTATATGCATTATATGTAGAATATGTATTTAAAAGTCTAAGTGTGTCTGTAGTTTTATATTATAGGTATTGAGTACATTAGTGAGCTTGTGTGTTTTTGTTGTCATTAATGAAAATTTGAATACATTTTTTATGTAAATTACGTGCATTCACTTGTAAGAGCTTGAAAGCACTTTCTCATGTTATCTACACTTGTGACAAAATAAGTATTAAATAAAAATAAAATCTAAATGTAAACTATATATTACGTTAGTTACATATAATAATTATATGGTTACATTATAGGCAAATAAAGTTTATTTATTTATAAAAGTAAAGTATATTTTCGGGGGATTTGATTTCTTTAAGTAAAAGAGTAAGACTCGTGAGAAATTAAAAGTAAAAAAAGAACAAATTTATATTTCTTTAATTTTAAAATGCCAGTTTAATTTATCTTGAGGAAACAAATTTGAATAAAAGCAATAAAAATTATTTTTTATTTAGAACATAAAATAGTAAAAATAATTTTGCTTTTTATTGATTTTTGTCTTCAAAAAACCTAGAGTCTTATTTGTGTTCCATTCTATTTACTATTTTAAAAGCTTTAAATTTTTTACATTTGCCTTCAACTGTATATGAAAAATTTTAAATTTACTTTTTTTAAATATTCTTCGTCAATATGGCATTATTTTCTTTCATTTTCACTTTAACCTTTTTTGTTTTGTAAAAGTTTATTTTATAAAATTTTTTTCTCTCCAATTTCAAAGAATAAATACAAATTGTTAAGATTGTTGTGATATTTAATATGTTTGCTTCTTATTTTTCTTCTACACGAAATGCAACCAAATTGAGAATAAAAACTTATATTTTATTTTTACTATATTTCTGTGGAAGTCATTACTTAAACCACATTATTTTCTTATTATTTTTTCTTTTATTTTAAATAAGTTTTTAATGTTTAATAATGAGGTGTTGTTAATATGACATACATTTTCTTTTGTTTTTCATTTAAGTAAATTTTCCATATTTTAGCAATTTATCAACAAACCACATCTCTTTGAGGAAAATAATTTGATTTAAATAATTTATAGCAAAACAAAGGTTTGTTTTTTATAGTTTACAATTTTAATTTTTTAAAGAAATTTTGAATGATTTATGTATCCTTTTTTTATGAAAATGAAATAATAATTTACTAAGGAGGTTTTCTGCAATTCATAGACCGATTTGGTGATTTTTTAACAACCCAATTCTTAAGATCATGTTGTATACTGTGTATTATCATTTTCCTAAGACAGATTGTCATACATACACCTAGAAATTAACAGCCCTCTAGCATCTATAGTGAAGGTCTTAATAATGTTTACCTGAAGAATATATTTAAATAATACCAACTCTTGCTCCAGTCTCAAATAGTTTGTCAAACAAGAACTTTTTGGGGGATTTTCACCGTTTTTTGTTGTAAACTTCTGGATTATTTTCTGTACTGTTCGTTACATAAACTTTCTGCTCAGAGAGTTGTGAAAAGGCTCCTAAGATATCTGATTCATTGTCGATTAATTATCACTAGATTATACCTTTTTACCCATTACCCATATCGTATTAAAATAAAAAGGTAACTGTAATAACTGTCTTCCGTTTTGACGATTTTTATCGTTCCATAGTTTTTCCCGATTTAGCAATTTTGTTTTTTATTTTAGCATTTATTGCTTTTTGATGATTTTTTCTTTTTGGCGTTTTTTCACTTAGACGATTTTTTTCATTTCACGATCTTTTTTTGGCGATTTTTTTCATTTTGGCAATTTTTCATTTATTTATTTATTTGCTTATTTACTTACTTATTTATTTATTTAATTTTTGTCGAAGTTGACAACTTTTTTACTTTGCCGATTTTTTCATTTTGGCGAATATTTTATTTTTGCGTTTTTTTAATTTTTTAATTTTTTTTTGTTGACTTTTTGATTTTGTCATATTAGTGATTTTTTATTTTTGTATTTTTTTGTCGATTTTTTTATTTTGTTATTTTCGCTCGAGCGGTTTTTTCGTTTTGGTGATTTTTTTTATTATTCATTCATCTTTTTTTGTTTTATTATTTTTTTTCTTTTGCGACTTTTTATTTTACATTTTTTTTGTAACTTTTTCCTTTTGGCGATATCTTTTAAATTGGTATTTTTTTGCAATATTATCAATAATAATCTGAAAATATGTTATTTACGCTTGAAAAAAATAAAATCACCAAATTCACCAATTGTTTTGCTTCAAAAAACCTAAAAGTGAAAATATAGTCCTCTGATTTTTACGATAAAACATCACGGTCTCTGACTTTAATAATGCGAAATAAGAGAACAATAAAATGAGATCATCTTGACAACGCAAGTAAAATAATTTTTACATAAAAATGTGCATTTGCTAAAAATTAAAATTAAAAAAAAAGGAACGGTATGAAAACGGAAACAAAACATCTTTCACAACGTAACAGAAATTACTTTTTCAACTTTGTTTCTCATAATGCATAAGACTGAGAAATAATAAACAAAGCAATTTAAAGTATTATTTTCTATTTTGTTTATCGCTCCTCTCCTACGTATCTTTCAATTAAAATTGAAAAAAAACTCTAACTCAATGTTGTTATATCATTACAACTTTTATAGTTTGTTTTTGTAAAGAAATAACAACGATGTCATTACTTTGAATTAAGAGAGTTGTATGAGGAACATGACAATTAAAATAAAGATGAGTTTAATATTTTGAGACGCTCTTTTGTTTGAGACCTTTACACATATATTTGAGTTTTGTATACGTATTAGTAGCAACTTTTACGGATTTTAGTAATTTAAATATTTATTTATTTATTTAATAATTTTAAATTATTTTTAAATATTTGTTTTAATATTCTGCACGTCTATGAGAAGAATGGTTTATAATTTTTATTAATATCTGATGATTAGTGCGAGCGTAAAAGGGATAACAAAAAATGTGTCTGCCTATTAACAGTTTCTTAAATTTTTTTGTTGTTGGCTACGTACAAAACGATTGGTCGGTCAGCAGTCAACTGTTGCTGCCAAAATCTAGCCTTTAGGAGACGATGGTTCTACCGGTAAAGGAACATAAGAGTATATTATATTATTAATCAGTATAGACCTTTAGCCTGAAAACTGTTTACAAGTAGCTGTTACAACTGTAACCAATATCCGCTTCGAAGGACCATAACAAGTTCTCATTAGTTTTTGGTGGATGTTCCGAACTAGTTACTTTACCGACTACATCTGGGAACCTATAGTTACTTTATTGACTTTTTATTATTGACTAGTTATTTTAACGTGGGCACGTAATAGGAGGAAGTCAATTACAATCTCCACGACTACATTTTTTGACACACAATCACCTCCATGTCTAGCGCCACTCCCACGACTACGAGGTGGACCTTTTTTTGTACACACAATTATTTTACTGGTTAAATAAGTCTTTTGGACTTCTTTCCTTATGCAATATAGCGGCAATTGCCATCATGTTAATTAGGAAATATTTAGGAGTGAGCCAAGATACTAGTGTTGCAACACATTTCATCAGCATTCACGGTGTCTTCTATTGTGTTTCGTTGAAAGTAAATAGAGCTTTAAAAAGCTTCTGTACTTTCGGTTTTTCCTATCCGAGCAGTTCTTTATCTTAATATATAGAATATACTTTGACTTTGTGCACTCTGAAAATGCAAAAAGAGCAACGAATGGTCTCAACTGTTGACGGAATATGTCAAAAATGTGCGATAATCGACGCTGACCTTTTAAGAATTCCTTAAGCGGCCAGAAAATAATACAAAACACATCAATCATATTTTTTATTCTTAAATTTATTTATTTATTTATTTTTAATTTCAGTTAGGTTTGTCTTCATTCAGAATTTTTATTTTTTAAAAATTTAACACAATCTTAAAAATTAACCATTAACCAGCTGCATAACACTATTGTCCCTAAACACTTACCAAATTTTCACATGTTTTATTTCAGAATTATAAAAAATTTTATTTTAAATATTCATACATATTAAAAAAAAAGAAAAGAAATCCTTTCGCTTAACTTTTATGCTGTAAGAAATTTGATTAATTTCGATAGTGTTCTAATCATTAAAGAATTTTTGATGAAATTTTACTTTAATATTATATATAAACCCTTAAAATGTTAGTTTATTTAACATATAAAGACAAAATATTTTGTGTGTTTTTCTCCTAAAAGTATACAAAATATTTTTTCTTTTTTATCTAAAATATCAGCCAGGCTTTTAGTTTAACCTTATGCTAATGAAATTTTTGTTGTTGCTTAGATAATAGTATTATCTTTCTAAATACACAAAACAGATGGTCGCCCTTATAAATATGCTTTATAAAATATGTAAGAAAGTTTTGCTTTCTTCTTTTGGTTTTAATACCAATAATAATATAAAGAATAAACAGTTGCTTAACCAAATTTAGGCTTTATAAATATATAAAAAAACATTAAATATTAAACTCAATCAATAGGAAACTTTTCTAAAGCAGTAAATAATAACATACGAAGTAATATAAAAAATAAAGTATACTTTTAGGCTAGCTGGTAATCATTTTAAAACCATAAAAACAGAGATTTAAATATAAAATTTATTTTTTTGTATTTTATATAAGAAATTTAAATAAAATAAATACTTTTAAACTGAAACTGAATGAAATGAAAGTTGAAAAAATAAAACCACATTCTCTGTTATTGTTAAAGTAAATTAAATCAGTTGCTTCTATAACTGAGTTTTAGTTATACATGTTCAATAGGCCACAAATTAAATTATCTAAAATTTTTATATTTAAAACCAAAATCAACTGCAAACAAACAGTAAAAAATTTAAATTTCAATTGAATATTTTTAAGGCTTATGTCAACAAAACTCAAAATAAATGAAAACAATTTAGGCCATATAGAAAAATTTAATATTTGCATATTAAAGAAAAAACAAAAAAGTAACAATAACTGAAAAAAAAAAATTAACAATTACTCTAATGGACATAAGAAGGACTTATATAGTAACACAGAATACCAACCAAAATGTTACTAAAGGCTTGTTTGGATTTCAAATTATTTTCCAAAAAAAAAAAGAAAAAAATCATTCTTCTATAACGCGAACATTTAAATAAAACATTACTTTTTGGCACAATTTCAAATTATGTTTAGACATTTCAGGGTACTGATTTTTCACTTCAGTTCATACACATTGCAATATAAACAAATAGACAGTCATATAAAAAGAAGGAGCAACCGTCATATGAATGTTTTAGAAATGCAGGCTTGTTGGTTGGCAGGCAGGATCTAAGAGTCAAGAGACAAAAAGATAAAGATTTGTTAGAGCCAAGAGTTGTTAAGAGTAAAAAAATATTTTTTTTTTCCAAGTACTTGTACGTGTATGGAATATAATTTGATAAATTGGTTAATAAAAAATAAAATTTAGCAAAGTTTTTGGTTGGCTTGATTTCTATAAATGAGTAAATAGTTAAAAAAAAAAAAATAAAAAAATAAAAAAAAAGTTTTCTTACAAACTCTTCTCTGGACTTTTTCTAAAAAACTGCTTTCAACAGGATAACTTTGTATAAATGATGCAAGAAGTTCCTCAAGTTATGCAATACTTTGTGTGCAATACTACAGTAATCGTCAAAATTAGAGCTGCAATTGAAACCAAATAAACTAAAAAGTAGCAAATTATCATTTAGAAATTTTTAAATGAAAAACATAATACATAAAATTTAATTAAGTGATTTTTTTTAATAAAAATTGTAAGAAATATATATATATATATATTTCTTTAACTGTAAGATATTAAAGATTATTAAAAATTATAGAAATTTGTTTTGAAAACTGTAAGAACTAACAGAAAAAAAAGAGGGAAAAAACAAATTATTTAATTATATATTTTATGCAATTACACTTTGGTTTAAGTATTATTGAGGATTCTTAAATTCTATTTTTATAGCAGCCATATTATTTGTCAATGTACAGTACACACCATAATTTATGCGGCACTTGTTGTTTACAACAAAATGATGAATTGACATTTTGTTGAATAAATCATAATGCATCATTTAATGTTGCCAAAAGTGTTTTATATTCTGTATCGAATTATTTGGGTCAATATTAATGCAGTAATTTTAAATATAATTCGAAATAGAAAGATGTCTAAAATTTGTATATACATTTTTAGGCAATTTCAAACTATTCTCTTTTTTATTCAGCATTAGAATTTTGGCATAAAATTGGCACAATTTTGTAATCTGATTTGAAATTTAATTTGTGACAAATAACTTGTTCAATTATGTATGGCGATAAAAAATTATTTCTAATTCAAAGTACCTCCTAATATATTCACATAACTTTTTAATCTGCTCAATAGTTTCGGAAATGTTAAAAAAATTTGTGTTGAAAAAAATAAAATAAAATCTGAAAAATTTTTGCGTTTTTAAAAAATTTTACAAAATGGACCAAACAAGCAAAAATGCTCCTTCCAGCTCTTTGTATAAATAAAACGAGTTATATATCATTAAAATTGATTACAAAATTTTGACTTTATTCACAATCAGGTAAAACCACATATATGCTCTAAAAAAGTGTTTTATGCGCATTAAGTATGCAGTAAAAATGAAAAATATGCTCTTCAAAATTAAGTAATTTAAATAAGTTAAACAAGAGTATATTTTGTCTTTTCTTATATTAAGTGTTTCATTAATTAAATAAAAATAGAATTAATTACTATAACTTTTTTAATTACCAATCTATTTTCAAATATTTTTTTTAGTTATGAATTTATTAAATGGATTCATTTGTATTTTTATATCATTTTCATGCATAAATGAAACGTTTTATTTTACAAAATCAATTGATGCATTGGGCACAAGCTTAAACGATATGTCATCCATCTATCATCTATGTCATCATATTTCAAAATTAAGTTTCATTAAGTCAAGTTCCTCAGCGATTTTTAACTGACTTATGCGGTACACATTTATATTCATTTAAAATATGTATTAAATATTTTTTATCTCTCGTTTCTTTATGCGATATTTTAAATATAAAAGGGAAAACTATACAGTTCAAATTTTAAAAACATTCCAACATATATTCTCCTCAAAATGTCGAAATCTGCCTACAAATATGCTCCAAAAACCATTATTTGTAAAAATATGCCATTGAGGGTGATTTATGCTAAAATATGCGCTTACATATCGATGCCAAAAAACTTTATTTGTTCTGGAACAAATAAATATTTTATTCAACGTATAGAAAAAATGTAATTGCATATTTGTGGTTTCTCTAGTAATAAGAAATTCTTTAAGTTCCAACCTAGTTCTACTAACGCTGATGTTATGGATGCTTTCACTAACTAACATCCGGTTCGAAGGACCCTGAACAAATTGCAACTCATCCCAGCAGATTTTTTAGAAATTTTTGCAATCTTCTTTTTTGACTTCATCCCGTTTACCATACGGAAAGTAAAGTAGCAATTGCCCTCATGCTCATTGGGGGACACAAATTGGTGGAAGTGACACAAATTTACCTTTAAAAAAGGTTTAATTTTCACTAAACAAACTGAGATTCATACTTTTGAAGTCTTTTCTAATTGAGTTTCGTTAAAACCTAAACAAACCAATAATTAAGAAAATTAACAAACATATTAAAATCTATTTACTCCTATTGTCTTTAAAAAAAAATAAATGGCTATGTCTATTCATATAATTGATAAAGCAATTAATATCTATGTCTGGATAACTGTTGGTAGTAGTACGAATTATTTTCTCTTCTTCGCTATCATCGCCATTCGCTATTATTAGAAATTTTCTAGCAAATTCATAGTCATACGTTAGCTGTGAAAGAGGTTACGACGGTTATTCAATCATTTCATCTAGATAAGATTAATTTATTTTGAAATGTTTTCAAATTAAAGAGGAAATCTTTTCAAGACTTTATATAACTGGTGAGATTTTAATGGGCAATAAAGTATAAATTTAAATCTGTCTTAAAATAAGAATAATATTCGCAAATCCGAAATAAATATATTGAAAAAGTAAAAGGTGAGATTATTTAAAAACCAATTATAAAAAGTTTGACAGTACTCATCTCTACACACTGCGATTTTTTTAATTTTCTGTTCATAAATCTGTAACTTTTTAATCATTGATAATAAATTAACACAATTTTACATCAATAATCTTGAGAATATTTATTCACTTATTCCATTCGCAAATTGTTCGATATATTTTTTTTATTCAAATTGGTCCTTAATGTTTATTATACTACAAAATCTAAAACCACTTTATATATTTCGAAAATTTAGATGGACGCGGGTGGGGAATTTTAGCCCATGACTTATAATTTCTATACTGAAAATTTTAATTAATTTAAACAATGGTAATAGAACACTCGATGGGTTCAAAGGTTGATTTTTCAGAAAGACATCCGGTCGGACATAAAAATATCAATATTTCGTTTTATAATAACTGAGAGTATGTTTTTTGGCATTATATCCTTTAGTCTCCCACAAATTTTCGTAATGATAACTCAATTGGTTTTTGATGTATTAAAAAAACTTTCTTATAAACACTGCACGCGAAAAAATTCGTGCATACCTTAAGGCTTGTAACTTTTATTATACGCGAAAGGAATTCGTATCGTTAACTTTTTTTTATATTTCTTATTATTCTCAGTAACTATTCGCAAAATTTTGTTCTAATATCATAATTTACTTTTTAAATTTATAATCAAAACACATGTCGACCATATAAAAAAAAAAAAAAAAAATTCTAGAAGTGCAGTTGAGTTGGAAAATTTCATTTTTGAGTCATAAAAAATACAAAGAATTCATAACTAAATTAATCTTGATAACTGACATTAGGATAACAGACTTTAGGAACACAGATAAAATAATACGAATTTTATTTCTGGATGGAATGTTACTCATTCTTTAAATGTTTTTTTTTTGAATCTTTTATCAAAAAAGTTAAAAAAAACTGGCCTGAAAACCCACGAAGCAAAAAGGAGGAACAAAATTACTGAGGCTAATTTAAAAAAATCCTGGTCATGAATTCCATATCATAGATATTATGGGAAATGTATCGGATAAATATAGTGTAAAAAATCGAAATTTTCGAATAAACTTATGTATATTATCCCTGCGCTGACTTGATTACCTATGCAAAGATTTTCATTTTTTTATTGCTGCATTTAGATCCCCTACTAGTCGTACATAAGACCACCAAAGCAATTGTCGATATCTCCACTGGTTTAGGATTTACAAAATTACTTATGTAAGTAATTTTTCATATTAATTAATATTATTAATTTTCTTAGAGAAAATTGTAATATTAAAATTTAAATATAAAATATTTAATATTTTATGTTCATGATATGACGCCTAAAAGTGAATATCCCAAGACGTATTAAGCTTCAGTTACAAAGAGTAGTTATAGTGAAATTAACTAACACAGATTTACGTCATATAAAATTTTAATGACGTCTGTTCGTCTGTCTTTCAGTTTCAGATTATTTTTATAATTTATTATTAATATGTGTATTTATTCTTAAGCACGAACCTCTGTATAATGGTTTAAAATTGTCAGGATTTAAAAGCTCTCAATTAGACGAAATATGTATTAATTTATTTATTTATAATTTTCCACAAAATCAAAAAAAAAAATCTATTTAATATTCGAATAGTTGTTTCATATCCTAACAAAAATAATTGAAATTGAACAATTCATTTTGAAAAGGGGTGGATAGTTTTCAGTTCAGAAGAATACATTCAGCTGCCAATATATTCTCCTAGCGATTATATTGGTCGCGTTAGGCCATCACAACCATACGTAATAAACTAATGGGTGATTCAAGTGGAGATACTTTTTCAATAGCCATTTTTTGATAGATCACGTGTGAGTCGTGTCATGCTGTCATGTTATTTTTGTTTAGTATTGTTTGGCATTTCATAATGGAAAGACTTACGCCTGAACAACGTTTACATACCGTTCAACTTTATTACGAAAATTCACGTTCTGCGAGGAATGTGTTTTGTGCATTTCGCTCAACTTATGGTCAACATAATCGGCCTATACTGAGCGTACTATTCGCAACAAAATCACCCATTTAAATTGAAGGCGTACAAAATACAGCTGAAGTCGCTCGACCTTCCCAAGCGACATCGCTTCGTTCTATGGGCTCTTGAAAAGTTCCAAGTAGATCCGACGTTTTCGAGGCAAATTTTGTTCAGCGATGAGGCCCATTTCTGGCTTAATGGGTATTTAAACAAACAAAATTGTCACATTTGGGACGAAGAGCAATCTAAAGAGATTCACGAAGTGCCACTTCATCCAGAACAAACAACGGTTTGGTGTGGTTTGTGGGCCGGTGGAATCATCGGTCCATATTTCTTTAAAAATGATGCCGGTGCGAACGTAACCGTCAATGGCGACTATTTTCGTGCCATGATAACCAACTATTTGATGCCTGAAATTGAAGCTCGTGGTCTCGGCGACATTTGGTTTCAGCAAGACGGCGCCACTTCTCACACATCGCATCAATCAATGGATTTATTGAGAGAACACTTCGATGAGCATATAATTTCACGTTTTGGGCCGGTCGATTGGCCACCAAGATCGTGTGATATCACACCGTTAAACTTTTTTATGTGGGGATATGTAAAGTCTAAAGTTTATGCGGACAAACCCGCTTCGATTCAGGCCTTGGAGGAAAACATCACGCGTGTCATTCGCCAGTTACCAGTCGAAATGCTCGAACGAGTCATCGAAAATTGGACTCAACGGATGGACCATCTGCGACGTAGCAAGGGCCAACATTTGATAAACATAATCTTCAAAAAATAAATGCCAAAGAATATTCTTTGAAATGAATATAAACATTCCCCATTAAATTTGAATTTTCTGTGTTTTTTTCTTTAAAAAAGTAGGGAACCTCGAAATGGATCACGCGTTACTTGCATTTTAATTTTTTTTAATTATATCAGACCAGACAAAAAGTCGGGAGACCATACAATGACATCCGAACGTTACTTTTTATATGTTGTAATTGTTTTGATCAAAAATTAAAAGTTATGTACAGTGTTGATCAAAAAAAATATTTTTATAGGTATTTTAAAATGGGTCCAGCTCACGAAAGCGAAATAATTGATCATAACTATTTTGGTAATTTATTTATGACACATCAATCTTTAATTTTAGAGAGGGCAAGATTTTTTGTCTTCACACAAATTGATGCACTTTATTGAGTTAACGAATTTTTTAGCAAATTGTTAATTTTTTCTTCTTGAAAATCTTTTCATGGAAAATGGTAAATTAATAGTTAATTTACTTTTCTTTAGCTGTCGCTTGATATATGTAGCATTAATATTGTGGGGAATTTTTATTATTATTATTATTATTATTAATTTTTTTTAAGAGTTCTTCTGGGGTCACTAAAAATTACTGTTTAGTAGCATATTCAAATCCTCTTAAGGGGTTGAAATTTGACCAAGATATTACAAATAATATCATGGTTCAAACAAAAATGCACCAACATATCATAATAAAAGTTTCTCTACAAAATTACTTATGTAAAGTTTTCGTTGATTTTCTCTAACACACGCCAAAAATTTGGTGATTTTTCATAATACACAATAATTGCGTTACTATGCCTAATAAAACAATGAAATTAAACATTTTGTTTAGCTTTCCTGAAAAAATATTGAAAATTGCAAAAGATAATTTTAACAGAGAAATGTACGCAAATGAGTGCCGTCGGAAAAGATTCCTTCTTAACATTATAAAACACAACGAATTCTAATTTGTTTGGTCTCATCTTTCTTCTCATTATTACAACAAAAAAGTAACTGAGTGGCATAAAACAAATTAATAATAAAAAAAAAGTAATTAATAAAAAAAAAGTAACACATTTTAGCATAAATTATACATTTTTCTTAAATATACATTTTTTTTCACTGTCAATAACTCTTTATACAACCGTCGCGTTGGCTGTCCTTTCCAAAAACATGTATTTTGCAAATATTTTACTTTAAACTGACAGTTTACTGCATTGCTTTCTTTCAAAAGATACACATAGTTTTAGTTTGTATTTATTTTCTTACAATATAAGTATTTAGTTTTCATTTGACAATTATAGCAAAGGTTATGTGTAGGCAGACAGACAGATATTTAATTTTATTTTCACAAAAGACGAAAAAAATGTTGTGGCATTTTTAAGGTCTAATGGCAAATAAACTTCAAGTGTAGCGTATTAAGCTTCAGTTACAAATTAAATATAGACAAACATTGGTAGGTTCTACAAAAGCAAAAAAAAAAAAAAAAAAAAAAAAAACGGAAAACAATTCTTTAACATAATTGTGTTAGAAGCCTAAGGATGGTAAAAATTTTAATAATATATTTGGCAAGCTTCTTTAAAAAAAAGGGGAAACGGATGTAGAGAATTTTGTTGTTTGGTTGCCAAGCAAACAAACTAAAAAAAACATATACAAAAAAAATTAATAGTTTCTCTTTTTTACTGAATAGAAAGAAGAGATAAAACTATAAATATAAATTTAAAAAGTATAAAACGCCTTAAGTTATACTTTATTTATTTATTTTTTTAACAAAGTTTTTATTAATTAGACAATACAGCCTAAATTTAAATATTTGTTTTAGTTTAGTTTTATTTATATTTTTAAATGCAAAGCACCCTTTAAGTAGGCTACAAGTTTTTTTGTTTCATTTCAGTTTTTTGCAACTAAATACAATAGCAATCTCATTTGTGTTTTTTGCATTATTATTGTAAATGTTTATTTATGTTTTATTTATTGTTATTGTTGTTTTTGCTAGTTTTAGTTTTGTAGTTGCTCTATTCTTATTTTAACGTTTTCTCTATTTAAATAAAAATTTATGTTGGTCTAAATTAAATGTTGCTTTATTTCTGCCACAATTGTAATTTTGCGCCGTTTGCATAATTTTTTCTCAAGTGTAAAAACGTTTTAATTTCTATTTCCACAAATACCTACAGAAATTTACACTTCTGTACATTTTTACAAAATTTATACACAGTTATTTTAGTCTTTTTCTTTTTTTTTTCGAATATAATAAATGCACCGGTATATTAACCAAAGAGCCAGGAGTAAATGGGTTGTAGCAATAAAGTACTACTACTACAACAACTACTAGTACAACTACTAATACATGTTGTAAAAAAAAAAAAATTGCTAGCGGAAAACATAAATTTTTTCTAGTTTAGCTAGTATGTAGTAGTAGCAGCAGTAGTAGTAGTTGGCAGAAAATTATTAAAGTTTGTTTAGAAGCCTTTAACAACGCCATCAACGAAAGAATCAACTAAACCACCAACCAGCATAGAGCTCGAGAACATTAGAAACCCCATCAGCAGCATTTGAACATCCTTTGCTAGTACACATTTCATACATAATAATGAGCTTTTTTTTTTTTTTTTTTTTTTTTTTTTTTTTGTAGTTGCTGGTTTAGAATTCCTTGTTCTTATATTCGTCTAACGCTGCTTTAGCTGGTGGTACTAACGTTACCAGCTAAATATACTTTTGTTTAAAACTATAAAAGCAATTGTAGTTTCTTATTTTTCCACTCTTCTTTTGAAACTAGTAAAACATTTAATTTTAAAGAAATGCAAATGTTGTAGAGCACAAAAACTTTAATGTAGAAATGTGTTTTGCAGCTCTTGTTTTACCTTTGCCTGTTCCTGTGCCTGTGCTATTTATTGCAACAAATAATAGTGTGTTGCCAGCCAAATGTCAAAACTTAATTTCGTATTGCTCCCTTTAAATTTTTTATGAATCGCTGGAAATTTATGTGTTATAATAGAAAATGAACTTTAATTTCAGCACGAATGTAGTGGAAGTACTTGTTACAACATGTTTTTTTTTTGAGTATTAAATTGTTGAGTTAGGTGTGACGGGGGATAGTACTTCAAGGAAATCATGAAAAATAAATTATATAAGAATTAAATATTTAAAAGTGTAAGAATGAGTATATTTTTAAATCTGATTTTAAACCTTAACTCTTTAATAACTTTAAAACTGATGCTATATTTTTGTAAATTGCTACTTTCGCTTTTTTTCTCTTTCTTTGGAAGTCATATTTTATCTTTTAGATATCAAACCTCTGTGTGGTTATTTCAAAACAATATTTATAAACCCTAAATTCTGTAACATCGCCCTGATCATTCCTTTAAATGGGAACGTTGGAGAAGTTTCATCCTTAGAGTATTGCATTCTTCGTATCCCACATCTACCGACTTTGTCATTATGAAACTGAAATGACTGCCGGGATTCTCTTTCAAAACTTAGTTGACAGTTAAGTGACCATATTTTTCCTCTTTAAATTAGAAAGTGATCTTTTTCATTACCACTTTATTACCAGCTTATTTATCAGTATTCAATTGATATTGAAATTTGGTTTCATAAAGTTTGCAAAACTGAGTTGGAAGTTAAGTAACCAAACTGTTCTGTTTTAAGTTGATCTTTATCGCCATCATATTTTTGCCGATATCCTATCTGTTTCGCAACTCAAATTTGTGCAGAGTACGCAAGAAATTTGAGAATAAACACTCAGTTATACCAACCAAAGGTATTCTTCATAGGGTATATGGATTATGAAGTCTCGACTGGCTGGTAATCAATCTTAAAACTATCTTTACGATGACATTGGCCGATAGGAAAGGAACGAAAAGGAAATTTAGGATAATCAGAAAGAAAAAGGATTTGATGAAAAATGAAAGACATAATTAGTATCACATGGGATGGGACGAATAAATAGGAGAAGATGGATAGGATGAGTATCATGGTTAAATCCATTGATTCTTTGTGATGTCATTGTCTGGTAGAAAAAGAAATGTAGGAAAGGTTGGAGGGAAAATAAAGGAGAGGACTGCTCAGAAGGAACGGAACGGAAGGCAATGCCGGATAGAAGGGACAGAACGGATAGATGACTGGTTAGCAATGGAAATGTAGGAGAATAAAAAGGAAATGAATGAAAGTATAAGGTTTTAAAAATTGTACTTTTTTGCATGCCAATCTTTCGACTAGGAAAGAAAGGATACGACGGATATAAAGGATAAAACGGATAGGAAAAATAGGAAGGAAAAAACAGAAAGGAAAAGGTGAATAGAACTAGTATCGTGGTTAAATCTATAGAATCTCTTTAATGTCATTGTTCGATAGAAAGGAAAGGAAGGATAGGAACAGAAGAGAAATAAGGAACGGGAAGGAAGAATGTAACGGATAGGAATGATGGGATGGACAGGAGAAAGGCATGGATAGGAAGGAGAATTAGGATAGGACAAGTATTACGTTTAATTTTATTTATGATGATCTAGGAATAGAAGAATAGGATGAATGGCAAAGGAACAGAAATAAAAAGAGGCGATAGTAAAGAAAGAAACTGAAGCAACGGAATGTGTCGGATAAAAGGGATACGGCAAGTACCATGGTTAAATCCATCTACAGAGAAAAAAAAGGATAGGATTATAGTAAGGAATCCAAAAGTTATACTTTGTGATGCCAGTCTCAAGATAAGAAAGGAAAGATATAATAGATGGATAGGATAGGACAGATAAGAAGTAGAGAATGTATGGTACTAACAACTCTTTTAAATTTCTAGATGCTTTCTTATGTTATTGTCCGATAAGAAAAGATAGATATGCTAGATTTGAAAGAAAAGACGGATAGGAAGTATAGAATCATAATCATAAGAAGAGAAGTAATTAAAGACGAAAAGATATAAAGGAAAAAAGAACGGTAGAAAGGACAGGATATAACAGATAGGTATATGATATGATATGAAAGGGTAGTCAAGGAACGGAAATCAAGTGAATATAAAGGAAATGAAAAAAATTTTTTTGATACTTTTTAATGACAATGTCCGATAAGAAAGAAAAGGAAGGCAGGAAGGATAAGAAGGGGTATGTATGACTTATATGAAGGATAAAATGGATAGGAAATACAGAACGGATGAGGAGAGAAAAGAAAAAAGTAAACGAAGGAGGAATGGAAGAAAAAATCATTAGAAAAGGAAGAACCTGAATGTTGTAGTGATGTATGATATCAGAAAAACTTTTGGTATATAAATCAAATGTTTCGAGTTAAATTTTTGAACAGCTGTATACAAAACAATGTTCGATATTTAGAAGCAACAAAATCTATTCAAATCAAGCAAAGTACCAAAAATGCAATAAAGTGAAGCAACAATCTTGTACTCTTAAAAGAAAACATTAAAATACATGTGAAACCTTAGAAAAGTATGTTCGTTAGAACATTTTTTAGGTGAATAAAATTTTACTAGCTCATGGGGCTAGTACAAATTTTGACAAATGAATATACATTTTTAAGTTGTAAAATATATAGAATAACACATAGCCTAAATATGCATTTAAGGCACATCAGTTAGTGCTTCCTTAATATAGTCTTCCTTGCAAAATTGCTTAAACTCAAAATGTTTTTGTTTTTGCTACAAAGTTAAAAAATACATAATTATATATTTTAAACGGTGAAAATGTAATTTCTTTAAAGTTTTTTTTTACATTTAAAAATCTGACAGAAAATGAAATAATATTTTTTTTCTTAAAAATTAGTTTTGAAATGAAATTTTGAATGTATAGTAGCGAGCATAAAAAATGTAACGCTATGAGATGTGATCTCTGTCCGCATAAATTTTGACCCGATATAACAGTACTGTTGTGATTTTATTATTTGTGGCCATAGCCATCTGCTATATATAATTTTGTCGAATATTTTTATACGTAAGGCAAATTATTAAACGTTTAATAAAAGCTGTTGTAAATTTGAGCGAGCAAAAAAAGTACAACCCTAAAAAATCAACATGATTAATTAAATTTTGCTAAAAATCGCAACTGAGAAAGATTGGAAACTACAGAATTGTTAAATACCATGATTTTCTAGTCTTACATATAGACTAAAATACATGAAATCTACAGATAATATAAATATTTGCAAATAATTACACTTCTTATTAAATTTTGCTATTTTTCTAAACTATTTTAGAAAATTTTCCATAAAGATTGATATTTTTGGAATTATTTATTTATTTTTTCTTATTAATTTGAAATCTTGCTAAAATTCTCTATTTAACAGCGATCAAATATTCATGATAGTTTCTCTTAACTTTGTAATTTATAATTGTGTAAAAGCTTTCGACCGAAAAAATGCGACTAGTTTCTATCTTTCTTGTGATGGAATCAACAGCTAAATATAATTTTTTCGCAATGATACGACATTATTTAATGCCCGATAACGTAATAATGATTAAATATTTCTTGATTTTAGGATTTGAAATAAATTTTAACATAGGGAAAGATAATTAAGGATTATATCTATTTTGACACTCTTCCTCAATTTTTCTTAATAAGATCTCATTTACGTTAAACAACTCTCGTTACAATAATAAATGACCTGCCTCCAAAGGTAAAGGTGCTAGTTTGATTTTAATAAACAAAATGTTGTATATTAGCAGTGTTTCCCGTTACCATATTAACATCACTAAATGAACAATTGGTGGCAGTAGTAGCTTTAAATGGCTACATGTATTCATTCGAGTAAAATGCCAAATATCTACTGTTACATGACTTGTATCAATTTTTCAGACATGATCGTTCCAATATTGTGTGTAAGAATACTCATATTAGAACTATACATCAATATTATTTCAGTATCATCATAGTGTTATTCTAAAATATTTCTAAATTCTTAAAAAGAGTGGAGAAAGAGTTTTTTAATATTATTAATATTCTTTGTAGTTAAAATAACCTTAATTTTATGCGAATTGGAAGTAGTAATTGTAGTAATAGTTTTTAGCATTTTTCAAAATTGTTTTTAACAAAATTTTAAAATTCCTTTGAGCTTTTAAGAGTTGCATTTTTTATCGCATTAATTTACAATTTTTTTAACAAAATTTTTAATAACTATTCCTATGTGCAACAATTTGGAACAAAATGACATACAATATCTGGCTAAGACCACAAAGAATAAAATCGCAACAGAATTGGATAACTTAATAACGTTCTAGCCCTAATCAATACGATCAACAATCTTATAGTTTAGCGTTGCATTTTTTATGCCCGCAACTGTATATAAATATTTTGCTAAACTTTTTCGCATTTCTAATAGCTCAAGATAGTTATTATAAAATTCTTAAAAACTATCAGCACTTTTTTAATAATAAATCCATTTAATCCACAAAAATTACTTCATTACTTAAAAATTTTTCAAAATTCATATGAAAACATTAATCTTTTTTTTTCCTTCAATAACACAACAGTTTTGTTTAACTGCAACTATTAATTTATTAAAAAATTAGCCTATTTATTATAATTTATTTAATCTATAATATATTAAGGTTTTCTCATTAATATTTATTATAATTTGTTATCATTTTAAATGCAATTTCCTCCTTTTATGTTTTTTTTTTTTCATTAAATAAAAAAGTAGGTGTTATTTAATTTAACAATTTTATTAAATATTCATTAAAAGTGTTTGTAATTATAAATTAACTATTATCCTTGATTTTTCTCTACCTAATATCCTCGCTTTCATTTTAAATATTCAAACATGTATTCGTTGATAAAAAAAGAAAACTCTGCTTTAAATGTGAATTTTAACTGCATCCTGAAAGTATGTGAGAGAAAAAAAGAATAAAATCCAATTAACAATGTTGCGCGTTTGTATTTTAAATGTGTTGTAAATTTTAATGAGTATATTTGTAAAAAATAAAAGTAAAAATTAAAGTTAAAACAACTAATTATTAAATAGTACGTACTAATTAAAATAAACTTAATATATTAATAATATATTTAAATAATTATTGTGAAAATTAACAAAAGATACTACACATAATGGCAATTACTAATCTTAATGTTTAACTTTAAAAGGTCATATTAAAGAAAATATTTTGTGGTAGAAAAAGACGAACAACATAAATAAATTTTATAACAATATATTTTAATTAAAATCTTTTTTGATCTTAATTTTTAATTTCTAAATTTGTTAGTCAAATTTAGAAAATATTTGCCTAATGTGTCCATAAATTTAGTTTCAGTAAGTGAATGTTTAGTTGCTATTCTAAGTGTTTTTTTTTCTTTTTTTAAACAATGTTTATATTTAAATTAGTAGTTTTAATTAAAACAATTAAACTAATGTTTTAAATATTTTTTATTTTATCTTTCACAGAACGTATTAACTCCATCGGTCGATATGAATGGCTACAGTCGTAAATCTCCCTCAAAGCGCCGCTATGAAGGGTCTAAGTATTCTGGTAAGTTTAAACCAATAAACAAAATTAATTGCCACCATAATTAATTAAACCAATTATATTTTAATCTAACAAAAACTTTATACAAAAACTAAAAATTCATTTAATCCATTGAAAATTCTTTTCTTTATTTTCTGATCATATTTTTAATTTTTAAAATTAACTTCAAATCCTTTTTCTTTGTTTAAAAAAGTACATTTGGCCTTCCTTCTTTCTACAAAAAATATTACATAACAAAAAAACACCTACAAATTCTTGTACCTTTTTCTCTCTCTCATAAACAGTAAGAAATTCATCTGAATCTGAGGAAAAAAGTCCTCAGAATATGAAAATATCTTCATCAGGCGATACGAATGGTTACAGTCGTAAATCACCCTCAAAGCGTCGTTACGAGGGTTCAAAGTATTCAGGTATGTCTTTAAATATCAAAAATTGTTCCCTTTTTTTGTTTTGCTTGTTGCGGTAAAATTTTTAAATGTTCCTACCAAATTGTTTCATTAATAAATTTTGTCAGCTTTATTCCTGAATAATAAAGGAATTTGCAGACGAAATTAAGCTTAGAAAGTATCCATCGTATAATTGAAAACCTATAACGTTCCCCAAGTCTGTGTCCGATCCTAAATTGATTTGTACAAAACTATACACTGGACTGTAGACTATAGTATAGTTTAGAATATAAACTATACAGTACTCCAGTATATAGACTAGGCTATAGTCTACATTATAGACTTAATTGTAATCTAGATTATAAACTACATTATATACTAGACCACACCATAGATTAAAGACTTTAATCTAAACTACTGTTTGGTCTGTAATGAAGATTATAATCTACTCTACAGTCCAGATTATAGCCCAGACTATAGTCTACTCTATAGTCCAGACTATAGTCTACTCTATAGTCCAGACTATAGTCTACTCTATAGTCCAGACTATAGTCTACTCTATAGTCCAGACTATAGTCTACTCTATAGTCCAGACTATAGTCTACTCTATAGTCCAGACTATAGTCTACTCTATAGTCCAGACTATAGTCTACTCTATAGTCCAGACTATAGTCTACTCTATAGTCCAGACTATAGTCTACTCTATAGTCCAGACTATAGTCTACTCTATAGTCCAGACTATAGTCTACTCTATAGTCCAGACTATAGTCTACTCTATAGTCCAGACTATAGTCTACTCTATAGTCCAGACTATAGTCTACTCTATAGTCCAGACTATAGTCTACTCTATAGTCCAGACTATAGTCTACTCTATAGTCCAGACTATAGTCTACTCTATAGTCCAGACTATAGTCTACTCTATAGTCCAGACTATAGTCTACTCTATAGTCCAGACTATAGTCTACTCTATAGTCCAGACTATAGTCTACTCTATAGTCCAGACTATAGTCTACTCTATAGTCCAGACTATAGTCTACTCTATAGTCCAGACTATAGTCTACTCTATAGTCCAGACTATAGTCTACTCTATAGTCCAGACTATAGTCTACTCTATAGTCCAGACTATAGTCTACTCTATAGTCCAGACTATAGTCTACTCTATAGTCCAGACTATAGTCTACTCTATAGTCCAGACTATAGTCTACTCTATAGTCCAGACTATAGTCTACTCTATAGTCCAGACTATAGTCTACTCTATAGTCCAGACTATAGTCTACTCTATAGTCCAGACTATAGTCTACTCTATAGTCCAGACTATAGTCTACTCTATAGTCCAGACTATAGTCTACTCTATAGTCCAGACTATAGTCTACTCTATAGTCCAGACTATAGTCTACTCTATAGTCCAGACTATAGTCTACTCTATAGTCCAGACTATAGTCTACTCTATAGTCCAGACTATAGTCTACTCTATAGTCCAGACTATAGTCTACTCTATAGTCCAGACTATAGTCTACTCTATAGTCCAGACTATAGTCTACTCTATAGTCCAGACTATAGTCTACTCTATAGTCCAGACAATAGTCTACTCTATAGTCCAGACTATAGTCTACTCTATAGTCCAGACAATAGTCTACTCTATAGTCCAGACAATAGTCTACTCTATAGTCCAGACAATAGTCTACTCTATAGTCCAGACAATAGTCTACTCTATAGTCCAGACAATAGTCTACTCTATAGTCCAGACAATAGTCTACTCTATAGTCCAGACAATAGTCTACTCTATAGTCCAGACAATAGTCTACTCTATAGTCCAGACAATAGTCTACTCTATAGTCCAGACAATAGTCTACTCTATAGTCCAGACAATAGTCTACTCTATAGTCCAGACAATAGTCTACTCTATAGTCCAGACAATAGTCTACTCTATAGTCCAGACAATAGTCTACTCTATAGTCCAGACAATAGTCTACTCTATAGTCCAGATAATAGTCTACTCTATAGTCCAGACAATAGTCTACTCTATAGTCCAGATAATAGTCTACTCTATAGTCCAGACAATAGTCTACTCTATAGTCCAGACAATAGTCTACTCTATAGTCCAGATAATAGTCTACTCTATAGTCCAGACAATAGTCTACTCTATAGTCCAGACAATAGTCTACTCTATAGTCCAGATAATAGTCTACTCTATAGTCCAGACAATAGTCTACTCTATAGTCCAGACTATAGTCTAGTCTATAGTCCAGACAATAGTCTACTCTATAGTCCGAACAATAGTCTATAGTTCAGATTTTATATGAGACTATACTTCAGATTATAGAATAGAATATAGTTTAGATTATATGCTATAGAAATATAAAAGTAAAAAAAAATTATTCTCCATATCGCCTTAAATCACCATAAGAGAAAGTCACTTTAAAACGCTTAAATTTCCCAAAATCTTTTATAATATTCTCTCTTCTCATCCTTCTCTCTCTCTTTCTCTCTCTCAATGAATCGCTTTAACAATAAACATTAACATTTTAAACATCACTGCTGCTGTTTTAAACAATTAATCATATATAATTTAAGTAATAAAAATGTTGCTCTCTTAACTTATTTTGTTTTAATTTTATTCTTTTCTTTTTCAACTGAATTTTCCCCAACCAGGCACTCCCAAAAAGAAAAGTCGAACCAGTAAGGAACGTGTACCACAACCAAAAAATACCGTAGCCATGTTAAATGAACTGCGACATGGTCTCGTTTATAAATTGGAATCACAGAGTGGCCCTGTACATGCACCATTATTTACAATTTCTGTTGAGGTAAGTTTCGTAAAAACGGGTTTTTAATCTTTTTTTATTTTTTCAGTTTGTACTATTTATATATTTTTGATATGTTTTTTTGCATATGTGGGATTATTATATAGTTTTTTTTTTTTTTACTTTTAAATGCGGGTTATTGTGCATTTTATCATAAAATATTAAAGTTCAAGGGATAGAGGAAGTGAGAGGGTAATTGAAATGATGTCTGTTTGATATATAGTGTTAAGAGACATAATAAAAGAGTTAAGCGGGAAATAATTTTGTTACAAAATAAAAAAAAAAAAAAAAAGAGAATCCATTTATTAATCTATGTGTTAATTTAAGAGGGAATTTTATTTTGAATTTGATCTTATTATAGTTCATAGTAAATGAGGCTCGAATCATAATTGCACAATTTTAAAGTTTTTATAATTTTTACCATTTTATTCCTTATATTAAGTTTATTTTTTTTTTTTTCAAATGTTTAATATTATGTAACAAAAAGTTTGAAGAAAAGACTTTAGAATATTAAAAATCTTAAGCAAATTGTGAAAAGAATATTTTCATTTTCTTAAAAAAATTAAAAAGATTTTTCGTAATGGCCCTTTGAACCCTCAAAAGTCTAAATTATATACTAAGTCATTCAATAGATTTTATTGTTTTCTTTTGTTATTCTGAAGGTTTCCTTCTCTAAATCAGGGCTTCTAACACTTTAGATCCATAAAAGCATGATATGACTGCAGTAATACTTGGCTTATATTGTGTACAAAAATATGCAGAAAAAGTAACCGCTTTCATGCCTATAAAACGATAACTCATACCAAGATTTATTAAAAGAGAACACATTTGAAATTTTTATGTCTGCATTTTAACCGGAATTCGATGCTTTTTCTTTATGATTACAACACTTTTCTTTTATTTGATTTTTTTATTTTTTTTTACTTTTTATGGCTTTCTACAAAATTTATGGTTTTCCTGTAGGTAATTTTTTTAGCACTTTTAGTCTTAAAAGAAAAATGTGTTTTTTTTTTATGTAGGAGTTACAAGGTAGGAGTAGTAGAAGATCTTTTATTGTTTTAGCAATAATTTTTTATGTACATATTTCATTTTATATATAATAAGAATTTTAAACATCTTTAAATTTCAATTCAATACGTAACTTTCTAAAATCAATAAATTTTGGCCAAAAATTACAAAACACACATAAAGGAAGCATGAAAAATAGTCCTTTAATGTGAATGTTTATATGTTTTTTTAAAAAACGTGTTATGTCTTCGTTTTAGGCGATATCTGTGCCCTGTTATTGAGCATTTTTTTACTTTTTTTTGTTATTGTAGCACATGTTATTTATGTGAAATTCGTTCTTCATATTTTTGGTTAAAAAATGAAACAGGAAAAAAATGAAGCACAAGTTTCCAAAAAATATTCTTTTTTTTCACTCACATGAATGTTGATAGATAACAACAGACAAAAAAAAAAAAAAAGAAAAAAAAGACGTAATAGCAAAATGAAAATATACTTTTTGTGCCATTATATGGTGTATCCTAGATACTTTGTTACTTCCTTTGTACTATAGCGGTTGTTTAAATGTTTGTCGTTTGGCTGGTTTGGTTGTGTTCCAAACCATATACTCGTATCATAAATACATTATGAATACAAACTATGTTTGTTATGTTCTTTTGTATGTTTGTATATATGTATATAAGTGTATTGTTTTATTTTGAGGTCATGACTTTTGTCACAAGTAAATAATGTGGTTTTGTTTGCTGAAAATTGTAGAATTTTTTTTTTTTTGTTATTTTTATGATTTCTTTCTGCTCCTGTTTAAATAGACTAAACTTGTACAACAATGACAACAACATGAATACGTTTTATAAAAATTCCATAACTTTTTTTTTTTTTTATTTTGCAACAAACAAAATTTATTTCCATATCTTTTTTTTAAGAATGTGGCATAACAATATTTTTGTTCTATAGCTGAAATATAAATATTTTATTTCTTGTGAGATTATTTCCAAAAGATATTGTGACCTTTATGTCTACGCTGAAAAGTTTGTCCTTATGCAAATATATATTTACACATATACTTTTTAAATAATCACGCAACATTTCTCTCTGTGTAATGCTGGCAATTTGACAGGACTATTATGTAAAAAAGACAATTAAAATTGTAAGATGAAAAAATAATTCTTCAACAAATTACATTGCATTTCTAGGAGTCTGGCAGCAAAACAAGAGGCTGTGTGTAAATGAATATACTTTTTTATATTTAAGAGCAAACTTTTCATAAGAGAGAGAGAGAGAGAGAGTGCTACCATTTTTCTGCTTTATAATGTCTTAATATACTGTCAGTAAGAAAGAAAATAAACAAGATCACAAATATTTAATTCTGAACACTGTCCAGATAGAGCTAAACAGTGTTCAGGAAAGTGTCTTCCTGTGTTTCACCACATCTTCTGCAAACATCATATCGGCGTAAAGTCGAATCTTCAAGCGTTAGGTATATGGTACTCGTATATAGATGACCTATATTCAAAACCGTCTGTCTCAGGATTTCATGAAACTGCGTTTTTGATGCCATAAATCTCAAATGAAAGTTCATAGTTTTATAAATTTTATCAACGTTTTTGTTACCCTCTTTCTTACAAAATAAATATTTATTTTTTTTAGGGCAAAACCCTCTATTTTTCTGAGTAGTTATTTTATCGTTTTACAGTTTAAATATAACATATATTAATTCTATCTAATTTATGTTGAATATGAATCTTGCCAAATTATTTATTTATTCATTATATAAATAGTTCTTTAGATATACAATAATAAATATTCACTTTGTATGGGGGCTACAACTCTTTTTAAAACTACACTTTCTATTTACATATCAATTGCGGAACATGACAAGAAAATTAATCCCACAAAATCTCGAGACTTTTATTGTAATAGTTCCATAGATATGCGATAATTAAGTTTTATCTTGTATGGGATTATCACTTCCTCTATAGCTGCCCGTCCTATTCATATCAGTTATGATTATTGATAAGGAAATTATTCCTACACAATTTTAAAACTTTTGCTCTAATAGTTTTTCATTTAAGCGATAAATAATTTTTATTCCAATAATAATTATACGCTGTTACAAAATGACACTTTTTATTTTCGCTCGGAAAACGATCTAATGTAGGTTGTAGACTTGAATGAATTTTTCCTGTGACCTGTGATACAAATTATTTTTTCGCGGTACCAGTTAATGAGATCGATTTGAAAAATTTCATCTTCGAACCAAATAACTTTTTTCTTAAGAAAATTTCTTAAACACAAAAAATTTAAAATTACAGAAATTTCAGAATTAAAATGGATTAGAATATTGAATCATGCTTTTAGATGATTTTAGATTAAAATATGTTAGCTCCTTTTTTAAATCTACTAACACTCATGTATTTTATAATTTTTAAAATGTAATGTGGTTTTTCCCACCAAATTCCAGTGAAAATTAAATTCAGACATTTTTTAAATGTTATAAACTTTAAAGTTATTTAAATTCTTAAACTGTGTGTAATTTGTACAAATTATACAAAATATTTGCCTACTTTTAGGATATAAATATATTGGAAATAATGTTGCCTACTTTTAGGTGCAGTTTAATTTGTTGTTGCTAAAAAATAATTTTAAATGTTAAATGTTTCAAGGAAAATTTTTTAAAATAAAAACAAATCCATTACATTATTAATTCCAAATTTATCTACTTTTAATCTTAGTAAAAATAATTATGATGAATATTTTATAAAATTTATAATAATTTTCTTAATTCACTTTTTTTTGCCAGATTTTCTCAAAAAGTTTTATGAATATATATTTTTTTTGTCTCACTTATAATGCAGTTTATATTTATTACTTAAATTACAGTAAAATATTTCTACATTTGCCAATTTTTTTTCTTCAATATATTTTAACAGCAATAAAATGAAAATAAAACAAAATTTATTATTGGATTTTTTTTTTTTTTTTTGTATGTAAAATAAAACATCAGGCTATAATTAAACTTTTTTTGTGAAAAAAAAATATAATTAAACTTTTTTTGTGAAAAAAAAATAAAATAAAATTGTAAAATTTGTTTTTGTTATAAACATCGATGATGATGAGGAGAAATTTTTTTTATTTAATGTATTTTCGGACAGTTTAAGCAACATTTAGCAAAAATGCAATTTTAACAAATTGAAAACTTATTATACGGTCATTGATTTATGCATGTTTATGAATCCAAGAATGAAAAAAATATATATTTATTCTTCAGTTTTCAAAACAAATTATACAAATTAAACGAAACGAATCAATTGAATTCATTTCAATTGCAATTGCCATTGAAGATGTACGAAAATGTGTTCGTCAAGTGTAATGGGGTTGGGTTATGATGGGTTTGAATGGTTTTGTTTTGAACGGTTTTTGATGGCTGCAATGGTGATGATGGTTTCGTTATGAATATTTTTGTTGAAAAATATTGCTCTTAAATGAGGGTGGAAAATATTACTTTTGCCATAATAAATGTGGCGTTGTTTCATTTCCATTGACCAAACACGTTCATATAAACCCAATGTTTTTTTCTTTTGAAAAATCATTATTAATATAGATTTATATATATATATATATATATATATATATATATATATATATTATTATTATTATTATTATTTATTTAATAAAACAATTGGAAATGAATTGTTTTAAGACTATTATATGCACACAATTATGTATGTATTTCATTAACAATAAAATTTAAATGCAAAAATATAACCAAACAGTTCTAGACATAGGAAACAAATTTATTTTTTATGAAGTGTGTGGCACTTCCTCTTTAGAAAAAAAGAAAAAAGAAAAAAAAATCTTGTTAAAATTAAAATAAAATTTAAATGCAAGTTTATTTTGTTTCTTTTTCCATATTATTGTTGTTGCTATTATAGCCAGAAGTGTAATAAAATAAAATCTCTTTTTTAAACTAGAGTCCACAACACCCACTTGTACTTTCTATTTGTAATTGTAAAAAGAAACAGAATAAAACTGCATTAGGAAAGTGTCTCAATCTCTATTTGTTTCTCTCTAGCATATGATGATGTTTAAGTACCAGCTGAAAGTAAAAAAGAAAAATATGTAGAAGGATTTTTACATAATCACTTCCTGGCACTGATTTTAAGCTTTGGCTTGGTTTCTTTTTATATTTTTCATTTTCTATACATTTGCCTGTTCTTCTTATTTCAATCTTTCCTTGCTCGACAAGATAAACACGTGCCACCTAAACTAAACTACATTTTGTTTACAGATTTAAAGATACTTAGATACACTCATTCCTTTCATTCATTCATTCACTCATTCTTATTCATTTACTTACTTACTGTTATTGCCTAACATGGTTGTAGTTGCTGTGAGATTTGTTGCAGTTGCAAATGTATATTTGTTTTTTTTTTCTGTCTTCTTCGTCTTCTTATAATTTGTTGTATTTTGTCATATGGTTATAAAGTTAGTCATAATGTTGCCCGTTTTGTTCTGAACACTTTTTTGAATACATACATATGTGTTTGTGTATGTGTAAGTGCTTATGTTCGTACGCATGGAACCGTAGAAATATTCAACACAATTTAGAAAACTAACCTTCTACATTTCCACTCAACTTATTTAAGTTTATAAGATGAACAGTGGCTTAGGAAAATATAATGTTGGAAGAATTAGTAGAATATGAAGCCTACTTTGGAAATATTTTCTACTTGCCTCACTGAAAAGTCCTCCTCTTTACATATCATATGACCATGGTAATTTTAAATATGCACGAAAAAATGGAATAATATGCACTGAAATATGCATAAAAAACGAACTAATTCATGTGTTTTCTTTAATAAATAAGATTATTTTTTCAAATTTTAAAATTTAAAATTTTAATAGTTTTCGATTTTTTACAAAAAAAAAAAAAAAAAAAAATAAAAAAAAATAAAAAATATATCAAAAATAAACCATAACAGTCATATTAATATTTCTAAATATTTTCTTTATAATTATTTACGGGATATTAAAAAAAAAAAAAAAAAATTACAAAATAATTTATACTAATCAAACTTTAAAAAAATTATAAAAAATAGCGCTTTTGTTAAGAAAACTAATTTTTGGTAAAATACTTGTGAAATATGCATACGGCTTATACAAAAACACTGAGGAAAAAATAACGTCGTTGCAAAATCGGCACCGATTTTGTTTACATTGCCACCATACATGTTATCTATTTTTTGAAAACTTTCGTTTTTAACTTGTTAACATGTGTGTATTAAATTACTATATAATGTTTTCGAAACATCCGCCGACGATGTGCGTACAAAACACAAGCCATTAAATTTTTACATGTCGAATGCAACTTGTCAACAACTCTAAGGATATTTGTGTTGCCTACAAATGTATTGATTTGATGCACGAATAATATGCTTTCAATTATTTGTAACATAAAGTTTAGCTTCCTGATTTTAATGGTAAAAAATGTAAAAGTTAAAACGTTTATTAGGATTTACGGTTTTTTTTTTTAATTCAAAATTTAAATGATTATGGTTTCGTAAAGGTTTTTTCACCATTTCTTTTTTAAACAATTTTGTAATTTGCTGTTAACCTAATTAAAAAAAAAAAAAAAATATTTAAAAAGATATGTGAAAATTCGGACCCCGTATAGAGAAAAAATATTTTTGAAATTCGAAGCCCAATATCTCGCAACCTAAGAGATAACCTATATATACGACGACATTTTTTGCAGTTCTCGCTTGGACGATTTTACTCATATATTAACTTTTTAAATCGGTTTAGATATAAAAAAAATTGGGATAGTTTATTTTCAAACTCGAAATGTCTATGTTTGAAACTTTGTAGGCCTATATAGTCCTAACACAAAACTTAAACTCGTCTATACCTCTATTATCATCATGTAAGAATTCATTCATATCGAACTGTTAGTTTTGAAACCGCATACTTATTTCTATTTTAATTTTCCCAATCTGTAACTCAAAAAAGTCGCCGCCGTTATTTATGTCGCCAGCCTGCTACGCTGGGAGTTTTGCTCGGCTTGGTTGTTTACAGTGTTGTTATTAAATTGCGGTTGTGTAAATGCGTGAAGTTAGGTGAAAAAATTAATTATTTATGAAAAAATTATATAAAAGTATTTATTGTGATGAAACGGAATATTTTTTCGAGAAAACGTGGTGAAGAAATCAAATATATTGAAAATTCTGTTTGCACAAATTCTTAGACAGACAAAAGAGCAGCAGAATCCAGTAACTATGAATAACTCCGTCAATTCTTGGAAGAAATAAATATGCCACCTATTTTTATTTATTTGAAAGGTGAGTTTAAAAATTATATCTAATACGCCATTTACACCAAACAAAAACTAGAAGTTTTGGCTTCATTCAGTTTTCTATTGAAAAACTTCATATTTAGTTTTTCCATACAAATAAAAACCATTTTCAGCTGGTTTTAATTAAAAACCATATATAAACTACTGAAATAACTATTTATGATACAGTCTGTTCAATTGATTTTGTATATAATGCAGATAAAAATATTTTTGGTTTTCTTGCCTTTTTTTTCATTTGTTATACAAATTTTATTCACAAATAATTTGCAAAATGATATTTAAAACTTTTGAAAAAGGAAAAATAAACCGAATTAGTTTTAAATAGAAGTTTATACAAAAATATAAGTGTCAACAAAACCAAATGAGAGAAAACCAGGTATGTAAAGATTTGGTTTTTTAAATTTAGTTTTAACAAAAACCTTATAGTATTTGTTTGGTTAAATAATATATAACAGTGACATAAAACACAAATATTTCTTGTGACATTTAAGAGTTTGCCCTATTTAAGTATGGACAACTTAAGGGAGACTGTACCACTGTTAGGTCTGCGAGCGTAGTTAAAAATGAAACTTTTTGATTGGAAAAAAGAGGTAAAATTATAATTATATTATAATTAATAATACATATGTACATATACCTTTTATAATAATACTTATAATAAATATCACAAGAATTAAAAACTAATATTTTTTTTTGTTTTTAATTTATATCAAATAAGGGTGGGTTAGAAAACAGGCGGTGTGAATTTGATATAGATTCGTTTTCAAGTCCATACCGATGCGGTATCAAGTTCAATCACTGTAGTGTTCATTTCGACACCAATTTAGCTTCAATTCGATATCATTGCGTTAACAAATTTTCGTTGCAGATTTGAACACGTAGTTTTCAAACTACACACATACGTGTCTGATACGCTATTAACACTGAATAGTATCATTTTGAACATGATTGTGATCAATATTTCTCTGGGTGAACATAATTGTGACGACAGCTTGCCAATATTTTCTTCTTAAAAATTTTGGCAGCGTTCTAAGAATTCATTATTTCTTCCATATTTCTTTCATATTTCAAAGGCATACTCTTAGGGGCAAATTTTACAGTGATTCCTTATTTGAAAAAAATCTATCTTTGCATATTTGTGTGTCGGAAAGTGTATCGCTCGAGATAAACTATAACATCCAGTTTATTTAAAATATGTTTTTTTTTTCAATTTAGTTTCAATTTAGTTTCACAAATTTCCTTGTCAATCAATATAAAAATTCCCAAGGAAAAATCTGACGAACATGGGGCCATTAAAGTAATTCTTTGTATATATAAGTAAATAAATATAAAGAGGTCTAAGGTTAATATGAAAGTTATTCGTATAATTAAAGTCCCTTCAACAATTGGAGAAGGTTTTAAGATGAATATTTATTTCTTTTGGAGTTACGGGACAAAACGGGCTTGTTTGTTTCTGACAATTTCAATAATATCTAACAAACGGTTTATAAATCTTTTACAGTTTTTTTATGATCATTTTTCCTTTTTAATAAATAAAAGTTTTTATTAAAAATTATTCCTTTTCGTTTCTTAGTTCTTAAGACAATTTCAAATTTGTTTCCTTGATCTTTCGGTTTATTTTTAAAATTAAGGTCAAAAATTAAAAATTTCCAGTAAAAAAATTGAAATTGGATTTAAAAATTTTATTACAAATATTTTGAATTTTTTTAATTTTAAGCATTTTTCTCATTATTTTAAAAAAAAGTAATGAAATAATGTATATAAAAACCCCTACAAATAATTTACTTTTTATCTTAAAATCTAAGAAAAATTCACTTTGAAACTCACTGTCCTTTGTTACTACAAATGCGCATATTATTAGGGGTTAGAGGTTGGTGATGTTCAAATACGAAATGATTTTCATTTACATGTATACACACATTTTCCCATATGCTGCACATGAGTGTGCATGCATCATATGTGTATATGTTAATATAAATGGGGTTTCCTCCTTTAGCAACTAAAATGCATATACTTTTTTCACTTTTTATCTTTTTTTATAAACATTTTATATATTCTAAACTATTTACGCTTCCTTTTTTCTCATTTCTCAGTTTTCTTTCTTTTTTTTTATTATTATTTTGCCATACAATTCTTGTTTACATATGCAAATATTAATATCCGTTGCAGAAAAACACACAGAATAAAATTAAACCAACAACAAAATCACTTTAAATCAAGGTTAGGATTTTTTTTCACCTGCTAGTTTTGTTTGTTTTTTCTGTTTCAATGAATTCACAATCTAGGCATTCGTTCATTTAGCCAGTCATTCAGCCAACCACCCACTCTTATTTGTATGCATTATTTTTATGTATTTGCTTTTTTTAAAAAAGCCTAAATGTAGATAAGATGTTGATGAAGGTGAGATGAGATGAGTGTAAGCAAACACATCATATGTACTAGTGCTGGAAAATTCTACTACTGTTGCCAGATTTGCCGATTTATCTGCATTTTAACGATTTTTTATTTTAAAAATTTCAAAGTGCGTTATGACGATTTTTGTTCAAAAAATGACGATTTTACCAAATGATCACACACGGCAATTCTTCTTGTTTAAATCTGATTTTGTATTGTAGCTGATAGAGAATAAAGGACTACGAAATTCGTTTGCAAAGATGTTTAAGAATGTGTTAAATATTAAAAAATTTAATTGAATATAAAACCAATATATTTGATTTTTTGAGTAATTTTTTCAATTGAGTTTATTTTTCCGTAAATTATTGTCACCGGCCCACTTGATTTTTAAACAATTTTTATAATGATTCAGTAGTACTTTTAACTGTGATTAAAGAAATGTAAAAAATTTTGACCGCTCGCTTCTAGTTTACAAGTTATGGATCTCCAAAGTTTTGATATATTTTTCTGAATATCTTTATTAATACATATGCGATTTAAATTATATCAATAACGTTTAAAAGTTCAAATACCTTTTGAATGATATATAATATGATCATATTCATTAATCTTTGAGAGGATTTATGCAATAAATAACATAATAACAAAAATTTTGTTATTTCTAAAAAAAGTTTATCCGACAAATAAATATAGGAGTAAGTCCTGAGTCCGGCCAAAGGCGGGCTACACGGAAAACCTTTATTAAAGTTAATTTGTTCCGATTAGCGGAAAATTTTATAAATTTATTTTTATAAAACATAAAATAAAAAATAAAAACATAAAATAAAAAATAAAACATAAAATAAAAAAAAAAAATATTTATCCGATTAGCGGAAAATTTTATAAATTTATTTTTATAAAACATAAAATAAACAAAAACGTTAAATTCAACTTTAAGAAAAATCAATAATTTTTTTTTTTTCATATACTTAAAAATGAATTTGTATCTTTGTATAGAGTTGTATTTTAGCCGTTATATTTTTAATACGAACTATTTTTAAAAAGAACTTTGAAAGTATTGAGTAACTACAGCAAAAGAAGCAAATACTCGATACTTAATACTCAATATTTGCACAGCACTAATATGTACATAAATATATGAATATCAAATCATCAGTGTTGCCAGAAGATGAGAAAAAACAGGCTAAATTAGACTTTATAAAAAGGTGAAAAAGAGGCAAAATGCTCCAAAAATAAGACCAGAAAAAAGTAATTTTTTTTTAATTAATTTTTTTTGTTTTCGTTAGTTTTAGATATTTTTTGAAAATATTGTAATAAATTTATAAATAAAACATACGACGACTGCCAGCAAAAAGACCTAATGAAAAATTCGCTCAAAAAATTGGGTTATATTCCATAAGAACAGTTTTCTGGCAGAAAGTCCAATCTTAAAAGCTCAATTTTTGCAAATCTAAATATCGCATTCAATAGCTAACAATGTGCTGAATTTTTTTTTCCCAAACTTATTACTTTTTTTTGGCCTGACATTTGTTGAACTAGGTGAACGCCAAAATCAAAGTTTTTTCGAACATTATTTTATTTTTTAAACTACGGGAATAATAGCATCGACTTTAAATACAGAAATTGTAAACATCTATGGTGACATTTTTAGTTCATATTCCATTATATCATAAATTATTGATATCATAAAAAAAAACAGATTCTTATATTTTCAATGTTCGTTTATTAATTAGAGAATGATAAATGTTCATTTTAAACTGAATAATTTATTTCTTTTACTAAAAAAGATGTATAATTTGCATAAGGCATAGACAGGTTCGGTGAAATAAATTCAGGTGCATGTTATAGCCAGTATTTCAAGGCCTAAAATTATAATAAAATTGTTCTGCTCTGGTCTGTCCTGTTGAACAATATTTTTAATTTTTTAACTCAGCTTTACAAAAAATATATAATTTTTAATGAAAATGTTTATACATATTTTTGTATAAAATTATAATTTTAGACTATTAATTGAAATTTGGGAACGTATAACCCATATAATACAATAACTAATCGCCAGACACAGCCAAATAAATTAAGTACTTGACAATCTTACCATCATATAATTTTAGTTAGTTCTAGCCAGAGCCGTAATTCGTTACGAATTATCTAAATTTTGAATTAATTCTTTTTACAACAACTCAAATGAATTTGTTAAAGTGAATTGCAATTCATTTCCAATTGGTTTGAATTGAATAGATTTTGGATTCATTCAAAAATTAGAACAATGAATTGCAATTCAAATGAATTAAATCAAAAATGAGTTGCAGTCAATCAAGTTCAAGAGTAGATCTAGGGGGAATGAAAAATGAAAATTTGATAAAAATACAAATTTAAGTTTCTTTTAGCAAATAAACAAAATTTTACCATTTTGATAGGATTTTCGCCGATACCTAATAATTCAATTCCTATTCTGCCGCTACCTGACAATTCCAGCATATCATGGGAATTTCAAATCTAAGAATTTTTTGTCTTTGGACTATACTAAGTGATATACAAAACGAGAGTAATGCTTGCTGTCTTTTACATAAAAAATTTGTTGAATAACAAAACGACCGTGATGCTTACTGTAGATTTACTTACAAAATCAATTCAAATTTCAATCAATTCAATTCAAATGAGTTGGAAATGGATTGCTAATTGTTTTTTCTAATTCATTTGAATTAATTCAAAATCAATTCAATTCAAATGAATTGGAAATGAATTGCTATTCATTTTTACCAAATTCATTTGAATTTACTCAAATTTCATTCAATTAATTTTTTTTTTGTGTAAAAAGAATTAATTCAAAATTTACTAATTCAGTGCATGAATAATTCGCGAATTAATTCAAAAATGAATGATACATTTACAGCTCTGGTTCTAGCTATATTAATTGGTACCAATTGACAGTAATATCTCTAAATATCATCATTTAAAAAAATATCCGTAACATACCAGCAAATAACCAGCCGAAAGGATAATAGCTTTTTAAGTAATTAAAAAAAAAAAAAAAAAATATTAAATAACACAGAAACTTGGGTTATCATGCTGAGAATAATATCTGTGCACCAGGTTTACAATAGTTTAAAATTTATTGATCAATTATGTTCAATATTTAGATGATCAAATTTGTACAGTTTTTAAGACATTTTGTTTTTATTTGTATTACAGGGATCTCATGATTATGTTTTAGTTCAATTTTGTGCAAAAATATTTCGCAACTCTTAATTTCCTAATAATAACAGTGAAAAAATATAGGAAATTCTACATAAATTCTATAAACTTGTATAATCAATTAGTCAAATATACAATTAGTTAGAACTAACTACTTTTTTCCATTTAATAATTAAATTTATTGCAAATTTAAAATGTATAATTTCTTTTCCCAAATGTATATGTTAGAATTTTTAGATCCATTTGAAATTAAACCATAATTTTTACCCAAAATGTCCTACATTTTTTTCTCCCTTCTTATTATTTCTGTCATAACTTAGTAAATACAACTTCAACCAGTATAATATTTTACATAGATATTAATTGGATTTTATCGGTTAGGCTGTTAAAGAATTATGAAAATTATTTATTATTTTCTGAGTAATTGCAAACACGATTTTCCATGGGGAGCCTTATGTGGACGCTAATATGGGCCCATACTCAGATATTTAGTTATAGTAACTTTCACTTTAATAGAAACATTAAAAATATATTCCAAAAAAATATTTTTATCACGATTTCCAAGAAATTCACTTGAGTCCTCCTTGGAAAGCAGATATCTTGCAAATTGTAAATTATAATTTGATCAGAACGTTTACATTAATAACGGTTGGACGGACCTGTACCGGTGAATTGGTTTAGCAAATTATTTAGTGAAAAATTTAACACTTGAAGGTGGCTAAATAACATTGTTTTTGCGCGTTATAAGCATTATTGAAAATGCCATAAAATTGCACATCTTACAATAATGCAAGTTATAAAAAAATTGTATATTTTTACTTTTTATTTCAGTTTTTCATAAGTGACATATAACTTTAATTTAATATTTTTTAATATGTTTTGCACAATGAAGAGCCACAGGGAAAAATTTTGTTAAATATAAATAATTTTGATATTTTGTGCGAATAAATACACACACATTTTGAAATGGATGATTCTGTAAAAATAAAATTAGCAAATAAGAAATTACTTTCCTCGTTGTTGAAGTACTAACATTGCCTTTTAAAGGCAATTTTAAAAATCAAAAAAAGGCAAAAAAAAAAAAAAATAAAAACGAAAAAGGAAATTTTGGGGCTAAAAGCAAAATAAAAAGGCTAGATTTAGCCTTAAAAAGGCTAACTGCTTGTTTTTATAACACGAGTGCAAAAACGACTCGTCTAACTTACATTTAAAACAAAAACAAAATTTGTTTAGTTAGACGAGTCGTTTTTGCGCTTGTGTTATAAAAACAGGCAGTAAATTGGCAACGCTGCACGTCAAATTATTATTCATTGTTTTAATATTATTGCATACCTTAAGGCTGCATATGCATAGCATGTAGGCGTATGAACACATGTACGTTTGCTAATATCAATAGTTTGTATGATGCATTTTTATGTCATCAGCCTACCAAATCAAGCCTACTTAAATATTCCTCTACTTAAGAGTCATTCGTAGCTGTTTTTGTCTATTTCATTTATTTATTTTATTCTCTATACATTTATTGCTGTTATCTCTGAACAGAAATTAGAAAAATATAAAAAAAGATTGCTGTTGACTTTGAGTAGTACAATATCTATCTATAAGCTTTTAAAATTTATTTCTATATTTATTTTATGTTTTTTTTTTGTTTTTTTTTTATTTTCTCTACTTTGTTTTGTTAACAACAAACATCTAGTTTTATTGTGTATTTTTCTATTCCTACCACTTTTACAGTGCTTTTGTTATAATTGTTAGTAGGTTGCTTTTTTTCTCTTCTGCTCCTAAATGTATGCTGTAGTTGTAAAAATTTCATGAGACTCAAGATTGAGTGACACTGATGAAGTGTCATTGTTATTACTGCTGCTGTCTTGAGGGTTGTTGTTACCATTTTTTCTTTGTATTTTTTTTTTGTTCTTGTTTTTATTTGTTACGAGTATTATTACTGTCTTTGTGTGGGTTGGTTAGTTGTTTTGGTGAATTGTTAGGTTTCTGCTGCTACTGTTGTTAACAGTTACAATCTCATTGTAATTATTTGTAGAAAAATTTGCATTTTGCTTGGCATATTTCTAGGCTAACAGAAAACAAATTAATAATTTTAATAGACCCTTTAGGAAACTTTGTAAAATTTAATGATGTTCTTAAGATTTGTTAAAGATTTGTTAGAAGATTAAAGACAAAAAAAGAAGCTCTCAACAAATACAAGGATTTAAAATGTTTCGAAGTTTAACACAATATCCTATCAGCCTACTTAAGTTTTATTTTGTTTCAAAATTCATATATATTCATAAGAGTTATGAAGTGTGGATTTCAATAAAAATATCCTACTTCTTTATTAATAAGCTAAAATATGCTTTTAAGGGTTGATTATCAAACGTAAACAAAGTTTACTCTAAAAACTGTTGCCAGTATTCTTAAAATTCATTCTGTATTTTTTATATGCATGATATAATAACTTCCACATATTTCGTTCGTTTATCCAACAACATGAAGGAAAACATGTCAACGGTATTGTATTACTGCGGCTATTGATATTTAGGGTGTTAAAAATCATAGAAATCAAAAATATGGCACAAGGTTCGTTTGTCCACTGCAAAGGCCTGCTTGATGTTGAGAGTCTCTGGCGACCGTGTTGTTTGGGGCACACGTTCAATTGACAGAACTTTATATCAAAGAAAATCCAGACGGTAATGGAACATTTCTAGGGTTCATGAAAGTTATAACGTGTAGTAAAAAGATTACGCCACCAACATCATATAGGTAACCCTCGATTTACGCTATTCTTCATATATGCGATTTCTTAATATCACGATTCAATTACAGTGGTCATTTTTTAAAATGCTTTATTTTATTTAACACGAATTTGATGTAACTCGTTTAAACAATAATGAATAATCAATAATGAACGCGTTTAAACAGTAGGAAAATGGCTCCAAAACAAAAGAATGTAATTCACAACCGAAATACTTTATATTTGCTGGAAAAAAGTTTTGGAGGGATTAAATAGGGGAAAAAGCAATATGTGTAACTAAAATAAATCTACAATAAGAACAATCCCAAAAATATGTGCTACTAACTCGCCAAAACGTGCATTCTCATACGCGACAATTCAATAGAAAAAATTAAAAATACGCTTATAATTTGAATGGAACTGGATAAGAAAAATATACAAGCGAAATAAAAACACGATTAAATAGTATGATAAAGACGAATCCTGCAAAGTAAATTATTAGCTAGCAATGGCATTTTCACGAAATTTAGTAATTCCAGGCGAATTTTCATCAGGTGATTTAAATGAAATAAATTTTTCATACAAATTTTTGTCTCTAAAATGTATTTTAAATTTAAAATTTGTTTGTGAATACGGGTATAAATTTCATTTGTAGGCTAACAGAAACATTTATTAAGAAATATTTTTAATACCTATTACAATTTACTACATTAAAAACGTTATCTTCAAACATATATTTCTATTTCAAAGTAGGTAGATATATTTGCGTGCATGCTTTTTAAATAATATTGTATTTTTCCCGAAAACACGGGAATTCCTCGAGAATAGAATCCCGATTCCTGGGAGTTGAAAAATGCCGGGAAATTAAAAATTCTTATTGTATGTCTTATTGGCCATCTAAGTATTAAATAATGTAGGAGGGACATTGTCGTCTGTTAAAGGCCACCTATTTGGACTTCGAGCATAAATATTCTATTCTCGGAATTGTAAATAAATTTAATACAACACGGCTTGTCACCTTTACATGTTATTTGTGCTCCTTAAGTGACATAATACGCTAACTACTGGAATGGATTACTATACCTGTAACCATAAAAGTTAAAATGATGGATCAGCACCAACGAGATATACAAATTGATATACAAATTGATTTACATAGATTACCATTTTATATGATTTTGTTAGAAAAGATACCCAAATATTAAATTTTGTTTAATTTTGTTAGTGTGCCGTTAAATTCACAGAATTTTTGCAATTTTTAATCACAGTGGTAAACATTTAAAATCTAACTTTTTCAAATTTATATTTTTTCGTTTTATTTCATAAAAAGTTTTTTTTTTTACAATGGAGTTGTTAAGCATAGGCATTTAAAAACATAATCACGCATTTTTTGCTAAAAGACTTTTTGTACAAATATTTTTAATATGAAAAAAAAACATCGGTGTAAAAACAGCCATTTATACTTTTTTATAGAATTTCAAAAAGTTTTTAAACGAACTTGTGTGAAAATAAAAATTTTGTATTTTTACGCAATAAAAAATTTTGCGGACTTATATAGAGAAGTAATGCTTCAAATAACAATTTTATAAAGTATTTGGGGAGAAAATATATCTACAAATAAAAATATAAATTACGTGGAGTGAAGGTGCTATTATTTTCACCCGAAACTGTATATTGTAACTAATATAGTTGTAGCAATATAATACAATACTTTACAATTCTCATTCTCATTGAGTTTGTGTAAATTTAAAAATAATTAGACAAGATTGGGAGGAGAAATTGGATCAAGAATGGAGATATCGATCCTGTTATGCTTTGCTCCTAGGGAACAAAGTATTACCAGACACAACCGAAGTTCTTGCGAACCGTAACCGAATACGAGAGCCGAAGAATTTATTTTGTCTCATCGGATTGTATTTTACGGTCTAAACTTGTAGTTAGCCGGCCGATAGCCGAAACATTTATCTCTAGGGATTGTAGTGAATGTAGTCGTAGTTTTTTGATTGAGGGCCGAAGTATTTATCTCATCGTATTGTTTTATTTTTCTCGTGTGGTTGAGGTAATTATTTCGCCTGATTGTAATTTATTGTTGATATTCCCATTTATACAACAATCAGCTGATGCTGTTTTGTCGCACGCGGTACATATAAAAAAAGTTGAAACAAATTCAACATTGACGCTCGGCCGCGTCTCACAGCATTGCCAGATTAAATTTGTGACAATGCCTCAAAATTTTCCTTTGTCAATTTTTGAAAACAAATATTAGATTTTAACCTGCTAATAACACTGCCGCACGTCGTGGCGTGCTGCGTACATTAACATTCCACTATTATCTCTATAATCCCAGTTAGCCGATTGAGAGCTGAAGTATTTATCTCATCGGATAGTTCTCTGAATGGAAGCTAAAGATTGTAATTTGTAGCTATTGTTTCCCATTAAATTCTATTTGCTTTCCAATAGCTAGTCTATCGAAATTATTTAATAACACAGTTATTCATATAATTGTAGACACCCGATCCAGAGAAGAAGTATTTGTTTTATCGGATTTTGTTTAATAGCTATCATATTTTTGATTGAAAATTAATCTTGTTAGAACTGTTAATTGTCTCTAGTAGTTAGGTCCCTCATCGTTGCTGTTCGTGTTACGAAGGAACAAGGAAGCTCTATGGAACAATACAAGGAAGCAGACCTTTGTAGAATCTGGACAGTCTGCCTACAAAGTGAACAGGAGAAACTAATACAAACCATATACGGTTCCAGCGGGACGTCGTCCTCCAAAACTAACCATTTATATTAACGATTTTGTTTATTTATCCACCTAGACATTTTCTTGTGGTTGTCTTCAGATAGACCGATACTCTTTTAAGGTAACCTAACCCAGATCACTTCTCAAATTTAGCTGGATCCATGCGGCAGATTCATTAAAATTTTAACCTGTTGTAACTCTTTAGATCTTAAGTTAGTTAACTCCATCCCCGAACCAACCCTCTTAAAGCACATGATTCTCCACCCATACTTTTGAAGAATTCCTTCTAGAGTAGAGAAGATTGGTTAACAGCATACATCTATTTAAGATGAACTGTGATGTGTTGGATGTATTAAATACTAATATAGAATCGCCTCTATTCTAATTAACCAATGTTCTTTTTGTGACACTATCCTATCTGTGTCCTAGACCTAGACTACCATATAGATTATTATGCTAACGAACTGGCAAACTAATTACCGATCATTTCTTTAAATATTTCATTAGTAGCATCTATCGCAATATCTCGAGGGGTTAAAAAAATTAAATCATCAAACATTATTTTTAAAGAGATGAAAATAGATTAATCATGAACAGTTTCGTTCTCACTTTCAATAGACTTTGTTGTAGCTATGAAGATCACAAAAAATAAGAAACAGTCTTTCCTAGCACTGATCCCAATCAGATATGGATTCTTCAGGTAATATTTTTTGAGGTAACGGTCTCATTTGTTATTAGCCTTGATTTGGTTGGTGTGATCCTATCCAATTATTGATTAGTCGTATTGATCGAGCTACCAAGTTAAGTATTTTATTCTCACATATAGTATTCACTTTATGATAAGTCATAAACCATACAAGACTGGAATTATTAATTTCGTTTTTTAAATAAATTTTTACTTTAATAATGAAATATCAAATTTATAGTCAGATAATACATCTTTCAGTATTCGTATATATATGAAATCCTTTTTGAAAATTCTTTAAAATTGCAACAATTATGTGACATAATTTTCTTAAAAAAAAAAAAAAAAAATGCAAATTGAAGCAGATTTCCCATTAGGACTTTTAGTCATACTTATTAGTGTAATACACGAACTAGTAAAACGTTGTGAGTTGCAAATGGTAGTTGAGTCCTTGCAGTTCTGAAAACTGTCACCTAACTATTGATTTCAAAAGACATTTTTAGATAACTATATTTGCTCAGAAAATGCGGATCTTACTATTTTAATTAGAAAAAATTTAAACATTGCATAAATTACAAAAAAAAAAAACTGTCTATGACACGTTTAAAATATTTTAACGAACTACACTTTAGATTACTTAGGTACAGAAAGAAAGTCAAATGACTTTAACTTATGTATTGCTATATAAAGGGCAGCCAGCTAAGTGAACAAGCATTTGATTTGCAAGCTGTCATCAATTGGATAGAACTGTAGGGTTTAGTGAGTTAATTCGTCCTTTATAAGAATTAATGCGACTGCATGAATGGTGGCAATGTGGTGACGAATAACTGACAATTTTATAGTGTTAAGTTGACATATTTTAATTAAAATGTGTGCAATATTTTATACAGACATGGTGTTTTTTTTTTTATTTTGGTGTTTTTAATATTTTAATTTTATCATTATTAATATTAAACACATGAAAATTAAATGTAAACTAGAGAGAAAAATACACAAAAAGGATTTAAAAGAGTTAGCAAACTATTTCGATACACTTTCATTGTTTAACACATACTCAAAAAAAGAGCAAAATTTAATAAGTTTTAGAAGAAAAATGTATTTACATTTTTTTCTTAAATTAAATTTTATTAACTTTATGGTTTTTGAGGATCGTGGCAAGTGTTACGTCTTCTAATATTTATTTATTTCAAAATGCAACGTACACAAATTCCGCTTATTTGCCAAACGAGAAAAAAAATGCAAAAGAGGAAATTTTTATTTTGAGAATTTTTTTATCTCTGCTTTTGCTGACTGGGCGAAGAAAAGGAGAAAAAAAATATGGAAAAATAAGTCATGTTTGTTTGTTTTACGCTTGTGATTTCTCTTCGTTTTAGTGTTTTTGAGAGTTAAGTACGAGTATAAAGCTAAGAAATAAAGTCAATTTAAGTTTTCTTCTATCATTCTCTCTCTGCAATTTTATTTTTGATGGTTGGTTGGTTGGTTGGTTGCTTGCATTTTGCTTTTATTATAGTTAATATTATTAAATTGTATTTCCTTTAATGTACCCTTAATTAGCTACTAATTAAAGTTTAAGTGTTAAAAAGAAAAATATTTAATGCTTCTTAACTTTAATGTACATCACCACTAAGATGGTTAAAATAAGGTTTATGATAATGTAGACATGAAGGATAATAATGACGTTGCTGATACAATGATGCTAATGATAATGAAATTGATAATGACCCGGGCGTGGTTATATACATTATGATAAGATTATTTTAAAATTATATTTACTTTAAAATAAAGTAAGTAATTTGTTAGCATTAGTTACAGTAGATTACAAAAGATATATTAACATTTAAAAGAAAGTTAATTTTTTTAAATGTATTTGTTTTAAATAGTTTTATTAGGTTTTTCCTTAAACTTTGTTATAAAAAATATTTACTTTCGATTTGAAAACTTGAGAAAAAAAACCTTCTTCTCTCACGAAATAAAACGATTATTCATAAACTTCTCTGTATTTCAAAGACGTTTACGGAGTTCTCTGTTGAAAACCGTATAACAGAGTTCTTAATACCTTTCAAAATGTGTCAGATGTCGTAATTGACAAATGGATAGAAATGCTAAACTATGTTTCCATCTACATAATAAAATTTTAACATAATTTAGTTTATTTTTTTAATTAAAGAGAATGGTTTATATTTTGATATATTATGCTTTTAAAGGGAGATGGAAATTTCTCTTTATTTCAATGGTAAGATACAATTGATGTGGTTGGCTGTATCAGTTGACTTAATAGTAAGGTATAGTCTAAAAATTATTTTTTTAGGTCCGGTTGAAAATGTTTTGCAATATTTTTTAAGGGTCTCTTAAGGGATAAAAAAAAAAAAAAATTACTTCATCTAAAAGACTATTTTAATTGAAAATTTTATCCATTCAAATATTTCAACGATTTTTTTTTTCAAAAAAAAAAAAAAAAAAAAAATTCTCCAAAAATGTCTTTATCGAAAAATTTTTATTTACAAAATACAAAAAGCTAATTTGTATTTAAAAATATTGAATATTTTTAATGGGCGTAAAATATTCCCCAAATTTTGTTTTTTTAATTTTTATATTTTGGTCAATTTTTTAATAAAAAATTTAACCAAAAAAAGCTATAACATTTTGCATTTATAATTTTGATTTTTTTATTAAAAAAATTTATTTAAATATCATTAATTGTTTTTTATTGAAAGAGTTTATTTTTTTAATAGATTTTTTTATTATTTATTTTTATTTTATTTAAGAATTTCATTTAAACTTTTATTCAAAAATTTCATTATTTTTTTTATAAAAAAATTCATTAAATTTTTTTTACCAAAAAATTTACATTTTTGAATATTTTTTAATTAGAAATTTTATTAAAAACAAGTTAGAGTGTTATATTCGGTTGTGCAGAATCTTATATACCCTTCACCCGTGTTGAGATGAGTTATATGAAAATGAAATACGTTATATTGGATGTAATTAGAAATATATTTACCTATACTATTCTGTTCACTAAAAACTTTAAATAATTTGATTTTTTATATAAAGTTGAAATATAATCAAAATGTTATAAATCCTTATATACTTGTATATATTATAAAAAAATGAGGTGTAAGTTTGTTTGTTTATTTTTTATTTGTGTATCAATTACGTCTAAACGGCCAAATCAATTTTCACGAAATTTGACACACAGGTAGTACCATTGGCAGAGGTAGTTATAGGTTTTATTTGATCTCGATAAGACATCACACGCACAATTTACGCTTACTTAAAAACAAAATTTCTTTTTTTTTTAAATTTTACACGTTATTAATTAAGCTGTTAAAGGTTATGTTGGATCTTGATCGGATGTCACGCCCACTTTTTAAAAACTAAAAAGACTGAACCGATTAGCTTAAAATAGATCGGGCAGAGAGTGCCCCCATATAAAGTAAATATTCATTATGTCATATCTAAGGAACTATTACAGTAAAAACCCTCAAATTTCGTGGGAAACTTTATTCTATCTTATCGCATTGATGAAATGAAAATAGGTCCAGGGGGCGAAGTAGCCCCTTACAAAGAAAATAAACATTTTCTCATCTAAAGGACTAATACAGTGAGTTTTAAAAAGTTTAAAAGTAATTTTCATTTCAAATTTTGAATATGATGAATAGCTTAGGTCCAGGGGGAGTAATAGCTCTCATATAAAGTAAATATTAGTTATTGCATCAAATTAGGTAGCACCGGCAAAAGCTAGTAAATAATAAATTTAATACTTTGGAATTTTACAAAAGTTGGCACCTATTTAAGGAAAATATAATCACTTCGGTGCAAAACAAATATTTTATAAACGTAAGACCAATATTAAATTAAATGAAACAATATAAAATTGAAAAAGTCTGTGGTGAAAAATTAAGACCGGTCAGGTGACTGATTTAAAAAACCGAAATTCGAAAAAAATATTTGTGATAGATTTGTTAAAGAATGAGGCCCGTAGCTTATATAGGAGCTTAAAAAATTCTACCTTAATTTACTGTTGTTGTTGTTTTTCAGTACCCATAAAACAACAACTATAAGGGAAATAAAATATCAGATTTGACAATAAGTTGATTGTTTATAAACCGACTTGGTTGATTGAAAAAACCGAAATTCACAAAAAGAGAGGATCCATAAACGCCAATAAACTTACATCATCCTATCGACATGATTTCTTATAAGAACTCAGGAAATATTAACTTTTTTGCTCTCCGATGAAAGTTGTGGAAATTACAAACGAAATTACATACAACACCTTTGGTGCTGGGTATAAAAATTCACAAAAATATCACCAATTTTTATAAAAAAATTTCATCGAAAATATTTAAATAAATTTCAAATAAAATTATTGATAATAAATATCACTAAAATTTTATATAAAATAATTTTACCTCATTTTTTTTTTTTTTTAAGAATTCTTGATGAAAAAATTTTACCCAAAATTGTTGGCAAAATTTTCATGTCAGCAAATTTTTCTTATTAAAACAATTTTCCAATTTTTTTTTTTATTAGAAGTTTCACCAAAAATTCTGTTAGAATTTTTGAAAAGCAAATTTCATCCAATTCTTAATAAAGTAATTGAATCCAAATTTTTTTTATAAAAAAATTTAATGTAAATACTTGAAAAAAAAATAATCGCAAATTTTGAATAAAAGAATTTTAACGAGAAATTGTTACTGAAAAATGTCTTTATTAAAACTATTCGCCATAAAAATGTTTAATTAAAAATTTCATTCAAAAAAATTTTGTAGCTTTTATTAAACTCTTTTCATAATTTTCTTCTAATAATTATTGTATATTTCATAAGGAAATCAGCTTTATTCTTCATTAATAAATTTTTGCTCAAAATTTAGAAAAATTGTTTCAAAATTTCTAAAGAAATATAATTTTCAGTTTAAAATTTTATTACAAATTTTTAAAATCATAATGCGAAATTCTTCTCAGGATAATGTTGAGATCGATGGTTGTTGATGTTTTGGTCCACATCGTCATTTCACTGTTTTTTTTTTTTTTTTTTTTTTTTTTTTTTTAAAGAGTGAATCCAACTAGCATCATGGTTGCACTTCATTTCGTGTAAACAGTTCACAATTCTATTCGTTAGTGATATTTATATTTGCTAAAATTTTGCTAAATTAGTTCCTTTTTTTAAATTTATTCAAATCATAAAAATGTATAATTTAATTAACCATATCATCTGTATTCCCCTGGTTATATAATTTAAATCATTCTTCTCACTATAAAATATATTATACTTTAGGGATTTTCAATTTCTTCCTTTTTATTCTATATCAATTATTATTAAGTGGCATTTTATTCACAACAAAAAATTCTTATTTGCATTATTAATTTTGGCGTTAATAATTACACTCCTACATACATAAGAGAATTTGCAGGTAAGCAAGTTATATTTGTGTTAACAAAAGTTTCCTGAAATAAGGGTTTTTAAATGACGTAAATTAATTTATGTTTTTATGGAAAACATTTTTCAAAATTTTATCGCTATAACGACAAAATTAACAAATACCAACACAAACACTGTATTTGCACACATATAAAATTCCTAATGTTAATAAAATATGTACATAATTTTTTGTTCCTGACTCTCTGATTCTCTGTCATGAGATAATTTACATGTTTAACAGGAAAATTTTCCAGAAAAAAATGTTTTTGTTTTCCGCTTAATCTATATTTTATAAAAAAAAAAAAATTAACAAAAGAGTTTGTTTTTTTTCGATGTTTTTGAGGTGGAAGTTTTACAAACCTACAGTGTCTCACATAAATTAGTGAATTTTTATTTTTAATTAAAAATTAGTTATTTCAAGTTACATTAGGCAAATAAATAATAATAATAATAATAATAATAATAATTGTTATTGAATGGGATTTTTTGTCTGACATATATTCTACTGAATTCTTTCCGAGAAATTGAGGATACCCAAAGAAAAGAAAAAATGCCCAAAAATATATATATTTTTATGTTAATATTTTTTTTTATATTAATATTAATTGGTATTATGTATCCCTGTTAAGTATTTACTATTTCTTTTTATAAATTTTGGGAAAATTGAGCGAAGTTTCTTTACATATATCTTGTAAAAAAGAAATTTGGAATAATCCGACCATTTTTCCTATATGATTTCCTAAACATAAAACTTTTTAATTGGAAATTTAAATTGACTTTGTCATGTCTTCGAGAACTATTTGTTTCTGTAAAAGTTCTAAATTTTGACATTCCAAGTGATGTTCATTATTTTGTTAAAAATGAAAAATCTTCAACACATTCGATGAAAACTTTTAGACTGTGTTTCTGTGGTTATTAGCTGTTATAAAATTTGAGACTTGGATACCGACTACAAAAATGCAACGCCAATTGGTGCCACAGTATAAAACGTGACATGAGGTATTTTTTGAGTTACATAACTATAAGTTTTTCAAGCTATCAGGGCACTATAAAAATGTAAAAATTCTCGAAAAAATAAACTTTCCTGCTAATAGTATTTGTATTGATCAAAATAAAGTTAAAATTTTTACGCTCAATCATTTCTAGAGTGGAAGTTGTTAATTCAAAAATAATATGGCCATGTAACTAGAGAAATAAAACCAAGCACAATTATGTCGTGGTATATTTTGGAGCTGTTTCGTCAAGCCAGATGTTGTAGTCTCCAAATTTATCAATGGCTATATATCGGAAGGATATTTCTCAACATTTTGAAAAAATTTTTTTGATACCAACAGTACTAAAATGGGCTTTATATTCAATATATATTATTTTTAATGAAGAAATTCCCCAAAATAAACGGCTAGGACGCTTCAAATATGATATTTTAATAAAGAATTCTTGTAAGCAATTAAATATTTATTATTTTTTATTATAATGATAAAAAAAAAAGTATATTATTCAAATTGGGAAAATAAATCAGTAAACATTTAATTTTGTCTTTTTATTTTGTTTATGAGATAAATTCGATAACTTCGTGCTACTTCTGGATTTTCTTGGAAACAAGGCAATATATTTGATTGTGTGTTTTTTTTTTTTTTTTTTTGATTTATGAAGTTGACAGATAAACAAACAAAATTCAATTAATAAATCTAAGAATTATTCTTTTAGATCATTTAATAAAACCGTTTTGATTAAAAATTAAAAAAAGTAAAACGCTTTAGTGAGACACTGTAAGTACATTTAAAAATATGTACAGTGGTTTCCCGTTTTAACAAATGATATATTGTCAGGACAATTTTTAAAATCAAAAAGTTCGTTAAATCGCGAATATTTTGTAACTAATAAAAATACTTGAAAAAAATTTACTTTAAAATCCACAATTTCACTTTTTAACGTTAAAACACAATTTATTCATCTTATAAAAACAAAAGTGAAAAAATTAATTAACAAAATTAAAATTCTTAACGAGTTTTCATGAACATCAATAATTTTCATTTTTTTTCCCTTGAATAACAAGTTTTTCCCACACATTTTGATGTTTAAATTACAAAGAATGTAAGGAACTTGTGGCCTATTATAGTCGGACGCATGGGCGTTTAATACTAGAGAGTGGGCTTTTGAACCCAGCAACTGTTCTGAAATATTCATAATGTTAAATTGTCTGAATAAGTAATTATGAATCGAATGGATTCTTTAAGCAGAGTTGCAATCATTTTTCAGCATAAACGCATTGCATATGGTGCTACCAGTTTTTTTTTTTTAAATTTCAATTTTTTTATTTCTGGACTTGGAATAACATAAAATAAAATTGTGCCTGTTATTTTTAAATTAGTTTAGGTTAAAAAGAGCGGCGTCATCACGACTACACCCAGAGACCAATCGGTCCATTGTGCTCCCTTCATAAATAATAGAGAAAGCTGATAGACGAAGAAAGAGAAAAAAATGCTATTAGAATAAAGCACAAGATTGGAAAGAAATATAACTAAATATAAGAAAAGTGTGGAACCTAAGATGCATCAATCAACACTGACTACCTCTAAGTCACTTTACTCCCATTTCGAACCCTATAAGGTTGCTGAGTTATCTACCCGCAACCTCCTCCAGTTCAAACAGAATATGGCTCCAGTCCAGAGGTCCCTACTAGGGATTTCAATAACTGGAGTAGCCTGGAAGTTAATTATAATACCGACATAATCCGTTTGGGCGGCCGAACATAATGTTTGACTATCCAACTTGACTTCATTAAGTAAGCTAGTATGCCCCGCTGTGAAGATCCCTATTAATCCCAATTCCTTCAGTCTAAAAAAGCCCCGCACAGCCATTCCTCTCACGAATTCCTCAATTGGAAGAAGGTGGAGAATGATGTCCAGTGCTGCCTGAGGTGTACTTCTCGCGGCACCTGTAATGCCAATTGAAGCACATCTCTGAACTTTAGAAGGAAGGTTCCTATACATCCCTTTTCTGAACGCCTCTCACCATACCGAACGTCCATAAGTGAGTATAGGTTTCATAACCAATGTGTATATCCAATATACAATTACCGGTTTTATACCCCAGTTCTTCCCTATAGAGCTCCTGCATGCGTAGTAGGCATTAAGCCTACCACTATATAAATTATTTATTTGTGGATTTATGGAAGGGTCAATATTTAGCAGTATTGGATATAGGACTTCTTTAAAATCCGCTGTATAAAAATATCTCAAAAAGGTCTACACTCAGTCCTAAATTTGCTTCGTTATTAGTCTATTTGCAACATTATGATTTCGATTTGCGTCGCTATATAAGGAGTTTCATAATTGTGAATAAGCATATTTAAAAGGAATATAACTGTTAGGAAAATATCTGCTTTGTAAAGTGTTTTTACCGATTTTTTTATTAAAAATTTTTTTATAAAAAATCCAACAAAAAATCATTTATTTTCTTCCTTTTTTAACCACTGTATTTTACATGTATATGTATATATGTATGTATGTATGTATGTATGTATGTATGTATGTATGTATGTATGTGTTTGCCTTCCCACATACGTTCTTGTAAATATGATAACTTTTTCGTTCTATCATTAACACACGACCACACGCTTTCCATCATTTCCAACACACACATCATGCACTCACTCACATAAACCCCCTTAAATCCAACATAAATTTTGAACATTTAAAAACACGCAAAATGACAGTTGCAGACAACTACAATGAATACAATAACGACAAAATCAACAATCATTGTATAAAAAATATGAAAATCTTGAAAAAAAAAGTTGTAAAAATAAATAGAAAAAAATTGGTTGGTTTTACATGATTAATTGCCTTGATGACAATATGAGTGACTTCTTATTTTTTTTTTGTTTATATTGCAATTGTTGTTGTTGCTGCTGCTGCGTTGGTTGTTGTTTCTTTTGTTGTGCTGTTTTCCTAACATCAGCAACTTGCAAAGTAATTAGCGGGAAGTTTTGTTGCCGCGTATAACGAAGAAAAAAAAAAAATGATTCTGATTTAATTTTGGATTTTTGTGTTCAAAATTTTGCGAATTTGTGTGTTGATGAAACAAAATGAGATTTTGAAATTTTCTTCTTACAAATGAAATTTAAGTAACTTGCGAATGGGATTTTTAAATTACACTCTACAGACTCAAAATGATGATCATTTCAAAGCAAAAGAATATACCACCGATTTCTTCCAAAACAAATTACCAAATCATACTAATGTGTTGAAGAATTTTGAAACATTCACTTGTTCAAAGTTTTCTTATCATATCACATACAAAATTGATTAGAATTTTGCTGAAAGAGCTTGAGTGGATATTTCGATGGCAGTGATTATTTGTTTTAGGCAAGTGTTGGACAAAACATTGTGCTCGCAGAGAAAAAATATGGTTACGGAATTGCCGCTGCAACAATATTATGTTCTCATTGTTAATTTTCATCAATTTTAATAGAACTGTTTTCAGGATAACAATTTTTTTGTTTCAGTTTTTTTTTCAATGTTTACATTTAATCAGAATTTTAATATAGTTAACCACAAATATTTTATAATTTTGAATATTTTTAACAGAAACGAAATTTCATTAAGATAAAAAATATCTTTATTTCTATAACCATTAAATATTATCAACCTTTTTCCTTGTTTTTAAACAATATTCTGTTTTTAAACCACATTAATATTATTATTACAATAACAATAAAATGTTACAAATAAATATGCGTTTTATAATATGATTTAAAAATTCATAATTTGTTTGTTTTTGAATATACGAGGGCGGATCAATAAGTCCATGACTTTTCGAACTTCCCTTGTAGTTATATGAAATGCAACACTATTACGAAGTTTGTTTTACAACTTCGTAATTATTCTCATTTTGTTTATACATGAATTAATTTAGTATATTATATTTTGTGTGAATCAAAGAATATGATATATTGATTTGTTTTGTGTTGTACAATATATTATGTTTCATTATAATTATGTTTCATTATAATTAATTAGGAAATAATAATTGATAATAATAAGATAAATTTGAAATATTTTATCAGAAATTTTGATCATTTTTTATATTATAAGATAAAACCGTATATTATATTTTGTGTGATTCAAAGAATATGATATATTGATTTGTTTTGTGTTGTACAATGAGCTCTAGGGAAACGTTATTAAGGAGTTTTTAAGGATTGATAGTCCCTTTTGTCTATCAGACAAGAATGTAGCATGAATGAGGCAGAGATTTCATTTTGGAATATCAATCTGCGCTTTAACTCAAAATTGTCCATAGTAGTCTGGGGAAACATTTTTTCAAACATTTTAACTGACTCTGAAATTTAAAATAAATACATTTCGCTATCGCTTAAATATGGGCGATAGATCATTATTGAGAATTGAAAATTATATTATTTGGGATACTAAACGTGATTAGCAACTAAAAATATGCTCTAAAAAAAGTATTTTATGCGAATAAAAATTGCTCTTAGAATTGGATAATATGCTCTTATCTACTATTCATACTAAAAATAGCTTAAGTTTCATTAACAATTGCTAAAAATATATTTTCTTTTTGCACTTAAAACCAATCAAAACTAATAAATTTTATTAAAAAATTTCTATCAATTTATAAGGTAAAATTATTATGTAATCGTATTTGAAAAACATATATGACAGTAAAAAGGAAATTTCACAAATTCAAATTATGTTAAAAATTTTATTGAAAGCAAAATATGCAAAGTTTTTTTCTCTTAAGTGTAAAATATGAAAATTCTTTGTGTAATACATGCAAAAATATGGTTTTAAGTATAAAATATGCAAAAATATGTATTTTAAATTCCTAAAATATGTTCTAAAATAAGTATTTTCTATGAAAATAATGTTGCTGGGTTCAAAATATGCAATAATATGCTGCTATGACTAAAATATGAAAATAATATATCCTTGCCAAAATTCCTAAAATTGTATGAAACGGATAAGTAACTTTCAGTCTGTTTCATTTGAAGCCAAAGAAAAAATATGATTTTGCAATTATTACCTTAAAATTTTTAATTAACGCAGTTTTTTTTTTATTTTACATCAAAAATAAAATAAAAGAAATAGTTGAAATAAAATTTAAGTAAATTTTTTTCTCATTTAAATTTTTAATTCATTTACTTTTCATGTAATTGATATAATCATTGTGAAAGGTGAAAATTTAAAAATTGGCTCTAAATATTACAGCCTAAATAAATATTATAACCTAAAAGTTATTTCCCGTATTCACTTACAAGATCTAAGAACTCAGGAATAAAAATATCCACTTTCTTATGAGCCAAGGCTTCATTCTCCCTGAAAAAATTAAAAAAAAAAATTATCTCGGATTTGATTATAAACAACTCAATCTGAGAGCAACTGTGGAGGATTTCGGAGATCTGCCATCAATGGCTAATTTTTTCGAAAATTTTGCTTCGGCAGAATGTCGGACAATGACGACCAGTTCAATATAACAATATCAGTCTCTATAAGGTTTGGGAATTCCCGGATTTTCAACTTTTTGGGAAACGCGAATGAAAAAAATCCTGTTCCCGGTATTCCTGGGAAAATTTTAAATTAATTATTTGATTCTCGGGCGGAGATTCCCGTTTCCTAAATCCTAGTTTCTATGTTATCAGCCTTTTGTCAATTTGATTAAAAAAAAAAAAAAAACTGAAGGAATTGTCAGAAATCATCGACAAAGTTGAGGGATTCTACCTTATCAAAAGCACAATGATTTTAAAAGTTGAGACAAGATGGAGTATAGGAGTTATTATGCATAACAAATAATAATAATTATTCATAATTAATTTACATGTTGGAATTTACAATCCTAATTGCGGCAATACTGTCTACTTATTTGTCAGTATTCGATGCTCAGAAATTCCTGAATTCTTTTCACTTCCTCTTTGATGGCATAAATTGCAGCTTGGAAAACTATTAAGCATTCTGAAAGGCCTTTCCTAGATTGAATCTTAATGCTGAAAGTTCTCCAAAAGTTCGTCTATAGTATAGATATAAAATAACCATGACCAACGCGGTTTTAATTTAGTTCTTCTTACTTTTCGAGAGCCAAAAAATCATTTGAAAATTGTTTTTTGCTAGCAGTCAATGATTCCACACTGAGAATTAAAGTACTACTTAGAGAAGTAAATTTTCATCACTTTTTTTTGGTGTTAGTTCTTTAGAAGTTATTTTTCTCTTTATTATTATAAATTTTGTTATTTTTTCGCTTATTTTCAAAGTTTTCTATTTCTTTGCTGTACTAAGTTAAAAAAAAATAAAGTCTCCTTTTAGGCAGATTCCTCTAATCGTGCTTATTATTAGGGTGCGGATATTCATGCATTTATACATAAAAAATAAACCCCTAAAATATACTACAAGAAATTTGCACTTAATAGTAAATTGTTAAGAATATAATGGCATATTATAACATATTTTAGGGGCTCATTAAAAATGTGAATGAATGAAAATTCAGCCTATAATAATTTTGTTTCCCTATGAACATTAAAAAGCTGCGAACATTTTTTTCAAACAGAAAAAAAAACCAAAGATTTATGTTTAAAGAGCCGATTTAATAGATTCATTGATTTAAAATAAATCCCTAAAATATGTTTTAAAAAATTTATAATGTGCACTAACATTTTTAATAATTCACACTTAGGAAGGTGTAAATTCCTAATAGCATATTTTAAGGGCTTTCTTTACGTATAAATGCATGTAATAAGAATCCTAATTTATTATATTCGCACATAATATTTGCATATTAATAAGAGCTTTGCGCTTTAAACAGTATCTTTGCAAAGACACTTATTTAAATTTACAACTCTTTAATTAGCTTTATTCATAAATTTATTTGCAAATAAATTAAAAATTATAAATTTTAATTAAAATGGAAACAAATGTCTGTTAAATAAAGTGAAAATTTTATGGTTAAACTAATTTCAATTTATAATGGAAAAGAGAGAAAAGTTTACGTTGACTTAAAAAAAAAAAAAAAACTAAGCATAATGCCTACCCTACAGTTCTGCTGAAAGCAATATTTTTTTGATTACTTGAATGAATGCAGTTTAAATATTTTAAAATCTGTTGCTATTTATAAATACATTGTAAGGCAAAAAAGAAATCAATTGGCTACTTTATTATTGCCAAATAATTTAAAGTGTAATTAAGCTAAAGTATTAACTGTTTTGTAGACTGTCAACTTGTAATCTATGGGAGGGTAAGTATGCTCCTTTAGATATTTTGGGTACTCACAACTACCTGTTAGGTATTATTTTCTGTGCTCATAATTAAATAAAATGTGTATTGAATTTGTGTGTGTGTAAAGTCTAATTTCTAGGTATGATTTGTTTAATTAATGACGTGTCATTTATGTAAAGTAACGTGATCATAAATAAATTTATTGAATTATTTAATAATTTAGTTTTATTACACAAATACTTCTATTGTACATGTGTAATATAACAATAGAAAATTGAAATAGGTTATTGTAGGTAATAAATTATAGTTAAAGCTTGTAAACGAACAATTTTTTTTACATTTTAAATTGCAAATATTAAAGCCACTGTATACAATATTGGAAGAAGCTAAAAAGTTTATGATAATATTTTACATTTTGAAACGTAAATATTTCAGTCTCTCTTAGCACTATGATATAGATTAGGAAACTTTTCTGAATCTGTGAAGTCTGAAGATTATAAACATGCTACATATTTTTCTTAAATTCCAACCGTTTTTTCATAAACTTGAAAATATAACAATGATAACAACTTCAATGATAAATTTGATAAATGATACATACGAGGGCGGATGAACTTTCTTCGTAGTTATATGAAATGCAACACTATTCCCATCAAGTACCACCTGTTAATAGGCAACTGTCAAATTTTTAGCAAGTGTAGTCATTTACTTTGCGTAAATTATAGGATTTTTCGAGGTTCTTAAAATAGGCATTTTTTGGTCTATAATTTCATCGTTGGAACCGAATCTCTTTCCACTTCTTTAGGTTTGGAAATAGAAAGTAGTCACTAGGAGCTAAATCCGGAGAATATGGCGGATGAGGTGCCAATTCGTAGCCCAATTCATAGAGTTTTGCCATTAAGACTGCACACGTGTGCACCCGTGCATTATCTTGATTAAAAAGAACTTTTTTCTTGGCCATATGGGGTCGTTTTTTTTTTAAATCCCTATTAAATCGGTCTAATAAGTTGGCATAATATTCGCCGTTTATTGTTTTTCCCTTTTGAAGATAATCGATGTGGATTATCCCGCGTGCATCCCCAAAAAAAAAAAACTGTTGCCATCACCTTATTGGCCGATAAACTTACCTTGGCCTTCCTCGCAGCAGGTTCTCCCGGAAAAACCCATTGTTTAGACTGCTACTTGGTCTCAATGGATTCATTTGTCATCCACAGTTACAAAACGCCGCAAAAACTCATTCGGATAGCGGTTAAACAACTCCAAACAATCCTTTGAAGTTGTCACACGTTTACGTTTATGGTCAATTGAGAGCAAACGCGGCACCCATCTTGCAGACAACTTTCTTAAACCCACATTGGCATACGAAAACCACATTGGCATACGAAATGCCAATGGCATCAACAATCTCACGCATCGAGGATTTTTTCGACATTTTCGGGTGTACTGACCTCAATTGGCCGTCCAGAACGTTCAGTGTCATTTGTACTTGTGCGACCGCAACAAAAGTCAGTAGACCACTTTTTTTCCATTGAAGCCGACGGTGCAGATTCCCCATAGTATTTATCGAGCTTTTCCTTGGTTTGATTGACGGTTTTTTTTCTCGCAAAAACTAATGTTTAATGAGCACTTGAAATTCACTTTTTTCCATTTTTAGAAAAATACACGAGGTTGTATGTTTTGAACAGCTGTTAAACGCAAAGTAAATGACGATACTTGCTCAAATTTTGGCAGTAGTCTATTAACAGATGGTACTTGATGGGAATAGTATTGCATTTCATATAACTACGAGGGAAGTTCGAAAAGTCACGGACTTATTGATCTGCCCTCGTACAAAATACAATGTTCTAATCTATCAATTAAAATACCAAAAATAAAAAAAATGTACCGATCAAAATTTCGACTAGATTTGGCAACGAAAAGTGAATAGGTATAATGGTTCACATTAAAAACTGTAAAACACACTGAATATGTGTGTCCTAAAAAATAATAAGGATTAAACTCACTTGATATCTATTGTCGGATATAGTGTCAAAAAAAAAAAAAAAAAAAAAAAAAAAAAAAAAACGAGTAAACTGTAAAAAAAAAAACTAAATATTTACAAAAGTTCTTAAAAAATGGGTTGATAAACGTGTTAAAATTTTTTTCTGAATTTTTACAATTTTTATATTTTCCCGTGACTGATAACTTTAAAGACAAACGACAACAATATTTGTATTCTTCAGAGTCTCTAGTTTTATAAAAGTATAAAATTTTTTGGATACCCCCTGTAGGTGCTTAAATATTTACATTTTAAAATGTTAATTTTTTTCCGTTTACATGTTTTATATATTATACACATTTAGTAGTTTATAGAATACTTATTACCATTTATACAAATTATACATTCGTGTTAAGTCTGGTAAATGGTTTCTTCATATTTAGAATTTTTTTTTTATAAACTTTATCCATCAAATCTTTAGTATATTTTTTCATTATTAATTTTTCATTTTGTTTTAAAAAATGTTGCTGTTGCTATAGAATATTCTATACTAAAACCTTAAAACAATTTCTCCCCTACTGGTAGGAAAACTCTTAAGAAACGACCTTGATTTTTTTTTTCATCAGAGGTGCTGCTTTTTTTTTATTCGTGGGTTAAAAGTCATAAACGAATTTTTTTATAGTTTGAAGGTGTTAACAAACAATATTTCAATATAAAACTAACGTTTGATGTTTCAAAGTGTTGTTTTTTTATTATTTTTTAGGTAAAATTAATATTTCGAACATTTAACATGGAAAGCAATTAACAGCCGGTTGCTGGCAATTGTCGTTAGTGGTGGCATTTGCAATTAAATGTTGATTGAGAAATTTGTCATAAAAACAAAATGTTTTTTTGCACAACAATTCAATTGAAAATTAATTTAAAAACTAATAATACTTTGTACGTTTGAAAAATCATAAAATTTTTGTGTTATTTTCTTCTTAATTAAAAAAGTCACAGGTCATGTCGCAAGGCCATTATGTATAAAATTTATTGATTAAAATTCCTTTTTTTTATTTCTAGGGAGTCAAATTTGTATGTCTGGATTACAAATCATTCATGTTTTTATTTGAAATGATACCAGAGATTTTAATATCTTTGCTCAATAAAATTTTGCTTGCTTTTTAACAAGGATTTTCTCTGAAATCTTTAAAAATTAATTTAATATAAAATTTATATTAAATATTTATTAAAAGATACTTTTTAATACTCAGTAACACAACGTGTCACAGTATTATTGTTTTTGTTTTTAAACTACACAGAAAAAAATAAAAATCAATTTCAATTACAAAATTGCTTATATTAATTAAAATTTTGTTTGATTTTGCTTCAATCATCATAAAGATAATATTAGTTAAGAGAAATAATTGATATTGTGTAATATTTCAATTAATTTTTTGATTAAATGAATAATAAATATGATTGGAATTTGACTAAAAATTAATCAAGGTATTAACTGAATCGATTCAAAAATTATTTGAATCTGTACTATTGTAAAAAAAATAATAATAATAATCTAAAAAAAATAAAAAATAAAATTCTAAAACCTACAAATATTTACTTAAAATATTTATTGCAGTGTATATGTATTTAAAAGAAATGAATATATTAAGTTTGCAAAATTTATACGTAGAGTTTGGCAATACTCTTCGTCGGGCAAAAGCGGCCACCAGTTCGGAACAGTGAAATACGGTGGGAGGTTGGTAAGTTTCGGTTGTAATAGTGTAACCTTTGAGATCTGCACAATAACAAAAACAAAAAGAGACATGTGTGATTATATTTTCACTAAGAGTCGAAAATAACCAAAACATATTTACCTTTTATTTTTCAAAAGAATATCAGGATTCCCTATAGAGCGCTGATGATTAACTCCAGCCTAACGGTGGAAAATTCTGCAATAAACCTAAAATTCTTAACAATTCTTAATTCAATAAAAAAAACTTAATCGTTTTACTAACCAATAGCAACAAAAATTCATGAGAATTCAAAAATTTTTCATATTCCATCAAGATATTTAAAATCCAAAAGATTTTCTGCATATAGCATAAATTTTATATTTATTTAAACATTTTATTTCTTTATTTTATTTTTACTTTGTTATTTTATTTATTTTCTGATTTTTATTGCATATTTTCAATATATTTTTCTTTTCGTTTTGAATTTTTTTGAAGAGGTGTCAGTTTATGTGAAAAGTAATTATAATGAATTAAAATGCTAATTTAGTTAATTATTAATATATGTAATTAAACAACAAAACAAAATGAAACAACAGATTAATTAAAAATGTTTTTCGAAGATTTTTTTCTGTGTGTTAATAAATACAATATTATTTAAGATTTTCATTTTAATCTATTGTCAAGCCGCCTATTTATTGTCAGTAAACTTGAAATGCAAACACCATTGACACTATAAAAGAAAATAATGAAGCTTTCATATTTTAATAGTTTCATTTAAATTTGTTTTTCAAAATAAAATTTATGAATGCATCAATATCAATAAGTACATAATAATATTATTTATGTAATTTATATTCAAGCCAAATGTCAGTTTTATATCCTTGCTCCATTTATTATTTTCTGTTTGTCTGTTTTTAGGACATGAACTCTACAATTTTCATTTAACACTTTTTAACCATAACAATTCCTTCGTTTTTCTTGCCACCTCTTAACTGCTACTACAAGTTGCCTTTTTACAATTAAAACTCGTAAATCATAAATGTATAAATAACTTTTCTATTTTTTGTATGACATAAAAGATTAAAATGGTTTCATAAATGGCTTGGTAATAAATTTTGTATTCTTTAATATTTTCCTGTTAAAGAAAAGGAAAAAGAGCAGAGCAAAATCAAATTTTTAAAACAGCATACTTAATATGTATCGTTGGTTTTTTTTCTGTTATCTTTTTTTTTTGTGTAACAATGAATTCCCCAAATAATTCCATCATATTTTGTAAAGTGTACAGGATTTAAAGTAAAAACAGCGAAAAAAATTGGAGTGTAATACTTTAATATGGCTTGTTGTGATGTCTTTGCATATGAATTTATGGTTTTCATTAAAGTCAGATTGACAATGCACTATGGGGCATAATTACATTGAGTACATCAAAAATACTAAAATATGAAAATAAATAAACTGAAACTTTTTATCGAAGTGATGTTTGCTATAGAGTATTAATCTCTTAATCAAAGAGAAATTTTCTATAGAAAATTCATCTCTTAATCGAAGGGAAATTTTTTATAGAAAATGGCTCTTAATCGAAGAAAAATTTTCTACAGAAAACGACTCTTAATCGAAGAGAAATCGTCTTAATCGAATTAATCTTCTTAATCGAAGAGAAATTTTGTATAGAAAATGACTTTTAATCGAAGAGAAGTTTTTTTTTTTTTTTTTTTTTTTTTTTTTTTTGTAGAAAATGACTTCATCGAAGGGAAATTTTCTGCATAAAATTACTCTTAATCTTAATTTCTACATAAAATCACTCTTAGTCGAAAAGAAATTTTGAATAGAAATTACTCTTAATTGAGGAAAACGACACTAGATCGAAGAGAAATATTTCTCATTTTCATCCCATTGTGATACCGTTCGCAGTAAATAACCTTCATGTGAAATTTTATTCAGCCTTTCATGCTTTGGTAAAGCCAACATTTTAATGGAGTATTTTTATTTTATTGTTTTTTTTTTCATTTATTACCTTGTTTTTCCTTATTAGTGCACAAGTACATTATATTTTTTGTACTTATAATATTTATAAAAAATATATTTAAACAGTAGAAAGGAAATAAACCTAAATGGAGAAAAAATGTAAAATAGTGAATCATTAATTAAACATGTGTATAATATTTATAGAGTGTCAATTTCTATGAATAAAACCATAAGAGAACATACATATTGGGTTACACCATTACCGCACTGTGATGTAAAGCTCCAACATATACAAAAGGAGATAGGAACAGGAATATTAAATCCACATACTTGGAATAAGGAACAACAAAAAATACATTGATGTTGCACAGAATCTGAACAAATACAGACCTCAAAACACAATGTTACATGAACATTTACTTACTCCACTTTAGATGTGTACATGTGTTCAGATATTTTTGTACACATTTTCACAAAAATACTGCATTCAAGCATGCATGACAGCATGCATGCTTTAAATGGGAATAATAGTAAAAGTATGAGAGAATTTGTGTTTTTGCGAGAGAAGGATGTGGCTTGGTGGTTCATCTGTATTTTTTTGTATTTAATTCATTTTTATGTATATGAAAAAGAGAAATAAATAGGGAAAAACATTTTACAGTTCTTGTTCTTTATAGGGGGGAATTGATATTTTTATATTTAATCCTCATAGAACTATAATATCTTTTATATAATGATTTTAAGTATTGTTCGGACTTAAAAAACTTTTCACTGAGTCTCCTTTACTCATATTTTATGGTCTTGTATTATCTCCTACGAGAGCCTCTTGTACTTGAACTTTAGAACACAATATATTTATTTACTCTGTTAAGCAACAATAAGAATTAAATATAGTATATTAATTTTTTTACGTCTATTTCTCTTAAATTCTACATGCCTCATTTCGGTTGATTTATATATTTGATTTTTCCATACCCAACTGTCCAATGCCGGCAGAGAACAACAAGAAAAAAATAAAAAAAACTAAAGAAATTTAAACAAATAAATTGCAGTGTGTATTTTTAGGTGGCAAATGGTGGCAGATAAACTTCAGCACAATATAAAAAAAAAAAAATACTTTTTGGCACAAATTTTTTGTTATTTCTTTTGTTTTTTTTTTTTATCGCGCTGCTAAAAGTATGCACGTGTGAATTTTTCTGTGCTGCCTGTGTTGCTAAATAAACTCCACAAACGTGTTACTTAATATTTGCCAACAAAATGTTGATTTTTTTGTTTTTATTGAGTTGTAAATAAAAACCCCAATGTCCATATAAAATAAACATTAAAAATGATGTTACGAGTATGTTATGGAAAAAAGTGTAGACTAAACAGCTGAATATCAGTTTATTTTTATTCCAATTTGTATAAAATGTTTGAGTTCAAAAAATGCAGTTGTGGGAACTATATTTAATATTTATAAAAATTATCTCTTCTTAATCGTGTTTTGACTTAAGTAGAGAAAGGTGGAAATTTTCTATAGAAAATGGTTTTCTTAATCGAAGAGAAATTGCTTATAAAAAATTAATCTCTTAATCAAAGAGAAATTCTCTTAAGAAATACACTCTTAATCGAAGAGAAATTTTCTATAGAAAATTAATCACCTAATCGAAGACAAATTTTTATATAGAATAATCTCCTAATTGAAAAGAAAGTTTCTATAGAAAATTAATCTACTAATCGAACAGAAATAATCTATAAAAAATTAATCTCCTAATCGAATAAAAAATTTCTATAGGAAATTAATCTCTTAATCGAAGAGAAATTTTCTATAGAAAATTAGGCTCTTAATCGAAAGAAGTTTTATACAGAAAATTGGTTTCTTAATCTAAGAGAAATTTTATGTAGAAAATTAATCCGTTAATAAATCTCTTAGTTCAAGAGAATTTTTTTTTTATAGAAAATTTATTTATTAAACGAAGAGAAAATTTTAATATAATATTAATGTCGTAATCGAAGAGAAATTTCTATAGAAAATTAATCTCTTAATATAATTAAATTTCTTAATCGAAGAGATTTTTTTTATAAAAAATTTAATAGGTTAATTTTTTATAAAAGAGAAAAAATTTTGAATATAAAATTAATCTCGTAATGAAATAGAAATTTTCTATAGAAAATTACACTCGTAATCGAAGAGAAATTTTCGACAAAAAATTAACCTCTTCATTCTATAGAAAATTAATCTCTTAATATAATTCAATTTCTTAATCGAAGAGAATTTTTTTTATAGAAAATTTATCTATTAAACGAAGAGAAAATTTTAATATAATATTAATGTCGTAATCGAAGGGAAAATTTGGTAAAAAATTGTCCCTCGATGAAAATTATCTCTTAATCCAAAGAAATTTTCTACAGAAAGTTAATCTCTTAATCGAAGAGAAATTTTCATAAAAAAACTAATTTCTTAATTGAAGAGAAATATCTCTTAATGAAGAAAAATCTCTTAAAAAAAAATTACTCTCCTAATAGGAGAAAAAATTATAGAATATGAAAATTTAAAATATTTAAGTGAGAATTTTTATGGAATAATTTTTTATTAGGTTTGTTTTTCTTTTCCATTTGCGGAAAATTGATAATATTTGTATAGAAAATTTTTGTTGTTGTTTTGTTGCTTACTTTGATAAAGGGTTATGAATTTAAATTGAATTTGCTGCAATCCGCTCCATGTTCATTGAAAATCATTGATTTTGTTTGTTTTTACAATTTTTGCAACTCTTTTGATGATGATGTTTTATATCCAGTTAAATCGAACTTCCGGTTTGTAGCTGTGTAAAACAATTTTTAATAATATTTGTGTATGTTTGGTGGTATACAAATTAAACTGTATTTTGGTGCAGATAAATTTGTTCATCATGAAATAATCTCAATTGTTGAGCTGACCGTTGATGCATGATTTCAAATGTGTATTTTTAATTTCTGTTTTATAGAGTAAACTAAAGTTGTAAGGATAAATTCATAATTTATTATGGTTTTTAGTAAAGCTTGATTAAAATTGTAGGGATTATAATAGCACCTCAAAGTATGCTATGATGTGTAACTAATTTAAATTGATTGCACAAAAAAGTAGGCAATGCTATGGTGATAAATTTATTTTAAAATAAACAGTAAATATTAAAGCTTAAATTATTTAAAAATTTAAGCACAAAAGATTTTATTTCTGTTCTTGTTTTAAATGATCTCTCTAAATTTCTTGACTTAAATCAAAAGACATCTGGATCTACAATAATTTGAAACATTTGCTGTGTTATGTTTACTAAAAATTTCACGACTTTGTATCCATGTCATCTGCTTAGATTGTGACTGATTTTGTTAAAAAAATTCTTTAAATACAAACAAACTTTATTAGGCAAACGAAGCCTAGTATTGCAGACGACATTATACGAATCCGTTAATAAACGTTTGAAAATTTCAAAGAAATAGACAGACAATCAACTAGTTAGACAGAGAGACAGACAATTTTGAAACAAACGTTTGTAATTATGCCGGCAAAATATTAAAGCAACATAGAAATTATTCTAGCATAATAAATTTATGAGATTTGTACCAAATAAGCAACCAAGCATTTACCGTCTAAATCTAGGCAATAATAATTCATAAAAACTATTTGTATACATCAAAAAGTATGCTATCATTTTTATTTTCCACCGTTTCAATAAATGTTCCTTTTTGGATTTTAGAAATTTATTTGCTGTTTTACATAATGTCTATTTTGTTGTTCTTGTTTAAAATACTAACTTCCGGTTCTATTTTGAGCAAAAGAAAAAAAAATTCTTTGACATAATTACACTCTATAGAGTCAATTGTGCAAAAATAACAGAAAAGGGTCCGCAAAATTGTAAATGAAATAGCACATGGTTTGTGTATGCTTAAGTCTATTGCGGGGCTTTAAAAATAAAAGCTCTCGTACGCAGGCATATGCATAGTTGTTTATAAATTTAAAACCAACATTAAAATAAAGCATACATTGCATACCTTTGGGCTTCACTAGTTTTTGACGCATACACAAACATATTGTATATTTGGATGTTTTTGTATGCGTGAGTTTAATAAACAAACAAAACTCTATTAAAAAAGTAAAATCAAACATCTGCACACTATTAGTTGTAGTATGACTAGTACAACTATTGTTATTTATTATCATTGTTTCAAATAAAACATTTAGTGTTCGAATGAATATGCTTTAAACACATGCATACTTACAGATTTAAACTTGTTCACACATACACACATTGGCTTCTCTTTTGGTTACGTTTGTTTTACTTCACACACACACATTAAGAAAACTAAATATATAGATATACACCAGTATTGGCTGTTTATATTACAGAATTTCAGTAATTTAACTAGATACACTTGGCAACAAAATGTTAATTCAGGAAGGCAAATTTTTTCAACAGAAAATTTTTTTAAATTAAATATAAATAATGTAAAGACAACCTAGATTAATTAAGAAGAAATTATTTTCTGGATAGTTAAGAATTATTCATGAAATCTTTCTGAATTGAAAAGAAATTCCTTTTACAGTAAATCTTTCATAATTAAAAAAAATCTTTCTTAATTATTAGACAAATTTTCTATATAAAATATCTATTTAAAAGAATTTTTTTAGAAAATTTATCTTCGATTAAGATATTAGTTTTTAATAAAGAGAATAATTATCTATAGGAGCTTTCTCTTAGATAAAGAGAATAATTTTCCGTAGAAAATATCCCTACAATTCAGAGAATAATTTTCTACAAAAAATTTCTCCGTCGATAGAGATTAATTTTCCTTAGGAAATTTCTGTATCGAATAAGCATTAATTTTCCTTAAAAATTTACTCTCGACTAAGAGATTAATTTTCCATAGAAAATTTCTCTTCGCTTAAGAGATTAATTTCCTATAGAAAATTTCTCTTCATTTTAGAGATTCATTTTCTATAGAAAATTTCTCTTCTAGTAATAAATTAATTTTCTAAAGAAAATTTCTCTCCGATTAAGAATTTAATTTTCTATAGAAAATTTCTCTTCGTTTAAGAGATTAATTTTTTATAGAAAATTTTTCTTCATTTAAGTGATTCATTTTCTATAGAAAATATCTCTTCGATTAATGAATTAATTTTCTAAAGAAACTTTCTCTCCGTTTAAGAGTTTAATTCTCTACAGTAAATTTCTCTTCGATAAAGAGATTAATTTCTTATCGAATTTTTTTTCCGTTTCATATCTTTTTCATAACTTTTTTTTCGATTAAGAGGTTAATTTTCTATAAAAAATTTCTCTTCGTTTAAGAGATTAATTTTCTATAGAAAATTTCTCTTCATTTAAGAGATTAATTTTCTATGGAAAATTTCTCTTCATTTAAGAGAAGAGAAATTTGTCATCATGTAAGAGATTAATTTTCTATAGAAAATTTCTCTTCATTTAAGAGATTAATTAAAATTAATTAAGAGATTAAATTTCTCTTCGTTTAAGAGATTAATTTTCTATAGAAAATTTCTCTTCATTTAAGAGATTAATTTTCTATAGAAAATTTTTCTTCATTTAAGAGATTAATTTTCTATAGAAAATTTCAGTTCATTTAAGATATTAATTTTCTATAGAAAATTTCTCTTCATTTAAGAGATTAATTTTCTATAGAAAATTTCTCTTCGTTTAAGAGATTAATTTTCTATAGCAAATTTCTCTTCGTTTAAGAGATTAATTTTCTATAGAAAATTTCTCTTCGATTAAGGGATTAATTTTCTGTAGAAAATTTTTCTTCGATTTAAAAATTAATTTTTTATACAAATTTGTATTCAATTAGGAGAGTAATTTTCTAGAGAAAATATATCTTAACCGAAGAGAAATTTTCTTTCAGAAAATCTTAAGTCACATTAGTTTTTTGGTGTGCTTCAAATATAAACACCCATCTGATTTTATGTTTTATTACTGTACTCGTATTTACGCAAAATTTCATTTTGCCCGGAAATCTACGATAATATTTATGTGTTGTTGGTGTTCTACATATAATAATCTATACCTATAGATACAATGTGTATATTAAAGTACATATACCAATGTATACACATGATTCTTTAACATGTATTGGTTTTCGGGAGGATGAACATTTGTAGCGTATATTTCAATAAATCACCGTACGTATTGTATATATCATTGCTATGTTGGGAGTAAAGAGAGTCATACTATTAGGCTTGAGGTGATTGCTTATAAATAAAGAAATTAATTAAATTAAAAGTAATAAATTTTTCAAGCTGCGTACCGAAAAAGTTTTATGCTTTATGTAGGTTGGTTACACCTAAATGTAGGCTATACACATATTAGTTTTATATACACGCATTATATAGACATCAGTCAGCCACTAACCGGCTGTGCAGGCAAACCAATCAACCATTAATTGCAGTTAATTAAAATAATACAATGTTTTAATATGTTTTAGTATAATTATGTGGACTGTAGTTGTGAAGAGGTGTTAGGAGTCTGGCCACAGTGTTGTAGTTTAGAGAGTGAACAGGTGTTTATGGTAAAATTTGGAGTGAGTGTGAATTTGGTGTAGAGTTTTAGCTAAAATAATTTATTTAATTAAATAAGAATGGCAATGAAAGTGTAGGGGAATATATCTGGGATATAGTTTGCTTATTTTTAATGCATGTACTTAATAAGATTGAGAAGAATTGTATGATTTCGAAGAGTGAAATAATTATTTTTATAAAATCAGTTTTATTTGATTATTATTAAATTAAAAGAAAATATATAATAGATTTTCTACTGCTTTAATTCTCTGGTTTATTTAGTATTTTGTATTTTATTTAATCATTTAATTTCTTTTTTTCCTCTAACTACCCATAGCATACTTTTTAGTGTTAATCCTTTTTAATTTTAACAAAAGCATAGCTTTAAGGATACAACATAAGCTAGATGTCATTTTAAATAATTTCTGATAATCCAGCAACATATATTATTAGACTTTATTTAATAATCGAATGCATTTTTTACGCTTTATGCTTAAAAGCATCTAACAACTATAACGTTAAAGAATGAAAGATATTAATCACTTCACATAATACTATTGCCTCGTAAATTATATTAATACATTAATAATGCAAATCATACTTTTAAGGGAGATGAGTTATATATTATTTAAGACTAAAAGAATAGTTTTGGGCTATATATTTTTATTTATTTATAAATATATTAAAAGCATACTTTTAAGAGTTTAGCTAAAAGATTCTTTAGCATCATCTACTTAATTAAAGAAGTTTTTTAAGGAAATATTTTTCCATTTTCTTGTTCTGCTTATCTATATTGATGTTGTTGAAATTTTCTAACTTGTATTTTTTTCTCCTTATCTCTCTTTTTCGTTGTAGGTAAGTTTTAACGATGTCGGCACGTAATCAATAACACATTAAAATTTTATACTATCAATTTTTCAAGAGTAAGCTATTCACCAGAAAAAGAAAAAAATGTGTACAAAAATTTATATTTTATTTTTTTTTTTTTTTGAAAAGTTTAAAATACTTCTAACAAGAAAAATTTTATTACTTTTTGGATTTTTATTCTATTTACTTAAATTAACGAAATTTTGTTAAAATAAACTTTTTTTAGTGTAGGATTTTTTCCCAATTCAGTTAGTGGCAATTTCATAGCAATTGCCTTAAAATCAAAACTAATCGCTGGAGAAGTTAAACAAATTGTGTAAAAAAATATTTGTATAGAGAAAAATACATTAAATTCGAATTTCCTGTACACATACATACATACGGGTTTATTAATCTTTGACATGGCAGCTGTTATATGCTAGTCAAGAACACAGTGGGACTGAGTAAACATATTCAAATTGTAATACTATTTCCCCAATACACCTCTTATCTTCATCACTTGTAATATATAACTGTATCTTTTTAAGACTCTCCTATTATTTGCTTCTCCAACACACCTTCTTCCTTTGCCTTTTGCAGCCTGCATTTCAAAATTTTAGTCAAGTGTAAAATGTCTTTTCATCTGTTCGAATACACTCAACTCCTCTATTGAAGCGTTAATTTCTTGTGACAACTTTTTCACACATGTATTTGCAATTGATTTATGTTTCTAAAACAAAATCATATAAAAACTGTAGAACTGCTATATATTTTGCTTTTTAGAATTTTATATTTTTATGTTCCCTTTTAACTTTTGACTCGATGAGTTTTTTTTTTTTTTTTTTTTTTTTTTTTTTTTTGGCCTCCAGTCAAACACCTTTCGGGTATGACATCTACTCCATATAGACTTAGGCTCTGCTCTACTCAGCTTTGTGTTTCAGTCAATCACACATGTAAAACAGGTTATTATGAGCTGCAGTTCATAAACTAACTTTTCCTTGGGGGGACCAAAATAGAAAAAATGCAAAAATGAATGAGTATTGCAAGCAGTGTTGCCAGGAGGTGAGAAAAAAAGAGGCTAAGTTAGATTTTAAAAAAGGTTCAGAAAAGACAAAATGTCCCAAAAAATAAAGCCAGAAAAATTCAAAAATATTTTTTAATTATTTTTTATTTTTTTTTTTTTATTAGATTTTGATATTTTTTAAAGATATTGTAATAAATTTGTACTCAATAAGTACATTAATTTAAAAAATTCAAGCCTTGGAACATTTTTCTGAAAGCCGATATGAATTCAAATGTAAAAATATTTTAAACATGATATATTATTGAAAAAACTAAAAATTTTCATGTAGAATTAATTTGACTTGAATTTAAAATTCCCTTTTACTGTAGATTTCTACTGAATTAAAGTGTAATGCAAGTTTAATTCAATGCTTGAAATACATTTGCTTTCAACTTGAATTCCAGAAAAAATGATTATTGGGAAAATAAAAATAGAACGGCTGTCAATAAAATTATCCAATTAAAAATCATCCATAAATTTCCCTTATAAGTTTGCTTTATATTTCATATGAAAAATTACATAATGTTTTAAATTGAATTGATTTTTTCTTTTTGAATCATAATTTCTTTTTGATTAATCATTTCCAAATTTTTTAATTGTATTTATAAAGAGTTTCTATGGTTAATGAAGTTTATTAAAAAAATATAATAATTATAATAATTGATCAAGTAAGTCCATAAAATGAGTTGCAGAATGAGTTGCCGCAAGCATTTTTGTTAAATATAAATAATTTGGATTTTTTGTGCGAATTAATACACAAAAATGCTTAAATGGATAATTCTGTAAAAATAAAATTAGTAAAAGCAAATAAGAAATTATATTCCTCTTTGTTTAAATTTTGGCCTTTTTATGGCAATTTTAAGAATCAAAAAAGGCTAAAAAAAAAACTAGAAGCTAAAACGAAAATTTTGAGGTCTAAAAACAAAATAAAAAGACAGATTTAGCCTTAAAACGGCTAAACTGGCAGCACTGATTGTAAGTATTACTTGCAACATCCCCTAAAAGAATTTAAATATTTTATATACTTGTTATACTTTTATTTTTTCTTTTTGCTATTTTAACTTAAAGCTAAAAGTACTTACAGATATGGAAAGAGCTTTTTCATATATTTTATGGAAAATTTTTTTTTCTTTTTATGTTAAATTGAGTTTGTTTGTAATGCAGTTTGAAAAGTACAGTATGTTAAATTAAAGGTTAGAGTGACATATGTAGTTTTTACTATAAATATTTTCAAGTTTTCATTTAAGTTTTCCAATTATTTGGTAATGAGATAAAGGATTAATTAATATTAAGAAAATGCATTGATCCTCATGTGTTCGAAACTTATTATGAAGTCATTTATTTAAAATAATATTGATTACTTGGTAATGCAATAAATAATAAGCTGTCATTATTAATCTTAAGATGAAGTATGTCTTCATAGGTATACATAACAAAATTGTCATTAAATGAATAATTCAGCTTACAAAAATTAAAACAATGCACAGTGTCACAATTTGGCAGTTTTAGAAGGACAAAATTCCAGTTTAGAGATATTGGACTGAAAATTTATATTCTTTTAATAGACAAGGGTAAAAAATTCCACTAAAAATGGGCGGGCACAATCACTGCCAAACCCACGCTGAACAATTTTTCATTTATGTTTGAATATCGCACAGGATCTAATCACATCAATCTTAGTGTAATATTTGCATAACAAATTTTTTTAAAATTTTGAAATAATTCTTAACAATTTGCTAATTTGAGGTAGCAGAAATTTTTTTATCAAATAAAATTTTATGGATGTTCTTTTGTATAAATTTCGTATTTTTAAATTAGAACTCGATGGAACTTTTTACTTTTAGCCCTATATATAATACTATATATTTTTTTATTATTTGATTTCTTTCAAATAAAAAATAGTTTTAAATAAAAATAATAATTTCAATAACTGTTGTATCTATTGAGATATATGCAGTTGAATTTAACTTATTTCTTCACAAAAATTTTAAATAAAAATAATGTTTCAACTTTAAAAATTTATAATTCGCGTTATAGACACTTTCCAATATTTTGAGTTTTTTTTTCCGTAATATATGATATGTTTACTAGTAAATGCGAATAAAGATATACTACAATTAATAAGCTTTTATTCTCGTATTTTGATTTTGTTTAGGGGTGTTATATTCAAATTTTAAAGTTAAAAGAAAAATTAATTTATTATTAGTTTTTAATAAAAAAATATTAATAATATTTTCTGGAATACCCTCCATAAGAACTTGTGTTTTGGTCTAATTTTTTTAAATTCTATTTTATTTTTTAGTCAGATTTAAGTATTCCTTAATTATTTTTTACCATGTTCAAATATATTTAAAATGAATAGATTTCTCTGGACAGTTTAGTGGATTAGCCTCCTTTGGTACATAGCAGCATCACTTACTTGATGCCACTCAATTACATTTTCGTTGTAATTATGATACCAAGGAATCTTTTCTGGCGGCACTCGTTTGCGTTCATTTCCCTGTTACAAGTATCATTTGTTATGAATGAAATGCTTTTTTCTCATCCCCATATATACAAATGTCTTTCCAGACCAAAAGTTTATTCGACAATTACGTTGTTTTTTTATACGATACATATCTGATACATTTTCCGTAATATTTGTGATATGGAATTCATGATCAGGATGTTGTAAAAAGTACGCCAGTACGTGCTTTTTTATCACCCTTTAGGCAGCATTCATATTAAAAAAAAAAAATCTCAATAATTTTCGTCCTCTCTTTTGCCTTCACATTTTTTCTAGCGTCCTTATTAGAAACTTCTTTTACTTCGTGGCTGAAGAATATTTTCTAAATATGAAAAATTTTATTTTTCTGTTAAATTATTCTAATACATATTAAAGTAAAAATACATTAAATAATTATAACTGTATAGTTTCTAACTAATCATCTTATGTGTTGTTAGGAAAGCGAAATTTAATTTATTTAAATCTCTTTAAAATAGAATAATTATTTAAAAACATTTTGTACTCAAATATGGATATTAGACTGCACCAAAATTTATCGACTTTTGAATTTTGACCGGAACTCCACCTAGAATCGTTCATTGGATTGTAGAAAGATAAAAGATTCAACGAAATTTAAAGAATATGTCACATTCCACTCAAAGATGTAAAAACTTTCTCTTAAAGTTCGTATTATTTTGTCTGTGATCCTACAGTCTGTAAACAACTTTTTCTTTGGCTATCAGGATCGTAAAATTTGTGTATTTTTTAGGACTCAAGAAACTGTATTTCCCCACTCACCTGCTGCATTCCTAGCAATTATTTTATACATTCGACATGTTTTTTCGTAATAAATTTGAATTATGCTTTTGTGTGTTTTTTGTTCAATTTTTATTTTCAGAAAAAAATAATTTTACTATTACAACCAAATTAAGCAAGTTAATGGTGCTTTTTTCATATATAATAAAAGTTATACGCCCTAAAGTGTACACATTTTTTCATGAGCAGTCATTAATAAAAATCTTCTATTAGTACACGTAACATTTTCTCATTTGTGTCCGTTTTCTATAGTAAGAATTGATTGCTTAACTGAACTCAATTTATACAGTATTGGCTCATTTATTACAATGTAATCTATAGTAATACAAAAGGTCAATAAAACGTGAAATAGTGATCCCTAGTAACCCACAGTGTTCATTTTAAGGACACAATATTTGACTCAGAAGCATTTAATTACTCTAGGTTATTTGCCATATTTATTTATTTTTCTCTTCTCAGCATAGATAACATATGCTCAGTTGAATTTTCACTCTCTTGGGAATACATTTATCTTCTTCAGTGCTAGATCAATATAGAATCTTTAATAAATATGAATTTATTGGTCTTCTTAGAAACGTGATCTTCTTTAAATAACATATGCTCAGTTGAATTTTCACTCTCTTGGGAATACATTTATCTTCTTCAGTGCTAGATCAATAGAGAATCTTCAATAAATATGAGTGTATTGGAGTACTTCCACTGGAAGTACTCCAGTGGATTTTCTTAAAAACGTGATCTTCTTTAAGTTCTCTTGTTTATTCAGTGTACATATATTTTCGAAATCGTGCGGTATTATCCTACTTGAAAAAATGTTCTCTTTTGTACTCATATTTATAGTCTCCATTGGCATTAGAGTTGCATATATATAAACAAGCAATCATCTTCATAATATGGAGCCTAGTTCATTAATTCCCACTTTAGACTCCTTTCTTGTGTCTTGGTAAAATCGACTTTACTTAATGCTAATCTTGTAAAGCTTATTCTCATCACTACTTCCAAGAGTCCTGTTATAATGGAGAATTAATTAACTACAGAGTAGCGGCTTTCTGAAAGATATTATTTTAAATAAAAAATTTAGGATTTGATTGTTGCATTTATTGGTTAAACATATTTTTATATAAACAGTTCGATGTCAACTTTTTTAAGACTCTAACTTCGACTTCTAAAAACTCCACAAGAAAAATCCTAACAGTATCAAATCACATAATCTCTGTTGAAGACACAAGTGTATGGGAAGAAATTGACTGCCTCGAATTTAAAGGCTTTAAAATATTCAATATTTATTGTCTACTTAATTAGACTCTATTCAACTGCCCCTTGAATAGAGTCCAGTATTTTTTTAATTGGTTGTAATTGGCGTAAAATAAACGTTATCCCATTGGTGGCATTCAAAAAATACCTAAACTGTAATAACACGACTCTAAAACTAATAAAAAAGGGAAAAAAGTGAACTATTTTAGGAATGGAAGCAATCTTTTTGGATAATTTTAAAATATACTCATTTTTTCTGAGTTTGAATTAATAAAGACACAACAAGAGTTTTCCTCTTGTAGTTAATATTGTAGAGTGCATTTCTTCCCGTAAACTTAAACGTTCGATTCTGTACATCCAGAAAAATATCGTCCGCATACGTGTACATTTCGTGTTTAAATTATTTTTTTAATATTTAAGTTCACAGAGACAAAACGATCAAGTGCTTCCAAAAAAGAACATTTTCACAACTTCAAAAGTAGAACTAAGAACATATTTTCTGCTTTTTTGGAAGTTATTAATAATTACTTCCAAAAAAGTAAAAAAAAAACAAAGTATTTTTTGCAGGAAAAAGTGTTAATGTTAATATTTTTATTATCTTTTTATAAGGCTGAAACAGATTTTTTATTAAAAAATTTTATAAACATAGTTGTAAAAGAAGTACTTCAAAAGGAATGAACAAGAAGCATAAAAAAAGAATATCCTACCAAAGACAACCATCTTCAGCACTTCTTCCAATGACAACACAATGTTAAAATTATTACTTTTTCAGGACTTTTTCACTTCTTCTGCTGGGTTATTATAATATCCTTCTATCGCTGATTTACTTTTGTTACTAACTGTACTGCATCTATACGTTTCTTTTATTGCCTGCAATATATTATTTTTTTGTATATTTTTTAAGTTTTTTTTCTCTATTCTTCTGTTCATATAAAGTTGTTGTTTTAACATCTTTCTTCGTTTTTTATTTATAAATTCTCCTTGTCTTTTTTCTTCTTTTCCATCGTTTTTTTTTTTTTTTTTTTTTCAAACAATTGTTTCACAATTCTTAAGGGATAAAAGTACTTGCACTTAATACGTTTTCTTCTTTTTTAACTTTTTAACTTTACATAGACTCTCTACTTTTTCTTCATGTTCCAAATCATAGTTGCCAGATAAATTTGATTAAAAATTGTCAAACTTTGAAAAAAAAAAACAAAAAGAGAAAAAAAAATCGTCAAATCAACTATTTGAAATTATCAAAAAATCGTCAACATCAATAATTAGAGTTTTCATACATATGTTAATGAACATTTTTTTTTTATGAAAAATTAAATTTTATATAAATAAATTAATAAAATTACATAAATTTTGTATTGCTGTCAGCCTGTCAGCGTACATGATTGAACCGAATATATTATATTGGTTCCCATAAACCTTTTCTATAAATGAACCATTTATATTGACAAATTTGAGAAGATTTTTATTTAAATTGTTAACATTTTAGTACCAATTTACCTTTTAAGAAAAATATATTAAAAATGGTGAATATAGTTCTGAATCTCCTTTTAGAAAAATCGTCAAAATGACGATAAATTGTCAAATCTGGCAACAATGTTCCCAATACGTTTCTTTTACTTTTTACTTTATGTTATGCTTTCTATAGCTAAGTTCAGATTACGCAAATATTTGACACGAAATATTTCATCGTGTTTTCACACAGTTTTTTCGACTAAATACAGAGTTGATTTTTTGTTCATATTAGGCGCATTTATTTGATGTTTTTTGTTTGAAGAAACAGCTATCAAATATCGAAAAAAAAGATAAAGGGAAAAAGATTTTAAGCCTGTTTAAATTTCATGCAAATTATTTATTCAAAATTATTTCATTAAACACACAATTACCATTAATTTACTTGACAATAATTATTAAGTGAATTTATAGGAAAATCGTATTTTTTATTTTCTTTTAATCAATTTAAAACAATTTTCTGATTGAATTTCGGCATATGTGGATGTCAAGGTAATGTTTGTAGGGTTTTTATTTAATGTAACGAAACGAAAATGGTATTTATTTTAAATACAAATATTTACAAAATTTACAAAGTAAAATATTTAGATAGATTTTTGAAATACGAACTATTATCGATCGATTAATTGCAAGATTTAATACGCCCACTAACGAAAATTATTTAAAAATATATATATATATTTAAATTTATTGGTAAGTAATTTACGTTTATACACAAGAACAGTCCTGTTACCTTTTCTCGTCATTTACAAAACAGTTTAAAGTTTGTTAACATAAAAACAAAAATTTTTTTCTACTCAAGCCGTGCACCGCATTTTGGTGAACAAAAATTCGCCCAAAACAATGGCAAATATTTTACATCTTGTGTTCACACAATGTTCACACTTGTCACATTTTTGACTTAAGGCAAATATTATTGTTTGACCAAAATCAGCTGTTTTCTTGTTTGGTTCGTAAAAATATTTATTGTTCACATTAGGCAAATGAAGCTTTTGTAAAAATCTTCAAATATTAGCGTAATGTGAACTTAAGTTATGTTTTATATTCGTGCAACTGACTTGCATTTTACGTAATTTTTTTTTGCATCTCTCCTTTTTTCGTTTTTGCATTCGTTGCATGCCTTTAGGGTTTACACGTATTTCACACTTTTTTTGTTTTCTTTTTCTTTGTTTTTTCTTAAGTAGATTTTTTCTAATTTTGTTTATTCTTTTCATCATTAAAGTGTTTTTAAGTCTAGTTTTTTTTCAATTTTTGTCTATTTGTGTTTGCTTACTACAATCATAATGATATTTTTATATCCTGCTGAGGTTTTAAGGACCTACTTTGCTTAGTTGCATTATTATGCTTAAATAAATATGAGAGTACCTTTTTATTGCTTAAAACATTTTATAAATTAAATTTGTTTAATAAAATAGAAAATAGAACTTTTTCAATGATAAATTGTTATTAAGAAGTTTTTTTTTCTGTTTTAAAGTAATGACACAAGAGATAAAATTTGAATTTAATACAATCTTAAAAAGTAGAATAAAAATGAATCCTTAACTCCAGTTCTGCAACTTAGATGAACGCTGATATAACATGTGAGATATCGCCGGCAGAAGAGAATAACCTATAAATCCTATAAGCTATCATTATTTTCAATCAATCATAGAGTAAACATGTCCTTTTTATTTAAGAAATTCCCACTTTTTAGCACAATTTTTATATATTTTTTTAAAATATAAAACAATCATTAAAGGGAAAAAAATTTTACAAAAAGTATTATTTCTTTTAGCAATTTTCAAAATGCACATGCACACACACTAACAAACTTTCGTATATGTGTATTTTTTGACAGTTCTTCTTATAAGATAGTTGTGTAGAGAAATCTCATCACAACAGTCTCATAATACTAATATTTGAATCTACACGTGAAATAATTCTCTCAGAGAGCGAATTTGACACTCTCTATCAGAAAAATCTTACATCTTCTGTTACGTGTAAATGGGCTGTAAAGGTAATTAGGGATAAAATTATCCCACTATCTCAAATTGTAGTCACCCACACAATAATTGTTTTTAATTTCGTTAACTATAAGAGTCTGGAGATTCCTAATAAACTTACAGTTTTAGAGCAATTTTATACTCAGTGCTAATCGTAAAAGTATTTAACACCCAGTTAAAGAGTAAACAAAAATCTCATTAAATTGAACAAAAATCAATTAACCGAATAATGAAAGTGAAATAAGAGTGTATGTATGTGACTTATTCCATGGTATATGCATTTTTTCTTCCTAATCTTCAACATGTACCCACTAACACGTTTTTATGGCAAAAAAAAAAAAAAAGCGCAAAGATTGTGTGTGACGCTTTGCATTCATTTAATCATTCCGTCTCATAGTTGGCAACATCTACAACAATGCTGGCGATGACAATGATATTTTTGCCAATGATGATTTTGCGGCATTGCAAAGAAGAAAACAAAAACAAACGGAAAAATAACCCAACAAAAACTTTACTTTCCTGGTAAGCTAGCAGGTAACAAAAATAAATTAATTATTTTTTGCCTGAATAACTAGGTATTTTCGTTCGAGTTTTTATGCTCTAGGGATACTCAAAAATATGTACTTAAACAAAAATAAACGTAAAAAAAGCTCAAAAAATTTTTTCCCTCAGTGAGATTTGAACTTGGGGTTGAACCAACAACCTTCTGGTTGCTAATCCAGCGCTCTAACCAACTCATCCACGTAATTGTAATATTAATGTAATATTATACTATTGAGTACTTATTTATGTAATACAGAATAGGTAAATAATAATGACGCCTCATTACCAAGAAACTACTTTAATAAGTAGTTGCCATTACCGAAAACCAAAAACTTTTTGCTGGGAAAAAACACATCTTAATCTGTGATGCTATTTTCTTGTTTTCTTTTTTCTCTTTAGTTTTATTTGATGTTTATTTGTTGTATTTCTTGGAAAGAATACGTAGTAATTTATTTTCATATAAAAAGAAATCGTTAAAAGCAATAAAAAAGAAAACCTCTAGGTTTCTTTTTTTTTTTTCTTACGCTATAAAAACTAAAATAATGATGTACTACTCAAGGTCATGGTAGAAAGTTTTTTGAGAATATTTTGACAGGAAAATGCTTTTGTTCTATATCGCAGTGTCACAATGAGTTACAGTATGTTAAGAAAATACTTTTACATTGAAAGAAAACGTGACTTTTTCCATAATTTGACTTTAAAAAAGTATATAGTTTTCAGCTAAAGTAATATTTTTAATACGGCTATATTAAGTAATATATTTATTAATATATAAAAGGAAGAAAAATAACATATAAAGATTTTAAATATTAAAAAGAGAGCCAAAACACAAAAATTTTCATGTCAAGAAATTCTTTTTATATTTATAAAACGGCTAAAAAGAAAAAATCACAAAACTACGGGATTTAACATATAATATGACAGCATGTGTGGGCACAAATTTAATGTGGTATTCTAGTGTGGACACTTTGCTGGTATATTCAACACTTTTTGCGATTAAACAATAGCTGCATTATCACTCTTTGTCCCTATGTGTTTGGAGCCATTATTTCAACATAACTTGAATTTTGGCTTGTTGTCCTTTATAAACTCTAAATCTAGACCGTTTTATTAAACGATCTTCTAAAGCCTTCAAATATTGCTGCATATTTATACTATTTTATAAAAATACAGCATTTCCAACTACCTTAAAGAAAATACTAAGAATATCTTTAAATTTTAAGAAAATATTTTAAATATGAAGGTATATGTATCTCTCTTTTTTATTTCAAAAGGCTTACTAAAGGCTTTTGAAGGTTTCCGCCATACTCTATTTGGATTCAATTATACTACAACATTATTTTAGAATTCCCATAAAATATAAATTCGCCCTAGAAGTTTGTAGGCTTATCAGCACGCATCATAGAGAATGACATTAATTTTCCAACATTTTGGCCCAATAACAGTATTTCTTTTCTCGTAGCTTTCAACCTTTATGTGTATTCGTTCAGTGTTTTTCTTATTGTTTCTAGAAGGACAAACATGACATACTCTTCCTGTAATCCTTTAACAGGAGAACTTTTCTACGTTCTATTATGCCTGATATTTTATGCAGACTGTTTGTTACTACTAGATTTAAGCTTCACAGTTTCGTTCATTTTTGGAGCGATTTAATACGCTATTAAGTATTTGCTTTAATATAATGAATACAAATGTATTCATCTTTGACACTTTTTCCGATTTAGGGGTTATAATAATCCCTAAAAAGGTTTATTTTTTGTAGTTCTTTCACCTGACATACTTAATATGTAATTTGAGATATATATTATTGACTAGAACGCATATTCTTTTATTACCTTTTATTACGTGATTATAAAAACGATAAATACATTCCAAAGTACCAAGAATTGTTTCAAATAGCAAAAAAAAAAATAATGCATATGTAAAACAATTTCTTCATAGGTAGATTAAAGGGTATGTGTATTTTTTTTTAACTCGTTAAAGAAATATACATAAAACATAATGTAAAAAAAAAAATTTGCAATGTCAAAACATTAGCGAATTTTGTAGAATAAAGTTGTAAAAACAATTTTTTAACATACTGTATGTATGTTATAGAAAAGTAACGTAGGAAGAGCATAAATGTAATTAGTTTAGTATTAGTACACAATTTTTAATATAAGGCAAAACTACCCCAATAACACAGTGCAGCAAGAAAAAATTGTCTCAATAATTCCAACGCAAAATGAAAGAGTACCATTAGTCCAGCAAAACCCCCGAAGGGTTTTTCAAAGTTGGTTCGAATTTCGGTTTTATTGTCTCTTGAAATTCGAATTTTTCGGAGTCCTTTTTTTCAATGTGATTGGAAATGAAAAACATTTAAATTATTTAATTCAAATGCTACTACATTATTACTACAATTTTACCAGATGCTACACCCTATACGTCCATTTTTGTCATAATAGTATTTACTTTATTTAACTTGATGTTATGTTTTATTTACTGGCAAGATTGAAAAGAAAATTGTCAAATATAGTGTGATCCATTTAGAGGTTTTTAATTTATTATTATTAAAATAAATAGATTTGGATATCGGAATCTTAATTGTGACCCGAAAGAACATTCACTAACATTTACTTTTTGAAAATAATTTCATTCAAATGTTGGCCGTGACTACGCAGTAGGTGGTCAATTCGGAAGGTCCAATTTTCGATCTACTCACACGGATAAAATTTTATACTATACAATATCTTCGATTCCTTAAGTATGTAAGATACTATCGGAATTTTAAAGGAAGTAGCAAAATTGATATTAACTGAAAAGTTCATTTGAACTTTTAAAAAAATAATTATTTACAAAAGTGGATACGACACTTTTATTAATATTATATTCTATATAACCTTTCGAAGGATGAACTATATATTTGCGCAAAAAAATAGTTAAATCGGTTGAATAATAACTACTCATTAAACATAATCTTATTATAAAAAAATAGGTGTAAAAAGGGAGAAAAATTTAATAAAAATCTTCCATAATATCTAAGAGAAGTTCTGCATTCTATAAAATAATATATGCCCATAAATACATTGAAATTTACTGATTTAAATGTTTTTTTTTTTTTTTTTTTTATTTTTACACATAATGGAAAAAGTACTCCAAAATATTCGAAATTTAAAAGTCCATAAAATCAAAATTCGAACTAACTTTTGCAAAATCAATTTTAGATTTTATAAATCTGATAGTATACTTTAATTTCGCATTGGAATCATTGAGCCAATATCTGATGACCCAAAATTTTTGTATTAAAGAACATATATAATCGCTTCTAGAATCCATGAATAATCTAGTTTTTGAGAAGAGAAGCTCACACACAATATTCATATTAAGGTATTTTGAATTAAATACATTCTTTGGTCTTATTTTTACTTGGTATATGTTTTTATACCCACCATCCAAAAATATTGGATATAGAAAGAGTGCAAATCTTCTAAAAAGGAAAGCATTTTATAAAGTACCTTATTTCAAAAAAATACTATTTTTCTACAAGAGGGTAAAAATTTTTTTCCAAAAGACAGACACAAAAACTCGACTCAGAAGTTCCAATTTTCAAGAAAAAAAAAATATATATTTTTCCCCCCAAAAAAGTTCAAAAAATCTCCGATTTTATTTCGAAAATTAGCTAAGAACTTTTGCAAAAGAATATATAAATTTTATAAAATTTACCATTTTTAAGTACCTAGGTACTAATTTTCAAGTAATATCAATTTTTCAATTCAAAATTTCAAAAATAGTATTAAAAAACTCAATTTTCAAAAAAATAAATAAAGCAAAATTAGACTTTTTTTTAGGAAAGTAGCAATTTAAACATTTTCAAAGAAGTTTTTTTTCCTACAAAAAAGCACTAATTTTCCAAAAAGTACCTAATCGCCTACTTTATTTAGAAAACTAGCTAAGGCTTTTTTTCAAAATAATATACCAATGTTAATAAATGTACCATTTTGTTTTTAAAGTACCAATTTCCCAAAGCACAAATTTTCAATTAAAAATGACAAATTACAATAAAGTAAAACAATAAAAAAAAAAGAAAATCATTAACAAAAGTATCAACTTTCAAAGATGTAAAAAGTCGGAGGCTTTGTCATTAAGAAGCATATGTACTCCTTTAAAAAAAAAGTACTAAGTTTAGAAAAAAACTATTGCTTGTAAAATGTTACAGTTAGAATTTTCCAAAAACTACAAAATCGCCGATTTATTATAGAAAATTAGTGAAATCTTATCTTTTCTTTTTAATGTGTGTTAATAATGGTACTTTTTTTTAATAAAATGTCAATTTAAAAAAATAATAATAATAATAAATAAAAATAAATAAAAAGAACTGCAAAATCAGAGGTCATTCTTTTAAAGTTCTGATTAAAAAATCTAATTTTTTTAGAAAATACAATATCTTTTATGTACAATAAGAATCTACCAGTGTTGATATAAATTTTATAGAAAAAAATTCTATAAAATAAAAGCTACAATTTTCAAAATTAAAAATAATTTTTAAAAACGGAATCTGCTGTAATTTAAACAACAAATTAAAGGACATTACATAAAAATGAAAATAAAAAAATTAAATGTATTAGAAGTACTAATATTCCAAAAAGTACCATTAAAAAACAATTGCTAAATAGTAAAAAAAATTTTAGAGCTCGAATTGTTTAGATTTTTTAATGGAATACATTTTTTTGTAAATACTACTTGGTAAAAAGTTATGAATCAAAAGGATCTTACAAACATATTTTTATAAAAAAAAAAATTAAGGCAGCAATTTTTAAATTTTGGTAATAGGTAGTATTTATTTCATACGTTACAAAGTAATGAGAAGTAGTTATTTATAAAAACAATAAAAAATAATTATTTGCTGGTAATGACCTAAATAAGTTGTGTTTTATTATTATTACTCAGAAGAGTATTTATTATTACATAAAACATATTGAAATATGTGTTAGTATGTAGTTTAGTAAGTAGTACTACTTTGCTTGGTGCTTGTAAGCATACGAGTAACTAAATGTTTGCCTATTTTTTATAAGTACCTTCGTAATGGTTAGTCATGAATTCTTTTACATTGTCATACAAAGGTAATACAAAAAAAGCAATTTTTTTCTGCGGCTCTTTATATTATATATTCGATTTTATTTTATAAATTTTTCGGTTCATTGGCAGTTATTTTACTTAAAGAACTTTCACAAAAAACAATCCTACATATTTTCAAATGAAAAGCTAGTAAATACCCAAATGAATTTCTTTGTATAGTTATATATTTACTTAAACAAAAAACTATCATTACAACAGCAAACCACAAAATAATTTAAAATAAAAACCTTCTCGTATAATTCATTGAAAAGCTGCTGCAATAAAATTTCTTTTAAAAATAATATAATTATTTGCTACACATTTTTTATCTATAACATCCATTGGTATGTTAGCTTAACTTAGTTTAGTTTCGAAAAACCACAAAAATCAATAGACAATTATAATTAACGTTGATTTGGCACGCAAATATTAGAACACACTGCTGCAACCGCAATTTTACACAGAAAACAAAAATGTCAAACCAACATGATAAACACACACATGACATTTCAGATACATACTGAAAGCAAAAATAAAACAGAAAAAACTGACAAACAAGACAACAATCAACTACTCGTATAAATGAATGATCAGTTCAATCAATAGCTACTATATACCCACTGCATATATATTCATGTAAAGAAAGAAAAAAAAATGCATCCAAAAGCAAAATGACGTACTGACTTTATTTAGTTCATTTTGAATAGAAAGATTTTAAACAGCAGAGGTTTTTTGGGGTGATAGCCAGAGAAATGACAACACACACTTAGAATGAAATCAAACTATCAATTGATGTCTAAATGTCCTTCAAAGACAATTGCCAACAACAGCAGCAAAAGAAAAACAGAAAGGAAAAATATAATGATAGAAGAGAATAAAAAAGAAAGAAATTCTGGCACTAAAACAGTTAGGATTAAATAAAAAGCAGTCTTAAAGAGATAGTAAGTGGGCGGATCAATAAGTCCGTGACTTTTCGAACTTCCCTCGTAGTTATATGAAATGCAACACTATTCCCATCAAGTACCACCTGTTAATAGACTACTGTCAAATTTTGAGCAAGTGTCATTTACTTTGCGTAAAAAATAGAATTTTTCGAGGTCCTTAAAATAGGCATTTGTTTGGTCAATAATTTCATCTTTGGAGCTGAATATCTTTCCACCATTTCTTTAGGTTTGGAAATAGGAAGTAGTCTCTAAGGGCTAAATACGGAGAATATGGTGGATGAAGTACTACGAATTGGTACTTCATCCACCATATTCATAGAATTTTTCCATTGAGACTGTACACGTGTTTATGGTCAATTGAGAGCAAACGTGGCACCCATCTTGCAGCCAGCTGATCATTTAAAATCGAAACCACAATTTCATATGAAATGCCTATGGCATCAACAATTTCACGTACTTTTATTCTTCGATCGGCCAACACTGTACTGACCTCAATTGGCCGTCCAGAACGTTCAGCGTCATTTGTGCGACCACAACGAAGGTCAGTAAACCACTTTTTTTTGATGGCGCAGAGTCCCCATAGTATTTATCGATGTTTTCCTTGGTTTGATTGATGTTTAATGAGCACTCGAAATTCACTTTTTTCCATTTTTAGAAAAATACACATATATATGTTTTGATCAGCTGTTAAACGCAAAGTAAATGACGACACTTGCTCAAAATTTGACAGTAGTCTATTAACAGGTGGTACTTGATGGGAATAGTATTGCATTTCATATAACTATGAGGGAAGTTCGAAAAGTCACGGACTTATTGATCTGCCCTCGTATTAATAATTGAGCAGTTCAAGAGGTCAGATACTCCACTTTCATTCTATATTAATAGTTTTGTTCAGTTAATATAAATACAGCTTTAAAATATCCTTAATGTGCTATTTTTTTTACCTGAGATTGTTGGTAATTTTGTTTTCCGTTAGTTTAACTAAACTAAATGACTGACTCTGACTTTAATTTCATTGTGCGGTTGGTCAAATACTATTTATCGTACAAATATCTATGAATGAACCTGACAAATGAAAAATTGAAAACTTTTGTAAATGTAGCAGCAACAACAACATAATTGTAATTGCAACAAATGACCCAAAGCTATCAAGAGTAAAAGTAAAAGTTTAATTATATTTAAAAGAAGTAAAATAACAATAAAACGAGAGTTATTGCCATTCATGGTTTACTGCAATGCCACTATTTACTCGTATTGACCAACAACATTTTGCAAATAATCGGATACTAAATACAACATTCACACTAATGTTTAAAGCTTTCTCTAAATGGATTGTTACACAGCATGAGAGAGTAGCTGTAAATCAAACACCCCCACTGAGACCAACTGCTTCTACTCTACTCTAACTGTCTTTGTCCCTTTTAAAACGTTTGACTATAATTTGATTTTGGCTCAAGTGACTTTTCAAGTGTCTGTCTCTCTCTCTTTCTCTGTGTGTGTTGTAATGTATGTGTGTGATGTGGTAGTTTATTTGATTGTTGCCCTTAAGTTGTTTCAAATGCCACAATCTTAAAGGACACCACTACCACCAACTATAGGCAAAGTATTGTTGTAAATAAAATGAATATAACCACAAGACGAATTACTTCCGTTGGACTTATTGTTCTTCTTCTATTTTGCATTTTTCTTTCTGTTGGTTATTGTTGGTGGCATGTTGCAAGAAAAAGTGATTGCAATAAGAAACATGCCTGCTGCATTGCAAAAGTTAGTAGTTATTAATTGTTGTGTATTTTGGTTGTTTTATAACAATAGAGACCTATAAATTGACTTGTTTAGAGAGTTGTTTTGCATTGGCAATTGTTATATAAATTAAAGGATTTGAATATGTGGGAGGAAATATTTTTGAAATTCTTAAGGTATTTATCATTAATTGCAAAAAAATCTTTGGGACCTTGAGCTTATTTAGCATTATTTAAAGAAGGTAGATACGTTAAGGTGCATCGATTTTTATGAAGATAAACAATTTTACAAATATACTCCCCAAATACAATTTTTAAATTTTTGTCAAAAAAAATTTTAGTATGTAATAGACACATGTCGAATAACACGTAATAAGCAAAAATTTATTTGCAGTTAGTTTTCATTCTCGTGAAATGAAGATTTTAGTAAAATTTTCTAAGAATTTTTTTCAATACTATTTTATTAAAGTTTGAATATTTCATCCATTTTCCAGCGTAATTTAGATTTTAGAACATCAATGGAATGGTCTTATTCAGTACTATTGATAGATGTATTCATTTAACCCGTTAGTAACAAAAGTAATATTTTGGGATCACCGGTCCATAATAGGTTAAGTTAATTTTTATGGCAAATAAATGATAAGTTAATAAAATAAATGTCACAAGAAGCATAAATTTGTTCAAAAACTATAAATTTGTGTAGAATAGCGACTAAACTTCAAAGAATTTCTTTTTATTACTGCGGTTAAAAAAAAAAAAAAAATTATTATATTTTTCGCAAATTTATTGACATTTAAGTATAATATACAATTCCATACAACTTATTTGCAAAAATTACTGACCTTTTGGGAACTACATGTATAAAATTGACCCTTTTGCTTTTAAAGGGTTAATTATCTACAATTAAATTACATGTATTAGAATAGACTTTTCTAATGGTACCTTAAAGCTCAATACAATATATACAATTACAATTACATGTTTAAATAATGAAAATACGAGAGCGGATCAACAAGTCTGTGACTTTTCGAACTTCCCTCGTAGTTATATGAAATGCAACGCTATTCCCATCAAGTACCATCTGTTAATAGACTACTGTCAAATTTTGAGTAAGTGTCGTCATTTACTTTGTGTAAAAAATAGGATTTTTCGAGGACCTTAAAATAGGCATTTGTTTGGTCAATAATTTCATCGTTGGAGCTGAATCTCTTTCCACCGAGCCATTTCTTTAGGTTTGGAAATAGGAAGTAGTCACTAGGGGCTAAATCCGGAGAATATGGCGGATGAGGTAGCCCAATTTTGAAGGTAATTGATGTGGATTATCCCGCGTTCATCCCAAAAAATTGTTGCCATCACCTTATTGGCCGACAAACTTACCTTGGCCTTCTTCGGAGCAAGTTCACCCGGGGAACCCATTGTTTAGAATGCTGCTTGGTCTCCAGAGTACAGCAAAGGATCCATGTTACATCCACAGTTACAAAACGCCACAAAAACTCATTCGGATTGCGGTTAAACAACTCCAAACAATCCTTTGAAGTTTTCACACGTTTACGATTATGGTCAATTGAGAGCAAACGCGGCACCCATCTTTGCAGATAACTTTCTTAAACCCAGCTTATCATTTAAAATCGAAACCACACTGCCATATGAAAAGCCTATGGCATCAACAATCTCACGCACTTTTACTCTTCGGTCGGCCAACACCATATCGTGGATTTTTTCGACATTTTCGGGTGTACTGACCCCAATTCGCCGTCCAGAACGTTCAGTGTCATTTGTACTTGTGCGACCGCAACAAAAGTCAGTAAACCACTTTTTTACCATTGAAATCGATGGTGCAGAGTCCCCATAGTATTCATCAAGCTTTCCTTAGTTTGATTGACGTTTTTTTTTTTTTTTTTTTTTTTTTTTTGCTGCAAAAATAATGTTTAATGAGCACTCGAAATTCACTTTTTTCCATTTTTAGAAAAATACACGAGGTTGTATGTTTTGAACAGCTGTTAAACGCAAAGTAAATGACACACTTGCTCAAAGTAAATAACTACGAGGAAAGTTCGAAAAGTCACGGACTTATTGATCCGCCCTCGTATTGCTTCCGTAAAAAGTTGAGAGGCAAAAGGTGTGTTAAGACTTTTTCGATCTCATTCTTTATATCATTAATTTGAGTTTGAGTATCTTCGAAATGGTTATAGATATCAGAGCCGTATAAAGTGATTTATGAAGATTTCAGAAATGTGAATTTCAGACAAATCGATATAATTTTACTATATATATTTTAGCATTAAATATATTCTTATTTGAAATTTCAGTTTAGTAAATGGAGTCAATAGTTTTTCTGATTTCTATAATTAAAGTGAAATATTGGTAAAAATTTTAATTTTGGAGAAACTATAAATATTGTAATCTATAATAGAAATTTTCAGTTATTCTCGACTATATCTTTGATAATAGTAATCCCACAATACCCAAAAATCGGTGAAAATCCCAAAACTGACATTTTTTCAATTTTGTCCATAAAGTCCACATTTATTGTAAGTCCGGAAAAAACACGTTTGCAAACATTTAAGAAACATCGGAGCTTACGGAACTGTATTCTGTTTGTAGATTTATGCTTTGGGTTGTTAGAATGTATAGACTAAAATCAAAATTTTAATACAAAATAGATCAAATTCGATAGGTTCTGTACTTAGCTCTAATGGGTGACTGACTTCGTTTTCTACTTTAGAATTATCTTCGTGAAGATATCTTTTAGAAAAGTATAAAGTTGTAGAAAAATGAGTGTAGATATTTTTCTTCCGGTCAAAAAACACACAAAAAAAATCATAATTTTTGCAATTTTCAAAATCACAATTTTATATGATCTGTATATGTATATTTTAGAAGCTACAGATTTATATCCAAATCTGCTCCATTGGCTACGTCAAATTCAGGTTGATGTAAAATTGTAAAAACATGTTTAATTTATTTTTTTAATTGGTTTAAAAAATAGATATTTTTGACCTTTAAATAGAAATTCAAAATGTTTATTATAGAACTTCTGCAAAAAATATAATTTTTTGGTATTTTTATATGAAGTAAGTAGTTTTCAGAGCCAAACAAATATTACGGCTTTATTTATTTGTTTTATTTATTTATTTATTTTGATATATTTTTAAAGGTATTTCAGAAAAAATATTTCAGGAACAGCCGGAGAATGGACAATGTTTGAACGTAAAAAAAATTATAAATTCAAATATATTTTGCAATGAACTAATGAACAAAATTTCCCTGGAATATGCAATTTGCAGTTTTTTGTGATGAGATAAAAAATATTTTAAAAAATATTCCAAAGAAAATATAGTACTTGTTGTTGGTTTTATCGCCCATCTCGAAAAATGCCCATTTTCAAGATTATCTACTTTACAACTTCCACTTAATGCTTATAATAATATGTTTCATATGTAAATTAAGAAATTTGTGAAATCAAAATAATTAATCTACAAAAAATTATTTTCTGTCGTTTTATATACATAAGTAAAACAAACATAAAAAGGAAATTTCTTTCTATTTATTTCTAATAAGGTTATACTTTGTTACAGCGTTGCCAATTTAGCGCTTTTCGCGCTAGATTTAGCGCATTTTAACAACCCAAAAGTTGCATTTTTTTCTGTTAGCACTTTTTTTAAAAAAAGCTGCTAAATTGGCGCGTTTTACTTTAGTGATATGTCGATAAGGATTCCTAATTTTGACTACAGTTGGGTTAAGTTTTACTCAGTATAAAAATTTGTTAAGTTAACAGCCCATAGTGTTTTATAATTGTAGTAAATAATACGAATACTATGTTTATGTATACATATAAAAAAATAAGAAAATTTAACACAAACCTAAAAAATTTAATAAAATGGTTATTAAAAATTAAAAATAATTTTATTAAATAATACTTACCAAAATATAGTTTATGGATGTCTGTATATATAATATTCTCGTGACCTTTAGTTCAAATATAAAAGTATCCAGCGAAAACCTATACGAATGTATAAACAAATAAACGTGGATTAAACTTTATTTGAACGATTTAAAAAGATTTCAATATTGCACATTAACGCGCCAAAGTGTTGTGGAAATGTGTAATTATTATTATTATTATTATTATTATTATTATTATTATTATTATTATTATTATTAGTTATTGACCGATATTCATCGATGTTAGCATTAGTATTATTATAGAATGTATTATCAATTACGAACTAAATCTTATAAAATGCAAAAGTTTGCCCACTCACGTTTAAGTTTTGAAAGCGGACTTTATGGAAGTTATGGGGTAAAATAGCGCATCTCCATTACACAAATCATTAAAACTTTTGGTTTTCCTTAAAGTTTCCTTTAACGCCCTTAGAAAGCATATGTCTCGACTTTACGCAACTAACTGATTGGTGTATTGGTATATTAAAGTATTAATACAGCCTGCCAACTGTTGAAATATCTAAGTTAAAATATCTAAAAAATATCAAATATGGACCTTGGAATATAAGTTGTTACTCTTAATAAAAATCAGATTTTGATTTAAGAAATTAGATAAAAGGAGCGCTAAACTGAACCAATTCTTTTAATTTTGATTCAATTTAGCGCTTTTAGCGAGTTTTTAATTTCTTCCTGCACGTTTTAGTTACAAATTGTTGACAGCGCTGCTTTATTAACATTATTCCCTTTAATTTAAGAAACTTTTTATCTAAAAAAAAACATTATTTTAGTTTTTTCCCTTTCTCTATTTTTTACATAAAACAATTGTTAAGAAATTTATTATAGTATAGCGTGACAATGGCAACTTAGTATCCTTGATTATATATATAAAAAAAAAAAATTCGGTGAATTTCATGCTCATTTCATTGTCAGACAAAATGAATTATTCTACTATTTTAATAATACCTGTCACTATTTCATAAGTTTACTTTTCTGTCTTAAGAGCGGAGATTTGTTAAGGGAGAAAAAAGGGAGAATTATTTTTAGGGTTTGAAGTTTCTTCATTTTTTTTATTTTTTTATTTTAACCATTTTTTTATAAATTTGTTTTTTTATGGCACTAAAATGTTCGTTTGATTATTTGTTTTCCTATTTGTGTATTTTTTCTATTTTTTCCACTTTTTATATTTTTATTATAATTATAAGAAACAAAAAAAATAATAATTTAGTACCTTAAACAACAAAAATTTATTTGTGTGTGTGTGTTTTTTTTTATTAGAAAAAATAAAACTGATGGAAATGGAAATTTATTGCTTGTTTATTGTTCAAAATTTTCAAACAGAAAGTTTGTTTTTAACACTTAGGAAAATAATTATAGATACAGTATAAATATGAGCCAATTAGGAATTTACAATTAAAGGAACAGATCCCATATAGACAGCAATTTCTTATCGTCTGGGAAAAATGTTGCAATATATTTGCAGCAAGCAGATAATATTTAGTTGGGCATACATATCATGTTTAAATGTTTTTCTTTTTTTATAATATTATGGTCACTAGAATAATTTATATAATTGCAGCAATCACATCATAGTTATGATAATCAAATATTCGTTTCTGCAACACAAATATTTTAGTAGTAACTATAAAATATGTTTATCGCAATCATTTATATTATGTTCTTTTGGCCAATTCTGGAATAAGGTAAAATAGAATAATATAAATAATTGTAACACGTATTTTATGTTTAAAACGAAAATAATAAGGTTACGGAAAGATATTATAATATGGCTGCTGCAATTACATAAATTATTACAATGACCATAATATTATTAAAAGAAAAACTTTTAAAACTAATATGTTTTCCGTGTATATTTAAAAAAAAATATTGTAATCTCACTGTTCGCTCAGTGTATTTATAATTATTTCCTTTAATGTCCTCATAAAAACTAAAGTTATTTTTTTAAAAATATTTAGTCTTGTTTTTTTTTCAACAGCAAAAATTTGCTGCTAACCATTTTCACATATTTCAGTAATAGAAAACAAAATGATTGTTGATTTTTTCTATGATTGTTATTTCATTCAGTTTGTCAAGAGTTACAAACAATAAACAATCAATTTAATATTTATGATATTTTATCATTAATGATACTCGTATTATTGAACAATATCATCAAAAATTCAAAAATTGAAATTGAAATAGTAAATACTGGCATTAACATACTCGTACATATTTGGAATTATTACAATTATATGATTGAATATTGAATATCTATTTCTCTAATATTATTTATTGTCAATTGTCGTTTGTCATTTCATTTATTGCAAAATTTCTAATATGAATCAAATGACAATACGATAATGAGAAACGGTGGATTTTGATTAGTTTTTTTTTTTAATGTTATTTTAGGTTTTCATTACATTTGTTATTTTGTGAAACAATATTGAAATCAACAATATACAATTGAGGTGGCACATGTTTATCATAATTTCTTTTATGAAATAAAGTAAGAGTTTTAAAGTTTAATTTGAAAATTTTTGAAACAAATAAAATTCAATGAAAAAGAATTTAAAGTTGCTTGATATAATTTAATTAATTTACTGTAATTTATTGTAATAATAAAAAATAAACTTTTGTATAATTTATAACTTGAAAAGAACTTTTAAGTTTATTTTTAATCAATTTGTTAACTTATAAAATTATCCTACTTAATAGACTCTCATTACAATTGACATTACTCAGCAGTAGTCTGGTAATGACTAGCTAGTGTAACTTTTGTTTAAAGCGTTAGGACAAAAGTGAATTATTTCAATCATTTTTCTATGAAATTCTGTCCAGCCGTCTGTCTGTGAGAAACATTCTCATGTCCAAATTATTGAAACTGAATTAAGTGACTGAATTTCATTTAAAATCAGCTGAAAAAAAGTTATAAAACAACAACTTATTAAAATTTAAACTTTTTTATTATTAGAAACTACTTAGCGAAATGAAATAATTTTTACTAGTTATATTTCTAAACCAAAACCAAACATTTTTCAACTAGCGACGGTTTTTTAAATTAAAATTTATTAGTAAAAATAGTTACTAAGGAAAATGTTTGTTACATTTTAACCACAGATTTTAATATTATTTTTAAATATTTAAATATTTTATACAATATTCAAAAAATATTTTTGTGTTTTTATTTTACTAACAAAAATATTTAAATATTTTAAAATTATACACCATCGCCTACAAAAACAAGCGACTAAAGTATCATGAATATACTTGAAATATAGTTTTTTTTTATAACTACTAACAAAAACCTACCAGCAAAACAATAAAGAAAGGAAATAAAAAAGAAAAAAGAAACACAACAGGAAACGGAAACTGTTTATAACAATCCAAAAGCTCTGTTGGTAATAGAAATATAAATGAAGAACAGCACATAAAATTGGCGAAGGGACAAGTTTGTTTTTTTTAAATCGAAACTTATTTGACGTCGTTAAACCAGAGGTATTATTAGTTTAGTGTAGTTCAATTTGGTTGGTATCTTTTTTGTTTTTCTTTTATTTGTTTTTGTAGCTATTATTTGCAATACCATCATCATCACCATCATTTTCAGTAGCAGCAGGGAATTTAATTTTCATGTTAAGTCATTGTTATTTGAAGTTGTTTTTTTAGAATGAAAAGAAAAACTTGTCCAATTATATTACAAGTAGATTATATTATGGGGATAATAAAGTTTTTTTTTTTAGAAAAATCTATGAGATCAATACTAATTTTATTTATTTACTTTTTTTGTGTTAAGTATAAGAAAATTATTTATTAATTGAATAAAATATAAAGAAATTAATAAAATTTATAAAATATGACATTATTTTTGGAAAGTTCAGTCATATTTCATAGTTATTTTTAAACTCTTCATATTTCATATATATAAACGTTTTATTTTATTTTGTTTTATTTATTTTATTTATTATTTTTTTTTATTTTACATAAATAAGCTAATTATATTTTTTATCTCTTTTTTATTTTCAGGTACGATTTATATTTTAATTACTTAAATCAAAGAAATTATCATGAATCTTTTAAGAATGACATCCATTCATTCTCGATTATTTCGTAAGTAAATTCACTTGTAATGAAGGTAAACCTGAATAACCCTTTGCTGACCGACACACAAAGGGATGAAATTGCAAAAAAATGGCGACTTATTGAAAATTAATATTTTGAAAAAATAATGTATTTTGGACAAAAATAGATAAAATGATGCATCATCATCCGTTAAATTTAAATTTTTTCGCTCTCAGTATAGTGTGCCGTCAAGGCTGAAATTTGAGTTCTTCAGTTTTAGGTTTTTGCACTTTCCCAGCAAAAACTTTGCTTTCCTGGTAAGCTAGAAGGTATAATTGGAAACAAAAATAAACTACTTATTTTTTTTGCCTGAATAACTAGTTATTTTTGTTCGAGTTTTCCACAAATTCATGTATTTATTTTTTGACTGTAGGGGTATTCAAAAATATGTACCCAAATGAAAACAAAAATAAAAAAAAACAAAAAAATTTTGCTTCAGTGAGACTCGAACTTGGACGCAAACTTACCATTCGTTTTTAATGACTAACGTCTTACTCATTACACCATCTCGGACATAGCCTTCTAAGCGACAAAAAATCTTTTTAGTTTAAAATATCTTTTTAGACATTTTGTTACAAAAAACTAACAGTTTCAGAATGGGGTTGAACCAACAACCTTCTGGTTGTTAATCCAGCGCTCTAGCCAACTCATCCACGTGACAGAGACCTGCGGCGAGCGGCTGAAATTCGGCTAAGCCGAGCCGCCGAGAAAAATTTGGAAGCCGCCGCCGCCGTAAAATTTTCGGCTTAACTCGGCTTAAAAGCAGCCGCCGTTTTTAAATTCTTTTTGTAAAAAATATGTTAAAAATGAAACTTTTTTATTATTTTAATGCAGTATTTGCCATCAATTAAATATGAAAGAAAAATATTTGCATCGTTTTGAGCTTCAAATAATTATAAATGTATTTTTGATGATTTATAATTGATGCAAATACTGTGAAAAAATAATATTAACAGTTGCTAATAAATTTTAATGAGCCTTAATCGCCATCCTGCGAGAAATCTAAAAAAAAACTCGTACACAAGATTTTGTCAGCTAATAAATCACTTCTATTCACTAGCGATATGTGGTTGGGAATTATCAAAATAATTGATATAAATTCCACTATTTATTGTACTTTTTAATTTTTTTAGCATATCTTAATAATTGATATGTTTTTATATCGGAGCAGACCATTTTTCATTCTAATATGCGAACAATTATTCTAAACTTTTATGCAAAAATCCAGAAATATCCTTAGATCATTCCCATATTTTTTCTTATATATTTTCAATAAATTAATAATTCTTTTTATACCTTCGCTGGAAATAATCTCGTCCTATTTTTATGAACAATGTTAATCAAAGGGGCATCAAAATATAAAATTTTTAATTAGAAAAATGTGTGTAATATCAGCCGGCTGACAGCCGATTTTAAGCCGCCGCCGAAGCTTTTTAATGCAAGCCGCCGCCGCCGATAAAATTTCTCGGCGCAGGTCTCTGCCACGTGGTTGCAGTATTACTGTGCTATTATACTATTGAGTACTTATTAATGTAATACAGAGTAGGCAAATAATAATGACGCGTCATTACCAAGAAACTACTTTAATAAGTAGTTGTCATTACTGAAAACCAAAAAGTTTTTGCTGGGTTATTTCATATAAAAGTTTCCTTTTTAAAATGGATTTGTTTAGCATATGTGTTTAGAAATATATTAACGTGTTTTTTGTTAATATATTTTTTCATTTTATTTCATTTTTCACAATGGATTTGTTTAGCATAAGTGTTTAACAGTTTTTTTTTACAGTTACAATTCGGGCAAGTTGTGTTTATTAAATCACCTTAATGTCTACAATTTTTTTTTTTTTTTTTGTTTTTTTGAATTTGCATTTATGGAACGATCCTTGTGAAATTTGACTGTAAGGTTTATCATTAATAAAATTTATTTGTACTAAATTTCATCTTTGTGTGAACATTTATATAGGAATTATGACCATAAAAATGGCTTTCGGCAGGGTCTCTTATACGAGAGCTGTCGTCAATTATCAACCGTTTCCCATAATATTTTGTGGTATGATTTTTACGTAAATACAGATATATTTAAGACTTTTATATGACTAAGCTTGACCTATTTTCGGGAAATTTTTTATATTGGGGCTTAGTGAAATAGTGGTTTGATTATAACCAATTTTAATATGCTATATTATTGATCCAAGAAAAGAAAATTTCATTAAGTTATCTTGAAAACGATGACGAAAATATTAGCCTAAATATTGATTTTTGATCCACGGACAGACGGACGGACAGCGGTATAAGCTGAAAAAAATTTTAGAAATTAAAGAAGTATCTTTTTGATGTGCTTATGGCCAAGTTATTACAATAAAATTTTAAATAAAGCCATATACACCCTCCCTGAATCAAGCGCCATCTTTGGCGTTGTTTTCCGTTGCACATTGGGGTAAAACGTGTCGTGTAGGAGACATCAATATTTTAATATTAAAATTTTGCTCTTATATTGATTAATAAGTAAAAAAAATTTTTGTTTTTTTTTTTTCAAAGAATTTTGATGTCTGTCCCACCGGCGGTACATCTATTTATTAATTTTAATTATATAAATGGATCGATATGTGCGAAATATAACTCTAAAAGTGGTGTAGTTTTGGTTCTGTAAAAGATATTGTCTTCGATCTTTTTGTATATGATTAAAAATTACGTCAGCAAAACTTATTTGAAAAAAATTGGATTCCATAATTTTTCTAATATCTGGAATTAAAGTAAAATTCATGTAATTGGTTTTTGTGGAGAAAATATAAATATTGTATTGTATAATAAAATATTTGTTAGTTAAGATATACCAATGAAATTTTCAGTGATTGTAGACTTTATAATTTAAAATCAGATCCTTATTTGGCAATCGCTTTAGAACACATCAGGGTTTCTCAAACTGTATTCTGTTTGTAGATCCATGCGTTGGGATTTTAGAACATATAGGCTAAATTCAAAATTTCGATACAAAATAGGTAAGAACTGTACTTATCCCTATTCGGTAATTAGACTCGTTTTTAATCTTAAAATTATCTCCGTGAAAATACTTTTCAGAAACATAGAAAATCATTATGTGTTCTTAATGAAGTTTTTCGACCAAAAAACACAAAAAATCATAATCTTTGCAATTTTTAAATTCAAAATCTTTTATTTTTGGACACGGTAAAGATATCGATTTCAAATTTCCTTTATTCGATAGATAAATAACTAGAAAAATATAATAAAAATGGACTAAAATGTTGGACTATATATAGAAAAAACAGAACCAAGATCTTGCAAAATTGAGATAATTGAAATTTCAAATGCAAATAACTCGAAAACTATAAGAACAAGAACAACAATTTGGCAGGTGGTTAAATATTTTCTATGTCAGAGCTACCTACCCTACTTTGATGTTCCTGAGATGTGTGTGAAATTTTATGTAAATCTAACCAGCCGATTAGAAGGTGCAGACTTATTTCAAAAAATTTTTTTGTTTGTTAAAGTAATAAAAAACAGTCTACATTTAAGGTATTTGGGAACAACTGGATTTTTTTTACAAAAATTTTGATTTCTAAAATCGGGCTATATATGCGCACTATTAAAAAGACAATATGTACTATTTTTCAGAAAAATATTAGAACAAACAACCTGTTACATTTTAAGTTCCATTCCATCAAACTCCAAAATAAGTATATTTTAGGACTCTAAAAAAATAAATAATAATAAATAAATAAATAAAAATAAAAATGTTTGGAAAAACCAAAATTTTCAAATACATTAAAATGCTTTAAGTTGATTGTTCCATTTTTAAAATTTTGTTTCAAGACACTTTTAATTAATAAAGTATAAGTATAAGAAATTTGTTTTTTGTTGTATTTTTCTAATATCTAAAATAATTATTAACTCTGACAGCTCAGTACAAAAAATAACGCAATCTAGACTAACGAATTTTATTGCTATTCATACATAATTTCGTCTATTTCTATTCTGTACCCAATGTTATTAAAAAAAGTAAGTTTTCAAAATTCAAATTAATCGCCACTTTTGACACATTCTATCCAAACGTGCATTATTTGAGAGAATTTTATTTTGTATCTGTCTGCTATTAAACACGCATTTTACAACTTAAATTGTGAAACTTAGCAACCATAAGGGAGAAAAAACCCCCATCAAGAATATTAAATTACCACAGATACAAATCTTCCTTACTTTCTTTACTGCTGCTGCAATAAAAAACGAGAAAAACAAGATATAGTCGGTCAAGACCGACTATATGATATCCTACACCATTGGGTACCAACATAAAAATTCGGAAAGGGGACTTATATTATACCTGTAGCTAATTTTACTAAATGTAAAAAAATATACAAATACAGAATAATGCGTTGATACTAACATCTAGATGATTTTATGCACTTTAGGGCGATTCCTGGAAGTGGGTTTTGTATGGGAGCTATGGTCAATTATGGACCGATCTTCATGAAATTTGGCAAAGAGATTGATACTTATACAAAACTTTCTGACACAAAATTTCATTACAAACTTGCTATATTTAAGGTATTTTAAACCCTATTCCGGGAGGACATTTGTATGGGGGCGAGGTGAAATAATGGACCGGTCATAACAAATTTCGCTTCGTCCTTGTGTCACGAAAGTCCTACGTGCCAAATTTCATTAAATTATCTTCAAAATTTCGACCTGTACTTTGTGCAAAATGTTTACATGGACAGCTAGCCCTTCAGCCAGCCAGACGGACGGACGGACATCGTTAGTTCGATTTAAAAAGTGATTCTGAGTCGATTGGTATACTTTAAGGTAGGTGTTGGATAATTTTTTCTATGTGCTACAAACATCGGAACAAACGCATGTGGTAGTGTAGGGTATAAAAAAAACGAAAGATAATATTAACCACCATTAAAAATATACAAATGGCTAATTTAACACTCTTCAACACCAGAGCATTATTAATAAATTTGTATGTATGTGTGTATATATTTGAAGGAATGTAAGTAATTTATTTATTCATGTCTGTTTTTTTTTTTTTTTTTTTTTTTTCTTCTTATGTTAGAGAAAAAGTTTTTTAAATAAACAATAAGGAAGTTAATAAAATAACGTAAAAGAAGAACTAAATCATGTCTAAGGGTGGTTTAAATGCACATGATTTTCTTTTTGAGTTGATTCCATTTTTTTTTTTTTTTTTGACAAATAAAAAAAAAAGAAGAAATAACATATGAAATAATAATATTGTTTTATGATGATTGTTAACAATTTATCAAGGGAGAAAAAAAAATGACAGGAACATGCACAAAGTTTGTGTAAAAAAAGTTATTTATTTCGTTGAGAAAATGTTAAAATATATGGCCAACAGCAAATTTTTTTTTCATACCTACTTTAAATCCTAAAGATGTCTGAAAACAATTGATATTTTAATGTTTTTTTTTTTTTTTTTTTTTTTTGAAATGAAATATTTTCTCTTAATAAAATCATATTAAAATATTAACATGAAAATTTCATTTCAATGAATGTCTCTTTTTTATTACATTAAAATAAATTTAAATTTAAAAATGAAATGCTTATTCATACTGGAGCGTATGATTTATGTTAATTTGCTTAAAAGTATAACGAAGCGTATGATTTATGTTAAATATTGAATATTAAAAATATTGCTTATACGCTGGTCATTACATTTTTTGTATATATTACTATTTGTGATTGTTACTTGTAAATAAGTGAAAATTATTGAGAACATTAATTTGAGTAAAAAAAAAAAAAAATAATAATTTTATATTTTTTTTTTATTTGTTTTACATAAAAAATATTGATTTTATTATTAAAATGAATGACAAATTGCAAGAAATAAAAATAAATTATTTCGGTAGTAAACTACCTTGAAAGAAAACATTTAAACTTTTAAAATTATTGAATTTTGTATAATTTTATGAATTTCTTATCTATCTTGTGACTTGTTATCATATTAAAATCCTAATTAATATTCTTTAAAATTGACCTATTATTCCAATTTTTATTTTAACTTCTCCATATAAATATTCATTGGATATTTTCATTTTGTAAAAAAAACATTTATTTTTATTATTATGTATTCCTATAACAATCCCTCAACAAAATCCCAGCTTATAATCTTGACTTTTACATCTAATTTTGAACTCGTCTCCACAGAAAAAAACATTGCCAGTGTCAGTTGCAAATTTTAATAATGATAAAAAAAAAACTAAGAAAATTAGACGTGTATCTGTCTGAAATGTTTGTTGTATTCATAGCTACTGCAGTTGTCCATTTTGAGGCTTGAAAACATAATCCCCTCATGGTAAATGGAACAAAACTCAGCAAACTAAGAGGCCAAAAACACATGTATACACATTAGTAAATAGTAGTAAAGGGCCAGCGAATGTAATGAAACTATAAGAGTAAATAGAACGATTATAAACATGTAGGGAAGACCACAACACATTACTTGGTATTATAAATGGAAAAATTCCAAAAAAAGAGCTATGAAAGTTTAAAACCAAACAAAAAGGTAGATTTTGGTCATTTTCACATAAAGGTACGTATTATGTATGATAGTGCAGAAGAATAAAGCGATAGTGAGCGAAAAGGAAGAATAAACAATATGGTACTGTTTTTTGGTTAAAGATCATACAAAATAATCCAAGAGGCTATTTGGTTTGGATTGCTGTTTTTATGTTCTTTGATTTGAAACCTTTTAATACGAAAAAAATAATTTAATAAAATTTAAGAAAAAAAAAAATCATTATAAAATTAAGATTTTCACTGCAAAAATTCCTTTGATTCCTTTGAAGTAATATTTACTTTGAGTGGCGGCTATATTTTTATCTTAATTGTTACACTTAATATGAAAATTATTCTTACAAAATCTCAAGACTTTCGGTGTTATAGTTCTTTAAAAATGCGTTAATAAATATTTATTTTGTATAGGGTCTATAACACTCCCTAAACCTACCCGTCCTATTTTCATTTCAATTGTAAATATTGATAAGAAAATTATTCCCACAAAATCTTAAGACTTTCACATCTACAGTTCTTTAGAGATGCAATAATTAATATTTACTTTATATGGGGCCTGATCGCCCTATTTTCATCTACTTGACAAGAAGATTATTCCATTAAATCATAATGGAATAATCTTCTTGTCAATTAAGGGTAATTTTAAGCTAACGATATATTGATTTTTTAAGCTAATGATGAAGTTTTTAAGAAAGATATGGCGTTGATGAATTTTTGTAGGAAATTTTAAGTTTGCAATGGACCGACTTTTGCAAGAAATCGTTAGCTAACAATGGATCGATCTTTATAGGTCTAATGGATTGACTTTTATAAGAGACTTTGAATTAGAGAATGAATACCATTTACCAAATTGACTTTTATAGGAAATTTTGAGCCAACGAGGGATTGACTTTTATAGGAAATCTTTAAAAAAATGGTCTGGCTTCTATAAGAAATCTTAAGCTAGCTAGTTGATAGATTTTTATAGAAAATTTTGATTTTTCAATGGACTGAGTTTTGTAAAAAATCTTGACAACTTTTTGTTGGTAATTTGAAGCTAAATATGGACTGATTTTTATAGCAAGTTTGGAGCTGACGATGTACTATCTCTAATATTAAATCTTGATCTAGCGATTTTATATAAAATCTTGAGCTAGCGATGGTCGCATATTTCTTGAGGTAGTAATTGAAAAACTTTAAAAGAAATTTTGAACAAGCAATGGACCGATGGAATCTTGAGCTGCCCTTTATAAAAAATTTTCAGCTAGCGATAGAATAACTTTTTTTTATGTAAAGATTGCTTTTATAAAAAAAAAACTTTTATATAAAATCTTTAAATTACAAAGAAAAGTTCCAACTCTTTTTACACATATTTAACACACAAATTTAATGTTAAATTATTCAAGAACTTTCTGCTTATTACACCGTGCAACAATTTCCTCAAAATGTTTTCACATTAAACTAGAACAAATACATAATAGAACAACTTACTTGGTTTTTCTCCAGGACATCTAATTTTCTCTCAAAAGGACTTCAAAGTTTTGAAAAATACACAACATAAAAAACTTTTAAAATATTTACTAAAATTATATCAAGTCAATATGAATGTCAATTGAAAGCTAAGAATCTCTGCAATATAACAAAGATTTTTATTTAAATGTTGTAGAACATAATGTTAAGAAAATATCGTTAATTAAAGGTATGTAATAACTAATTAATATTACATTACAGAGGTAAATTTTCAAAAAGATATTTTTTTAACTTTTTTTTTACTGCAACATCTAAATAAAATCTTTTATTATATTGCAGGGATTCCTTGCTTTCATTTGACATTTTATAATATTCTTAAAAACTGTACATTTTTCGCAAATTTGAAGTCATTTTAAAAGGTAATTTGACATCCTGTAGCTTTATCCATGTTATGAATTTTTCATTTTTGATAATGAGATTGCAGGCTGATATAGTTGAAAATAAATAGTAAAAGGTAACATCTTCAAAAGGATATTTTCTTAAGTTTTCTTATTATATTACAGGGATTCTTAGCCTTAATTCGACCACCCATACTGAGTTGATATAGTATTGGTAAATGTTTTATAATTTTGTTTTTAAAATGTGTATCCTTCAAAACTATCAGGAACTTTTAAGAGGAAATTTGATGTCCTGGAGAAAAACTGAGTACGCAATTTTATTACGCGTAGTCTCTAATTTCATGCTTATATCGATTTTTTTTCATGTATGAAAATACTGTTACACGGTGTTATATTGTAGCAAATCTTTCTTTCTAGCAAACCTTTTTTCAATGCAAAATAATTTATTTTACACAACACAAATTTTAAATGCTTAATAAATTTCCAGAATTTTTCTTTAATGGAGGTCATAACATTTGTGGCTTGTTTTAAAATGTTACTAAACATACATTTATTATTTTAACAAAAAATTTCCTAGAAGTAAAATCTAAAAATCTTATTATATTTTACAGTTTTTAAATTGTAACCTTTTCTTAAAAGGAAAAGTGGTTTTTGTTTATCAAAATATTTAAATTCCTACCCTTAATTCTATAAAATTTTACTAAATATGATAAAAAAGAATTAAAACTCAACAAGAACATGTCAATGTCTCCCCTGAAACTGTAAAAGTTATCGTTTATATGCAAAATTAATTTTAGAAATTTCATATTTTTTGCTGTTGTTTTTATGTAATTAGAATTATGCAGCGTATATTTTTTAATTATATTTTATAACCTTAATTACTGATGAGAAAAAAAAAACTGAGAAAGAAATGAGCCCAACAGCAAGTTTGCCAACAAAGCAGCTAAGGCAAAATGGGGTGAGTGCAAGAGAATGTGCATTGGAAGGAGGTTAAGGATACTTTATAATGATAATGAAACATGTGTTTGTTTACCAATATTATCATCATGCAGAGGTTTAAAATATTTAAAAATTTTATACACAATTTTCTTGAAAATTGTGCTTTATTTTAAATATCTTGAGAAAAAATATAGTTGTAGTGACCATAATCTATAAGCAACATATTATGATTGAAATATAAGGTCACGACTAAAAATAGATATGATTATAAATAATAATTGTTGTGATTCCATTTTATCATATTATTTCTGATTTTATGGTTCGCATATTTATGTTATGCTTCGAGTTTTTCATATTATTATACCATCTTTCTACATTATTATCCCATTCTATTATATTAGTATTCCATTTTATCATATTACTAAGCCATCTTGTCATATTATCACTTTCTGTCATATTAGTGTTCCCTTTTATTATATTATTATCCAATCTTATCATATCATGATTTCATTTCATATATATATATACATTAATTAAAAATTACTATTTTTAAAATTTTTTATTGATTCATATATTGTACCATCATATGTTGTGCAAGATAATACAATATATTTTTCATTAACAAAACCCTTTAATATTAGTTATAAATATAACAAAACTGTGTCTATTTATATCAATTCATGTATAAACTAAATGAGAATTATAATGAAGGTGGAAAACAAACGTTAACAAACAAATATATTAAAAAACAAACAAGTTATGAATTTTTCAAACTATATTTATTTGTAACAGTTTATTGTTACGGGAATAATAATTTTAATATAATTTGAAAACAAAATACGATTTAAGAACAAGGAAAAAGATTTTTAATATATAATAGTTGTAGAAATAATAATATTTTTTCATATTAATAAAATTTTGTTTCTGGTAAAAATGTTCAAAATCATAAAATTTTTGTAGTCAACTATATTAACATTTTTATTGAATATAAATATTGAATGATTAAACTGAAGCAAAAATATGGTTATAAAGAACACAGTATTATTAAAATTAATGAATATTAACAATGAGAACATAATATTGTTATAATGACAATACCGTAATCATGTTTTTTTTCTTTTGAAAAAAATTAATTTAAATGGAAATGAATTCACTATTTGAATGTTCTGCCAGCAAAACATTATTAAAGAATATACAGTGCACTCGCGGTAACGTGAACTAATTAAAACCAAGGGAGTTCATGTTAGCGAAATTGTTCACGTTAACGATTGTCAGATTTCATGAAAAAACTATCAAATTTTACAATATAAATCTGTGTTTTACACGCTTGAACGTGAAATTCTTTTATTATTATTTACATTATTAAAATATAAAACTAAAATGCATTTGCGCAACACAGGAACGTTACACGTTGCTTCTCCATCGTTGTACCAGGAGCACTTTTCTCTTGCATTGCAACGTACGTTTTATATGGTAAAAGTTTCCAGAATAAACCAGACTATCAGCATTATAGAGTTGGTCATTGCATAACTCCATTTCTTCAGTTTTTTGTTTCTGTTTTAGCTTAAATGGATCCACCAATTCAGGCTGCGATGAGAGTTTTTCTCCAGATACTTTAAGAAGTCTAACTCCGTACCTTTTCTTAAATCGCTGAAGCCATCCGTCACTAGCAATAAACCCGGTCTTGTTTTCTTTAAGTTGGGAATGTAATTCCTTAGCTTTTTCTTTTAGCATTAGACCACTTACAGGCCAATTCCACAGGTAAAGAGTTTTATCCATAACTCGAAGTTCTGATGATTTTAAAGTTCGTCTTTTTCCCGGTCCTTGGTATGTGTTGTTTACACAATTCAGAATTGCTTCTTTTTTCTTTTTAATACTTAATACTTTAATACTTTTAATAATTGTTGACTTAGCGACATTATACTTTTTTGATAAACTAGTCACACTTGTTCCTTTTTGCAAACTATCTAAAATGTTTGCATTTTCTTTTGACTCCAAACATTTAGATTTTTTTACACTCATGCCGACTGATTCACTTCACATAAGAAACTAACTACAAATTTCTTTGCTCATTATTTATATAAGGGGATTCCCAAAATTTTAAAATTCGAATTTAATGTATGTATTTTAATGTTGTCTACATGCTTAGAAAACATATACAGTGAAAAAAATTGTTCACGTTACAGAGTAGTCAACGTAAAAAAAAAAATCTTGTTCACATTAGACGGTGTTCACGTTACCGCGAGTGCACTGTATAAAAAATCCTTTCATATACACAGATATATAAAATAACTGAAATAAAAATATGTAGACTAAAAAATGAATACAATTCTGTTAGTACCTTAAAAAACCCAGCATCATCATTATTATAATCATCACCATATGTGTATATGTGTTAAAATTTCTGAATATGTAATTTTGCTTTTATACTTAGAAATAAAGAGAGAGGGATATGGAAGGACTTATTGATGTCAACATCTGCAAGTAGAGTAAGACTAACATTAGCAGCAACAACAATTGCAAACTAAGAGCGTGATTTAAACATACAAGTAGTATGTGAAATTTGTATTAGTTTATAAGCAGATGTCAGAACCCTGCAGTATATGCCATTCGACACACGTTGGGGTAAAATGTGTTAAAAACGGTGATTAATTAAATTTGAAAATCAACTTTTCGTAATAAAAATGAGTATCGAATGAAAATAGACAATCTTTTTTAAATATTTATAATTACACTAATAATAAGAATAAGAACTTTAGGTGTGCATTTTCTAAACAGAAAGTTTCTTAAAGCAAAATTTTCAAATGGAACCATCAAATATAGGTATTTTAGTGAGTTTTTTTTTTCTCAAATATTTGAACAGTTTGTTTCTTCCAAATATTTTTATTATTTTTTGGAAAATTGTCCTAAAATACACTAATTTTGAACTTTGATGGAATTGAACTTAAAATGTTACACATTGTTTGTTCTCATATTTTTCCCAAAAATAGTACATATTGTCATTTTTATTATTCTGAAAAAAAATCGTGCGCATACATAGCCCGGTTTAAGAAATTAAAATTTTTGTGAAAAAAACTCGAGTTACTCTCATACAAAAACAACTTAAGTGCAGACTTTTTTTCTTTATTGCTTTATCAAACATTACACATTGGGGCAGAATCGAACATTTTTGAAAATAAATCTGTAACTTCTAATCGGCTGGTTGGATTTACATAAAAGTTCACATAAATCTCAGGAAAGGAGCTAAGGAGGCTCGTAGGGTACCTCTGACATAGAAAATTTTTAACCACTATTATATTGAGTCCAAAAATGAACGATTTTGAATTCTCTCCAAATAATCTTAAAATTTCAAAAACGCATTTTTTATTACCAATCAATAATAAAAAAATAATCTGTAGACATTAAAATATTGATATTACCTTTGCCTGAATTAAGCACAATTTTCTACCCCTTTTACCACAATATACGACAAGAAGAATTTATTAGCAACTCTATATGCAACAAATTTCCAAGCAGGGTTGTCAGATTTTTTTGAGACTCTGTCGCCAACGATAATTGCAGTAGCTAATACTAATTGAAGAAAAAAAAAACGAGAAACAAAGATTTAGTCAATCAAGACCGACTATATGATACCCTACACCATTTTGTACAAGCATAAAAATTCGGGAAGGTGACTTACACCTTACACCTGTGATCAATTTTACTAAATGTAAGATAAAGTATAAAAATACAGAATAATGCGTTAATACTAATATCTAGATGATTTTATGCACTTTAGGGCAATTCCTGGAAGTGGGTTTGTATGGAAGCTATGGTAAATTATGGACTGATTCTCATAAAATTTGACAATGTTGTTTCTACTTACATAAAACTTATTTGTATCGAATATTAACTTGATACTTACATTTGTATGGAATTTATGCACGTTAAAGTGATTTTCGGAAGAAGGTTTTATATAGGAGCTATAGTCAATTGTGAACCGACCTTCATAAAATTTTTTACAAAAATTGACTTCTATGCAGCGAATTTCATTAAAAAAATTCTTATTTTTAAGGTTTTTTCAGTTTTTAAATTCTATTCCGGGGGGGACATTTGTGTGTGGGCTAGGTGAAATAATGAACCGATCACAACCAATTTCAATAGGCTTCGTTGTTGTATTATAAAAGTCCCACGTACCAAATTTCATTGAATTATCTTTAAACAAGGTTTACATGGGCAGCCAGCCAGACGGACGGAAAGACATCGTTAGATCGATTTAAAAGTGATTCTGAGTCGATTGCTGTACTTCAAGGTGGGTGTTGGGTAACTTTTTATATGCGTTACAAACATCAGTACAAACGCATAATACCCCAACCACCTATGGTGGTGTAGGGTATAAAAAACAAAATTGAAATATATTTTACCTTATACAGCTCTTTATGATATTTCATAAAAGAATATATATTTTTTTTTTCAAAGAATTAATTTATTCATGAACGTTTTTATTTCATTGTGACCGAAATCATTAATGTCCTTAATATATTTGAAAGATGATGGAAAACATATTATCAAACATTTATTACTTAAGTATTGTAAAATATATTTTTTAGGAATAAAATTTCGTAAACTAAGTTGAAAATTTTATTAAATACAAATTAAGGCTCTTCATTTTGCTAGATATGAAAGTACAAAAAAATAGTCGAGTTCTAGTAAGAAAATTTAATAGTTTTTCACCCCGAATGCCTATTTAATAAAATTCTAAAAACTAGCCAAACAAATCGCCACTTTGTTTACAAAACGCCAAAAAATTCACCATGTCGCTAAATGGAAAATTATGTCCCCAAAAGCAATTAAAAATCGTCACATTTGGCAAAAAAAAATCGCCATAACGTTGTATGGGACAATTGATTCTTATGCAAAACACAGTTATCATAAAAGGAAACTGATATCTGGGACTTAGAGCAAACTTTATTATTTCTCACTTTTAAAACTGCAGGGTATGCTTGAATTTTTGTTAGTGTATTTGCTTGAAGAATTGCAAATAAAAAGTATAACTTGAAGAAGCTTTTAGTGGTGATTGTAAAAGTGTTAGTTTGTTAAATTAGTTTTGAAAAAAAAAAAAAAAATACTAAAATACAAAATGTTATACACAAATTCATATGTAAATGTACACAACTAATTAAAGACACATATAAAAACACCACACATAGCCTCCTTTCGAGAAAGAAAGTGAAAATCTTATCTGAACACAAAGTTCTTAATAAAATATACAAGTTTAATTTGTAATTACATTTTGCCAAAAGAAAAAACTACAAGAATAATATAACATTATTAAAATTAAATTGTGTTGCACATTTGATTAAAGTAAAATCTTTATAAATTATTATAGCAAAAAATATACTAAATTAGAATTTTCCGATCGAAAAATATTAAAGAAAAAAATTAATCTTTTAATTTATTCTGGTAGACCACAATCTAATACACATCTCTTAAAAAATTAGATACGCTATGACTGCAAATAACGGATTTAAAGGCATTTAAAAAAAATTCGTAACTAGGTTTTGTGGTCCGTGATTTTTTTTTTTAAATTTCCCGGGAAAAAGGGGCAATTAAATATTGTCGTACTTTTAAAACTCTATAGCAAACATTTTGCTATTTTTAACACTTTATATCAATGAAAGATGTTGACGTTACTTTAAACATTGTACTTGAAAGAGTTTAACGCATAGAACTTTATTTCAGAGGAACTTTAATGTTGCATGAATTAGGTTTTTTTTTCTCTCAGATATCTGTGTATTTGTTTATCTATGAAATTTTAAATCATCTTTATTTTTGTAATGGTAAAATTTTATTTTTAGAATAAAATAGTTTCAAATCATTTTGTACTATTTATGAGCACAGAAAAATGTTTGTACATGAATATAAATATTTACTTTTATAGATTTCAGTTCATAATATTTAAAGATAATTTCTTAAGCATTAAAACTTTTTTTTATATTTTTTCAAATGAATCAAAAGTCAAGAAGACTGCAAATTTTTTTAAATTTTCATTTATATTTTCAATTTGAAAAAAAAATTTGTTGAAATTTTCTTTTCAAAAAGTTTTAAGTTTTTAATGATTTTAGCTACATTTTGTGAGCAGAAAGAAGCGCTTTTTAATATATATATGAATATTATTCAATTTAAAAAAAATTGTATTATTATTCAATCAAATACAAAATTAAATAAAAATGCATTTGATTTAGTACACTGCCTGCCACTTGAATAAGGAATCACATTTTTTTAACTTTAATTAAGTATATCTCCTAAACTAAAGTTCAGAAAAAAAATGATTTTTTTTTAATAACAAAATTTCAAAGTGTTGGCTTTAGTTTCCTAAAGAAATAAAAAATATACATATTTTGTTATACTAAAATTATGCATTTATTTAAAGACATGTATTTCTGAGGTACTTTTTCGTGTGTCACTTGAATAAGGAATATTTTAAAACTAAACAAACCGTAATTTATTTTTAAATTTTAGGTTAAAAAAATGAAAGTTATTATCTTCTAGCATTCAATTAGTAATGAGTACTGCCACGATTTTTAGAAATAACCAAAAATGCGATTTGGCATCGACTTGTATAATGACTCTAAGTAATTTAGCCAAATTGAACTCCATGCTTCCGTTATTGCATCCTTTAAGGATTCTATCGTCTTAAATTGTTTTCCTCCTTCATAAATTTTTCTTGCAAGCCAAACCCAGATATTTTCCATTGGATTCAGCTCTGGTGAATATGGTGGCCAATCCAAAAGTTGAACACCTTATTGATTAATCCATTGTTTTACCGCTCTGGCTGTCTGAATCGGAGCGTTGTTGTGTTGGTACGTCCAAGGTATGGGTCCAAAGAAATCATTAAATTTCGGAAATGCTTCCTCCAGAATATTTTTGTAAGTCGTTTCAATCATTTTATTGGGTACAAAAACCAATTCTATGGTACCATAATACGAAATGGCACCCCATGCCATTATTCCGCCCTTTCGGTTGTGTCTGCGGCTCAAAAATAATTCCTCCTTATTTAGGTCATAGAAAAAATAGTTATACCCGTCGGGACCATTAATATTAATATTTAATATTAATATTAATATTAAACTTTTTTTCATCGGAAAATACAAATTTAAACCATTTGTCGGACCATGTCATTGTATTTTTGGAGTTGTTGCCATTTTCTTCCGCCCTTTCATGTTTTTCCATATCTTTCCCCGTTATTTAAATAATTGTACACAACTGTCTTTCCTCTATTAATGTTTTTGGCTATTTGGACCGAATTCTGACCCTGAGATTTCAAAATCAGAATTTTTTTCTTTTCCAGATTTATTAAGATCCTTACCCTGTCCCATTTTTAATAAAAACTATTTAAAAACTATCAAATTAAAAATTCTCTAGCCGTTTATATTAAAAGAAGTTCAAATCATAGCCTTCCTGATTAATATTAAAAGAATTCCTTATTCCTTATTTAGTATAACAAAATATGTATATTTTTTATTTCTTCGGGAAACTAAAGCCAATACTTTGAAATTTGGTTGCGCAAAAAATTATTTTTCTGAACTTTAGTTTAGGAGATATACTTAATTAAAGTTAAAAAGATGTGATTCCTTATTCAAGTGGCAGGCAGTGTATAAATAGAAATCGGTAATGTTTTTATTTTAAAATTAATAACTTGATTACCAAATATTTTAAATTAGAAATACTATGTAACACACATTTAAAAACACATCTTTATTTGAACCACATGCGTCAGGGCAAACCTGACGTAACATTTATTTATAGCTTGATTTCAATGGGAGGAAATAACGAGGTAGCGATTGAATGACTTTCATGGGGAAATATTGGGCGATTGGTTTATTCACTCTTATGGAAAATCTTGACCAGCGACTTTTGTACGAAATTTTGAGCTGGAGAGGATCAATCGATTTTTATACAAAATCTTGAGATAACGATGGTTTAGCTTTTATAGGAAATCTTGAGCTAACGATTGATTTTTTTTTTTTTTTTTGAAATTTTTAAACTGACGATAGATCGACTTTTATAGGAAATTTTGAGCTAGCGATTGAATTGCTTAGCTAGTCTAACCCAGCAAAAAATTTGCTTTCCGGGTAAACTAATATGTATAATTGGAAACCAAAATAAACTACTTATTTTTTTGCCTGAATTCATTTAGTTATTTTCAGACTCTAGGGATACTCAAAAATATGTATCTGAAAAAAAAAAAAAATTTGCCGTCAGTGAGACTCGAACTTGGACACAAATTAACCGTTCGTTTTTAATGACTAACGTCTTACTCAGTACACCATCTCGCACATAGCATCCTAAGCGACAAAAACTCTATTTAGTTTAAAATATCTTTTTAGACATTTTGTTATAAAAAACAACCAACAACCCTCTGGTTGCTAATCTAGCGCTCTAGCCAACTCATCCACGGGATTGTAATATTACTGTGCTATTGTACTATTGAGTACTTATTTATGTAATACATAGTAGGCAAATAATAATGATACCTCATTACCTAGAAACTACTTTAATAAGTAGTTACCATTACCGAAAATCAAAAATTTTTTGCTGTCATAAAAACTTTCTTGATTTTTCGATCTTTTCGTGTCTCCTCTATGGACAGTGTGTATATTGCGAAAACCCGTTGTGATAATATTATTTCTGATTTGAATTGTATTTATTTGTATTAAACGTGAAGTTTAGCATTGAGATACTGAGTAATAAAATTTTTTAAAAGAAAGTTACTGCCAGAACAGTGTAAACTAAATATCTATACGAATCATTTGCTTTAAAATAGCATTGTTTCGCTAGTGCATATATTTGTATATTTTGTTGAAAATGCATGTTTTTGCATAGTTTGCCATAAATGCATGTTTTTGCATAGTTTGCCATAAATGCATATTTTTGTGTCATATTTTGTGAGAAATTGCAATTTAAAATAATTTTTTGTGTAGAAGAAAAAATAATTCTGTAAATTTATAATAATCCATGAAATCGATTTCGGAAGTAGTTTTCTCTAGGTTCTTGATTTTTTAAATGAAATAAAATACAAAGGAAAATGTTCTAAATAATAATTTAACGAGTTTACAATAATTCGTAAGCATTATTTTTTTCTAAAACTTTGCTAAACGCAACATTAAATAATAATAAATAAAATAATAAAATAAAAATTCAAAAAATAAGTTTTCTCCAACGTAAACAACAACACACACATATACTCCTAACGTTGTCTATGTAATAATTGTATTTATTGTATTTATGATTTCTTTCAATTTTATTGGTGTTATTATTTTATTTGTTTATATAAAAGATTTTTCAAGACTTGAATTGAGTTGACACTCTTAAACAAAGAATCTTTCATTTTATCCCTTTTTTTGTTTCCTCCCATTTACTTTGGAAAGATAAATATGCAGTTAAAAAGTCTTACAGTTCGGGGAATTAGGAGAAGATATTTACACACTTAAGTAGAAAAAAAAAATCCTGCAAGTCACACATGCTTGTGTTTCATTTTTGTTGGTATTTTATACACTTCCTTTCACACATTTGTGTGTGTAACAGGGAACTTCCTTAAAGTATTGTGTGTAAAGACACTTTTGCAAAGAAGTACAGAATAAAAAGTTTTTTCTTCTTCTTTTTTTACATTTTTGTACAAATAATAAAATAAAATATTTTCCAAGAATGTCGTAACTATAATATTTATTCCTTTTTTTCTATTTTTGTAGCTTATTTTTAAATAAGGAGAAATTGAATGAAATAGTTGTCTCCTTGTTGAAAGTATTTTCTATTATTAAAGAGAGATTTTCTTTCAATAATGCAATAAATAAATAAATAAATAAATATAAGATTGTAATTTATTGCTGTAAAAGAAAGCTAAATAAAATGAAGTGGTAATTAGAATTTTATTATGTATTTCTTTGGGAAAAAAATTATTAATATAAAGTAGTGTTTATTTGTACAGCTTTGTAAAGTTTTATGTTGAGAGGTTCTACTTAAAAAAATCATCAATAAACAATAATGAAATACACATAATTCTAGAAAAAAGAAATTGCATTATTTAACCATTTTTGCAGACATATTTTTGAATCAATGTTAATTTAATTGGATTAGAATTACTACTATTTATTATAATACAAATGCCTATTTTAAGGATTTCGAAAAATTCTATTTTTTACGCAAAGTAAATGACGACACTTGCTCAAAATTTGACAGTAGTCTATTAATAGGTGGTACTTGATGGGAATAGTGTTGCATTACATATAACTACGAGGGAAGTTCGAAAATTTACGGACTTATTGATCCGCTCTCGTAAATTTACAGCTGATTTGTAACGTGGACTCGCGTAATTGTTATTAATAATTAAATTAAAACCGTTTAAATTTCTTAAGACAAATTGTCTAACCATTTTTATTTATTTATTTTTTTTTTTTTGAGAAATAATGTTAATATTTAAAGTGAAATAAAATTTAAACGAAGAATATAACATAGATAAACTTTAAAATCAGAGAATTAAAAAACTTAAAATTTATTATACAAAAAAGTACCACAAATTTAAAAATATGGTGAAAAATGTTTTACAAATTTATTATTATTTATTTTATTTTATTTATTTATTTATTTATTTTTATTTTTTATTATTTTTTTTTTTTTTTTTCATTTAAATCGTCACGTCGTCGTTATAGAAGGTATATCACAGAAAATACTTTTTTTGTGTTTAACCCACAAATGTTGATATGCAGTACTGCACAGAACATAAGCAACAAAATAGGGGAGGGGTTACTCTAAAAGCTGATTTATGTTTCAAAGTATTCAATTTGCAACAAAGCTAATTGCATATTATCGTTAACATATTTGAATATTAACCAAAATTTCTACTTTAGAAAAAAATATGTTTCTTAATAGAAAAACTAGAAAAAAACAATTTGATCTGTATTCATAAAAAGCGTTTAATTTATTTTATTTGTTGGGGTTTTTCTTAAGTTAATGTCAATTTTATAGTAAAAATATTTGAATGCAGCATTATTTTTTAGTTCTCTTTGTTATTTTTTCTTTTATTCAAAAAATTTTTTTTATAAAAATTATGGTTTTTATATATCCCGATGCACAAAAATTTTAAGATTTTTTCGAATCATAACAGGGAAAGTATTCCAGTTTGAAAATTAAAATTATAGAACATTGTCTATTTAAGGTCTACGAATTTATTTTGAAAGCACAATTAAAAAAAGTTATACATTTTCAGTGTATGTTAAAGGACTGCTGCCGAAAACTTCGTTTAGTTATGAATAAAAATAACATGGCAACGTGCTACAACAATGGATTTTTCTGCATAAATAGGTTTTGTAATCTCTAAAAGTTAGTACATTTCTAGAAGTTACAGACCAAGCAAAATAGTTTTTTATTCCTTAGAAACATTTGCCTATTTTTATATAAATAGGTGAAACGTCAAGGTGTATATTTTAAACCACACAATACCAAGAAATGATTTTTGGCTAGTAAAAGATGTAATAATGATTATACTTGAATGTTAGCTAAAAAACTGTTTACTTTTCTTAAAAAATCTACGCAAATGTTGATCCTTTTAAGTTAATAGGTTCTCAGGAAGCCAAAAAAAAATTCATCATATGTATAGAAATATCCTGTTTAATTTGCGAAATACATTTTAAAACTTATGAAGAATTAGTCTAAACATAATTGCTAAACATAATTGCTTAAAATTGTTTAATCATGTGATCTAATTCTCAGACATAGAGTCCTATGAAAAATCTTTTATGAGTATTTTAAAGAAACAAAAATTAATAATTTCATTGCATCAACACTGTTCTATGTTAGAAATGAAAATGTAGTGTTTTATTTCCGTTTAAAGTCCTTTAAAAGTTTGTGTTTTTATTTTCTTAAATATCTATAATTTGGTAAAACTATTTTAGTTGTAAAATAAATATTGTAAAAAATTAACTAATTCTTGGGTTTACCTAATTTTGTTGCTTTTGTTCTGTACAGTACTGTATAACTGACATATTCTTTTTTGTTGATACCAGCTTTACTCTTTGAGAATTTCACAAAAAAATAGCATTTTGGAACCACTGTGTCTGATGTTTTGCCAAAATTTCATTCCCTATAAAATAGTTTTTTTTTTAACAAATTTTTACCTAAATTTTAAAACAAACATACAATTCGTGTCATGTATTTATTATCAATAAAAAATACACCAACACCAGGGTATTAAATATCAACAACAATTTACACTCACTTGCACAATAGCCCAAGCAGGCAAATAGGAATACACACATAAACGAAAACAATTGAACACTTAAATGTTTACGGACAAATAGTGAAGTCAATAAGATAGGTGCCAAAAAATATACTACAATTTTGAGCAGAATAGAGTCACTAAACCAACAACAACAGCAGTCGGCTAGCAATGACAACAAACAAGGCAACTAATAGACACGTGAAAATATTGGAGAACAACAACTAACAATCACCCAGACGGATAGACAGTCAGTCAGCCATCAGGCAAATTGTGGCCACAAAATATTCTGCAGGAAAATTAAAAAAAAAAAGGAAAAAATAAAAACAAACAGTGAAAAATAAGAATTTTTTTTTTTGTTTTGGTAAAATTGAATGCTTGTTTTTAAAACTATTTATTTGTTTGTGAAATGAAGAGGTCATAAAGACAACAACAAGAAATGCTGTATTTGTTCTCGTTCTTTTGGCACGAAATTCTTTCAGTCAGTTAAAGACTTTTGGTTCTTTTCCTCTCTTAGTTACAAAAGACTAGCAAATAGATTCATTTACAAAAATAAATATATTTAAAAACTGGATGTAAGTTATTTTGTAGCATACCCTAGGGCTTAATACTAGAGTTTTCTTTGTAATTTCTTTATATTTTCTTTAACTATGTATTTTTATATCAATATAAAGGTTGATAAAAAAATATTCTTCTTTAGTTACAAGTATAATAAAAATAATGATATTATTGTAATGAAAATTTTATGAATTTATATAAAAAAAACTTTAAATTAAAAATGAAATTTTTAAAGAATTTTAACTTTTTTCAGTGAAATGCTTTCATTTTAAAATGTTATAATTTAATGTTGCCTACTTTTGGAAATTTATTAATGTTTTTTCTTTAATTTTGCGCTGCTTATTTTAGGGATTTTTATAGTGTTTTTTCGTTTTCTTTTATTTATATAAAGATAAAATTCAAATTTTTGTAAAAGGCCCAGCAAGAGAATTATGTTATTTTAAACAACTGAATAATTTTAATAATTTTATTTATTCATACTAACATGTTTTATTTATTTTTTTTATTAATTAAAAATGCATATCTTTAGGGATATTAAAAAAATATATACATATATATATAAATGTTAATGTAGAACTGTGTATACTTTAGTACTTTTTATTATGATAACGTACGGAACAACTTTAATTCCTTCGAATTGCTTTACATAATTACATTTAATTATCAAAGCGAGTGGAAAAACGGAAAAACATATGACAAAAAAAAATTAAAAAACAAAACAAATTATGAAGATCGTATTTAATATGAAATTCACTACAATGAGGATTTTGTGCTAAAATTCACTACAATGAGGATTTTGTGCTAAATTTTAAAGGAAATTATGAAATTAATTATGAAATAAGAAAAGATGCAATATTAGGGAATAATAAAAATGTTGTTGAATTTAGTTTAAAATCGTGTTCTGAGTAGAAGTTTAATATATACAAATGTTTAATTAAACATTGTCCGAATAAAAATTTAAATTAAAATAATTTTTTCAACTTTTTTCAACAGATTACACAGGGTGACAAAAAATATATTTTTCTACACAGATTTGCTTTTACAAAATACCTACAAATTCTTATTCAAATTACCTCAAAATAACTTCAACATAATTTTTTTTTTATCTAATCAATAGTTTCGAAGATATAAAAAAATATATAAAAAACAAATAAATAAATAAAGAAGTGAAATGGTTTTCAAATAGTTTAGATTTTGTAAAACCAGGTTGCATTTTTTGAAATTCTGTAAAATTTGGTTAACTATCAGCATTAAATATTTCCATCAGAATACTGTATTAAAAAAAACTCACCAAATCTTATAATATTCAATTTAAGATTTATTACACCGTACAGCAGCATTTCTCTCACATGAACGAAACTATATACTGCGTACTCAACTTTTCATTTTATGTTCGAAAATCCTTTTAAGGGGATTTTTAAATTTCAAAAATAGTATTCGTAATTCTTTTTATAAATTATTTTAAAAACTGTATCTTACTCAATAGTGCCGATATGGGCATCAAGTGATAGAATAGGATTTATAAATTCCTGTAAAATTATTTGTTTAAACTTTTCGGGGCCTTATAATGTCAAAAATTTCCTTCAAGTATTTTATCCTTAAACATCCTTGAGATTTTCCGACAAATAATTCTGAAATTCTTATAATTTCAAAACATATCACAATATGTTTTCTTAATCTCACATTTTGTCTTTTTAGCTTCAACAGTTCAAATTTTACAAAATTTTAAAAATGTCCTGTCAGTATTTATGTAAATTTTGTTTTGTTCTATATATTGCAATTTTAAATATTATCTAATAATAATTTGCACAGTCTTTTTATAGAAAATGGTTCAAGTCGGAAAGCTGTTATTATAAATGTTGAATTAAAAACACCGTAAAATATTTAAATTATTTGTAAGAATATTGCAGGTGTTACAAGAGAAAAAACTAATTACATTGATATCCATATTTTATTCATAATTATTTTATTACTTAATTATTTATTTAAACTTATAGAATTAATTTCAATTTAACCTTAAACTATATTTATAAAACATAACAAGAAATTATACTTTCTGAATATTAATCAAATAAAAATTTTATCATAAATGTCCATTCAAATATTAGTATTTAGTACATACACTGCCTGCCACTTGAATAAGGAATCACTAAAGTTCAGAAAAAAATGATTTTTTGCGCAACCAAATTTCAAAGTTTTGACTTTAGTTTCCTGAAGAAATAAAAAAATATACATATTTTGTTATACTAAAATTATGCATTTACATCTGTATTTCTGTGGTACTTTTTCGTGTGTCACTTGAATAAGGAATATTTTAAAACTAAGCAAACTGTAATTTATTTGTAAATTTTAGGGTATAAAAATGAAAGCATTCAATTAGTAATGAGTACTACCACCATTTTTAGAAATAACCTCAAAAATGCGATTTTGCATCGACTTGTATAATAACTCTATAAGTAATTTAGCGAAATTGAACTCCATGCTTCCGTTATTGCATCCTTTAAGGATTCTATCGTCTCAAGTTGTTTTCCTCCTTCATAAACTTTTCTTGCAAGTCAGCCCCAGACATTTTCCATTGGATTCAGGTCTGGTGAATATGGGGGAAAAACCAAAAGTTGAACACCTTGTTGATTAATCCATTGTTTTACTGCTCTGGCGGTATGAATCGGAGCGTTGTCGTGTTGGTAACGTCCAAGGTATGGGTCCAAAGAAATCATTAAATTTTGGAAATTCTTCCTCCAGAATGTTTTTATAAGTCGTTGCAGTCATTTTGTTGGATACAAAAACCAATTCTATGGTACCATAATACGAAATGGCACCCCATACCATTATTCCGCCCCCTCGGCTGTGTCTGCGGCTCAAAAATAATTCCTCCTTATTTAGATCATGGAAGTAATAGTTATATAGTCGGACCATGTCATTGTATTTTTGGCAAACTGTAGACGTTGTGATTTGCGTTTTTCATTAAGTATGGGCACGACTTTAAAACACGGTGCACTGTTCTTAGACTGGCACTGACGCCACTTTTTTCACGTATTTTTGATACCGATATGGCAGAATTTGATGCAATTCTAATAATTTTTCGTCTTTCTTTTGGAGTTGTTACCATTTTCTTCCGCCCTTTCATGTTTTTCCATATCTTTCCACGATATTTAAATAATTGTACATAACAACTGTCCTTCCTCTACTAATGTTTTTGGCTATTTGGACCGGATTCGGACCCTGAGATTTCAAAATCAGAATTTTTTCTTTTTCAGAGTTATTAAGATCCTTACCACGTCCCTTTTTGAATAAAAACTATCAAATTAAAAATTCTCTAGCCGTTTATATTGTGAGATATTCAAATCATAGCCTTCCTGAATAATATTAAAAGAATTCCTTATTCAAGTGACACACGAAATAGTACCACAGAAATACATGTCTTTAAATAAATGCATAATTTTAGTATAACGAAATATGTATATTATTTCTTCAGGAATCTAAAGACAACACTTTGAAATATGGTTGCGCAAAAAATCATTTTTTTCTGAACTTTAGTTTAGGAGATATTATATAATTATATATATATATATATATATATATATATATATATATATATATATATTAATGAAATGTTATTTTATAAAACTGGCTTTTTGTATTTATAAAACCAATTTATTCGACATTCGAAATATAAATATTTTGAAAACAACTGACAGTATCAAAATCGTTAAAACCGCTTGGAAAACCGAGTCCATCAGCCTAATATCTACAAACTGCACTATGTTACATTATTCCTAGTTTATTCATTTTTTTCGTTTTTTTTTTTTTTTGTGTAATTAAATTGTGATTTTTATGATATTGTTTACACTTTTCGAAACTCAATAATTTTACATATTCTATTCTATTTAAATTTTCCAAAACTTATCAAACTAATATAATTTAGAAACATTTAGAATACTTTAATTGTTGCTAATTGGTTGCAAATTTTAAGGACTTTCAATTGCTATATTCGTATTAAAGTTGCTTGTAAAATGTTTTCTTATTTCAGTATATTGGTTTTCTTTTTCTTTCTTACTTCTCCTTTCTTTTGTATTGTTTACATAATTTTGAAACAAATGACCCTCGTTTTAAACTATTTTATATATTGCGGATTAGCCATTTATATACAGCTAAATTTTTATAGTTGCATTTTGAATAATACACTTACAAAAGAAAAAACTACATTTCCGGTTTCGATTCCATTTTGTTATATCACTACAAGAACATAAATTACAATTCTAGTAACAAAACAATAAGTAAATGTGTATGAAATACTCGCACACATGCACAAACTCAAACTTGCATTCATATTTAATATGGTAAATGCAAAAAAGTAACTTTAACTAAACCTTAGATTTATATGCAAAAACATACAAACATTTCTATATTAGTTACACTCATCACTATAAATCTACCACCCACACAATCTATTCCCTTATGCTCTCGTATTTTATAAACGAGTAACAACGCAAAATGTTCGTATATAGTTTACGAAGTATTACTAATAGTGTTGTTGTTGTTATTTTGTATTTCTACAAATACAAAAAATTTTGCATTGAAATGCTGCATGAGCTGCTGTCTGTATGTATGCGTGAGTATTTTATATGGATTTTTTGCCTGAATTTGTATTTGTAACAATTTTCCTAAAAACGAGAGTCCTTTTTTCGTGCATTTTTTGCTACCGCTGCTGTTTTTCTTGTTTTAGTTTCTGTTGAATTGCATTTAAAGTGCTTTTTTATGTGATTTTATTTTATTTTATTTTTTTCTATTTTTAAACAATTTTTTGTTTTATTAAAAAAAGCTTAATGCATCATCAAACATACAAATATAAATAACATTTTAACTATTTTTTATTTGTATGTACAAATGTTGCTGTTGTTGATTTTTTTTATTTAAGCTGTTCGAGCTTTTATTTATGCATGTATTTCGAGTGTTTTGTAAGTGTGTTGCATATTTTATTGGATTTTTTTTCTTGATTTTTTATTTCAATATTTTTCTTTAGTTTTATGGTTTGTGTAAATATTTGTTATGACTCTTTTAAAGTAAATAAAACAACAGTAAAATCTTTAAGTATTCCCTTTCAGAGAATAAACTCTAGGGCTGTTTAATCATTTCAGATTTTACTGCATATTTTATTTTACATCTCTTCAAATAACCGCATTTTATATGTATTTAATAAGAGTTAAGAGTAGAGTATCCAAACTGGTTAACCGGTTTCCGGTTTTTTACAAATACTGATGGTTTCGGTTTTTTTTTTATATTTTTCGGTTTTATTCGAAACCGGGTAGTTAAAGGCGGTGTAATTTGCTAATTTGCAATAAAAATGACAGATAGCTTATCTTGGACAAATCTCTTTAAACAGTTAAAATGAATCGAACTATTGAGTGTGCACGAAAAAATTAGTTCCTTAAAATTTTTGCTTTATAACGTTTGATTGATGTACATTGAAAATGAAATAGATTGATCATTTTTAACAATGTTGTTGTATATGTGTCGAAAGAGCCCAATCAACCAAACTGCCTCTCCGATTAATTAAAAGGTATTGGGCCTTATTTAACAAATATTTAAAGGATACTAAAAGCTTACAATTACACACATTCCAACAAAGATATTCCCGAATACACTGTAAAAGTTTTGCAGAAAAGCGTACAAGTTTTATTAAAATCCAATAAAAAAAAAAAATAATTATTATTTTAAATTTAAAACATTCTTTCATAACAAATATAAACCATCTATTGGTATATAACCTGAATTTTATGCCCTAGTTTATTCATGGTCACTTAGTTGTTGTACTTCAATCACAAAATAATTTTTATTTTATTTAGGAAAGACATATTTTCAAATATCAGGAGATAGTAAAGAAAAGTAATTAGATAAAATAAATGAAAATAATGTCAATTTCAAGTTAAAAAAATTCACAAAAGTAATAACATGAAATAAAAAACTTTAATTTCCCAGCAACAACTTTGGTGGCCATGTAGTGAGTTAAGAAGCTACTATAATGCCTTTTCACTACTTAAATATTAGCTGAATAACTTATTATTTTAACACGGTGATGACATTAGAGACAATAACTTACCTTATATTATTACAAGAACTAATTACTTCCAAGCTGTTCAATAACTCATTGATTTTAAAACATTACTGACATTACTACACCGTGCAACAATTTCCCAAAATTTGTTTCACACATGAAAAAATCGATGTATACTTCAAACTAAGGCACATAAAACTGTGTACTCAGTTTTTCGCTGAATGTAAAATTTTCTCTCAAAAGACTTCAAAGTTTCGAAAAAACACAACTTTAAAAAAATAAATAAAATTTTTACGAAAATTATATCAACCCAATATGGAAGTGAAATGATACCTAAGAATCCCTGCAATTAATATAAATGACTGAAAATCGGTTAATCGATTTTTTCAAAAGTCCAAAACCGGTGTATTCTAAAATGAGATTTTTCGGTTAAACCGAAAACCGGTTAAAAACAAAACAGTTTTTAGGATACTCTAGTAAAGGGTTTATGTACGTCTGTATGTTATTGTTATGCATTCATTTAATTTAAATTTACATTTAAAAAAGTATCACTCACTGTCACTAACAACTACTGACAGTACACTATTAAGGGTTTTTTTTATGCAAATATTAAACAAAGTTGCAAATAAAAATTGTAACTATTGAAAGAAAAAATTGGTGTGAAATAATAAAATGATTGAAATAAGACTTAAAACTTAAATCAAATAATCCATGCCAAAATAATAAAATTAAAATTGTTTGAAACGGATTAATAACTAATAGTTTGGTTCATTTGAAGCCCAAGAAAAAGTATGATTTTGCATATTTTTGATTGCCCTGATCATCACTCGTAATGTTGACACTTTATATCCCATTAACCCTCGGCTATAAAAATTAAAATTCTCATTTATCATTTGCTCTGCCTAAAAGCATTTTTTAACACATTATCCGTTTGGAGAAAACTCACCCTTTTTAGAGAATTCGAGAATATATAGTCAAGTTGCAATGTATCAACTTGTGTGGCTAGATAAAACCAACGAAAATTGGTGCAAAACTCTGTATGATTGTCATAAATTAAAAGCTTTGTTCTGGTTATAAGATTAAATGACCTAGATGGCCGATAAAGAAGAAAGCTATTATTAACGAGGGTTTAAGTATGGAGTATTTGTACTTTGCTAAAAATTATTATATAAGATTTAAAAAGTTTTAATTTTGACCATATAATTTCTAAGCTTGTGGCAAAACAGGAGGAGGAGGGGTTTCGACTATAAGAGTATAATATAATATAATATAATATAATATAATATAATATAATATAATATAATATAATATAATATAATATAATATTATATTATATTATTCGAATAGCAGGAAGAGCTTCATTGGACCAATGTTTACCAGCTCGGATAATGTTGCAAATATGGACTGATTCTAAAAATTAAAACACCATCTAAGTCTTACAAAATATTTTTCATTAATTTTACTAACTACCAGTGTTACCAGATAGTCTCCCAAAAATACCAATTTTTAAATATTGGTCTTCAATTTTCTTTCCCCAAAATAGTTTAATATAAAATTTTAGGTGTTTTTTTATTTTTATTTATTTTTTTTTTTTTTTGTTATAAAAGATATTACTTTTGTTCATAGAAAATGTATTGAAAATTATGAAAGAAGAGATTTTAGCGAACATTATTTTGAAAATAAATAAATAGATAAAAATATCAGAAATATCTGTAAAAAATTTTTCGAAAATGTCATAAAAAAACATTTATCAAAAATTTCCCCTAAAAAGAAAAGTTATGGAAATTTTCCTATAAAAAAAAATTATCGAAACCGTCTATAAATTGAAAATTCGTCACTACTTTTCTATAAATAAAAAATTTACCCATATTTTCTATAAATAAAAAATTTTATCGAAAATTGCTTATAAAAATAAAATTAGTAAAATTTTTCTTTAAATATTCTATAAAAATTTAAACTTATAGAAATTTTTTAATAAAAAATTGCAAAAATTGTTCTATAAATTGAAAAATTATCAAAATTTCTTAAGTTAAAAATGTATCAAAAATTGTCTATAAAAATGATCATTAAACGTATTCTTATTTTACGAAAAAAAAAAAAAAAAAGTTGAAATCCCCAATTTGGCAACACTGCTAACTATTATGGAATAATTTTTCTACTTAGGAACAGTTCTGTATATTCTGAGGGAAATATCAGTTTAAACCTCTTAATTCCACAGCCTACACTCGTGCATTTTGACATTAATAATTACCTCAGAAATATTACCAACGCTTCTACGAACAATATCTACTAGTATGTATGTAATGTTGTATTGTAGTGTATTGTAGTGTATACAATACAACATTAGCACTGGACATTAATAGAGTTTTTCCATAATTATTGTTTTTAAATGCTTTAATCAGGCAACCAGCAATTTACAAATTTTTTTAGTTTTGCTTCGATAAAGCGAAAGGGTATTAATCGTATTATACTTGTATGAGAGTGTTTGTGCAAAAACATAAACACTTAACAGCATGCAAAAGCAAAAAGTTTAGTAAAATTTTATTTATTAGAATTGCAATTACATAAACAGCAATTGCTCGTTTACAAATATGAATATTTATTGTGTGTTGCAGACATAAATTTATGCAGAGATTGTCAATAAAACCTTACCAGGCAAATGTTGTTAATGTAGGGATAAAGTGAAAAGAGATGGGTAAAAACGAAATTTAAAATTTTTATATTTATGTAACAAAGTTTTGCCGTAGTGGTTGAAAAGCTGTATAATTATAGATCCACGGGATAAAGATAAGAAAAAAGAATGTAACGAAAAAGAGTGATGTCGAATTTGAAGGGTATCTAATTTTCGTCACAGCCCAAGAAGTAACAAATATTCCTTCCTTGATATTTGATTTGTAAATAATTAATGCTCATTTGTGGTAACTAAATACTTTAAAATTGTTATTATGAGAGTGGAGATAAACAACAATAAACAAATAAATATTTAAATTTTTAAATCTATATAAGAAAATGGGAGATTTCAATTATGCAGAAATTGTGGTTATACATATTTATATATCTATAAATCTTCTGATTTATATGGAGTCATTTGTAGGAAAAATTTTATGCTCTAGCAGAGGATTAAAATATAATAATAAATAGAATAAATAAAATAAATAAATAGAATAAATAAATAGAATAATAGTACATATAAAAGAGTGAGAAAGAGAAAAAGTTAATTATTATAATAATATTTGATTAACCAAGCTTATGTGGGCGCGATTCTAATTTTAACAGAAAAAAATTACCAAAAAATTTTTATAAAGAAATTTAAGCTTCTGAAATGTTAAATAGTAAGTGATCTGTTTTTCTTTTTTCAAAAAAAAAATATATATATATATATATATATATATATATATATATATATATATATGTCAAAAGTAACAAATTTTGCAGTCCTAAGTTAGAGCTAATTAAAAATTAATTTAATTAAAATTACTGATTATGGCTAATTTAAAAAAAAAAAATAATATATATACATATATTCTTCAGCTTTTCTATTTTTTCAATCAACGCTGTAAGTTATAAACATCAAACAAATTAAAAAAAATAACCATAATCGTAATAACTATAAACAAATGCTCAAATTTCTTACCACAAATACAGAAATATTCATCAATTAAAATTCTCAAATAAAACAACCACAATTTAAATTATATAATTATAGTAATTTTATAAATTTTCAGAATTTTCCCATTAACACTTTTATATGTATTTTAATCAAATTTCTCTCTCCTTCCAGGTTGATGGTCAAAAATACTTGGGCCAGGGACGTAGTAAAAAAATAGCCCGCATTGAGGCGGCCGCTACTGCTTTACGCAGTTTTATACAATTTAAAGATGGTGCTGTTTTGACTCCGCTGAAACCAGCCTGTAATCTGGACTTTACAAGTGATGAACATTTGGATAATGGTACTACTACAACAAATAAAAATAATAATGTTAAAATCCCATCCGCAACATCATCTTCCCATTTGAATATTGAGACTTTAAGTAAAAGTGAATTGGTTGAGCTTATTGACAATTGGTTGAAGCATGTTAAAAGTACCGCTAAACGTATAATAACCAAAAGCGAAACTGATTTAATGTTTGAGAAAGTTTTATTGAGCATGAAGTCAAGCAAGTATTTGTTTTTATTTTAATTTTTTCTGTCTTCTTTTCTTTTTTTTTAAGTTTTTATTAATTATTTTTATTAATTATATATATATATATATATTATTTTTTGTTTGTTTATATTTACGAAATTTGATAAGAGTATTTACAAAATATTTTTATTGTAGTGAAGGCGAATGTTTATGAAATTAGAGCTGTCAGAAAATGAAATTTTTTATTTCATATTTATTTAATATTCATTTTTTTATGGGCTTCAATAACATGACCCTTTTACATTCCAGATAATAACAAGGACCTAAATAATAAGATAAAATTTGGTTCAGAAAAAGAAAAAGTCATAAAAATGAATTTAAAGCCCAAGGCCGCGTAATGACAGATTGTGTTTAATTCTTCAAAATAAAATATGAGTCATAATAAAGCTATCCAGCAAAAACTTTGCTTTCCTGGTAAATAGCAGGTATAATTGGAAACAAAAATAAACTACTTATTTTCTGCCTGTATAACTAGTTGTTTTTGTTCTAGTTCCCCACAAATTCATATAGTTATTTTATTTTAGGGGTGCTCAAAATAAAAATTAAAAAAAAACAAAAAAATTTGCCGTCAGTGAGATTTGAACTTGGACACAAATTAACCATTCGTTTTCGATGATAACAAAAACTTTTTTAATATAAAATAGACATTTTGTTTTAGACATTTTGTTAAAAAAAACTAACAACATGAGAATCGGATTGAACCGACCAGTTAATAATAACACCTCATTACCAAGAAACTATTTTAATAAGTAGTTGCCATTACTGTGAACCAAAAAGTTTTTGCTGGGTATGCCTATGCTTTAGTCAATCAAAGCTAAAAAATTTTAAATAACAAAGTTTGAAGCTCAAAAAGTAGAGATGTTTTTAAGAGCTATGCCGAACATGTTCGACCACGTAATGCCACTTTGTATTCATTTCTTCAAAATAAAATATGAGCTATGTTAACATAGTGCCAGATAAATTTGGTGAAAAATCACCCAGAAAATTCTCTTTATAATCCAAACCAGAATCCTACCCAGGCCAAAGTTAAAAATATTTTCATTCTGAATATGGATGATATTATTTATTTTTCTATTTTTTTTTTTTTTTTTTTTTTTTTTTTTTTTTTGTGGTAGATTTTCATTTGGGTGATTTTTCTATATTTGTTTGAGGTCATATAAAATTCATTTCATTCCTAAGGGAATGTTGAAGCGATATTTTTCTTTTCTTTCACAATTTTTGGTGAAACTTTTATAACTTTCTTTAAATCGAACTAGTACAAATCTGAAGGTTACTATTTGCTTTAGATTAACTTTTCATGTTTGCATTACGGCACAAAAAGTACAATTTTTTATTAAATTTAGTATAATAATGAAAATAGCATTTATCAGCCCTGTTCCTGAATAGAGTCGAATTAAAAACAATAAAAATTAACAAAACAATTTGTCGTATGACAAATGCTGCAAGATATGCCAATAATCATAGCAAAGAGTGTCATAAAAAACATTTATAACACTCGTGACATGTAACAGTGTTTTTAACATTTTATGACCAGATTTAAAATTTTGTCGTTACAGTAGAAGCACCCAGAATTGGGACTGTTATTTTAGTCCCACAAACTACCCAGAAATTTAGCAACTGTAAATGAATTGCATCCAGGAAGGTTTTACTTCAAAGAAAAATGCTTTTCGAAAAATTTCATAGCTACCAAATTTTACATAAATTTATTATAAAAATTTATCGTCCCACCATTTTAATCTTTTTTTTTAACCAGGGTATAATTTATAATATATCAATTCGGTAAAATTATAAACAAAATATTGAACAATAAAAATTCTTCCCATACCGGGAATCGAACCCGGGCCTTCTGGGTGAAAGCCAGATATCCTAGCCACTAGACCATATGGGATATAACAATTCAGTTGCATAAACATACTTTTTTGACCGATGGATGAAAAAAAACGCCAAAGTCAAAAAGTTACATATTGCCAAATTTCACTTAAATGTTTTTTGATGTCGGTAATCGACTTTAAAATATGTGGTGGTAAATATTTTTTATTATAAATCTAATAAAAATACCTTACCTGTAAGTATAAAACTAGCAATAAAATTGTTGAAAATATTTAAAAAAATATTCCCATACCGGGAATCGAACCCGGGCCTTCTGGGTGAAAGCCAGATATCCTAGCCACTAGACCATATGGGATACATAAACATACATTTTTATTGTATAAAAAATTGAGAATTTTTGCAAATTTCAAAACATTGTTGCCAAATTTCGCTTACTAATTTTGTTTTAAAATAATATTCTCTTCCAAGAATTAAAAAAAATTCATTATTATATATTATATATATATATATATATATATATATATATATATATAAATTTTTATTAAAATGCGAACATTTTCTTTAATTTTAATTAACTGGTGCCAATTTGCACTTAAGTTTATATTGTAAGTAATTTGCTCTTATTTTTTCAAAAGGATTTCGAAATTACTTTGTTAATTATTAAATTAGTTTATATTACAATAATAATAATATAATAAAAAATCTTCCCATACCGGGAATCGACCCTGGCCTTCTGGGTGAAAGCCACTAGACCATATGGGATACATAAATTTGATTTTTATCGTATAAAAAATTAAAAATTTTTGCAAATTACTAAACATTGTTGCCAAATTTTTTATTTTTTTTTTTATTAAAATGCGAATATATTCTTTAATTTCCCCTTTAAAAAGAAAATGGGCAAAGAACCCTTCTGCCTAAGAAACATACACGTTGTTGCCAATCTGCACTTAAGTTTATATTGTATTATATTTTTCTCTTATTTTTTTCAAAAGGATTTCGAAATTAATTTGTTAATTATTAAATTAGTTTTAACTACAATAATAATAAAATAATAAAAAAAATTTTCCCATACCGGGAATCGAACCCGGGCCTTCTGGGTGAAAGCCAGATATCCTAGCCACTAGACCATATGGGATACATAAACTTAAGTTTTTATCGTACAAAAATTAAGAACTTTTTGCAAATTAAAAACAATGTTGCCAAATTTCACTTGCTAATTTTGTTTTAAAATATCCTCTTAAAGGATTTAAAAAGTCCTTTATTATTTTTATTAAATTCCAATAATTTTTTTTTTTTTTTTATCAAAATGCCAATGTTTTCTTTAATTTCCTCTTTAACTTTCCTGTATGAAGAAAGTGGATAAAGAATCCTATTTACTCTTAAGTAATTGGCTCTTATTTTTTTAAGAGGATTTCGATATAAATTTGTTAATTGCTAAATTACTTAAAGTTACAATAATTATAAAAAAAAAAAATCTTCCCATACCGGGAATCGAACCCGGGCCTTCTGGGTGAAAGCCAGATATCCTAGCCACTAGACCATATGGGATACATAAACTTAAGTTTTTATCGTACAAAAATTAAGAACTTTTTGCAAATTACAAAACAATGTTGCCAAATTTCACTTGCTAATTTTGTTTTAAAATATCCTCTTAAAGGATTTAAAAAGTCCTTTATTATTTTTATTAAATTCCAATAATTTTTTTTTTTTTTTATCAAAATGCCAATGTTTTCTTTAATTTCCTCTTTAACTTTCCTGTATGAAGAAAGTGGATAAAGAATCCTATTTACTCTTAAGTAATTGGCTCTTATTTTTTTAAGAGGATTTCGATATAAATTTGTTAATTGCTAAATTACTTAAAGTTACAATAATTATAAAAAAAAAAAATCTTCCCATACCGGGAATCGAACCCGGGCCTTCTGGGTGAAAGCCAGATATCCTAGCCACTAGACCATATGGGATATACGTATGTATTTACATACATCTTCAATGAAAACATGTTTAATTTTAAAGATTCGACATACACCTGCACCTGCATTATCAAGAGCAGAATGCATTAATATTTATTATTTTAAAATATAAATATATATATATATATATATATATATATATATATATATATATATATATATTTTCTTTTTAATATTTCAAAGCAATCTAAAAAAAGAAAAATGTAGGAAATTAAAACACAAAATATAATTAACCTCACATGACTCTTCAATAACAAAAAGTAATATATGTAAATTAATTCTGACACAAATAAATATCAGCAAATTAAAAAATATTTCATAAAAATATGACATTTCTAATGTGTCATTCATCTGCGCTTATGTATTATATGTACCTTCTTTCGTCTATTTGCTATTAAAATAACACTTTAAGCGTTCTATAAGCCAAACTTGTTCTTTAACAATGTCTCACAATCATTGAAAGCATTAAGCGCCACTTCAATTTGAACTAGGGGCTTTCCCTAATAACAATAATAAGTTCTTAAAAACTCTTCTGGAGAAACAAGAATAAAGCACAAAATTGTCTTAACAATTTTTCTATTTTATTTACATTATCAGTTTATATTTTTCAGTTTACAAGTAACGTTGTTCGGTATGAAAAAGTTATGACTTAAAGGTGTCTGTGAAGTGTTCATATCAGGGATGTCAATTGGAATTTTTAAATTGTACTAAACAGCTGTTAAAATTGTACCAAAATAGAAAATTATTATAAAAATTATCACATGAAGTTAAAATATCCCTTAGAACCGAAATAAACCTAATACTTTCAAGTTATTTTCCTCGACATAAAGAAAATAGTAGCACTTTTTTATTTCATGTTTAATTCTATAAAATAAATAATACTTCTTTACCTCTTTATAGTTTTTATTAAACAATTAATATTAATAATACAAATTATTGATGACTATATGTCTCCGAGACCCTGATACGAAAATTTTGTTTTAAAATAAAAAGCTGAGACCAAGTACCAAGTATAATCATAGAACTTTGTCTTAACTAATTTGAGATTTTTTAAACATTTTTGCAATTAAAGTTGAAAATTGGTTTCTAAATAAGATGATTGAGATTAGAAACAAATTTAAATTATACCAAATTGATCATTGGTGTACCATTGTACTTTAATAATGATCAATGCTCTAGAACAACGGAAAAATATAGTTTTTAATTGTGGAAAATATTTGAATTCTAAATAAAATTTAGTTGATGAAGTTTAAAAAAGCTCTGTTTGTAATGAGTTTTAAACAAGTAAGAATTTTTAGTCAAAAAGTTTATAAACGAGTTATAGCTAATCTGCCCCATATTGTTATTGGTAAGTTTGATGCAGGAATAAAACTTAGAACTGAAGCATTTCATAGAAAATTTTCTTTTATTAATAGAAATCAATTTCACAATGATTTTTTTAATAACTAATATAAATTTTTTCTTCAAAAACTAAATAAATGGATCTTTATTAACGAATGCAGGAATACATTTTTTCTTCAAGAACTAAATAAATGGATCTTTATTAACGAATGCAGGAGTGTGTGTTTTATGAAAACACGACTTCTTTTTAAATGATTTTTTTTTTAAATTTAAAAAAAAAAAAAAAAATTAGCATAATATTTTCACTATTATTTCTTATGTAGTGTATAAAATAAATATCAATTCCTGCAAAAATCGTTAAAAAAAAGCTTCACAAACCAATTTTCTGCAATTTGTCAAAAATAAACAATATTCATAATACATAAGGAATATTAGTGAAAATATTATGATAATATGCTTTTTTTGTCCAATTTGAAAAAAAAAAAGTAATTTAAAGAGTTGACTTTCTTCATAAAATCTGCTTCTGCATTCGTTTTAGGTAAAAGGGAAGCAATTTATTTGTTTCTTTACCTTTCCAAGCACTTTATAGAAATATAAAAATCTTTGAAATCGGACTTGATTTGTAGGTTAGGATTATTTAAAATTTTTACATACTCGAGGTAGTCAATTGTACTTTTATCAGAAAAATAAAAAAAGCTGACTTGAAGATCCTCAAAGTAAAAAAAAGTTGCAAATAGGAACGCTAGAAAAATTGTAAAGCAAAAGAGAGATCAAAACTTACTGAGAATAATTTTTTTCAAAAATATTAATGGTACTAAAATGGCGGACTTTTCGAAACATCCTAGTCGTGAATAATATATCACAGATATTATGAGAAATCAGATATAATCGTGTGAAAAAAATCTAAAATGTTGAATAAACTTTTGGTATGGCTAGACATTTTTACATGTGGGAAAAAAGCATTTCATTCATAACAAATGAAAATATTTCTTTCTAACTAAGTGGTATCAAACAAATGGTGCGCTATATACCAAACAGTCTTAAATAAAATTTCAAGGAGATTGACCCATTGTCTTCATTTTTATGTACTGAATCTTTTGTACGCAGTTCTTAAGTGACAAATATACAAATACCTTTAAAATGAGAACAAGAATTTTTATTTCAAAATCAACTAATTAAAAAACATATGTTAGAAAGAACAATACCCCAATATTTTTGTTAATTTTTTAAGTCCAAAATTAAAAATTGTTCGCCTAAACATAAATTAAACATTTTTTTTTTTAATGCATATTAGAAATAAGATCAGTTTAGGAAGAGAGATTTTAGGGATCCATTGTAAATCCCTTTAAGCTGTAAAACATTAAAAAACAATTATTTACATTATAATTTTCTTTTATGGTTTGCAATTTTAAATTATTTTGAAATTATTTATAAACATGTCAGCCCAGGAAAATAATTGTAGAGCCTTATAAATGAACTTAAGATAATTTATTTAATATAATTGACTTTAAGTTTTTAACTTCATTATGCTCTAATTTCGGTTTATATTTTTTAAAGAAAATATATTTCTAAATAAAACTTCTAAAGGATTCCATCAGGTATTTATCATTGTAAAAAAAAAAAAACATTATGGAATTTGAAAATATCTATTTTTTTATTAAAATGAGTTTTTACTTATTTCTTTTATTTATTATTTTATTTTTAATTAATATTTATTATTTTGTATTATTTACTTAAAACTAATTTAACTATTTTTCTTTTTTATATTCCCTTATAATTTCCTTTATCCTTTACAAAACAAAGCAAACTCATGCTCAAAATTAAAAATTTCTCCTTGTATTTTATCCCTATTAGGTTTTTTGAATTTTATCCTAATTAACAACAACCCTGGCAAAAATCCCATCTAATTTCATACATCCAAGTTGTTCCTTTGAATTTGAAATAACCCAAAAGTGTTAACGTTTTTGTAAAGAACTTTTCTAATTAATATTGATTTTTGTTTGATTAGATTCGAATAAAAGTTCATTGAGCGTTGATGGCCAGAAAAAAGTACCAGACAAGGGACCTGTGATGTTATTGTATGAACTTTTCACTGATGTACATTTCGAATGCTCAACCATAGATGGAGCTCAGAATAATTGTCGCTTCAAGATGACAGTTACTGTTAATAATAGTAAATTTGATGGAACTGGTGAGTACATTGTTTTTATGGTTTTTATGGTATAAAATAAAAAGTATTTGCATATGTTATATAGAATTCTATTAGAGTCTTAATTTTTTATTTATTTATTTATTTTTTTTTGTTAAATGATACATTTTCAAACGCCAGAAATTTTTATAAAGAATATTCGGAAATTTCTTTGAAAATTGAAAATTTTTCATACAAATTATTTCTAACGTCTGTTGTTTCATTATACAAAATCAAGTAATCTTACTTTGAATCTCACGATCGTCTTCAAAATGTCTTAAATGAGATCCTTCGCTTAGATATTTCTCATTTGACTTCAGTTTTATTTCTTGTTTGACTTTCCAATGAACAAAAATATTGCTACAATTGAGTTTTTTTATTTTTTATTATTTTTTTTTTTTTTTAATGAGTTATTAATACTGTTTTTTTTTATTAGAATTTCTGCCAATTTAATCTCAACAACTCCATAAATGTTTATGTTAATTTGTTTATTTTACCAAGTTTCTTTTTCCATTCAATGTTCATTATTTGCCTCTATAATATTTAAGAATCAAATTACAATAATATAAAAATATTCAGAAAATATTCCACACAAACTAGTCAATATTTAGTTCCCAAAGAAACGCCAAAACGGTCGCACGCGATTTTTTTCATTCAAAAAAATGAGTGAAGATCAAAAGGATTCTTCTATTATACAACTCTTCCTGAATTCTTCGGAATTATTTGATCCTAACACTAACAATTTCCATCAATATGTCCAACGTTTAAATCATGTCTTCATTATCAATAACATAAACGAGGATAACAAGAAGATCTCTTTTTTGATCAGTATGGCCAATAAGAAATTCTATCAAATATTAACTGATATTTTGTCACCTCAAACGGAAAAGAATTTTTCCTACCAAGCTTTAGTGAAGAAATTGCTTAATCATTTCAAGTCGCCCAACTATCAGCTCTATAAAGGTTTGAAATTTTTCCAATATCATCAAAAACCTCAAGAAACTTTAAGGAACTTTGGTGAATCTCTTAGAGCTTTGGCTGCCCAAAATAATTTTGAAGATCGTATTTTATTAATACAATTCATGAACGGCTTACAGAATACTGGCTTAAGAAAATATTTAATTGAAAATCATGATTTGAAAAGTTTTGATCAAGCTTTCAATTTGGCCGTGCAAAAGGAGTTGGATAATAATAAGCCTGTATTTCATTGCTTTTTCTGTTGCAAACCGAATAATATGAAAAGAAATTGTAAGAAAAGACAATATTACTTGGATTTAGTTATTAAAAAGTAAAAAATTAAATGTGAATATTAATTTTTTTTTATATAAATTTGTTTAATAAATTTTTAAAGTTTTAATAGCGGAAGTAAAAAAAAAATAAAATTTAATAATTATTTTTATACGAAGTCTTTTATTGAAGCTAATTTCAAAGTTGTTGAGTTCTTAAATGAAATAAAAAAATAATAAAGCTTAAAAATTAAAGCAAATTTTCACTTTTACTTTTTTAAAATTGTGTAAAAATATTGGAAAACTTATGAATGCTTTTGATCTTAAAATCGTTACTTTAAATATTTGTGTTTCATTATTTTAATAAACATAATGTTTAGGACAATTTTAGAGACTTCATTTTCTGAAAGCTAATGTAAAGACCTTTTAAAATTAAAAATAATAAATATATTCTTAGCTTTTATACAGAAACTGTAATCATATTTTAAAAAATTCTTTGCAAAATCAAATCCGTATACCCAAACTTTATAAACATTTATTTTATTTTTATTTTTTAATTACACATATTTTTTTTTAAATATCAAATTTATCTCTTTTTCTCTTCAGGTCCCTCTAAAAAATTAGCCAAAAATGCTGCTGCTAAAGCTGCTCTTGCATCGCTCTGCAACATCTCCTACAGTCCAATGATGCATCCCCAAAAGAGTTTACCCTTGCCCATGGATGATAAGTCAGCTTCTATGGAACTACCACAAATACATGCCGATACCATAGGACGTTTGGTATTAGAGAAATTTATGGAAGTTATTAAGGGTCAAGAGTCGTATTCACGACGTAAAGTTTTGGCCGGCATTGTAATGACAGAAAATATGAATTTCAATGAGGCACAAGTAAGTTTGAAGTAAATGAAGGATAAATTTAAAAAGAAAACTTTAAATTGTAAAATATTATTCACATGGTGTAGAGAAAAAGAAACAGCGGAAATATTTTGCATAAAAAATAAATTATGGCTTTTTTTATTGAGTCTTACTATTGTTAGCTTTTAGGCTATAGAACAGCGAAAATGGTGGGAAATAGAGTAAAATAAAATAGCCAAGATAAATTTAATTTAAACCTTAAATGTGTAAAAAGGGGTCAAGTGTATATTTTTCGTTTGTAGGGGTTTTAAAAGATTTTAAATAATTTTCTTTAGTTAACAAGTTTTCTGCTTTTAAGTTCATATAAAGTTCATATAAGGTCTTTATGAAGCATTTAACAGAATATTAATTTTGAAATTTCATGTTAAAGTTTAACGTGGACATTAATTTTTAAGTTTGATATAAAGACTTAATCTTGTTGTTATATTTAAAGTTGATGCAAAACTTTAAGCCTCATATAAACGTGATATATAGCTATAATATTGATGTTAATCTTTAAATTTAATATGAACTCTAAGCATCATATAAAACTTCTTATAAAGATCTAAGCTGATATAGACCTTTAAGCTTGATACCAAGAATTAAGTTCTTTATAAACCCAGCAAAAAATTTGCTTTCCTGGTAAGAAAAATAAACTACTTATTTTTACCTGAATAACTAGTTATTTTTCTTCGAGTTGTCCACAAATTCATATATATATATATATATATATATATATATATATATATATATATATATATATATATTACCAATAATGACGCCTCATTACCAAAAAACTACTTTAATAAATAGTTGCCATTACCGAGAAGCAAAAAGCAAAAATATGCACAAATCCAAGTCTTTTAAAAAGAATATATGAATAACATTTTGACGCTATTCCTCCATCGAAATTGAAAGATTTAAACCCGTTACAATTGGATGCGTAATTAATGCTTAAAGTATTAAATTAGTAAACATTATAAAACCAAAAAAGGGTGTTTTTAAAAAATTAATCGGCGTATGTCCCATCCCTTTACAAAAGCAATTTCCGATAAGATTTGGAGATCAAACTATAAGTAAAGCAAATTTAAAGCTTTTAAAAACAAAACCAAAAACTTTATAAAATACTACGAAAAATAAAAAAAAAATTTATCTCCGCTCTCTCATAGAAATTTCAAAATCTGGTTCCTTTAGGATTTAAGACGAATAGTTTTATAAGTAATCCGAATTTTAATTTTGTAAGCCATCTGGGAGTTTTAGAAAGCTCTGGAAAGAGAAAACATTCTTATGAAATTATACATAAAGTCGCGTATCTCCACTCCCTGATAGAAAATTCAAAATCTGACTCCGTTTGGATTTGTAGGACGAATAGTTTTATCAGTAACCCGAATTTTAATTTTGTAAGCCATCTGGAAGCTTCATTCAGAAAGCTCTGAAAGAGAAGACATGTTTAGGAAATTATATATCGTCACCTAAAATATAAAACGTCATAACCACTGAAAAATAAAATGTTGGATTTTTACTGTATTATAATGTACTGACCCAAACATATCTACAAAAAAAATTCACATTCATATCTTCAAAATTGACATCAATATTAACATCAACTTCATAAAACCTGATAGAATAAAAATCAAAGTACAATTATTAGAGAGAACAACGTCAAACTTATTTGTATTTTCTGTCAAAAAAAGAAAATGTGTTTAATAAACTGTGTATAGAGAAAAACATACATCTTAAATTTTGAAAATATCGCTAAAAATAAATGCTGCCTTTCAAAACATATTTATTGCACAATAGTATATTTTTATATTTTTCTATTTGTATTTTTCGTTTTTCTGTTTTCAATGTTTAAATTTTTTGACTTTATAAGACTTGAAAATGACAACTCTCGCTATAAATTCTACCTGGTTTAGTTATATCATGTTCGTCGTCAAATTTGTTCCATTTAAGAAAAATTTGGTTTGAAGAGTATTTTATGTTTTTTTTGCTTTAAGTAAACGATTAAAAAATTTCACTTAATTGCTTCATTTTAAAGCAAAAAATAGAAACTTGTGGTTACGGGCTTTTGCATTTTCATAATGTTTTTTGCTGCTGCTGTAAAAAATTAAAAAGTATGGATACGTCTTTTTGCACTTTAGGTGACGATATATAGATTTTTATTTAAAAAATTCTTTACTTTACAGGATTAATATGTTAGTTGCTTTTGTGTTTTAGCTCTTTTTTGTTTCAATATCATTTTGCTTGGATAATTAAAATGTCATGGCCACACAAGGGTTTTTTTTTTTTATTATTTGCTGTATTTAAAATATAGCATAATATGAAACTATTTTTTGTTATAACGAGTTTTTTATATGTTGTTTTATAAATCTCTCGTTTTTTTCTCTCCCTTATTCAAACAAAAGAATTATAATATATTATCTAAGATTTGCAATAAATCTTCCCTTACTTTCAATTAAATTTGTTTTCATCAAATAAAACAAATAAATTTAATTTATATGAGGGCAATTTAAAATTTTTTTTTCTCTTTTGTCTTTAAGAAAAAGTCTTTCTAAATTGTATAAATATTTAATTACCCAATTTCCTCCTGGACAATGTGCAGATTTACATTTTTAATTTGCATGCTTTAACAGTTTGATCTGCTGCTAAACTGCTGATTTTAATATACAGACATTACAAGTATTTAATATGGTGTTTGAATTTTTATTTAAATTTAAAATATTTAGAATATTTCTAATTTTATACATTTACTCAAATATATTTTTACTACAAAATTAATCTCCTTTTCTAGGTCATTTCCGTTTCGACTGGTACCAAATGTGTTAGCGGTGAGCACATGAGCATTAACGGCACAGTCCTTAATGATTCACATGCTGAAATTGTATCACGTCGCTGTTTTATGAAATATTTGTATGCACAATTGGAACTACATTTTAATCAGGGTAAGTTGGCTAACGATCCTATTCCATATATAGAAAATACAATTTAATAATTAATTTAATAGAATTTTGCTAGAGAAAATCAAAAAACAATTCAATAGAAAAACTATATAATTACACCTAAATGTATGTTATTGCTCTGCATGTTTCCAATTTCCCCTCAATTTACTTTTACTTTACTTTCACAAAATCATGATTAAGATATTATGGAAATCGGTAACTTCAACTGCTTATATTTAAGTGTTGTAAATTATAATTTAAAAATTGTTTATTATCGTTATTTTTTTATTAATCGGTTAATGCTTTGATTTATTTGTATTTTTTTTTTCTTATATATTTTTAACTAAATGTTGTGCTCATCATTTATTCACTAATAATTCCTTAAATTTCATTATTATTGCATTGCATTTATTTAAGTGTGAATCTATACTTGTACATAATCTTATTGGTGTTGTAATATTTTTATCTTCAATGATAGATACAAAAGTTTGATGCCAAATTATTAATGAAAGTTTCGCAAACTATCAGCGAATACCTCCTCTTCTTGCTTTCTGTGAAACCAATTGATATTAAATATTAATAACAATTTAAGTGTAAATTCTGTTTTTTTTAGAATATTTTAAAAAGTTTTAAGAAGCAATAATCTGAAAAAATTCAAATACCGGGAATTAAATTAAGGTCTTTGGTCTAGCCACTAATCCATATCCGATACAGAAAACGTATATATATAATATCGATTTGCTTGAATGATAATTACTTATGTAAGTAATAAATGCAACAATTGTGCAAATCACTAAGCAATTATGGATCATAAAATTTACATAGTTGCCAAATTTCAATCTAAATTCATCTGGGATATATTTAACTTTCAAGTTTCGAATACTTTTTCCTTAAAAAGAAAAAAAATCAAATATTAGAACTTTCAGTGTGTAAAATATTTTGAATCTTTTTTTTTTGAAAATAAATCTTAAAAAAATACAATAAAATTGAAAATAAATAATAAAAGAAATCTTCCCATACCGGGAATCGAACCCGGGCCTTCTGGGTGAAAGCCAGATATCCTAGCCACTAGACCATATGGGATACAAGAAACCACACGTAGTCAGATCGTTTTGCTTGAATGATAATTACTTATATAAATAACAAATGCAACAATTGTGCAAATAACTAAGCAATTAAGGATCATAAAATTTACATAGTTGCCAAATTTCAATCTAAATTCATCTGGGATATATTTAACTTTCAAGTTACGAATACTTTTTCATCAAAAAGAAAAAATCAAATATTAGAACTTTCAGTGTGTAAAATATTTTGAATCTTTTTTTTGAAAATAAATCTTAAAAAAATACAATAAAATTGAAAACAAATAATAAAAGAAATCTTCCCATACCGGAAATCAAACCCGGGCCTTCTGGGTGAAAGCCAGATATCCTAGCCACTAGACCATATGGGATACAAGAAACCACACGTAGTCAGATCGTTTTGCTTGAATGATAATTACTTATATAAATAACAAATGCAACAATTGTGCAAATAACTAAGCAATTAAGGATCATAAAATTTACATAGTTGCCAAATTTCAATCTAAATTCATCTGGGATATATTTAACTTTCAAGTTACGAATACTTTTTCATCAAAAAGAAAAAATCAAATATTAGAACTTTCAGTGTGTAAAATATTTTGAATCTTTTTTTTTTGAAAATAAATCTTAAAAAAATACAATAAAATTGAAAATAAATAATAAAAGAAATCTTCCCATACCGGGAATCGAACCCGGGCCTTCTGGGTGAAAGCCAGATATCCTAGCCACTAGACCATATGGGATACAAGAAACCACACGTAGTCAGATCGTTTTGCTTGAATGATAATTACTTATATAAATAACAAATGCAACAATTGTGCAAATAACTAAGCAATTAAGGATCATAAAATTTACATAGTTGCCAAATTTCAATCTAAATTCATCTGGGATATATTTAACTTTCAAGTTACGAATACTTTTTCATCAAAAAGAAAAAATCAAATATTAGAACTTTCAGTGTGTAAAATATTTTGAATCTTTTTTTTGAAAATAAATCTTAAAAAAATACAATAAAATTGAAAACAAATAATAAAAGAAATCTTCCCATACCGGAAATCAAACCCGGGCCTTCTGGGTGAAAGCCAGATATCCTAGCCACTAGACCATATGGGATATAGGAAATCACATGTAGCGAGCAAAATATCGTTTTGCTTGAATAATAATTACTTATGTAAATAACAAATGCAACAAATCACTAAGCAATTAAGGATCATAAAATTTACATAGTTGCCAAATTTCAATCTAAATTCATCTGGATATATTTAACTTTCGAGTTGCGAATACTTTTTTTCTTAAAAAGAAAAAAAATCAAACTAGACCATATGAGATACAAGGCATCTTTATATTAAATTTCATTTTATTTTTAAGTTTATCATACAACAAAAAATAAAAGATAAAAATGCATGTTTGTTTGATGTGTATTAAAAAAATTTTATAATGTGGACAAATTTATGCTAAAGTGATTATTAATAAAAAATGAAGTATTACAATTAATCATTGATGTGATTTATAACATAAATTATATAAAACTAAGTGAATTAATTATTAAAATAAAACAACATGTGTTTTTAAAGTGTTATAAAAGGTAATCAAAATAAAATCAAAAAACTTCCCATACCGGGAATCGAACCCGGGCCTTCTGGGTGAAAGCCAGATATCCTAGCCACTAGACCATATGGGATATAAAATCACCAAGAGTTTAAACCAAAATGCAGCATCTTTTTTTTTAGATCATTTTATGTTTTCTCTAAAAGAATTTCAACCAGCATATGTTTATTTTACTAAAAAAAAAAAAAAAAACACTAGCTAAAATTGTTAAAACTAAATCTTTTTGATTTTTTACTAAACTTTAATTTTACTTCATATAAAATTTAGTATAATTAAATAACTTATTCTTTATTTCTTTATTTAGTAGTTTTTTTTTTTCAAAAAAGACAAATTTATATAATTAAATTAACACGTACATATTAATTACAAAATTAAAGAAGTATATATAATTAACATCCTCCCCTAACTACAGTTTTTCTTTTTCGTTTGTTTTTAAAACATTTTTTTACCCTAAAAAAATTAAAAAAAAAAATAATAAAATTTGTTTTTAAAGAAATGAAGCCGCCAGCTAAAACCATGACATTAATGAAACAAAAAATTTATTTTATTTATTTTTATAGCAACAGCAAATCAGTCAATTTTCGTGAGGAACCAAGAAAATGCGCAATACCCGTACAAATTGAAAACCGGTGTACATTTTCATCTGTACATTAACACAGCGCCTTGTGGGGATGCTCGCATTTTTAGTCCCCACGAAAATGACTCGAGTGTTGATAAACACCCAAATAGGTAAAAAATTTATATCTTTGATATATTATTATTTTTTTATATACATATAATAATTTTCCTTGTTTTTTAATATACATATATAAAAAAATCAATTTTTACATACATAAAAAAGTAAATTTTTAAAGAAAAAAAACACAAAAAAAGATAATTTACCAATAATTTCTTTTGTAGAAAAGTAGAGTAAAAATCTTAACAAAACAATTTTTGAAAATGAAATTTTCAAAAACCGAAGTATTTAAAAATGAATGATGAGAAAAAAAATATGAAAATAAAAAATTTCCCATACCGGGAATCGAACCCGGGCCTTCTGGGTGAAAGCCAGATATCCTAGCCACTAGACCATATGGGATATTTATGGCCCGGAGGCTAAATTCAACCCGCTGTCTGCCTGCACACACAAACAAGCAAATAAAATTTATTTTTAAATACTTGAATTTTTGAAAATTCTCAAAAATTAATATTAATTTATTTTTACTTTTGTTTTTAATATTATTTAGATTTTTATTTCCTAAATAATTCAATACTTTTTTACGCAATGTTTTTAAAGACAAAACAAAATTTTAAAAGAGAAAAAATTTAGTTTATTGTTTTTTACGGGATGTTTTGCTGTTTTGTAAACAATATTAACTTATAAATAAAAAAAAAAAACAACATTTATTAATTTGTTTACTTTTCTTTGTTTTGTTTTTCTTCTCAAAACGAACTCTTTCTCTTTGTCTCTCTCTCTCTATAATTCTCAACAATTGGTCTCTACGTTTGAAAACATTGTGGTTCAATTTTTAATGCTCTTTTGTGTTCAATAAATTTTGAGTTTTTTTTATTTTATTATTGTAAACTCATTAAAATTCTTTATACTCGCTCTCTGTTTTACTCTACTACTACAACTACAAATTCATGTTTTACTTATTGTTGCTGTAAAAATGTTTTTTCGTTTTTTTTTTTATTTTTTCTAACACAAAAACTTTTTTAACCCAATAATTTTTATATGTATTGTCAAAACTAATTTGAATAAATAAAAAAACAAAACAAAAAATATTAAACAAATTCAAAACTCTAAAACAAACACCACTACTACTACAACAACTTCGCTCCTGCAACTTCTTGGTGACGGATGTTACCAAATAAATAGAAAAGCCCGTGGTCAATTGCGTACAAAGATAGAGTCTGGTGAGGGCACTATACCCGTAAAAAGTAGCGATGGTATACAAACTTGGGATGGTGTTTTAGAGGTAAGTTCTTTTTTTAAACTATTTTTTATTATAATTTGTATTTAAATATTTCAATTAATAATTTTAAAGAATTCTGATAAACTGAAAGAAATTTGTATAAAATTATTGTTAAATTGTTAATTTTTAATTAAAAAATCACTTCTCATACATGGAATCGATAATGTAGCCGCTAGACTATATGGGATATAACAATTCAGTTCCATAAAGATGCTTTTCTGACTGAAGCTAATAAAAATACCTTACCTATAAGTGAAAAATCTAACAATATAACCATACCGGGAATCGAAGCCGGGTCTTCTGGGTGAAAGCCAGATATCCTAGCCATATGGGATAATCACGGAACTTCTGTTAAAATTCTTACACATATCAATAAAGATGTGTCATAAACTCTCTCTTTAGTAAATTATTTTAGCCCTACTAGAAAATTGTTTAAACGAGGAATTAACAAATCATAATATTTCAAAGAGTTTGTGCATATAGATGAGTTTTTCATTAATGGGGTAAAGTATTTTATTTTCCCTTCACGTGATCAGTCTGGTATCAGTTCCATTCCATAACTTTCCAAATGAAGTTTTCTTATCAATATTCCGCTAATGATCTAGATGTTATAAGAATTGTGTCTTTGAAAAAAAAAAAAAAAAAAAAAAATTGAGGATCCTTTCTATTAGTTTAGAATATAATGCAATTCTTAAATAGCAGAAAAATAATGTGTAGCGTGAAACACGTATCAGTCGAAATCCTTAAATTATTTCATTGACCTCAACGACTTTCTCAACCCACACTTCGTTAAATGATTTTTTTCCTTCAAACTTGTTAAAATTTTTTACCTTAGCAAAAAAAAAAAAAAAAAAAAAAAAAAAAAAAAAGAGCTAAAAAGTGACGATTTTAACATTGTGTTATCAGTGGAAGAAAGTACTTCTTAGTGCTTTTGTTTTTTTTTTTTTTTGTCATTGGTAGGATGTTCTTCTTTTACGCTTCTTGTTCATTGCTTTTGAAGTATTTATTTTAAAACTCTGTTTATACAATTTTTTAATAAAAAAAATTCTGTTTTAGCTTTATTAAAATATAATAAAATTAAATTTAAATTTTCTTAAAAATTATTAACCTTTTCCTTTGTTAAAATATATTTATTTTCACCTTTTTGGAAATATGTAATTATTAGTAACCTTTTTGGCTTAATTTGTACAAAACAATTTATTATTGTGGTGAAATGGTCCGTCGCACAACAAATTTTATTCCCCAAAGCAACAAAAAATTTATTAAAACTGCGCTTAAATTCATTTTAAAATAATTCTGTAACTATAAAGTTTATCAGAAGCATAACAAAATTATTAATTAAATTTTCTTTTATCTAAGTAAAAACATTAACTAATAATTATTTTAAAAATAATAAATTTGTTTATTAATTACATTTTTATTTATTTTTATTCTTTACATACAAAAAACACTCCTTCAATCCTCAGGGTCATCGTCTACTTACCATGTCTTGTTCGGATAAAATAGCACGCTGGAATATAGTCGGCATCCAAGGATCTCTACTGTCCTCTATTATAGAACCCATTTATTTGCATTCCATAGTATTGGGCAGTCTTTTACATCCCGAACATATGTATCGTGCTGTTTGCGGACGCATTGAAAAATCCATACAAGGTCTTCCACCACCCTATCATCTCAATAAGCCACGCTTGGCTCAGCTCACATCATCGGAGCCACGCAATCAGGCCAAGGCACCGAATTTCGGTATTAATTGGACAACAGGTGATACTGAGGTGGAAGTGGTGAATTCGTTGACTGGCAAAACGGTCAATAATCAAATATCGCGCATAACGAAACAAATGTTTTTCCGTAAATATGGAAATCTGGTGAAAAATTTACCCGGTTTACCGGAAAAGAAGATACAAACCGATTATGGACAGACAAAGGCTAAAGTTAAAGATTATCAGGTGGAGCATGATATTGGATTTTTTATTTTTATATATCTTTATATATAAATGTTTTAAGTTCTTTTTAAATTAATTTTCTAAATAATTTCATTTATTTTAGATTGCCAAACGTGAACTATTTGCCGCTTTTAGGCGAGAAGACTTGGGTAATTGGTTAAAGAAACCTCAAGAACAAGATGAATTTGCGCTTCCGGAATGACTGCTTAAATCTGAAAAATTTATTAACACCCAACAACAAAAACAACTAGAACAAGCAGCATTAAAATTAAATTTTGTTTTCCAATATCAAATACAATTAAAACTACAACAACAGAAGATTTCTGGCCATATAATCAACAACATCAGTCTGCAACAAATATTTAAGAAAAAAATTTTATTAAAGATTTTTAATAAAATAATAATGTTCGAGATGATTTATTTCTTAAAAATATTTCTTCTTTACATTTTCTTTAATGAAATCTTTTTAAAATTAGTAACACAGCAACAATATTTATTAATATTATTACAAACAAAACAATTAGTATTTCGGATATTAATTTTATTATTATTACAATTACAATTAATATTTAACTTAAACTTAAAACGACAAAAACCAGACAAACAAAAAGAAAATATAGTAGTAATTTTAACTATAAAAAACTATCTATTACATTTAATACTGCAACTGGTTTTTGTAGTTCAATATATAAATGCTACTAATAACAATAATAATAACAACAATATTATTAAATATAGTCCAGAATCTTTAAATCCTTTTTCTTTACCTTTGCATAACAATAAGGCAATTGAATTTCTTATTAATAATGTTGTATTTAACAATATTATTATAGATATTGTTCCACAAAAGACATTTTGCCTCGATAACAAAATTATGAAGCATTTTATGTTGTTTTTGCAAGAAATTGACTTTTTATTTACCCCTTATGAGATAAATTTTAAAATAAGAAAAATTTTTCTTGGCATTCAACAGAAAATTATTAAAAATTTCATAAAATTTTTAAAAGGTTCACGAGGACCTTTGAAAAAATCGATTGCTGCTGCAAATTTAATGGCATTAAATAAATTGAGCTCTAGAATATTTCTAGAATAGAATGTAGCTAAGATGCTGGAACTAAGTAAAGCAAGTATTATGGCGTTTTAGTCCAAAACCATAACCATAAAACAATATTAAAAAATACAAAAAAAAAATATATAAACATAAATCAAACAATTCTAAAATAATAATAATAATAATAATAATAATAATAATAATAATAATAAAAAAAAGGAAATACATAAACATTACACATAACTATTACAACACACACACACACACACACATATTTACATAATCATTACAATTATAAACATACATTAATTACATTTCTATATACATAAATATGTAACTAAAAATTTACTCTATCTATATAAATTAAACGTACATAACTACAATTTGAATTACAATTATATACGAAGATATAATTTGTTTTTTTTTTTTATGATAGCTTTATATATTTTTTTTTTAACTTTTTTTTTAAACTTATAACTACAACAATTTTAATTGTTTTTAACAATTTAATTAACGAAAATAGATTTATTCCAAAATTAACTTCACAAAATATTAGAGTTTTTTAATTTAATGATTAGTTTACAAAATTCTTATTTCAATCTTGCTATAGTCCATACTATAGTCTTGCTATAGAACAGACTGCAGTCTTGCTATAGTCCAAGTAGCGACATTTAAACAGCTGAGTTTTTTTCTCTTTTTGGCAGCAATATGGCGGCTTGCGTTCTAAAATCTGTAATGTCGAGTTGTTGTTTATGTTTAAAATCCTCAGTTAAGTTTTGAGGACTTAATATTTATATATTTCTTTACAGTCTCATTACTTGTATAATACATGTGTCTCAAAAGAACTGAAACACGTTGAGTTTTCAGTGTAAAAACTCTCAACTTAATAATTTTTTTTATTATAGTGAATATTTTTGAATTAATATTCATATTTTTATTTAATATTCATTTCCACAAATCAATAATGCAATTAAAAAATCAAAAATTTGACTTGCCAAAAGTAAAACTGTTTTAAAATATCATTATATTCTTAAACATTATATGACGAGAAGTATTAATTAATACTTTAAAAAAATAAAATATTTCGTATTTTATTAATATGACAAAAGATTCGATAGAAAATAATTCAGATGTCAATACAATAATTTGTTATGATAGAAAAATCTCTCTTGTAGATCCTACGTAATGAAATTTTATTCAACTCATAACCGTCAAAAATTTACTTTCCTACATATTTTGCCATCGTTAGCACACACTTTTCGAATCGAATTTTTGATACGTCTTAATATTCAATATTACCTTTTAAAAATTTTTCATTGAGGCGTTAAAAACAGTAATATGTTAGCTATAGGATTTCAAAACTCGTATCAAATTAATATTCCCGTTTTCCGGGCTAAATTAAAAAAATTCTCGGGAAATATCGACGACATTTTGCGGGGAAATCACGAGATTGCTGAACCCCAAACCCTACTTTCTGTATTTCGGATTGTAGTCTTGCTATAGTAAGACTATAATATTGCTATAGTCCAGGCTGTTGTCTTGTTATAGTTCAGACTATAGTCTTGCTGTAATCTAGACTATAGTCTTGCTATAATATACATCATAGTCTTTCTATAATCCAGATCATAGTCTTCTTGTAGTCCAGAATACAGTATTGCTATAGTCCAGACTGTAGTCTTGCTATAATCCAGGCTGTAGTCTTGCTGTAATCTAGACTGTGGACTTGCTATGGTCTGGACTGTAGCCTTTATATAGTGCGGAATGTAGGCTTGATATACAAATCTCATACTATAGTATTGCTATATTCCATATAGTTCGTGCTGTAATCCTACTATGTTTAATAGTCGATTTAGTGAAAATTTTTTGAAATTGTTGTAATTATATTGTTCCTTTTGTAAAACATTTTCATATTGAAAATTAATTTTATTTTTAGTAAGATATAATTTTTGATTTTTTTTTTTTAATTTTTTTATTTTAATATAATAATTTTTTCTTGTAATAATTTTTATTTTTAGTAATATTTAAATTAAATATAATGACAAACAGTGAAAATTATCGTTTATGTTATTTTAATTTAATTTTATCTTAGTCATTATTTACTTTGTTGTGAATAAATTTAATTTATAATTTTTATATTTTGAACAATATATTATTTTGTTATACAATTAAATTAGTTTGTGAAAGAATAAAATAAGGAAAATGCACTTTTTGTTTTATTTTTTATAACTTGAAATGTATTTAAAAGGTGAAATGTTTTGTTAATGCTGGGTGTTGTTAGGAAAAGTTAAACTGTCTAGGATTTAATTTTATTTATTTTTTTTTTTTTTTGTCTTTGATTCCTTTATGCCCTCAGTTGCAAAATACAATTTTATTCAGATTCTAAAACTGTTCTAAGTAGAACAATGATTATGTTTTAACCAAGAAGCATTCTAAAACTCTGGGGATGCTTAATAGATCAATACTGATCTAAAAATCGATTTCAGCGAGTGACTGCTATATAAGTTCATCATTTAAGAAATGATAAGTCATTTATTGTAATGAGACCGGAAAGATATGGATATAACTTTTGTTTTTTTTTTCTTATCTTTTTTTTCAATTAAATATATATGTTTTATTAAAAAGTAGTTAAAGTATGTATTCAACAAAAATAAAACCAACAATAAACAGTCACTTATTTATCACAAAAACGGCTTTAAAATGAAACATTTATTAACGAAATAATGGTAGACTTTAAATAAAAACTAAAAATTAAAAACAAAAAACAAAAAAATATTAGTAGCTTTTTAAACAAAAATATGTCTTCTTAAAATCAATAATGTATAAAATATAAACAGACCAACTCACTTATACATACAAACACTTAAACACACTCCCAAGCTCAAATAGACCATAAAAATACTTTCCTCCCTCGTACACATGATAAACAAGGACAAAAACCAAATGTCAAGGTCTTAGATCATTAACAGTTAAGAGCAAAAAAAATGAAGCATAAAGTAAGGCGTAATAGATTTTTTAAAATAATTTAAAAACATTTTTAAAGTCCATTTTCTTTTCTTAAACATTTTTCTTAATCCTTTGATCTAAGTAAAGACCTTGATTACACTTCTACCCCTTTAACATCATTATAATAACAAAAAAAAAAAAAAAAAAAATTATAATAAATTGCAAAAATTAAAAAAAAAACAAAGAAAACAAGAAATTATAAATTTGATCTTATATAAAATACTGTGATACTAAATTTTACTAGTACTTCCAGCATAGCTGCATTTTATCCATTCTAAAATATTCTGAAAATGCTAAAAGAAAAATGTTTAATTAACAACAAACAAAACAAAGAAAAGAACAAAAAGTATAAAATAAAATAATTAATTAAAAAAGTAAAGAATGTTAAAATCAAGTTTAAATAAAGAAAATACAATAGATTAGTTTAGTTATTAGAATTTTTTTGAAAAAATCCCCCAAACATAAATATTTAACAAAAATACTTAACAACAAATAATAAAAATAAAAAAATAATTAATTAGTTATCTAATTATTAACACAAAGAACAACAAAAAAGTTTGGTTTCTTTTAGAATGAAAATAAATGCAAGCAATATAAATTCTTTTTAATTTTTCGAAAACAAAATAAAGAAAAAATAAAAATATTTCAGAAAACATGTTATAAATTAATTAAATTTAGCATGATAAATTAATGAAAAATATATTATTAAACACTTAAAAAGAAAAAAGTGGAAGAAAAATAAATTTTCCCATGAAAATCTAAAAAAAAAAATATACATATATAAAACCACAAAAATTGCAAAAGAAATATTTTAATGAAAAATATAAGAAAATCAAGCTTTGCAAACAAATTCTAATAAAGAATATCTTGCATAATTAAAAAAAAAGAATTAACGTAATTATATAAAATAATGAATAAAACCAACACAGTCAATGAAAAATTACAACGTAAGTTAATAATCACCAAAAAAAAAAAAAATAAAAAATAATCACATTCACTTCCTTAACTACTTTAAAAATATCAATTTCTATAAAGCAAGACATTCTCTAAATTATAAAAAAAAAAACATAATGAAAGATCTGAAGGAATTTTACAGTACAACCTTATATTATCTGACTAAGGAGTTAAGGTTAGAGTTAGCTTTGAGTTTAAAACTTATGAAATTTTGTAAAAGAGCTTCAGAAATCAAATAGTTCTCTAAATTTTGATTGACTTCAGATCATGAGTTAAGTAAATCATACGATATTATTTAAATCAATATAAATTCAAAAAAAAAAAAAAACTTGAAATTTTTTTTCGTTTTATATTCCAAATGAAATACACAACCTTAAAATAATGAAAATTGATCTGATTCTGCAGCGAAAAAGATTTGCAATTGAAAGATAATCAATAATTATTATTTTTCTATAGAGCTGAAATACAAATATTTAAAAATAAAATTATGATTTAAGCTCCTCAAATTAATGATTTATAGGGTATTAACACATAATCATAAAGATTTCACAACTTGCTTATATATATATATATATATATATATATATAACTTATCTATATATATATATATATATATATATATATATATCTATATATATATATATATATATAACTTATCTATATATATATATATATATATATATATATATAAGAAATCAAACACTTAAAACAATAATATTAAAACCAAAAAAAAAAAAAGAAAATTTACTAATAGTTTTGAATTATCTCCCTCATATCTAAAACTCTCACACTCTATGCTCTCATCATTAACTAACTTATAATTATCTATTTAAGAAAAACGTTACAAAATGAAAAAAGAAAGACAAATTTAATAAAAAACAAATAAACCAATCTTGTAATACTCTAGAACTGTTGCTTATTTTAGATTTTAATTAAATTTCGAACTTAAAAATAAAATTAAAAAAAATTTAATTAATTAAACTTATCTTAACGAATATTTATACTTACAATAAAAAGAGAACATAATATTAAACCAACAATAACCAAGAAAAATTAATTTTACTTAATCATTTTCGAAAATGATAGAAACAAAGTTTTGTTAAACTATAAACAAAAATAAAAAAAAAATACAAATACTAAACAATCTTTACTTCTTTGAGAAAAAGAAATTATATTAAACAAAAATTTTCTGAAATTTCAATTAATAATAACAATTTATAATCAACCAAAAAGACAAAAAATATAAAAAGTTATTTATTATTCTACTTTTCTCCCTAAATAAAACAGAAAACCAAAATAATAAAATATAAAACAAAATCCAATAATTTAGAATTTTAATTAAATGAAAAAGAAACAGTTTAATAAAACTCATAATAAAAAACAAAACAAGTAAACAAAATTAATTTAAGAAAATGGGTTTACATTGTTTAGAATTTAATTTCCAGTTTTTCTTTTTTTTTCTTTTCAGAATAGGTTTAAAAACTCTATAACAAATTCAAAGTTTCGGTAAAGGTAAGTCTAAAAAATCATATTTTATTATATAACAATCAGTTTTTAATCTCAATAAATTAAAGATTAAAATTCTGAATAAGTAAGAAAATAAAAAACAATCTTATAAATAAACCTCAATAACTTTGTAAATAAATATGCGTTCAAATAAGAAAAGAGTCTCTATTTGTGAACACTTATATTTCCTACCAAATATCAATTTTTATATGAAAATTTTATAAAAATCTTTAAACCTCCATAACATTGTAAATATGCGTATAAATGAGAAAATGGCCATTATTTGTGATCACTCATATTTCCTATCAAAAGTCAATTTTTGTATGAAAATTTTATAAAGATTTTTAGAAAAGGACCTTCATTTGAGATCATTCATACTTCCTATCAAAAATAAATTTTTATATGAAAATTTTATAAAAATCTTTAAACCTTTATAACTTTGTAAATATGCGTTTAAATGAAAAAGGGACCTTAATTTGTGATTATTCATATTTCCTAACAAAAATCAATTTTTATATAAAAAATTTTTGTAAAAATATTTTCTACCAGAAGTTTATTTGTATATGAAAATTTAATAAAAATTTTTAAAATTTCATAGCTTCGTAAATATGCACTTAAATGCGAAAAGGTCCTCCTAATTGTTTTTAAACTGGTACTTTTTTAATTCAAACATTTATACTTTTTTTATGAGTATAATGTATTAACGTAATAAAGTTTATTCACTAATTAATTAATTTTACTTGATGGTTGCTTCTCGTGGAGATTGTGTGCATCACCATGATGTAATGATGCAGACAATCTCCACCACGATGATGAAGCACTTAAAGTTGTTTAAACAAATTATATCTTCTTCTGAGAAAAAGTACATACTTTTTCTTACCACTTTAAAATTATTAAAATAACACTGTGCGACAAATGGTAGGGGTCAGTGATCGGGAAGGGTTCAAACTACCGGGGAAAGTTATATCGGTAAAAAAGAAGTTATACGTGACCCGGCGTTTCGCTGGGTCACATTTTTAATTCATAAAAAATCCAAAACGGTAAAAAAAAAGTGTCAAGTCCTATTACTTTCAAGTAAATTCACATAACCTTTAAACAAAATGAGACATAGATCATGAAAATCGATGGACGCGTTTCGCTTTTATTGACAATTAAGTGAAGGTATGAATTTAAAAAATTTGCTTGGAAAAAACATTCCTAGACGTGACGAAACGCCGGGACACGTATAACTTTTACCGATATAACATTTCCCGTTGATTTCATCCCATCCCGATTTTGACTGTCGCATAGTGTAATAATAGTAATATTTACAAATATTTTACAGTGCTGAATCACCACAAGGCAATTTTTTAATTTTTTTTTAAAGTTTAACACTTTTTTAATTAATTTATTTTATAACAAGCTATTTCTACCCGGCGTTGTCCGGAATTTCTGATATATATTGAAAAACATGAAAATAATTATTTTAATTTTTTATCTCTTAGACTCAAAACCTAATAGCAAATTTAGAGAGCCATAACATTAAAAGCTTTCAGGATTTGTAGGAATAACCTTTTATTAAATTGCATAGTTGTATGAAAAATGCAATTCTTTGCGACCATAGAGACCAAAATGTTCCAAAAAAAATTCAAATTTTAGAATTTTCATCTTAAAATTTAAAAATAATTACTGTGATTCTGAAAAGGTTAAACTTTGTGTGATCTATTTTCCCGTCAAGTTTCGTAGTTGAGATGTAAAAAGGAGGGATATGTGGTGAGAAATTAATATATATAGAGCTGTTACAGTTAAAGTCTTAAAACTTGGTGGAAATTTGTATTTTTTTTTTTTTTTTATCCAACTATTTAACTATCAAGAAAACTATTTTAGTGATAGTCTTCGTTGGGAACTATATCATAAGGCTTAGTTAGGTTGATAATTAGGCGAATAAAATCTAATTTAAGAATTGTACCACAATAGCGAAGTGATTTGACTGTTGATCAACCTCCAGTTATTAGGGATAATGTGACTAAGAAAAGTTTTTTTTTTTTAAATATTGTGATTCCAATTTGAGCCCATTTTCAAATAGAGAACTTCAAGGATATGAGATAAAATATATCGCTAAAGATACACTTTTTGTAATCACAATCCCAAATAGTTAGCTGACTGCCGGTCCACTTAAAATAAAGAGTTACCTATTATTAAAAATATATGTTTCTTCATTAGATGCAATTTTAAGTCGTATTTCATAAAAAAGTTAACTGTTGCAAATTGACTAATTTTTGGTAAAAACTAAACATTGTATCTGTCATATATTCTTTGTTAGTTCAGATATCTTAAATTATTATTTATTATTATTTGAAATAATGATAAAATCAATTCTCACAATTCCCAAATTGGAGATTTTTTTAATTATGTACACATTTATCATTCGTCAGATAAAAGATGCTTACAATCGATTTTAAACTTAGAAAACGTATTCTGTTTGTTAATCAAAGCTTTGAATTTTTAGAACATATGGGTTAAACTTAAGATTTTGATATAAAATCAAAAGGATCCAGTCTGGTTTCTATTAGAAAATTAAATTAAACGTAGAAGATATTTATATTTTCTTAAAGAAGTTTTTATTTAGTAGAGAATAAGTTGTTAAGCTTTTTTGACAGAAATAGTGAAATCGGATGAGAAACAGAAAATTAGCGAACATTTTAGTAACGTTTATGTCAAATGTGAGAAGCCATATATCCATTCCTGAGGGGTATGTGGGTTACTATTGTGAGAATTTTTGTGTTAATAAAATTTACAGATTTATTTAAAATTAATATATGTCCAGCTAAAATGCAAAAGGGCCAACCAACACTTCTTAAAATTTCACAGGACAGATAAAAAACCTAATAAGTTAGTTTTTAACTTATTCAGTTCACAAAACGAGAAAGAAAGATATAGTCGGTCAAGTTCGACTATGTGATTACACTACACCATTCTGTACGAGCATAAAAATTCGGGAAGGTGACTTAGATTACACCTGTAGTCAATTTTACTAAATGTAAAATAAAATATACAAATACAAAATAATGCGTTGATACTAACATCTAGATGATTTTGTGCACTTTAGGGAAGTTGGTTTATATGGGAGCTATGGTAAATTATGGACCGATTCTCATAAAATTTTGCAATGTTGTTTCTACTTACAAAAAACTTATTTGTGTTCAATATTAACTTGATACTACCATTTGTATGGGATTTATACAAGTTAAAGTGATTTTCGGAAGAGGGGCTTATGTAGGAGCTATGGTCAATTATGGACCGAACTTCATGAAATTTTGCACAAAGATTGTTACTTACACAAAACTTCCTTTCATTTAAATATTGATATATTTAGGGCATTTATGATCATTAAAACCCTATTCCGGAAGGACATTTGTATGGGGGCTAGGTGAAATAATGGACCGATCATAACCAATTTCAATAGGCTTTGTTCTTGTGCCATGAAAGTCCTACTTGCCAAATTTTATTGAATTATCTTCAAAATTGCGACCTGTACTTTGTGCACAAGATTTACATGGACAGCCAGCCAGCCGGACGGACGGACATCGTTAGATTGACATATAAAAAATACAGGAAATGATAAAAACTTTAAAACTCAATCATTTTTACATTTAGTCAATTGCTATGATATAAAATAAATATATCCATATTTAAAATATCAGCAAAAAATTTACATACGGAAACAAAAATACACGCACAGAAAAAATATAATTACAGCATTATCACTACAACAATATTATGTTCTCTTTGTTAATTTGCTTGAATTTCAATAACTCTGTGTTTATGATGGCAACGTTTTTATTTAAACCTTGTCATTTTATGTTTACACTCAATAAAAATTTTAATATGGTTGACTGCAAAAATTATATGTTTTTAAATGTTTTTACTAGAAGCAAAATGTTATTAATATTAAAAATATCATTACTTCTACAACCATTAAATATTTGCAGTCTTTTTCCTTGTTCTTAAACCATATTCTGTTTTAAACCATATTAATATTATTAGTCCCATAACAATATAATGTTTCACATAAATATAAAACTTATCTTTTTGTCAAACTTTTTTTAAATACATTTTGTTTCAATTTCTGTCTTCCAACTTCATTGTAATTCTCATCTAGTTTATTTATAAATAAATATAAATAAACAAGGTTTGGTCATACTCGGTGTGATTTAAGCAATATAAATTATTGATTAACTACCATTAAAGTGATTAGTTAAAAAAAAAACATATCCTGCATTTGAACCATATATGGTGGTACAAATGAATATAATTAATGAACGAAAAATATGTAAATATGTTTTTTTTTTGCTAATGAACACTTCTCTATTATTGGGAATAAAAAAATTTATAAAAATAATACTTTTTCATTTTTCATTAAGACGGAATAATAATATTACAAAATGTAATAATAATATGATAAGATTGGATAACTAAATAATTGCATGGGGTGGATAATAATATGAAGAATGACATACTAATATTATAAAATGGAATCATAATATGGCAATGTGGTATAAAAATATAATAACATGGAATAATAGTATAACAACATCAAATAATAACCTGATAGAATTGGATAATGATGTAGTAAGATTGTTCAATTATATGTAAAGCTAAAATCATAGCATAAATAAACAAACCATAATAATTATTACTTATAATCATTTCTATTTTTCGCTGTGATCATATGTTCCAATCATAATATGTTGCTCTTAGATTATGGTCACTACAACTATATTTTTTCTCTGACTGCATGCGCTTGAAATGTGGCAAAAATTGAATAGAGGCATATATGCGTATATTTTTCTAAAATGTGAATAAAAGTGAATGTCTTTTGACTATCCTGAAGTTTGGGGGAAAATTCTTTCAATTCAAATGATAAATTTTTTAAATGATTTGTTATTTTATGAATGGACATGATGTGACAGTGAATAAGTATACTTAAATGACTTGGTGTAGGTCGTAGTCGAGCAGTTTATTTTGCCTTTTTTAAAATTTCCAATACACAATCAACATCTGAAGTTATCCACAAAGGTTTTTTTCTTTTTAATTCCTAAAAAGTAACAAAAGAATTTTTGTTCCTTCCAAAGTACATACATACAGATCACAAAAGCTATGTGAATTAAAGCAAAGATTGCCTGAAAAATCAAGAAAAATATTTCCTTACAAAAAGTTGGCTTAAACAAATGGGATTTGGTAAAGCTTAAAGTTTCTTTCGGAGAACTTAATATCTTTCTGAAAAATATATGCATCGGTTCAGTAGTTGTCACGTGATGTCATCACAAATATGTTTTATGGCAAATAAATTTACGTGGGCTGAAAATGCTGATAAGGATATAGGATAGGATTTAACACTTTTTTTAATTAATTTATTTTTGAAACACTGTGTTTACGACGATTATATTCCAATTCTTACTTATTTTACTTAATTATAAAGTATATTGCGCTTTTTTTAGCACCAATATTTTTTTTTTTTTTTTTTTTTTTTGTAAAAAACCCGCAAACTAAAATTTTGATTTGCAGCTAATGCTGCTACACACAAACATCACATATATCATCACATATATCATCAATATACATATTTTGTTATACTAAAATTATGCATTTATTTTTGTATTTCTGTGGTACTTTTTCGTGTGTCACTTGAATAAGGAATATTTTAAAACTAAGCAAACTGTAATTTATTTTTAAATTTTGGGTTATAAAAATGAAAGTTATTATCTTCTAGCATTCAATTAGTAATGAGTACTGCCACCATTTTTAGAAAAAACGTCAAAAATGCGATTTGGCATCGACTTGTATAATGACTCTAAGTAATTTAGCGAAATTGAAGTCCATGCTTCCGTTATTGCATCCTTTAAGGATTCTAACCTCTCAAATTGTTTTCCTCCTTCATAAACTTTTCTTGCAAACCAACCCCAGACATTTTCCATTGGATTCAGGTCTGGTGAATACGAGGGCCAATCCAAACACCTTGTTGATTAATCCATTGTTTTACTGCTCTGGCGGTATGAATCGGAGCGTGGTCGTGTTGGTACGTCTAAGGTATGTGTCCAAAGAAATCATTAAATTTTGGAAATGCTTCCTACAGAATGTTTTTGTAAGTCGTTGCAGTAATTTTGTTGGATACAAAAACCAATTCTATGGTACCATAATACGAAATGACACCCCATACCATTATTCCGTCCTCTCGGCTCTGTCTTCTCCTTATTTATTTCATGGAAGTAATAGTTATACCCGTCGGGACCATCAATATTACACTTTTTTTAATCGGAGAATACAACTTTAGACGTTGTGATTTGAGTTTTTCATTAAGTGGTGGTTTTTTGGCAGTTTTCGTCGGACTATGTATAGGAACGACTTTAAAATACGGTGCACTGTTCTTAGACTGGCACTGACCCCACTTTTTTCACGTATTTTTGATACCGACATTGCAGAATTTGATGCAATTCTAAGAATTTTTCGTCTTTCTTTTGGAGTTGTTGCCATTTTTTTCCGTATCTTTCCACGTTATTTAAATAATTGTACACAACTGTCTTTCCTCTATTAATGTTTTTGGCTATTTGGACCGGATTCTGACCCTGAGAATTCAATATCAGAATTTTTTCTTTTACAGAGTTATTAAGAGCCCTACCACGTCCTATTTTGAATAAAAACTATTTAAAAAATATCAAATTAAAAATTCTCTAGATTAATATTAAAAGTATTCCTTATTCAAGTGACTTACGAAATAGTACCACAGAAATACATGTCTTTAAATAAATGCATAATTTTAGTATAACAAAATATGTATATTTTTTATTTCTTCAGGAAACTAAAGCCAACACTTTGAAATTTGGTTGCGCAAAAAATTATTTTTTTCTGAACTTTAGTTTAGAAGATATGCTTAATAAAGTTAAAAAAATGTAATTCCTTATTCAAGTGGCAGACAGTGTATGTATTTCTTATGGACGACACAATGGTTTGCCGCCAAACCAAAACTATGCCTTTACGCAAGAAACCATTTCAAAAGGGAATACAGGTGTTTGTGTGTCACTGTTTGCGGCAAACAATTTTGTTATTCAGTATCGCCACAAACCATTTAAATTTTTTTTTTATGAGGGTTGGAAAACTGGAAAATAATGGGAATAAAAATCTGTTAACGCAATGCTTTTTAAACTGTGGAATATTGAAATGTAATTACGTTGAAATGCATTGAATGTTTTTGCTTAAATTTTATTTGACTTATAAATTTTGTTATGTCCTAAGTTTCTTTTAAAAGTTATTTCCTGTAAAGAAGTTTAGAAATTTAGGCGCCAATGTCGAAAGAATTATTTAATTAATAAAATTATTTCTATGCTGGATTTTATTAAATTACAATGACAATTTCCTTTATATTTTGACAAATTTAAATTCCTTTTAGTTTCCTTTTCTTTCCCTATAACGTTTCCCTATCTGGCGTCTAAGTGTCAGTTGTAATATTTTTTAAGATTTTGTTGTAATTTTATATAGACGACAATTTCGTTAAGAATGTGCAGAGTGAGTGTCTGTGTGTCCTTATAATTGAGTTATTAAAATCAAAAACATGTGGTTCGTTAAACACTCGTACATTTTTAAAAATAAATTTTAATTCAAAATATTTCGAGTGCATTCTTACAATTATGAAAAGAAATTTTAAAATTAGTTTTCCACGCCTCAGTTACACTGACAATTGGGCATGAATGTAAACATATTAAAATGATATAAAGCAAAAATTGTGTGGATTATTTTCTATATTTTAAAACAGTTGTTAAAGAAGTTATGGATATGCTACATATTAAGGTGAAATTTGTAAAATATTGTAATAAATATTTAAAAAAGTCTACTTCAAATTATTTTAAAAATATAAGATTTTTTTTAGCCAACTATTTAAAATAAAATCGAATGTTAGGCTAGCAATAGTACTTGTCTAGTTTCGGTACATAGGAGATAATATTAGATGTATTTATTATGTCGAGTCAACAATCTTGTTGTTATTGCTGTCAATGAGGTGTAATAAGTTCCTAACTGGAGTCGATTTTTTCTTGCACACTCATATGCCTATTCTAATTCGATTGGATAAAATGTCATGGATTTTTGATATATATTTTCCCATAAAAACTGAGAGACTGTTAACATGAAAAGTGATAATACTGAACGGCAAAAAAAAAAAAATATCGTCCTTCTTTAAAATATATATATATATATATATATATATATATATATATGTGTGGACTATTTGGAATTTGACCTGCTAAACACGAATCTGCTTTCAGTTTTTTTCTCATCTGGTCGTGCCCATAGTGTAATGTCTTCCCTTAAATAAAGCGAATACACAAGTATATTTTTTCATAACTCGTGAACGGGTGGTCCGATTTAGACAATTGTAACACTAAAAGTTGTAGACGAAAATTGTATTTAAGTCATTATTTTTAATTTTTATCTGCCCACGAGTTCAGAAATTAGTGTAGGAAAAAACAATTTTTCTGTAAAATTTAAAACTTTTTTCCTGAAATTTTTTTTTTTTAAGAAATGAAATTGCAAAAATATTCATTCAAGTGGAATTACTATGAATAAAATAAGTCATGTATCATCAAAATTTTTTAGCCCACCGAAACTGAGAGATAGAACTTTAGAGCTTTCAAATGGAGCAAAATTTCTAGGCAAGTAAAGAAAGCTTACGCTGCTCTGTACTCGGATCAGAAGCTTATCGGTAAATCATGAGTTTTTAAACCACGATTGAGTTATTGCATATACTCGTATAAGGCAATAGTTAGACAAATACAAATACACGGGTCGCTTATTTGGTGGCCAATTATGAACACCAAATCACATGCTTGCTTTATTCAACGTGTAAATAGGGTAGTCGAGTTGAGCACAATAAGAGCAAGAAAATCCACCGACACTGAGGCATTGTGCAGAATTCTGGAAATTGAACCACTTCATTTATACATAAAAGAATGGGCATTTAAGACACAGCTAAGGTTGAGCCAAAATGGACAACTGGAAATTAGAGATAATTCACTAATAATTAGAAAATTTAACTACAAAATTTAATAACGCATTACATTGCAACTGAAATTTGGTGAGATAGAGAGATTACATTTGTTTTATTATACTGCGGAGAGAAGACTGGGGGACCAATAATGGTAATATAGAAGGTATTGGGGTGTGGTTCTGGAAAAGAGAATGGAACGGAAAGTGGAGTTTTTTGTGAAAAGTTAGATGTTAAAGCTCAAAACTCAACAACGCTTGTAGAATTTTTCAAGCTGAAATCTTTGCAGTATCTGAAGCAGCAAGATTAATATCTATGATGCCGATATTTACAAGTGATATCATAATATATATAGAGAGTCAGGCTACCATAAGGGCATTTTGTAATAGGAAAGGTGGTCAGCTGTTGTGAGAGTGAGAAGCTTTCGAAGCGAACAGGTTTCTAAAATTCTTGTGCGCATACAGTTTTTAACTGAATGGTTCATATAATATTTAAAGTGAACACATTTAATATTAATCACCCTGTTTTAAACAAGACGACTGTAAATTTCTCGAATTTTTTCACAAAGTTACAGAACACGAGTACTGGTCACAATAATATTCAAGGTAACGAAATAGCTGATAAACTAGCACGAACTGGGACAGTAGATGTGAAGATGTTTATCCAAGACTAGATTATGTATATCAAAAAAAATAAGAAATAAATTCAAACTGGTATAATTCATCGAGATATAAGCAATAACAAAGGAAACCAATAGATAACAATACATTGAAGAAAGTTTTAGGTATGAAAAAGAATGAATTTAGAATGTTTGCATGTATTATTATGGGTCATAACGACTTCAAATGTTTTCTTAAAAAAATAGGTCTATGTGATGATAATAATTGCAGATGGTGTAGCGAGGAGTAAGATGATTAAATTTCACTTTCTCTGAGAGTGTGCTGCTCTATCATGGAACATGACAATTGAGGCCCCTAATGGATAGACAAGGAACCAAAGGATTAACTGCAAAGAGGAGGACCCACTATATATATATATATATATATATATATATATATATATATATATATATATACATCGACAACTGTGTACAATTCTTGCTTTTATTTACAATTAAGTAAAAATTAACACAGTGGGGAAAAAACAAACATGTCTTGAATACGAATCTGCCTACAGTTTTTTTTCTATCAGGTCTTGATTTTTTCTTTTTTTTTAATTTAATACTTCCCCATTAATAAAGTAATTACAGGAGCATATTTTATAACTCGAGAACGGGTTGTCCGATTTAGATTGATTGAAATTGAAATTGCAAATTTTATTCAAGTCACCTTAACATTATTTTTTATCCGCTCAATATTTTCGGAGTTATTCGAAAATTAAAAAATTATGTTAGGATAGCTTGAAGATTTAGTTCGCTTCTTTTGGTGGTTCATTTATATTAATCGTATACATCGTTCTTGAGTCTTGGTGAAATATACTCGTGTAAAGGCCTTATTATTATGGGCGAAGTATTTGGCACGCCCATAAAAAAAAAACAAAGTTGGTGAAAAAAACTGAAGGAAGATTCGTGTTTAGCACATCAAAATCCATATAGTCCAACTATTCGTCTCTAGTGGTGGATTTTTTTTTTTTTTTTTTGTCTCTATATCAGCTTAAATCTGAGCTCGATGAGTGATAGATAATAATCACAAACCTCATAACGCAATTTTCTTCAAATACGGTGAATGTTATTTGTAGTTTTCAGAGAGGAAGAAACTACATCTTCTAAAATAATAATTAGACCTTTCAAGGCCGTACATTTCCCTTTAATTTTGATTAGAGAATTTTGTAGAAATTGTGTTTTCCAAGTCTTTTAAAAGTTTTAATATATTCCCCACTTGTTGGTAGAGAAACCTGAACTCATATCAAATACAATTGAAGAAAATTATCTTTAGTCACCTACACGTGTGATTATTTAGAACTTCTTTTGCAAGATCCTTACCCTAATAGTAAAGATGACAAAGATGACATTGTCAAAATGATGAGTAAGTCTATCTAGTCGTCAGTTTTTTTGATTATGATAAAATTATTAAAAACACACATTTGCATTCAATTATAAAATTAAAATAATATGTCAGCTGTGTTGGTTGCAAGATTTATATTTAAATGCCTCAATGCTGTAGCAGCTAAAAAATAATTTTTAATCATTTACACACAAACTTACAGAGAGAGAGAGAGAGAGAGAAAAGAAAACTAAAAATAAAAAAATCATAAAAAATTATTTAAGGTGTTAAAGGGGAGAAGACACTATTTTTTAAAAATTAAAAACCCTTCTTACCCCTCCTGTATTAACAGACTGTTTGTATTTTAAAAGTTTGTATAGAGACTAATTAATAAGAGGCGACAAATGGCTGGTGGGACGTTGTTCGCTGGCTGTTTTGCCTGCCTGCATTTTTTGATATATTTTTTTGTCGTAAAGCGGCTTCACTTCAATCTCTTGTCTCTCTGTCAAATTGACATATTGTCATTCATGTCAGCAGTGTTGCATTTAAAATTATGACAGTTTTATTTGATGTTTTATTGTGATTTATATTTGTGTATATAAGAGTATTTATTTTCTGTAAAGAGTTACAGCACACACACACACACGCACTCTCGTTTATAATAAAAATAAGGTGTTCTTGGTTTTAATTTTCCCCTTCCGTTTTTTGAACTAATTAAAGGGGCGGTTGTTGTTAATTTATTATAGTTGAACACATTTCCAAAAAAAAAATAAAAAAATAAAAAACAAATTTTTTTGGTTTTTAATAATTTGTGATTTTATTTCTTTGGCTGGCAATTCCTTAAATATCTTTTAGGCAGATGTTTGACGTCAATTTCATTTGTATGAAAAGGATTAGTTTTTGTCACTTTTTGTATATAAATTGGCTTTAAAAAGCTTTTCACATTTGAGAAGGTGGGCATATAAATTAGTCGTCATTACATTAAATGACATTTTACTTTGACAACATAATTTGTTGGGAAAAGAAGTACGAATGTATTTTTGTAAGAAAGTATGTTTAAAATAAGATAAATAGTTTTAGATTTCAAATAGTGTGACCCCTTCAAATAAATATTTCAAATTTGGAATATAAAAAAAATCTTTTAATACTTTTGAAAATTTATGAGAAGTGGATTTCAAAAATTTTAGTTTTTATTTCCACGTTAATAAAGTTTATTTGGTTAATAATTTCATGATCTTAAAACTTTGCAAAAATGTTTTTAAACAAAAAAAAAAAACAAAAAAAAAAAAAAAAAAACATCTTAATATCTAAAATATTCACTGCAAAAGTATTAAATTACTTCAATATCTACTATAGAAATATTCATAATCATATGTATAAAAATAATATATTATTTATTTCATTTTATCACTATAATCCATTATTTTCTGTTTTATTCTATAAACAACAGAAATAATTCTTATAAAATGAAAACAATGATTAAACAATAATGCCTCAAAACAAGGATAATACACTCCATTCAGATGAAGAAGAAAAAATATATATTAAAAATATATTAATGCCAAACATTAGACAAGACGTTGTGATATGAAATAGGGATAAAAATATAACAAATTATGTTTTAACACGAAACATAAACAAAAGCAACAATATTTAGTAAAATTGAAAAGGAAAAAATAAAATAAAAAAATACGCCACAACATCCTACGCAATGTTAAGGCAACAGGGATGGATTGAGTTTATATAACAAGATGAGAAAGAAAAAGTAAAATACATAAAATACAAAACAACTATAATGGCAAAATATCACATTACTGTGATATAAGGCACAAACATTTTTACTCATCCATAAACTCTGAAAGAGATTTTAACGAAAGAGGGATAAGATTTCAGTACTTTTTGAATACTAAAAGGGATTTTAGTAAAAGTACTTTTTTAAATCATGCTAAGGGAAAATTTGTTCTCTTAAATGCAGATTTGTACAAATAATCAAGAACTGTATTATCCTTTAGTACCTTTAATCAAAATATCAGAGCAAGAATCTCGTGGTAGAACCTTAATTATTATACCCACCACCCAAATATTGAATTTCACATTCCGTTTGTAACATATCGAAATATTCGTCTAAGAGCCCATAAAGTATACATATTCTGGGACGATCTCGCTATGCACGTCTCTGTCGAAAGCACGATAGAGCTCGGGCGATCACCAAGGTGGATGAAATTTGGTCTCTCAAACGATTTCTTTGGCATTGAAAATAAGCAAAAAATATGCACTGCTTGCCACTTGAATAAGGAATCATATTTTTTTAACTTTAATTAAGTATATCTCCTTAACTAAAGTTCAGAAAAAAATAATTTTTTGCGCAACCAAATTAAAAAGTGTTGGCTTTAGTTTCCTGAAGAAATAAAAAATATACATATTTTGTTATACTAAAATTATGCATTTATTTCTGTATTTTTGTGGTACTTTTTCGTGTGTCACTTGAATAAGGAATTCTTTTAATATTAATCAGGAAGGCTATGAATTGAATTTCTTTCAATATAAACGGCTAGAGAATTTTTAATTTGATAGTTTTTAAATAGTTTTTATTCAAAATGGGACGTGGTAAGGCTCTTAATAGCTCTGAAAAAGAAAAAAATTCTGATTTTGAAATCTCAGGGACAGAATCCGGTCCAAATAGCCAAAAACATTAATAGAGGAAAGACAGTTGTATACAATTATTTAAATAACGTGGAAAGATATGGAAAAAACATGAAAGGGCGGAAGAAAGTGGCAACAACTCCAAAAGAAAGACGAAAAATTCTTAGATTTGCATCAATTTCTGCCATGTCGGTGTCAAAAATACGTGAAAACTACGGGAGACAGTGCCAGTCTAAGAATAGTGCACCGTATTTTAAAGTCGTGCCCATACATAGTCCGACGAAAACTGCAAAAAAAAAAAACACCACTTAATGAAAAACGCAAATCACAACGTCTACAGTTTGCCAAAAATACAATGACATGGTCCGACAAATGGTTTAAAGTTGTATTTTCCGATGAAAAAAAGTTTAATATTGATGGTCCCGACGGGTATAACTATTACTTCCATGACCTAAATAAGGAGAAATTACTTTTGAGCCGCAGACACAGCCGAGAGGGCGGAATAATGTTCTGGAGGAAGCATTTCCAAAATTTAATGATTTCTTTGAACCCATACCTTGGAGGTACCAACACGACAACGCTCCGATTCATACCGCCAAAGCATTAAAACAATGGATTAATCAACAAGGTGTTCAACTTTTGTATTGACCCTCATATTCACCAGACCTGAATCCAATGGAAAATGTCTGGGGTTGGATTGCAAGAAAAGTTTATGATGAAGGAAAACAATTTAAGACGATAGAATCCTTGAAGGATGCAATAACGGAAGCATGGAGTTCAATTTCGCTAAATTACTTAGAGTCATTATACAAGTCGATGTCAAATCGCATTTTTGAGGTTATTTCTAAAAATGGTGGCAGTACTCATTACTAGTTGAATGCTAGAAGATAATAACTTTCATTTTTATAACCCAAAATTTAAAAATAAATTACAGTTTGCTTAGTTTTAAAATATTCCTTATTCAAGTGACACACGAAAAAGTACCACAGAAATACATGTCTTTAAATAAATGCATAATTTTAGTATAACAAGATATGTATATTTTTTATTTCTTCAGGAAGCTAAAGCCAACACTTAAATTTGGTTGCGCAAAAAATTATTTTTTTCTGAACTTTAGTTAAGGAGATATACTTTAATTAAAGTTAAAAAAAATGTGATTCCTTATTCAAGCGGCAGGCAGTGTATGATAAAAAAATCCAGAAAATATCTGAGTCCGTCGTAATTCCCATTCATATATTTTCACCAATATCTCTCGAACGCATTACTTTAGATAGAATAAAAATTATCCAACAATTTTTTTATTAAGATAGTATTTTAAAAATGCAAAAAATCGGTTAATCTAGAAAAAGTTTTCGATAAAGATTGGTATTCTCAGTGTGTATCCAAGTATTTTCAGAGTCTACAAGTCAACCACAACGAAATTTCGTGCAAGTGGTCTAAGGATAAAAGCCAAAAATAAAGTATTGAATTTTTCTATAGGAGCAGGGGAAAGTGTACCTCTCTTATTTATCTCATATTTAAAGAACTATTACAGCATACGTCTTAAAATTTTGCGAAAATAGATATTCTTATCAAGATCCATACACAGAAATTATTAATCAGAATTTTAAAATGATTTCAAATATTTTTGTAATTAAATAAATCACTCCAAATCGAACAAATTAAATTCAAATTTTACATAGAAAAATCTTAAATCCAATTTCAATTACCAATAACACACCTTGAATTATTTTATTAATAGAAATTCAACCTATTAAAAAAATTTTATATTAAATTATTTAAATTATCACTTATTTTTATTTATATTTGATTAATTTATTAATTGATACAATAAGAAAAATAATTAAAAGCTAATAAATTGTTTCATTTGTATTAAAAAATATTAAAAAGTTTGAATCTTGATCACTTGAATAATTGATACAATTAAAAAAAGTAATTGTAATAGTTTTTATCTTTAATAAATCGTTAAATAAACCATATTTCTTCTGTGATAATTGAGATGTACATATACGGCTAGGGCTAGAGGAAGTCGTAGCCGTCATTAAAATTAAACATTGAAAATCGCGTATCCAATGAACTATTACAGTAAAATGTTTTAAAATTTTTTTTAAAATAATTTCTTTATTCATTCCTTATTGAGTTGAAAATGGGAAGGTAGGGCTAGGGGAAGTCGTAGGCCCCATACTTATATTGAAAATTATATTGAAAATTAATTATTTAATTACGCAATTTAATTAACTCATATCTAAACCATAACTAACAGTGAAAATGTTAACATTCTGCGGGAAATTTTTTCTTAATACTTTACATAAGTGAGAGGCAAATAGGAAAGTTTCAGCCTCATTTAACGTCAAGTCCATATTTTTAAAAAAAAAATATTGGAATCGATTTTCTTGAAATCATGTGAGTCTGCTGCTACATTTTTCGTTCACAGCAATGGGAGTAGCAGTTCCCATAGAAATACTAATGGTGTGCACATCAAATTCAGCCAAGACGAATATAAATGTACTTTTTTTTAATTCAAATCTATAATTCTATTATCAGCTAGCAATTTAGCTGACACATGCCTTGAAAATTTACTAAAATCTCTTATATACTTATTTCTCTTAAAAAGTTGCTAAAGAAAATTAAAACTTTTCATAACAATTTTAATTTCAAATACTTAAGCTTCAGATATCCCACCACAATCTAAATTAAATTTTCCTACCTGGGTTTTCCAACTAGCGCAAAACGATGTTGGAATGGATTAAAATAAGCCGTAAGTGAGTTTTTAATGATTTTTTGTAAAGCCATCATATGTGTAAAATGAAAATATTCAAATGTCTCTTGCATCTACTTCGAACGGAACCATGGTTCCGAGATATCCAATTTTTAATAACTTTGGCGTATAGATCCAATTGAATTTGAACGGTAGCTTAGGTTATGTAGAATTTGTTTAGTGACTTCAGAAAACCCTATAAGAAAAAGTGTGGCGGGTATAAATTACACCTTCTCCACTAGATGAAGCTACATCCTCAAGTCTTTTTTTGGAAAATGTTAAGTGAGGCGTTGAATTCGGAAAAAGTTTAATCTTATGGCGATCTTAGCCTTTTCCGAGAAAATGTTGTGAAAAGAAACATACAAATTTGAAGTAAATACAAAAACTGGATGGTCATGGTAAACAAAATAAATAATCTGAAGCGATCACCGTTAACAATGATTGCCTTAACAACGTAATTTTTGAAGATGGACAATTAAGGATGAGGTCTTGGATAAATTGGATCATGGCGAAATTTGCATCATGACTTGGATCTGTAACCGAAGTCCTGATGCAAAATTGATCAATTTGAAGTCTGCGAAAGTATATGTTTTTTTACACGGGAGAAATTGACTGAATCGGGTTCAACTGTACACTTTTACTGACTGCGGCCATATTCTTGGCCCTGGGCACTTTAAATGTTTAATATATTATATCTACTGGATGAAGGTGGATATGTTCTTTTTGCGGTAGTTTCTTTTGTTTGTCCACATTTGAATATCCTTCAATAAATGCTACTGGTGTTAGCGAATCTATGAAGAACCAGAAAGCATTTAGTTTCTGTGGTAGTTTTTTCACCTTATCTACAGGGGGTATGTGTTAGAGTATCCCGTATAAAAAAATTGAAGGAAGACCACTCTTAGAAATTAATAAATCCAAACTTTTTTTGCCCATAATGCACTAGACACGTTATTTTCAATTGTTGCTCGTACGCATTGTTGGAGTGGTGTTTCTACATTAAAATCATAAAAAGCAGTTTCTCCGTACAGTATTGTGTGCGTGAAGATGGTTCTACTTTCCTTGTATATACAAGGGCCCAATTAGAATAGGTGAAACTTCATTTTAAATAGATATCACCACTTGTAAGGAGTGAAAGTGCTGCGGAGAATCAAGTATTAGTAATAATCTATATTGACCTGTAGATATGCCCAATGGGCCCATTCTTCAGTCTTTAGAATAAAGACAACATTATCTGTATACTGGGAAGGTTCTTGAAATCAAATACGTCATCAAATTCAGAGATATCTTACCTTTATTCTTAATGTACCTATAAGCATTGTTTAACTATAATGATATTTCGCTAAAAAATGTGGTACTTTTTGGTTTTCCTATTGCCTATGTGAAAAAGTACCAAAAGCGTGCCAATCAATATACATGCATCACTGTTTCCAAAGCATAATAAATAAGCCCATGAATAAAAACTTGCATGATTTTCGTAGACAAGAAAAATCTTCTACCAGCTGATTGTGAAGGCGTATAAAATGATAAAAATATAACAAAATGTTGATGATGTTAAGCCTCATCATCATCTTATGTTGAATGTCCTTTAACAAGAACTACAAATGGTAATACAAGTGTGGCTTTTCCCAGCCCTTGAGTAAAAATAATAAAAAACCAAAGAGCAACCAGTGTTACAAGGAGTAACATCAGGTGAACTAAATGTTTTTTGAATCGTTTTTTTTTTTTTTTTTTTTTTTTTTTGGGAGGGCATGACTTGCTCATGCTTCTTCATATAGTGACAATATTACAAGCACCCAAAAACAGTAGACAATAAAAAAAAACATACAACGTGTGCTGCTAAGATCACATAACATTATTGCTGCACGTGACCACAAGTCGAACACTAAGTTTTTTACTTACTGGGCCGGGGCTGGTAAACAAACTGTTTTAATGACTGGTGTTACTTACAAACTGATATGGCACGTTTTTTGGTTTTTTGGTGTGCTGACAAAGATTATTATTTTTTTTTTTTGTTTTTTATTTGTATTTTGGAATTTATATTTAAAGCAATTCCAGTTGCTTTAAAAACAATTTTATGCTTATTATCCATATAAGGGCTTAACGATTAACTTGAAAAGCATTTGACAAATTATGTTCCAAAACAAAAAAAATTGTACACACACGTTCATGCATAACAAATATCGATAGCAGCTTTCCTGTTTACCTCCCCTGCTAACAGATTTCAATTATTCAAAATTAAGAGAAGTAAACAAAAAGCCTGAGGTTAAATTAAAAAAAGGAGAATAAAATACATGTCACCACATGTTTTGTTATAATTTTTACTTGTTTTTTTTTTTTATAATGGGAGGTATTGTTTTTAAAAATATTTTGTCATTTATTTAGTTTTATTTAAAATTTTCGCTTACGGCTTTAATGAAATCCAAAAATCTAAATACTTTTTCAAATACGTTTGCTTTTACTGACAAATAAAAGGTTGTGACACTTTATTTTCCTGTTTTGGCTCATGGATTTAAATTTGGATTTCATTTGTTAAAAACTATTTTTTCTTTGTTGAAATTTTATAAAAGGAATTTGTTTTTTGTTTTGTTAAGGATTTCCTTTGTTTTAGTGAAATTTATTTTAATTAGCGGTATATCCTTTCAAATATTTATCTGTATTGTTGTAAATGATTGTTGTAAAAGATTTTGTTTAGAATCTACTTCCATGTAATTAAGGTTAAAAACTTAATATTCTGCAGAAGTTATTGCCAGAAGTGATTCTTTAGATATTATCATGCAAGACAATTCAGCACTTTGTATGCATTTCATTATTATTTTTATTTTATTTATTTTTTTTTTTTTTTTTTGTTATTAAAAAGAAGTAAGAAAACTATAGCCCGTCCATCAAAGTGATTTTCGGAGCGCGTCTTACCATAAAACATATGTATGCAGGATATTATATTATTAATATAATATTTATATGCGGCTAATATATATGTGATATTATGAACCGATCCATATAAAATTTTGCATTTTGCATACTACATCTATAAAACTTGTTTGTGTCAAATATAATACTAATATTAGAATTTATATGCGATTTGTAAAATAATAGACCGATCACAACCGATTTTCGTCTTTGATCCAATAGAACATCATATACCAAATGTCATTGTTTTATCTTTAAAATTACGACCTGTAGTTTGATTATATAATTTACATGGACAGACAGACGGTCAGACGGTTCTGAGTCGAAAAATTTGGTGCATACAATTCAGCTTTTAAAAATGAAACTAATGGGTCAAATTCTTTGAAATTTTGATTTTGTTAAAGTCTCTTATATTCAAGTTGTAAATTTGAAAGAAAAATTAATTATACCCTACACCATCATGGGTGGTTGGGGCAAAATGCGTTTGTACTGATGTTTGTAAGGCACAAAAATATTGGTCTTAGACCCACCTTTAAGTATACCAAAGGATTCAGAATCAATTTCTGAGTCGATTTAACAATGTCCTTCTGGTTGGATGGCTGGTTGGCCGGCTGCCTATGGAAACCTTGTGAACAAAGTACAGATCGCAATTTTAAAAATAAATTTATGAAATTTGGAACATATGATAATTTTGGCATGAAAACGAAGCATATTGAAATTGGTTATGATCGGTGAATTACTTCACCTAGCCCATATACAAATGTCCCACCGGAATAGGTTTTTAACGCTTATAAATATCTTAATTATGCCACCATTCCAATAAAATTTGTCACAAATAAGTTTCATTCAAGCCTTATTTAGTATAACAAATTGAAATAAATAAGTTTAGTGTATACAAAAATCATGATGCAAAAGTTGATAAGGATTGGTCCTTCCAGAAATCCCTTTTACGCCTATACTATATATAATATTTTCTGATATTGCCAACCATAAAAACCTTTAAAGTTTTCGGTTACTTTTTTGTTGGACTGGGTTCACTTCATTTACTTTATATTTTAGTCGGCTTTAAGTATCCTTACTGTGTTCCAATACATTTAAAATGAACAGAGTTCTGGATAGATTATTGGATTGGCCACCTTTGGTACTTAGCAGCACGATTTGTTTGATACCACTCAGTTACTATTTTGTTGTAATTCTGAAAAGCTAGATGACACCAAACAAATTAGAATTCGTTGTGTTTTCTAAAAATAGAAAGAAATCTTTTTTAACAGCACTCGATTGAGTACATATCTCTGCTAAAAATATCATTTGTTATGAATGAAATGTCTTGGCAAACCAAAAGTTTATTCGACAATTTAGATTTTTGAACATGATATATACGAGTATCTGATACATTTCCCATAACATCTGTATTATGGAATTCTTGACCATGATCATAGGTACCAGGCTTCGTTGTCAAAAACCTAAGTCGGTTGACAAAAAATCCTATGCTTAAGAAAGTGTTAGTAAAAAATTTCATTGAAAACAAAAACAATTCTAGTACGTGTGCTTTTTTCAGTATTTTTTTCAATTGAATTTTTTTTTAAGCTTCATATCTATTATTGCATTTATACACACAATTATTGCAAATAAATAACTCACTGTTTATATGCAAATTGCAAAAAAAAAAAAATATATTTCCCTTTTTTTTTGTGCCAGATGAGAAAAATACAACTATTGTCATAGAAAATTCTATGTACGTAAAACGAAGTTGCAACGCCGTATACATTATTTGCAATTAGTTTCACTAATCACGATTAGTTTTCGTGAATTATTAACTTTCAAATAAAATATTAACTTACCGTTTATACAGCAAAATTTTCATATCGCAATATTTTTAATTCCGGTATAAACGTAATATACTTTACTCTATGACCAGAATGTTTTAAAAAGTCCGCCAGTACGTACTTTTTATCACCCTTTAGACATCTCTGTATCTCTGTAATTTTCGTCCCATCATTTGCCTTGACATTTTGTCTAGCGTTCCATTATGAACTTTTTTTGCTTTGTGGATCTTCTTTTTTGACTTTTCTGCTAAAAGAGTCAGAGAAATTTAAATAAGGAGTCGCTTTCCATCCAGAAATGTAGAAATTTTCTCTTAAAATTCGTATCATTATGTCTGCGATTATACACAGAAAAAATTATTGGGTAAAACTTTTCAATAAACAAGTTTTTTTTTAATTTTTTATTTGAATTTAATAAAAAGTAAAATAATTATAGAAAGAAAAAATAATGTGACATTTTAAACGAAAAACATTATGGAAAAAAATAAAATAAAAATTGTTTCTTGTAAGTTTTTAGAAATCAATTTTTTTATTTTCCGCAAATCTTGGGGCATATATTTCATAAAAAATCTGTTTAAAATGTGGTAAGTGCAAATACAAATTCTGGAATTTTTCAATTGTAGAAGATGTTGCCTCAATCGGTACTAGTTCCGGCTGTATTTGCAAAAACATATCTATATGGGTAAACAAGCACTGATAGCATTTTTATTATTCCTTTGAAATAAAATGTTCTCACCACTCATCTTTACTTTTTAAAAAGTGTTGATAAAATGTGCACTATTGCACTATACTTGCACTATTTTAATTACTCTTATGTCATAAAACGTTCTCATTGTTCATCTTTAGGTTTTAAAAGGTCTTGCTTATGGAATTTTATTATACTTTTTCATACTTATGTATTCAGAAAACAAACTGTTAAATAAAAATATATTATTAAAACAATTGCAAATTGTATTTTTATATTTGAAGAAAGGATATACAATGGTACTACGAGGGCGGATCAATAAGTCCGTGACTTTTGGAACTCCCTCGTGGTTATATGAAATGCAACACTATTCCCATCAAGTATCACCCGTTAATAGACTACTGTCAAATTTTGAGCAAGTGTCGTCATTTACTTTGCGTTTAACAGCTGTTCAAAACATACAACCTCGTGTATTTTTCTAAAAATGGAAAAAAGTGAATTTCGAGTGCTCATTAAACATTATTTTTTGCGAAAAAAAAAAACATCAATCAAACCAAGTAAAAGCTCGATAAATACTATGGGGACCGTGAACCATCGATTTCAATGGTAAAAAAGTGGTTTACTGACATTCGTTGTGGTCGCACAAGTACGAATGACGCTGAACGTTCGAAAAAATCTACGATATGGTGTTGGCCGACCGAAGAGTAAAAGTGCCTGAGATTGTTGATGCCATAGGCATTTCATATGGCAGTGTGGTTTCGATTTTAAATGATCAGCTGGGTTTAAGAAAGTTGTCTGCAAGATGGATGCCGCGTTTGCTCTCAATTGATCATAAACGTAAACGTGTGAAAACGTGCGAATATTATGCCAACTTATTAGATCGTTTTAATGAGGATTTAAAAAGAAAACGACCCCATATGGCCAAGAAAAAGTTCTTTTTTATCAAGATAATGCACGGGTGCACACGTGTGCACTACGAATTGGCTACGAATTGGACTAATTCATATTACCAAATCTAAAGAAATGGCTCGGTGGAAAGAGTTTTAGCTCCAACGATGAAATTATTGACCAAACAAATGCCTATTTTAAGGACCTCAAAAAATCCTATTTTTTACGCAAAGTAAATGACGACACTTGCTCAAAATTTGACAGTAGTCTACTAACTTGGTACTTGATGGGAATAGTATTGCATTTCATATAACTACGAGGGAAGTTCGAAAAGTCAAGGACTTATTAATCCACCCTCGAATATGCAGTTAATATTTTAACTGTGTCAATCAATATATTAGTTGATTTCTGTCAAATTTTTAATTATAAATTTAATTGCTTTTAATTAATATTATCATTTTGATGATTGGAGCAAAATCAATTAAAATTTTAATTAATATAAATAATTTTGTAATTTAAAACCATTTTTATTTTTTTTTTCTGTGTATAGTCTGTAAATCAATCTTTTCTTCGGTTATCAGGGTTCCTTTCAGTAATTATGAACTTTTTGTACTTTTTATCAATCAAGAAACTGAATTTTCAAAATCCCCTGCACTGCTAGCAATTCTTTCATATTGTTGTTATTTGCATGAATTTTGTTAAATTTTTATTTTGAGAAAAACTAATTATGATACAACATTTAGCATATAGTTATTGAGAATAATAATAAATGTTCACTTATAGTAAATGTTATAAGCCTTAAAGTGTACACGGGTTTTTTTTGTGTGCTGTCCTTACCTTGAGGTGCGTTACAAATTTCAGTTGTTGTTGGTGTAGGGTGTAGTGATTACGATGGACTTTACACATTTCAAATTACCAGTTTAAATCTTTATTGAAAATATATTTCTATGGTTATTATCAACTATTTAAAGAAGTACATCTTAAAACTCCTTATAGAATTTCCAAGACGTTAACGATTTTAATTATTTTGTTACACTGATTTTGCTAGTGGACTTGTTGACTCTTAGTGGTGAATTTAAACGCAAAGGATTCGTTAATATGGTTTTAGGAATATGACAGAATTTTGAATTGAAATCACTTTGCTCATGTATTGGTTCGTCGTGTGTTAATGAGTCTTCATTTCTGATGTTCAATACGATTAGACATTACTATTTATTATCAAGATTTCATGATTAACTTGATATAGGTGAAGTGTAAGTGAGTCTGTTGAAATAAAAATGAATGAAATAAAAACAATGTTGAAATAAAAATATATAAATTTTAATTTTTGTTTTAATAAATTTATACTGATAAATCCAATATTTTTATTCACATGTCTTGCTGTTGATTTCACAAATACATATGTCTAATTTCATCAGAATCTTTGTTATAAGAATTTTTGAATGGTTAAAAATTTCCTTCATATTTCTTCCATAAACAAAAAAAAAAAAAAAAACAAGCAAAAACACAAAATAATGTTATCTTAAATCTCGTTTAAAATATCTTTTTACATAATTGATATTATCGTGTAGAAGGTTAATTTAGATTTAAGACAAAAATTCAAAAAAGAAACAAATCCCACAACATTTGTTTTACTCTCTTATGAGGATTGTCTTGAAGGTCATAAATATACTAACGAAATAAAAAAAAAAAACTACAAATGACTTCAATACCACAGTCACAAATACTATAGCCTCTAAAAAATATTTCTTCAGATTTGGCTTTAAGAAAAGAAACTCTTTTTTTTTTCTCAGACTTAAGGGAATAAATATATCTACATAAAATGTGTTGGTAACAAATATTTTATGTTAATTTTTATTTCATTTTGGGTAACAAAAATATCAAAATGTCAACAATATTTAGTTTCGTACAATTCATGTTTTATTTTATTCTTGGAATTGATACGAATATCAGGATTTGTAGACAGAATTAAACCAAAGTAAAAAAAACTTAAATTTTGAAGATCTTGTTATATCTTGGCATGTTAACTTGGCTTTTACCATGTCTTTAAATGAAATTTATATGTACGATTGCAAGTGTTCGTGTGCGTATGTGACAGGATGTTTGTTATAATAAATAATGTTTGAAAAACAAACCAACTCATTAATAATTGTAATGTTTTGAAAATTAAATTTTGTCTACCTATACATATTTTTAACCCTTTTAATGAGAATTACAGTGAGTAACATTAGAAAAGAATACCTTTCCTGAAAACTCAATAAAATATAATTTCTCTATATTGAAATATTTTTATTGTAAATTTATACTTACTATAGCTTCAATTTCCTTTTTTAAAATATTTGTTTAGTTTTGAATTTTTTTTATTAATAATTTGAGTAGTTTTGTAACATGTTTTTCTTCATACAATAATTAAATGAACTTAATATTAAAATTTTAACAAATTTGCTTTATTTTTTTTTTTAATTTTTACAAAAATTGTTTTATAATTCTTATAAGTATATATAAGTTTTATTTCAAATTGCACATTATATATTTTCGTTTTTATATATTTAAAAAATATATATATTAAGACTTAAGTTTTTAAATGAAATTTATAAATATTATAAATTATTTTAAAAATATTCTGTGTATCATTGGGAAAAAAAAACACTGAACGAAATAATAAAATTCAAAACCTACCATGATTGTAGTCACATGGGCAATTTACAGAGTCGTTTTTTTTTTTTTTTTGATACCTTTAATAATTTGACACAGAACTAATGTCAACTTGAAACCTACCATGATTGTAGTCACATGGGCAATTTACAGAGTCGTTTTTTTTTTTTTTTTTTTTCTTTTGATACCTTTAATAATTTGACACAGAACTAATGTCAACTTGAAACCATTGCGGTTTCAATTTCCGTTAACGATTTGAACATGCAGTATACAAATTGATTCGCTGTTGAAACTGAATGGTATCGTTTTGTATTCATATGTGGTCGATATTACTTTGGGAGAGCATTAGTACTAGAAATAAAATTCCGATTTAGGTATCCTATTTAATAAAAACCTTTTTTGAAATTTATTTAGAATATAATTTGTAAAAAAAAAACTTTCTAAAACATATAAATGAATAAACTGTTTTTTAGAAACAAAAAAATAAAAATAAAAAACAAGTAAAAAGAGCATAATCGGTTAATACTTCCCTTGTCCCATTAAGTATATGTTTCAAAGTAATTTGTAATGTATCAAGTAATGTTTCAAGTAATTTGTAGACATAATATTATTTTCTTACTAAAAATGATTTTCAGAAGCGGATTTACCCGGTAACAATGACTCATTAAATATAGCTCTGTAATTTCAGTTCATTTATTTCTTATTTCATCTTATTATTTCTGTCAAATATTATTTTGCTTGTATAAATTTTACTTTTTATAAAAATTTACCAGTTATATTTAAAGTGTCAACACTCTATTCTGCGAGAACATGTTTATAGGGGCTACGTAAAATAATCGACCGATTTAAACCAATTTGATTATGCTTTGTCCCTGTATCAAAATAATTATTCAGGCCAGTCGATCCCAGTACAAACACATAATACTCCAATAATAATAATTTTTTGAGCACCTTGGGTTCTAGTTGTGTATTTTCTTACTTCTTCAAAAATCATTCAGTACTTCAAACAAACATAACCAGATCCATTAGCGTTCCTGTAGATAACCAAAGTCTTACTTCTTGTTTAAACAACTCTATGTCATTTAACTAATAATACAAAGAAATAAAATCACAGGTCTGCCAAAAGGGCTTAGAAAAATTCAGAAAAGTTTAGGTTATTTAACAAGGTATAATTCTAAAACTTGTTATTAAATCTCGTTAGCTAGATCAATTAAAAGAGCTTCTGTTTTGTCTAAAATAAAATTGAATACTATTAACTAGATACTCGCCCAGAAAAGATGAGAAATTTTAAATCTATCTAATGCCAACACGGAAGTATTTAAAAAAAGGGCGCTGTAGAAAACCGTTTTTTTATAATTTTTTTTTTTATAATTTTCTTCTTCATATTCTGATGAATAAAACTTTAGCAAATAATTCAAGCTTTTGCCAATTACATTTGTAAATTTTGAGACCCTTGAGAATTTCCTCTTTTAAAAAAGCCCAAAATAAACCACTGGAACTAAAAATCTAAAAACTATCGTTCCATTGACTTTCACATAATGATCTGTTTAAATATCTGGGTGTCGGAAGCCGAAAATATATGGCCAAGCAAGAATTATAAGCATATTCTCAAAGATCCTAAACAAACCTTTTGACTATGTTACTCCCCACATGGATTTTGATAATGTGTTCAAAATTCTAGTTCCATTCAGGAGTGAGTGTTGCAGAAATAACGTTATAGAAAACTATTATACCAGAATCTATACTGGCGTATCTAAATTGAGCTGTGGAGTTAGTCCGGCGTCTTTTCTGATGATTTTGAGACAAGTATTTCAGTAAGCATTTCAGAGCTAGCAAGATTGGATCTGCTTCGAATATTTCCAATGTGATGTCAGTTCAATTCCGCTTGGGACTATAAAGAACATTATCTTCTGGGATTTCCCGGAAAAGATTGAGAATAGGTGGCCCTCTCATAACATCAACCCCACAGTACAATTCATAAACCACGGTCGTAAGGATATATTGAGATTGCTATCAGTATTAACGGGTCGCTGAATGTTGCAAATACATGCAATCCTATTCCTTTTTAACGATCATTGTCGCAGCTGCAAGGATAGAGGAAAAGAAAAGGCGATCTTTCACCCTCCCTGCGAATGTTCAGCCCACGCAATCTAGAGACAGAGATTCCTAGATAACTATAGGTAAGTAACTATATGCTAGATGATCTTTATGAGGTATCGCGACTAAGGCTAAGACCATTAAAGTAACTCACGGCTACAGGCAGGATCTAGTACTCCAAATCTTGCACAATACCTACTACAAGTTATATGGTTATGTCAAAACGGGGTCATCTAAAGCCTATTTCACAGATTGCGTGCAATAAACTACCATGAAAACCAACTAACCAATTTAAAACGACTGTTAGATTGAGATATAAAACTTCTAAATTAGATAAAAGCGATTTTTATTTTTGGAAAATACTGAATTACTAATTAAATTTTTGTAGAATTAATTTAATTTTATTCAGTTTAATTTAAAATATTTGGACTTGCGAAATACATTTTGATAAGTTGATAAATAAAATACTCTAAACAAAAATTGTCTGTGAAAACTTTGACTACAACAAAGAAAACGCTAAATAAATGGGACATAATATTAAGAATTAAATGTCTCTATCTAAATTCCCATTTAAAAATAGTGGCAATTTTTAATAGAAAATTTTTGTTTGGAGAATTCTTAACCACTGAACCACTGATACACCGAATATTTTCTCTAATTATTCCAAAATATCACTTTTTTCTCCTCTCTACAATAGACATTATACACTGCCTGCCACTTGAATAAGGAATCACATTTTTTTAACTTTAATTAAGTATATCTCCTAAACTAAAGTTCAGACCAACATAGTTTCCTGAAGAAATAAAAAAATATACATATTTTTTTATACTAAAATTATGCATTTATTTAAAGTCGTGTATTTCGTGTGTCACTTGAATAAGTAATTCTTTTAATATTAATCAGGAAGGCTATGAATTGAATTTCTTTCAATATAAACGGCTAGAGAATTTTTATTCAAAATGGGACATGGTAAGGCTCTTAATAACTCTGAAAAAGGACAAATTCTGATTTGGAAATCTCAGTGTCAGAATCCGGTCCAAATAGCCAAAAACATTAACAGAGGAAAGACAGTTGTGTACAATTATTTAAATAATGTGGAAAGATATGGAAAAAACATGAAAGGGCGGAAAAAAATGGCAACAACTCCAAAAGAAAGACGAAAAATTCTTAGAATTGCATCAAATTCTTCCATGTCGGTATCAAAAATAAGTGAAAACTACGTGAGTCAGTGCCAGTCTAAGAACAGTGTATCGTATTTTAAAGTCGTGCCCATGCATAGTCCGACGAAAACTGCAAAAAAACCACCACTTAATGAAAAACGCCAATTACAACGTCTACAGTTTGCCAAAAATACCATGACATGGTCCGACAAATGGTTTAAATTTCTATTTTCCGATGAAAAAAAGTTTAATATTGACGGTCCCGACGGGTATAACTATTACTTCCATGATCTAAATAAGGAAAAATTACTTTTAAGCCGCAGACACAGCCGAGAGGGCGGAATAATGGTATGGGGTGCCATTTCGTATTATGGTACCATAGAATTGGTTTTTGTATCCAACAAAATGACTGCAACAACTTACAAAAACATTCTGGAGGAAGCATTTCCAAAATTTAATGATTTCTTTGGACCCATACCTTGGACGTACCAACACGACAACGCTCCGATTCATACCGCCAGAGCAGTAAAACAATAGATTAATCAACAAGGCGTTCAACTTTTGGATTGGCCCCCTTATTCATCAGACCTGAATCCAATGGAAAATGTCTGGGGTTGGTTTGCAAGAAAAGTTTATGAAGAAGGAAAACAATTTAAGACGATAGAATCCTTATGCAATAACGGAAACATGGAGTTCAATTTCGCTAAATTACTTAGAGTCATTATACAAGTCGATGCCAAATCGCATTTTTGAGGTTATTTCTAAAAATAGTGGCAGTACTTATTACTAATTGAATGCTAGAAGATAATAACTTTCATTTTTATAACCTAAAATTTAAAAATAAATTACAGTTTTCTTAGTTTTAAAATATTCCTTATTCAAGTGACACACGAAAAAAATTATTTATTTCTGAACTTTAGTTTAGAAGATATACTTAATTAAAGTTAAAAAAATGTGATTCCTTATTCAAGTGGCAGGCAGTGTATCGTATAATTACATACATATATCAAAGAAAATAGAAAAACGTTTGTATTGGTGAAATATTTAAGGTTAGTAAATTCTTAATTTGTTATAAAGAAATACAGCTATAGATTATAAATTAAAATATTTTTACCAAAAACATGTAAAATTCAAAACAATAGCTGTAAAAGAGAATAAAAAAATTTGAGACGGATTATCCTGGGATGAAAACAACATATGAGAGTAATAAAAAAATCTTTTATGTAAACCAAACACATATACATGATTTCCAATTATCACGAATAAAAACGTATGTAATGATTTTTTTTTTTATCTAAAATCTAAGGATTATGGCATTTTGTTTAAAAAAAATGTTTAGGTAAAATTTAGTTTTTTATGAATTTGAAAAAAACAAATCTATGATTTTAATTACTTTTTTCATATTTTTCGCAAAGAATTTTTCTTTTTTATACATAAATAATGCTTAAAGCAACAGACTTCCTTTTAGGTTTTGTTTTTTTTAATTATGACCTTTTTACAATTTTTCAAATGCATTAGCATTTGTTAACATTTCTCGTGTTAAACGCCAAACTTGTTTGGCAGCCTGTTCCAAAGCACTGGGGGATTTACCTTTGAATAGATCCAAACTGGGTAGAAAATAATGGGGACATCTTCGATACTGTAAACAGGATATTAATTGTAAAAATATGCCATTGATACGATCTGCAATACAGGGTTCATCCCATTCAAAATCCCTAGGATGTTTTTCACATTCATAAAGTAACAAAGTTTTCAAGTGATAGGCGGTAATGGGATTGCCGGGTAAATCCAAATGGCGATCTCTAAGAGTTTTTAAAATGCTTAACAACCGTCTGCGGCAGCCACCTTAAAAAATAATAGAAAAAATTATGAATACATTATTATTTTCTTCTTTTTTTTCTCACCTTGCAACAAACGATTTTCTGCCTCAAAGAAACTCAATACCCATGCATCTCCCTCCATGCTGGCGGCATTATTTGTTTTATTTTGAAATATAACACTTTCCTTGGATAGCAAATCGAACCCCTCCGTCTTGACCTCAGCCACTATATTTGGATGTGGCCAGGGTATATGAGGCAATGGCCAATGTGCTGCCGATCTTGGCCATATACCCGAACATTTAAAAGCCGGTGTTATTTGCACTATAAATCTTTCTCGAATTCTTAATTTCACTTCCGTGGTATCACCAATCATTTTGACCATATCACGATAGATGCTTTTGTCACAAGCTTGCGCTACTAGAGTTTGAAAGCGTGCTCTTATTTTCCTTGAAGAGAGATAACCAGAAGCTGTTATAAATTCAACCCATAGAGACATAGATCTTTTGCGACCATCACTTAGTTTAAGTACAGCACAACCAGGTAGAGTGCCATCATCTACGAAATTGAAGACACCCATTTGATTCAGATAAAGAACGATCTCGAATTCTGTGGGTGAAATAACTTCAACGCCTTCATATCTAAAAGATAGGAAAATAAAAGGGATTGAAGTTTAGTGTTGAAAATTAAAAATAAAAAAAAAATTGGAAAATTTGATTTAGTTCTTTATTTAATTTTAATTGTAATCCTTTATATTTTGTGAACTTTCTTTAAAGTCTCAAGACTTTTTTCGAACATTATTTGTAGAATAAACATTTTTCAGTGAATAATGGAAACCAATTCTAATAACAAATAGAACAACGCATTATATCTTTGTAGCAGTTAGATGCGCCTTGAGTTCGAGGCGAAAAAGATGGGAGCAAGAGAGAGTTTAAACTTCGTAGTAGAGTTTAGATATCGTAATATAAGCTGGTGTAATATCAATAACTAGGCAGAGGGAAATTTGAGTGATTTGTTCCCAAATTGTGATTTAAATTTTCATTTGAAACAGATTTTCGTGGGGAAGCAGTTGGGGATTATTTATTAAATTCGAGATAATTTTTAATTTTTTTTTTTAAAATTCAATTGTTTTCTATTTATAAGAAGAAAAATAAAATTTCGAACAAAAAAAATTCCATTCTTGACCTCACCACCTCCAATTTCTATAAAATTTGGTATACATACTTATTAAGTCAATACAAAATTTATGTTCCCCCAACAGGTCCCACTTTAATTTTTTTTAAATGATTTTGCCAACACTTTAAAGAAAAATTATAAAAATGGAAGATGAGATTTTTTAAATATCCTTAATATATTTCATTTCCTTTCAAAAATGGCGTTTTCACAAAAATAATTAGAAACAAAATTTTTTAGGTATCATTTTATTTTTTTTGTTTAAATGGTCAAATAGATCCAAAGATATATGGATTTTAATTTCATGTATTTAAACAAAAAAGTGAACTTTGAACCGCGATAAAAACTAAACTACAACAAATTTTAAAATTTTGAAGAACTTCAATTTTTTTTTTTTTTTTTTTTTGACGTAGTGAGAGTGTGTGTAGTAAGTGTGAATTTCATCGAAGTCGGAGATGGTAAGGTTCATCGGGTATTCGAAAATTTGTGTTTTCTCGCTATAAAAAATTTCAAATTATTTTCTATTCATAGAAATTAGAAAATATACTGTATACTATTTTTGAGGAAATTTTTGATATTTTTGTACCCACCATCAAAAAAAAAAAAAAAAAAAAAAAATGGAAAGAGAGGGGGACAGGGTAGATTAAGTTTGTTATTCCATAAAATGTGAAAATAATCGCCTAAGACCCATTATGTTTCCTCGTAAAAATTTAATTCAATATAGTTATGTCCGTCCGCCGGAGTTGAAAGAAGGATAGTACTCAGGGGGCTAAAATATTACTCTTATATAAAGTTTGTTTGTTATTTTAAAGAGGTAAAATCCGTTAATAAACAAGAAAATTATGGACCAAACAAAAGCATGTATGGCAACAAAATTTTGTGCAAATTGTTCGAAATTTCAATTAATTTTCAAATAAAAAAATATATATTGTTCATTCCACAAAAGATTTATAAATAATTTATATTGTTTTTAAGTTTCATCAGATTTTTTTCATATTTGGTACGCGTATAACCTAGGTTAGTCAGTGTTGCCACAAAAAGTTTGCCTCCCCCAACTGAAGCCTCATGACCCCGAAAATTCCCATTTTTAAATATAGATTCCCAATTTTATAACCAAAATATTTTAATATGAAATTAAAAATATAATTTAAGATTTTTATTATAGAAATATATCGTTTGTTCCTTGAAAGAACACTCAAAAATTTTCCTTAGGTCTTCAGATTTTGTTAATATTCGGGATACGGCTACCCTATGGAGTCATTTTAATATCTTTTTTTTTTTTTTTTTGAATTTTGAAAAACTCGCAAATTTATTTTAATTTTTTTAAAAATTAAAAAAAAATCGAAAAACTGAGTTTTTATATTATTTATTTTTTTTTTATTTTTTGTGTTAATTTTTTTGAATTAATTTTAATCATAGCATTTCATAATTTGTTATCTGTGGTATAATATCTTTTGTCCCAGAATAATCGTTAATACAATGTGTAATAAACATATTTGTCTTCAATATTAATCAAAAATATTTAAAATGAAAAGGATTAAAATTTATTAAAAATGCATCTGAAAATTGCATTCTTGTTGCTAATTTTAAATTATATATATATTACTAGCTGACCCGGTCCGCGTTGCTGGCCCTAAGCAAATATTAGTGTTGTATTACCACACGATTTAAATATGTAAATATTTTGTAAATAAACCGAAACCTCGGACTTTTGAATGCAACATTTCGAAAGTTTTAAAATTTTGATATTGGATCATTATTAACATAGGTTTTTTGTAAATATCTTCGAAACTACATAACCGATTTAAGAGTTTGATATCTCGTTTTGAAAAACATGACAACGACTTAAAAAAAAAAATAAAACAAAAAAAACAAAAAAAAATAAATATATGTATATGTCATTGGTGGTGCAATATGAAAATTGAATTTTGCCACGCCCCTCCGCCCGCAGACCGAAAATCAAAAATCAGAATTCACAGTGTCACCCGCCTGAATATTCTGAAGATTCTCTAAAAATTTCATCAAAATCGGCCCAGCCGTTTTGGAGTCCATACGTTACATACATACACACATCCTGTTTTATATATATAGATTTATTGTAATTAACTTCCTACTGGATTTTAAATCAATAAAATCCGATGCATACTTAAAGGGTTATCAATAGTGAGAATAACCAAAAAATAAAAAATACGAAATTATGAAAAAATTAAATTTTTGTATGAAAAAACTGGTGATAATTTTTCTAAAAAAATATTTAAAATAGTAGATTACCTTGTCCCAGAATAATTATTATTAGATTTTTTAGTAAAGATATTACTTTTAAACACATAAAAAAAATCAAATCAAAAGGGTAGAAATTTGTAAAAATTGCATTGTAAAACTGCATTACAAGTGCATTTTTAAACAAACAATTTAACTTTGCATTATTGTCTTTGAAAAGGTTTCAGTTTTGCCCTCATTATAGCCTTGAATCATTAAAATCCATGTACTTTTTTTTAACTTTTATAAAAATTTAAATTGTGAATAAATTTTGAAATTGGAAAAAAATAATAATGAGAAAGACTGAATGGTGCGAACACAAATATATTTCTTATTCCAAAACTTTTGACAATTATTGAAACTCCGATATTATTATTTTAGCATTTTTACTGATAACGATATTATGAGACTTTCCTTGTAATATTTCAAATGTTGTATCAAAAATTAAAACTCTCGAATATATATGAATCCATCAATCTTTATCCTTGAATTTCTTTAACGAACATTCAAAAAGATATTAAACATAAAACTTTGTATTTAAAATTTGAAATACATTTAAAGATTAAGAACTGAATATTATTAAAAGACTTTTGACGTAGCTAATGGCGTTCTAAATAAGAGAATATTATTCATCACCTTCTCTGTCAGATACTGGATAACAGAAGAACTGAAAGGTCTTTCTTGATTTTCTGTAACAAATTTTTATATAATAAAGATGAAATTACCGAAACCATTTATAAAAAAACTTACAAAGCGCCAAAGATCCTAGAACTCTTTATCCAACAATCAACTCTCCCAATTAAATGATATTTTGTCAACCATTAAATCAATACAAACCCACATGATTATTGTGACACTCATGACGAACACAATGACTGATGCAAAGTGAAATGTATTAAGATGCAAAGAAGATCAAGCTAATAGAGGGAAGTGTTAAAAATTCATTCAACCATAAAACAATTAGCACTCCAATACAAAAACAAACACTCAAGCGTAAAACAAGTAGTTAACACTCGAACATATTTATAAGTAAATACAACACAAAGTCAATTGATCTCTTTAGAGATGAAACAACAGATTTTGACAGATCTTAAGGCAATTTCAATACATCATTAACAATTTGTATGTGTTGCTTTTTTTTTTTTTTTTTTTTTGTAAATTTATAGCAGATTTACGACACCTTAATGTAAATCAAGTACATGTATTCGTAATTATCATGGGTGTTTTTAAAAGGCTGCTTGTTACAAATAATAAAAACCACATATACGGCAGAGGAAAAATATAACCCAGTTGGAAATTTAGTTGTTACTTATGATCTCAATATTAAGAACTATTTAGCAAAAGTATATTAAAGACTAATTAGTTTTTAGGTACTAATAAGCTCGATTCAATTTCCTATTGGGTTTCCCAAATATTAGTAGCTGTATTGCAAATCATAAATACCACATTTCATACCAACCAAAAGAATGTATAAAAATCCGTGCTAAATATTTTATGTTTCTTCTTTAATATCATTTATTGTTAAGTCATCATTATGGTCGTTGTACTCAACGCCATCGTCATCAATATCACCATTTTATTGGCATCGTTTGAAAGATCGTTTTGTTTTGGTTTGGTTTGGTTTTTCTTTAAATGTGGTTAAAAGGAAAAATAAACAAAAAAAAAAAAAAAAAAAAAAAAAAAACAAATTTATGCATTTCAACGCCTCTCTGGCTAAGTAAAATTCTTTTACTGGTTTTTTGCTTTTCAGACATTTGGCCTGGCACAGTTTTTGTTCTTTTTAAAACTCTTTTGAATTTTGAAAGGTTATTTGAACATCTTTTATAAAACTTTTGCTTTTATTATTGTTTTTAACAACATTTCTCTATCACCCTCTCTCTTTGTTTCCGGCTATGAGATTCTTTTATTTTGTGTCATTTAATTGGTGTTAATTGTTTTTTGACAGTTTTGATTTCATTTTTTTTTTGTGGTTGTGACGTGCGAAAATCTCATATTCATTTCAGTTAATTTTTATGTCGCATTTTTTGTGTTTTTTTTTTTTTAATTTTATTAAATTATTTGTGATTTATTAAGAATTCGTATGTAGATTTTGGTATTTTATGAGCAGGAAAACCACAAATATGCTCTAAAACAAATATGCAGTAAAAAAAAAGAAAAATATGCTCTAAAAACACGAAAATACGCTCTTTAAAAACAAAATTTCTTTTTCAATTAAACAAAAATTATTTTTTACTTAAACAAAATTCTTTATTAATATTTTAATAAGGCAAAACTAGAATTTATCTATCAACTGTTTCAAAACGTCATATTTTAAATTCCATTTAAAATTAATTATCATTAAAATAAATTTTAAATGGTAAATAATTTTATAACTTCTATTTTTTTGTTTACATTATAAATCAAATTAAAAAAACATAAATATGCTCTAGAAATCACTATATGCAAAAACATGCCGTTAAGGGTGAAATATTCTAAAATATGTACTTACAAATCGATGCCAAAATGTTTTATTTGTTCTGAAACGGATAAATATTTTATCGAAGTTTTAATTCAACGTACAGAAAAAATATGCAATTTGTGGTTTCCCTGTTTATGAGTTTAATTGGTTATTAATGTGTTTTTTATTTTTTTAATTTTTTTTATTTATTTCAGTTCAGTTGTGAAATTTGGTAAAATAAAGGTAAGTGAACTTTAAAATTTTGGAAAATATTTCGCTTATGTAGGATTTTATTAAAAATTATTATAATTTTTGCAAAATACTGTGAATGTTAAGTTGTGGTAACAGTTGGCAAATATTTGATGAAAAACATCTCAATACTTTTATTCAAAAATTCCACTTGACTCTTGTGCTAATTTTTCATATAATAGGGTGATTACAGATATGGTTTATTTCTAAAATTATCAATTTTATAGCTCAGCGCTATTTTTGGTTCAAAAATATACCGTCACAAATGTGTATTTGTATAAAGTATATTAATTTTGTTAGTTCAAAGATTAAATTTGAACGTATAAAATTAAACGATTATATTTCAAAATCGATATTTTAAATTTTTTTAAAAAATCATATAATATTAACATAAATCATTAAGTTTGTTATCCGTTTTGACATGGAACTACCTAATATTACTATATACAATAAAACCATTTGCCTCAATTGCCCTATTTTTTTTTTTTTTTTTTTTTAATATCACAAACGCAATTGAGGAATTCCACTTCAAGATTTTAACAGTATCGTTGCTTATATTAATATTCCAATATAGTAGTATTCCATGCAATGGACATATTTGTTCATATTGACCAATTCCATGTAAAGTTCATTAAAAAAAACAATAAATTCCCTAAACTCAATTTCCACATTTCATATTAAGGTTTTGATATTGGATGCAATTGTCCAAAATTTCTCATAGAACTCATAATTGACCAAAGTTAATTTTTATTTTATATTTCACTTACTGCTTTTAATAGTTTAGATTCTTATTAACATTTTGTATATAGTATTCCATACAGAGGTCCTATTTGGACATTTTGTCCAATTCCCTCATACACGCAGAGAAAAAAAATATAGTTGTAATGACCATAACCTAGGAGCAACATATTACATACATCATTATCCCAATATATTAGATTATGATTTGGTGTTATTATATTATTATACAACGTTGTCATATTGTAATTCCATTTTATCATATTATTATTTCATGTTATCATATTGTTATGCAAACTTATCATATTATTAATTCATTTTGCCATATTATTATTCCATTTTATCTTATATTAGAATAAAGCGTATTAATAAAAATTATTATTTTTATAAATTTTTTATTGAAAATAATATAGAAAAGTCTTCAGTAGCAAAAAACAAAAATATATATTAATTTTTACCTCCTTATATGGTTCAAATGCAAGATATCTTATATTGCTTGAATCACACCGAGTATAAACAAACCTTGTTTATTTATATTTATTCATATATAAACTAAATGAGAATTACATTGAAGTTGGAAAATAAACATTATAAAAAATATTTGAAAACAAACAAGCATTGAAGTTTTCCACTAAGTTTGTGAAAAGGATAATTATTATATTTATTGGACATTTTAACATTTTATTGTCATGGCAATAATTATATTAATATGGTTTAAAAACAGAATATGGTTTAAGAACAAACAAAAAGACTGCAAATATTTAATGGTTGCAGAAGTAATAATATTTTTCATATTAATAAAAATTTTTTTCTGGTAAGAACATTTAAAAACATATAATTTTTGCGGTCAACCATATTAAAATTCTTATTGAGTCTGAATATTAAATGATAAAATTTAAACAAAATCATTGTTATCATGAACAAAGAGTTATTCAAATTCTAGAAAATTAACAATGAGAACATAATATTGTTGTAGTTGCAATGCTGTAACTAAGTTTTTCCTCTGCGTGTAGAATTAATAATTTACCAAAATTTAATTTTAAAATTCTCACAGGTTCACTTCAGTAATTAAATTTACTGTTCTAATAGTATTTTTACTGCTATAAATATTTTCCTTATAGAGATATTCAATGTGATGCCAAGTTTGAATTACTTAAAATCCCACATAGAACTCAACCAAAATAAATTTTCAATATTATTTTTTTTTTCTTTTTTTTAATCTCAAGGAATTTAACTTACAAGTTATGATAGCGATGATTATTGTAATCATTTTGCATATATGTTATGCTAAGGACCTATTTGGCCACATTAGCCAAAATTCCTCATAGATCAATGAAATACCCAAAATTCCTATTTTTTTGTTATTACGTTTTGTATTTTAGAACAATTTATTTAAAAAAAAATCTGTATATTATTATTTTTGAAATACAATTCATAATAACGCACAAGAAATTTTTCGCCGAAAAGTCACTAAAGGATCTGATGAAATTAAAAGTTTACACATTATCTCGATTACAATTTTCTCTACTGTTTTTTATTGTATTAATATAATTCCTTTTAATGCGTTACCACGGGATGGATACCGTTAGATCATTTCAGAAAATTAATTAAAGGCACTTCGTATATCTGGGCATACGAGTAGCGCCATAAAGATCATAATTAATTTGTAATTTCCTTTACCTAAAGTGCCGTAAGGTATTATAAGTTTAAACCAAACAACTTCAGATATTAAAAAAAAAAAAAATATGGGACAGCATGCGGACTTTGGTTGTTTTCCGATGTACCTATGATATCTGATTTCCATTAAAATTAACAATATTTTAGAAAATATTGTTTAGTTTATGTTAAGTAGATGTTACATATTTTTTTCACAGTGTAGTATTAAATATTTTTCATTATTCTTAAGTCTATTTTTTCCTATTTGTTTCACTTTCGTATTATTTTGCTTGTAGGGATATTTTTCGATTAACACAGTAATTTCATAATCCAGCAAAATAAAATTAAAGAAATAGTAAAAATAAAATTCAAATAAAATTTTTAGTCACTTAAATTTTTAATTCATTCAATCATCTACTTGATTGATTTAATAAATTTTTTAATTTAATTGTTTACAGTTCTTAGTAATTGATATAATAATTTTGGTGATAGGTGCAAATTTAAACAATTTTTAATATAATGAATTCTTTTGGTGATTGGTGACATTTTTCTGTATACAGTTCTTAAAGCACCTAATTAATTAATAAAAGTTTATATTTATCGAACATTTATCGAAAAATAACTAGAAGTTTGTTCTTAAAATTAATTTTATCTTTATAATCTATTTTAGCCCAGAAGCTTTTTTATTATTTGTTTGAAATAAGTAAAACAAAATGCATTTTTTTCTCCAATTTACCTGCTTTTTCTTACCAAAAATTATTGCACAATAAAAAGAAAAACATATATGGAATGCTAAAGATTTTGGCTTTACTTCAGTTAACATTTCGTTATTAAATTTCAAAATAATTTTTTGAACTTTTTTTCCACTAGATACATTTAGTTTTCTTAGGGATCTCATTATAGGAATTATTGGTGGGAAATTTAGTTCAAGATTTTAGTGTTCGCAGCATTAGTTACCTGCAAACAAATCTTGTTGGAGATTTGGGGCATAATATTATAGAATTAAAAAAAAAATCTTAATAAAAACCAATGTTTAGGTATTTAAATTTCAACGAAATCCAAGCGGAAAAGGTAACAAGAATACGGATGAAGTATGTTGCGGAATAGAAAATACACATTCCATTCTGCTGGTGTTAAAATAGAATCCACAGATTCCGTGGATTATATTATTATCTTTTATTATCTCTGTCTGGTACTACCAAACCTGAAATTAACGATTGAACACAGTGCGAAAAAGAGGTATTCTAAAATGTTTTGTTTACACGCAGAAAAAAACATGGTTCCGACATGGTCACCACAATAAGATAATGTTCTCGTAGTTATGTTTTAGTAATCTTAATAATACTATGTTCATGATAAAAAAAAACTTTTCTGTTTATGTTTGATAATTAAATGGTTACCCTCAATTAAAATTTTAATATGGTTGACTACAAAAATATTATATTTGGATAATATTTTTCCAAAAATAAAAAATTTATAAACATTCAAAAATTAAGTTATTTTTACAACCATTAAGTGTAGCTAATATTTTTATTTATATTTTGTTTCATACAACATTTAAAGGTTTGTTTATTGAAATGTTATATTTTCCTCAAAGATAGAATATTTGCTTTAGACCATTTTTTGTTTTCCACAACTATTGAGTGTTTGCCTCTAAAACATATTTTTTTTTCTTCACAACTATTGTGTTTTTATGTATTTATTACATATTCTTGATAGAATAGTGAATATTTGTGAAAAGAAAATTAAATAATAATATCATAAAATGAAGACATAATATAATTTAAGGGAATTAAAATATGATAATTAATAATATGATAAAATGGGAAAATGAAAAAAATGCACACATTATGGTGATAAAATATGATTATAATAAGATAAAAGTCGAATCACAATACAATAAAAGGAGACTATTATATTATAAAATCGAACATAATATGATAAAATAGGTTTATACTATTATAAAATTATAAAATGATAAAGTGGAATCATAATAATTATTATTTATAACCATTATAATTTTTAACTATAGTCATATATCTCAATCATGGGTTGGTTTACGTGGTAGCCCGTAACCTTACGGGCAATCAATTAGACTCGTTAGAATCCTTTTTGACGATTTTATATCTCAATCATAATATATTGCACTTAGATTATCGTTACCACAATATATATATATATATATGTTTGTAATGAGAGGGAAGCAAGAATTCACAGAATAATGTCCAACCAATCACCGAAAGAATTCATTATATTAAAAATTATTGTATTAATTACTAAGAACTGTAAACAATTTAATTAAAAAATTTATTAAATCAATTAAGTAGATGATTGAATGAATTAAAATTTTATATGAGAAAAAATCTTACTTGAATTTTATTTTTACTATTTCTTTAATTTTATTTTGCTGGAATATAAAATTACTGGTTAATCGAAAAATATCCCTACAAGCAACTTAATACGAAAGTGATTCGAATTCGTATTGCGGAAGTCTCTCCCATTAGGAGAGATTGTGCGTCACAGGCGAAACATCTTAGCAATAAGAAATCAATACGCCTGGAAGAAAAGTAGGCAATATTGCTAGATAATAATCTTGGTGAAAAAAAGGAAGATACCGCCATATAATCTTCTGGAAGATATAATAATTATATATATAAAAGTTATTACTAAATAAATCTTAAAGTAATATAATAAAGAAATCTTTTACATCTTGTAAAGCATGCATGCACATGAAAACGATCACTTAAAATATCCATCTTTTGCTAAAAGCCCAAGAAATTTCTTCAATATTTTTTATTTTTGAACAATTTTTCGACAACTGAAATAATTGTGACTGAAAAATAAAAGTTTTGCATTAATATCTTTCCGATGATCTCAATGGAATATCATCAATTTATTGCGGAGGTGACAATCATTTTACTGAAATAAGGGCGTTACTTTGAGGATAAAAATAATAAAAAATTTTAGAATTTTATATAATTGTTGTTGTTTATTGCATGAATTTCTTTAAACTGATATTTAAATTGGATTTTTTTGTTTTGTAAAGAAAGCTGAGACTTTCTTTGAGGAATTTTCATAGAAGGCAAAGTGGAATGTGTTTTAAATCTTTTTGGAAAGGTATGGAAGCATTCATAATGGCCTTCAGGAATGAAATACTGTTATATTTTCCCGCTCGGAAACTTGTTTAAAGACCTCCGAAGCGGACATTACTATAACCAACTCAAAATACCAAATTAACCATTTAGTTAACAAAAAATACACAAAGAATTTAACAGCTAAATTTTGTACATAATTTTTATTAAATGAAAATAACAAAAACTGACAAATTATAAAATCTAAAACAGATTTTCTCAAAATAGAGAGAATTTTTCATTAAAAGATTTTATTGGAGCAGTATTTAATATATATAGAGGTACTATTTCATTCATTGAGATATGTAATAGTTTCCTTTATGAAAGCAGAGTCTTACCAACTTTGAAAAACCAATAATTTTCAAAATCGTATTTTTTTTAAATATAAAATAAGATAATCTTAGAGTTGAATTGTATCTTACCTGCCATTGCATTCAACTAAACTAGAAATAAAACGCGGTTCCTGCAACTCGACCTCCTTTAGAATGTCTTGAACAATTTTGCAAATTTCGCGAATCGCTGTAGCCGTTTTAAACATGCGAGCTTGAACACGTTCAGCACAATAACGATTCATCTGATAGATCATGCGCGTTTGAGCGGCCATCATATCGGGAGGAACCAACATGGCGACGGTTTTGGCGACAGGAAGTCTACAGAAAAAATCAACACCAATGTAGAAGGTTTTGCTTTTTTTCAACTTTTTATAAAACTTATTATTGTAACGATCAACTAAATTCCTTTACAAACTATTGTCTAAAGACAATAAACAATTGTTGTATTTTTTTCACGCCACAAAAGTTTTTGTAATTTTTTTGTATTTTTTTTTTTTTATATTATGACAATTGAAAGTTTGTAGGTTTTTTTCAGTGCAATTTTATTTAGAAGAAGCCGCCTTAAAATTCACATTTGGTAAATAGTTTTTTTCTTCTTTTTTATTTTCTTTTGTTGTTTCTTTGCTTTCAATGGTTTAAATTTAAAATTCAAAAAGATTTAAAATCACTGATTGTTGTACATACGTAGAGAGTACTATTATACATTGGTAATAAAACGACACAACGAGCCGTTAAGTTGTTGCTAAAACATTAACGGATGCTTTTGGTCAACAAACGCAACGAAAACAAAACCCAACCAAAACTTACTCCTCTAGAGACTACCATGATGATGATGACGACGAGAAATCAAATCAAAGCAATTGCATTTTGGCCTAAATGTTGCCATTTAAACGGCTGAGTAGACAGACAAACAAACATACCACAAACACAAACTCTATATACAATTTAATACTATAAGTAAGGAGTTTATTGAATGTGATGATGATGCAGTTCGGTTCGATTTTTGAAATTGTAATGTTTCCAATATTTATGCACAAAGAAAAAAAAAACAAAACCGACAAAATGCAGGAGTTAAAGTTGGTTGGTTGGGTCTTCAAGGAAATTTTCCAGTTGTTGCAGTTTGAATTTAGGGTTATTTCGTATTTTTTACTTTTTTATTTAGCTTATTTTTGCTGTATTTATTTTGTACGAAATGACACGCGTCGTGTAGTAAATCTCGCGGATATTTACAGCTTTATCCTCAGATAAAGAAGTTTAATACCTTTAAAAATACACAAATAAACATTTAAACAAACGATACAATTGTATACAAACTACCAATACCATTAAAACAATTCACACATCACACAAACGCTCGTTACGCTCATCCAGTGCACCAAAATAATATGCGATACAATGCTGCTGCAGCGGAATTTATTCACACAATCATATACACCTTACATATTGCATGAAGTAGTAGGCGTGTATGTAATGGGTACATTATCGTTGTCCTCGATGCTGCAGCTGCTATTTGATGTGAATTGTTTGTTGTATAGAGATATCTGTATTTTGTTGTATTTAAGTGTTAGAGTACAACAATGATTTTTATTGTTACGCCAAGTATCTAACAGATGTATCTTTGGTGATTCCACTCTACCACATAACAAAAAAATGTGATTGCACTTTTATTTTGCTCAATTTATACAAATATTTAAAATGTATCTATAAATTACCGGCGGTTTTTGTCTTTATTATATTTTCACTATGTCAAGCTTCTCTGTTTCTCTGTAGTATCTTTCAGATTTATCCCTTTTTTCAAATATTTATCTTAAAAATATTTTCCTACATGTTTAAATCTCACAGATACTCATTTATAATACATAAATAAACCTATGTTTGCATTAGTGTGTGTGTGTGTATTTAGATGCACAATAAAATAAGCTCCACCCCTTTTGAAAGAAAAACAAATAAATACTCATTGTATTTGTTATTTTTTCTTATATACATAAATACTCTCGCTCTTTATATTATGGGTAGTTTTTATTCACTCTCAATATATTGTATTTGCAGATATAGATACATTTATATGTTTATAAAAAAGGTTGCCAGATAAAGATAATTTCGTATTCTTAATAAAATGTATTTTTATTATTATATTTGTTCATAGAAATTTTTAAGGATATAAAAAGGATGGTTGTTTTAATGTAAAAAAATATTTTATTTTTCCTTCTTTAAACTAATATTATCTAACAATATTTGCCTGTACTAATTTAATTTATATATTTGACGAAAAAAAATTGGTAGGTTTTGGGCTACATTGTACTACATGTAAATTTAAAATATATATATATATATATATATATATATATATATATATATATATATATATATTAGTTTCAGTCTATGGATACAATATTATCCTTACAGACATCAATTATAATTTAATATACATAATTATATTAATTATTTAAACAAACTGTTTAACAAATTTTTAAATTCAAGATTTGATATACTTAAGTCTAATTCATTAGAATATTTATTGAATAATCTCATAGCCTTTATTAAAGGTTCATTCAAAGTATATATTGTTCTATAAATATCTATATAAAAGATATAATTATTTTGCCTTAGAGGCCTAGGAGGTACATATAGTTTTATGGTATGAAGCAAATCAGGACAATTAATTAATCCACGAATTATAGCATATAGGAAATATACAGAAGAAATTTTATATCTTGTTTCTAAAGTTTTCATAGAAATCAAGGCACATTTATCAGGGTATGTAGGAATCGAAATTTGTGGGTTTATAAATGAAAAGTTTAAAAATGAAAGAGCAAACTTTATAAATTTTACTTGAATTTTTTCAATTCTATTTGTGTGTAATTGAGTACAAGGACCGACAAATCAGTGTTGCCGTACTAGAGGCTACTGGCTCCCATGGTACCAGATTGTGTTAAGTCTCTGGTCAGGCCCCGAAGGTCCTTTTCTTCCATTATAGACCCACAGACAAGTCTAGGCAATGGTGCACCTATATGTACCTGCCAAACTGTTACGCTCTCTAGGACCGAAGCTATCCCAGAGTGTAACATGACAGGATTTTCTCTACCACGTATGAGCTATACATCAAGGAAATATTTTTCCAAGAAGACAAGCCGCCGTGGCGGACTAATGAATGGCAGTAAGATTTTGGAAATCGGTGTTAACAAAAAATTGGACTTTTGGCCAATAAAATTAATTATTTTCCAAATAGTTTTTAACTGATCGCGCAACCTGAGACCAAACATTATTGTGATGGAAAATTATTGATATTTTGACCGTTTTTCACTCAATACTCTCTTTAAATGGATCAATTGTATTGATCGTTTTAACTGCTTTTAACAATTCATAATAGCATTACCTGACGCAATGGATATTCGGCTTTGGTATACATTTTTTGGTTGGCCGGGCTTCACATACGTTGTTTTGTTCTTTGGATTACGTTAAAGGTCCACTAATAAATTTTGTGAAGAAACAACTTAGTTTTGTGGGGCTAAAGCTGCATTTTAGACATACAAAATAGCTCTTTGATGTCACTTGACTTCAGTTCATGCGACACCCAATTTCTTTGCTATTGATTGAGTCCGTTTGGCACCAACCTAAAACGAGCTTCATATTTTTTTGGCTGCTCGTGTGGCTTCTTATCATAAATGTAAAAATGACCTCTGCTAACTCTTCTGAACCACTTCTGACAAATTGCCTCAGCTAAAGCATGGTTTCCAAAAACTTTACTCAAAATGCGATAGCTTTCCGCAGCGGTTTTCTGCTGAAAATATGAATGAAGTAAAACTTCCGACAAATGCTCTTCTTTTTTATGAAACTCAAAGATACGTTCAGCAGAATAACACGTACTCAATAAGAAAACATACTATTAACACAATCTAATGTAAAAGGATGGACATAATGCACCCATTCAATATATCGTTCTTATAAAAAGTTATATTAATCTAAAGTTTAGATTTGAAAAAGATTTCACATTTTTAAAATTTTTTTTTCACTTTTAAACAATATTTTTTTAATGTTTTTAAAAGAAAACTTAACGTTAATTTATGTAAAATAAAAACGGAGGCGTTTTGTTAAACGATCTCCCCGCAAGACTTATTAAAACTTTTTGAATTTTCAAGACTTTTGTATCTGTAATTTTTTATTCACGCCTCATATAAGGACCGGGAAAGCGTTTCATTGAAAAAAAACTACGTTTTTCGCGGTTTAGGATTTTGAGTATTTTGATACTAAAAAAAATTGATTTTTTTAATTTACTAATTTTAGGACAATTTTATTTACATTATAGCAAAATTCTGAGCAGAATATCTCTATTCGTTTAAGTTTCATTGTAGTCCAAATATTTTCATTATTTGTCAAAAAAAAAAAAGTATTTAAAAGCTAAAATTTCAAGTTTTTAGAAATTTAATCCCATTTGAACATAATAATACCGAAATTATTATCTCTTTTTTATTTTGCTCTTCTTTTATTCTATTAATTTAAAAGAAGCCATAATATTATTTAGGATCATTAATATTTCGTAAGAATAATTCAGATCTTAATTATTTCATTTTAATAAATCTGTATATTCTAATATTATTGAAAGTAGGATCTGATCCATATATTTGTAATTAAAAGTATAAAAATGGTTAATTTCTAAATAAATATCTTCAGACCTTAGAAAATTTTATTTTCGAAATTGACAAATTATGCCTAACAATAATATTCTTAAAATTTCTTTATAAAAAGAAGAAACGGATCCAAAAATTATTTTGTAAATTTTTACCATCATTTTATTTTGTCAGGGATATAAGGTATTACTTTTACTTACAATATTTATATATATATTTTTTATAGTCGGTCCCACCGTTAATAACTTAACAAAATGGCGTACGCCATATAAACAATGCCAAATTCTGGCATCCTAAAATTTCTCCCTAACCTTACAAAAAAATTGTATTGTTTTATATAAAACTTTTTTTTTATTTGTTTTGCATTTAAATTAAATTTATAGCAACTAAATACTATATTTCTTTACCATTTTCTCGTATTAACTTTCCCGGTTTTTTTTTTCATACCATATCATACAGACCTTCTGTCTGTCCTTCCATTTATATATGGTATATCATGTAACCCCCATTTTGTTGTTGTTGTTTTTTTCCTCTCGTACAAAAACACCAAAATATACACAATTTGTGGGCCATAATTTATTTTGATGTTATTTTATTTCCATTTAAACATTTGTATCTTTTTGTTTTTTTTTTTTTTTTTTTTTTTTTTTTTTGTAAGGAAAAAAATATTTTGCAGTTTATGTTTGTTTATTGTAGCTTCCAAAAAAAAAAAAAAAAAACCAACGACATCATCCCTCATTGGAAAATGTAAAAAAGTTTTATATTTCACTTTTAGATACCTATTTTTCCTGTCTGATGGTAAGTTTCTGTATATAAATATCTACCTTGGCAGTCAGTTTTTTTTTTGGGGTAATAAATGTATTTTGAATGAAAGAATTAATGCTGTAGTTGCTATTTTTTGACAGTTTTCTATGGTGTAAATATTTTAATGTCTGCATTTTTGGGTTCTTACTTTTAGCTTTTTTTTTTTCTTTGAATAAATGTTTTTGTTGGTTTGCGTTGTGTTTTTATTAAATTAAAATATCACATTTAGTACAGAAATGATAAAGTATCCTGGGATTTTATAAAATACATATTACAATTTATATACAGTGCCATTTGTAGATAAATTTCTTGACAATATCTTTTACAAAAAATATTGCCTGGTTTTGTAAATATTTTAAAAGAATTTAAATATTTTTTGAAATTTCAAAATCATTTCAAAATCATTAACAAATATCTTCTTATGTTCAATAAAGTAATGAAAGAGGAAGTAGAACGTCTTATAACAAGTGCTAAATCAAAACTGCAACCATGTTGGCGCATTTATCAACTATTATTAGGAATTGCAAAAATACAACTGTTATCATCGAAAATTCTATGAACGTAAAAGAAAGTGACAACGCCGTACGCTTCATTTGCAATCAGTTTCAATAAAATATTAACTCACCATTTATTTTTAATTGTGAGTAACGGGACCAAATTGGACCCAAATGAGCTGTGTCTTATTGACTAGGTAGCTGCTCTCAAAACCTAAGAGGTGTGTATAAACGTAGTATGTAATGGGTATTTTATATATTATTAAAAAGGTCATATGTATATATATATACATATATATATATATATATATATATATATAGCGTGATCCATTTCGAGGTTCCCTACTTTTTTAAAACACAGAAAACTTAAATTTAATATGGAATTTTTATTATCATTTAAAAAAACATTCTTTGTCATTTATTTTTTGAAGACTATGTCTATCAAATGTTGGCCGTTGCTACGTCGCAGATGGTCCATCCGTTGATTCCAATTTTCGATGACTCGTTCGAGCATTTCGACTAGTAACTGGCGAATGACACGCGTGAAGTTTTACTCCAAGGCCTGAATCGAAGCGGGTTTGTCCGCATGAACTTTATACTTTACATATCCCCACAGGAAAAAGTCTAACGGTATGATATCACACGATTTTGGTGGCCAATCGACCGGCCCAAAACGTGAAATTATGTGCTCAACAAAGTGTTCTCTCAATAAATTCATTGATTGATGCGATGTCTGGGAAGTGGCGCCGTCTTTCTGAAACCAAATGTCGCCGAGATCACGATCTTCAATTTCAGACATCAAATAGTCGGTTATCATGGCACGATAACGGTCGCCATTGACGGTTACGTACGCACCGGCATTATTTTTAAAGAAATATGGACCGATGATTCTACCGGCCCACAAACCACACCCAACCGTTGTTTTTTCTGGATAAAGTGGCAGTTCTTCAATCTCTTCAGGTTGCTCTTCATCCCAAATGCGGCAATTTTGTTTGTTTACATACCCATTGAGCCAGAAATGGGCCTCATCGCTGAACAAAATTTGCCTCAAAAACGTCGGAACGTTCCAAGAAGAACTTTTCAAGAGCCCATAGAGCGATGCGATGTCGCTTGGGAAGGTCGAGCGGCTTCAGTTGTTGCATAAGCTGTATTTTGTACGCTTTCAATTTAAGATCTCGACGTAAAATGCGCCAAGTCATTCCATACGTCAGTCCGAGTTGCGGTCTTCGTGTACACTCTCAGCTACGGCCGCTATATTTTCTTCACAGCGTGCTGGACGTGGTCTATTCGGTCGAATATTATCCAATAATGAATGCTGGGTCTCAAAATGGGTGATGGTGTTGCGAATAGTATGCTCAGTAGGCCGATTATGTTGACCATAAGTTGAGCGAAGTGCACGAAACACATTCCTCACAGAACGTGAATTTTCGTAATAAAGTTGAACTATTTGTAAACGTTGTTCAGGCGTAAGTCTTTCCATTATGAAATGCCAAGCAATACTAAACAAAAATAACATGACAGCATGATACGACTCACACGTGATCTGTCAAAAAAAGGCTATTGAGAAAAGTATCTCTGCTTGAATCACCCATTATATATATATATAAATGGGCCTGTGTGAAACAGTAGGAAAGTTCTATGGTAAATAGATATTTTCACTATGGTGAGAAAAACTTTTATTTCTGCTGTGTGAAATGAAAGCTTTGTAAAATATTGTTAAATTAAATTTCCATTATTAAAAAATTTAAAAAAAAATAAATATACAAACATAAAAAAAGAAAAGAAAACAAGTAAGAAAGATATAGTCGGTTAAGGCCGATCATATGATACCCCACGACATTGTGCATATCCATCAAAATTCGTCGAAGGGTCGTATATGTGAACAATTGTGGACCGATTCTTTTACAAAGTGTAAAATTTAATATAAAAATACAGAATATTACATTAATACTAATATTTATATGAATTTATGCACTTTAGGGTGATTCCCGAAAATGAGCTTATATGGAAGCTATGGTAAATTATAGAGCAAACCTCATAAAATTTATCACTATAATTTCTACTTATATAAAACTTATTTGTGTCGAATACAAATCTGATACTAACATATGTATATGATTTATGCACGTTAAAGTGATTTTCGGAAAAGGGTTTTATATGGGAGCTATGGTCAATTATGGACCGATCTTCATGAAATTTGGCATAAAGATTGATACTTATACAAAACTTCCTTATAGCGAATTTTATTAAAATATTTCCATATTTAAAGTATTTATGATTGTTAAGCCCCTATACCGGTAGGACATTTGTATGGGGGTTATTTGAAATAATGGACCGATCATTGCCAATTTCATTAGGCTTTGTCCTTGTATCATGAAAGTCCCACTTGCTAAATTTCATTGAATTATCTTCAAAATTGTGGCCTGTACTTTGTGCACAAGGTTTACATGGACAGACAGCCAACGAGCCTTAAAGCCAGCTAGAAGCACGGACGGATATCGCTAGATTGGCTCAGAAAGTAAATCTGAGTCGTGGGTTGATTTTTTTGTGCATTACAAATTTCAGCACAAACGCATAATACCCCAACCACCTATGGTGTTGTGGGGTATAAAAACGATTCGTTTCCATTTCAAATCCTTTTAGATACAATGACTACTTTGGGGTCATTTTATGTTCATGTTCATTTAATATATAAATATATTTAAAATCTTAAAATTAAATATAAATTTTCTGAATACTTTTAAAATATTTTCTATAAAACATAAAACATTAAATATTTAAATACATTTTTCAAAATTTTACTAGCATTATGAACTAATAAAATTTTATTTACGTCATTATAGTAAACAAATTTACTAACATCCATACTTTTCTATCGCTTTACACACGCCCTATGTATCTCTTTACCTTATCATTTGGTTTCCCATCAAATTGTTTTGTATTAATAATTTATTATTTATGCCACTAATTTATTATTTATGCCAAAGACGTCATAGATTGCAAAATGTTTCAAATATTTTACATTTTAAAATTTTTATTTTTTTCATTTTTTCTTTAATTTTTTAAATAACACAAGTCAACACTAGTTTTGGTGCCAAGGAACTATATATATTTTTTAAACTAGGACTTCATATTGATTACAAAAATAACAAAAAGTTGGAATTTTTACGTGTAGTTTTCTACTATTTCGCTTTTGTGCATATATATGAAAAAAGTGATTTTTTGCATTATTATTTACGTAAAAACTTTATTTTTCGTGACTTTCGTGAATGATGTACAGTGGGATAGACATGTTGCATCCCAAGTTTCTAAAGTTAATTAGCATGTCGTTAACATTTTCGCGGTAGTTGCTTGACTTGCACATCAGAACATCAGAACAAAATACAATATCGTCTTCCGAATGAAAAAATTGTAGTAAGTCTTGCTCTCTTTCTTTTAGTCTAGATGCCAATATCTCTGCAGATTCCTTAGGTAATTCAAGATCTCTTACCATATCATTTAATTCTTCTTGTGTAAATGGTTTGGGGTTTGTAGACGGTATTTCTTCAAAATCACTATCGCTACTCACTTTGTTAAGGATTTCTTCAAACAAAGGTTCATTTTTAGAGCATAATTTTGGAACAGTTACTTCCTGGGAATATGGTAGGGTAGATGTCTTCTAATTGATTCTACGACTAGATAAATATTTTTTTTTTTCAAATTAATTCCATGTAATTTAATACGGAAAAAGTAGCAGTCATCTAAGTGATTTTTTTGTTCTTTCCACTACATAGGCACTCCGAATTTCATACGACGTTTTTGACCATTCATACACTGTCTAAAAAATTCACAGCACATTTTCCAAACCATTTGAGGAATCCACGGCTTATTTTTATCCTCAATTTCCAAATTAAAATAAGAAAAATAAACACTTTTTGTAAAATCCGTTATAGGTTTTCTAAACTTTTTAACGGTATAGTCACCACGAATGTAACAAAACACGTTTGGATCATTGAGACAACTTCTTCGCAACGACGACATGTTATTAAAATGAATTTATTAAACAAAAATTTTTTTTTCACATTTTTAGTATTACTAGTGTCGGCATGTTACAGCACCACTAACGGTTTCTTGGCACCATTTAAATTTTTTTAATTTGTTGACTTGTGTAATTTTTTTCTGTGACAAAATAAAATAAAATATTCAATATTCTTCATGCACACGCGTTTCTAATGAATGTTGGTCATTATAAACAATTTTATGGTTTCAACTCGTACAAAAATCAAAATTAATCTCATCATCTATCCATCTAAATGTTAAATAATTTGTATTTAAAAACTTAACAACACTTTTTTTCTTCATTTCACATCACTAATATATTCAATCGCATTATGGGAAAATAGATAGATAAACAAATGCAGACAGACAGAGACAGAAAACAAATTATTTCAAATTTATATACCCACAATTAACAATAAAATTAAACAAAATACTAAAATATAGCTAAAATAATAAAATAAAAAAAATTGTTTTTGGGATGGCAAAAATTATGAAAATGATAATAAAATCTCCAAAATTATGACAATTTTTTTTTTTTTTTTTTTGATTCTTACAAGTAAGAAAAATGTTGAATAAATAAAAACAAAAATTAAATTTTTGTTCACACGCAAAATCATGAGACTGAAAAAGTTTTAAATTTTGAATTAAAAAAAAAAATAATAATAAATAAATAAATATCAAAAGAAAACAAATGTTTTTGGTAATAAAAATAAATCAAAATTGTGCAAAACGATGTAGATATTTATATTAAAATAAGTTTTTAAATAAAAATTTGTTAAAGTGTTTCTTTTATGTTACTTTTAAAATATTTTTCTTTTGAAACATGTCTAAATGTCAGTTTTGTTAAAATATTAAACTTTTTTCTTTGATTTTTTTTTTTTTTTAATTTTTTAAACAGTGGTTCCAAAACGCTTTTTTTTATAATTCAGTAACTTGTGATCTTTTAGAAATATCTGAATAATATTTTACATGCCCAGAGCTGAAGTGTTTTCGAATTAATTTGAAGGAGCACAGTACCCCAGCGAATCAGGGGGGTAGTGGATGGACCTTCAAATTTGGTCATCTCGGGTATGTAATTTTTTTCAGAAAATCGTCAAAATTTCATCTATGATTTTTTTGTAAAGAAATTTTAAACATAGATAGTCCTGGTAAGTCTCTACAAAAAATATATCTATATATGCAGGTTATCTCATTTAAGATATATTAAGTCGAAACAAAATTTTCCCTCATTTTTGGTCTTATTTTTTATATTCTCTGCAACTTGATGGGCTTAATTTTAGTTCTTTAAAATATCTTTTAAAATATCAACTAGATTTCTTATAAAAATCTAAATAATATTGCTGCAGAAATCATACAAGTATATAGATCCGATCAAAAGTTATATCAGTCTGTAGTTGAAGCTTTATAAAAAATCACATTTTTTTTTCAAAAATATGGTAATATTTTTTCTCTTCCCAGCAAAAGCTTTTTTGGTTTTCGGTAATAACAACTACTTATTAAAGTAGTTTCTTGGTAATGAGGCGTCATTATTATTTGTCTACTCTGTATTACATTAATAAGTACTCAATAGTATAATAGCGCAGTAAAACTGCAATCATGTAGATGAGTTGGCTAGAGCGTCGGAATAACAACCAGAAGGTTGTTGGTTCAACCCCATTCTGAAGCTGTTAGTTTTTTATAACGAAATGTCTAAAAAGATATTTTAAACTAAATAGAATTGTTGTCGTTTAGGATGCTATGTGGGAGATGGTGTACTGAGTAAGACGTTAGTCAGTAAAGACGAATTGTTAGTGTTGTGTCCAAGTTCGAGCCTCACTGACGGCAAATTTTTTTTTTTTATTTTTGTTTTCGTTTAGGTACATATTTTTGAGTACCCCTAGAGTCAAAAAATAACTACAAGAATTTGTGGACAAGTCGAAGAAAAATAACTAGTTATTCAGGCAAAAAATAAATAGTTTATTTTTGTTTCCAATTATACCTGCTAGCTTACCAGGAAAGCAAAGTTTTTGCTAGGTAGTAACAGGACCAAAGCTAAGTCCGTCAAGTTTAAGAGAAAAAAAAACGGGGCTATAAATGAAGAAAAGTTTATTTCGACCTAAATATCTCTTAAACGAAAATAGATAACCTGCACATGTGATAAATAATATTTTTTGTAGATATTTGCAAGATCTATCTATGTTTAAATTTTGTTTACAAAAAAATCATAAATGCAATTTTGACGATTTTTTTAAAAATTACATATCCGAGATGACCAACTTTGGTGGTGCACCCACTACCCCCCTGATCCGCTAGGGTATTGTGCTCCTTCAAGTCAACTCGAAAACACCTCAGCTCCGGCCATGTAAAATTTTATTCAGATACCTTTAGCGGATCACAAGTTACAGAATTATTCCCAAAAAAAAGCGATTTGGAAACACTGTGCGGAAGAAATTATATTTCTCATAAAGTGTGTCTTCCAAATATTTATTTTGAAAGTCGTAAATCTTTTTGACTGTATTGAATTGTTTTCGAAAAATTTGTAATAGTTATGATTCACCAACAAACTAAATCAAGACAGGTGCTACACCCAGAAAAAACCGACCACATACATGTTAGAAACGATACCATTCAGTGTCAATAGCGAATTTGCCCCGTATGTGTTCAAATTTAACACTGCGTGTTTAAATCTAAACTAAAATTGATACCTAATTGCCATCAAGTTGAAACCATTTCGGTATCAAATTATTAAATTACATTATGTTTTCTATTAAATTTGTTAACAAACGGTATTAAAAAGCCGTATATGGAAGGACAATTGCAAGTAAATAGTTTTGGACCGGAACAGAATGTAAAATGCTAAATTACGAATCCGTTACCGAAAAAGAAAACATGTCCCAAAGAGATTAGTCAAACCTCTGCTAGAAATCTTTCTCCGGACATAATAAAAATCGGAATAGAATGGACCAAGCAGTAGTTCAGACGTTATCTGATTTTTTTTACAGTTTAGAGTAAAAGCCTTGAACATTAGCGATTCGTATTTCCCTTCAGAAATTTACGAACTGTCCTACGATATATGGGAAACAATAATAAAATTTGAAATTTATTTTTTGTTTTCAATATTAATTGTCGTTCGACATCGTGGGACAGGCCGTTAATTTTATAATAAAATACTAAAATATTTTTCTGGGGATTGTTTTCCACCAAAAATATTTTATACTGTATTCACGTGTACGGGCTTTATTAGTGTTAAAAAATCAAATGTTTCTAGATCACTGTTCACATAGCACTTTTATTGTTTTTTTTTTTCAATTGAGTTGTTTCTCTTATGTCACATTTTTTAAAAAATTTAAAATGAATATATAAAATATGCCCCAGGCAGGTTTTATTAAATAAACTTAATAATTAAATCACTTAAAAACTTAAAAATACATGAATTTTTGTTGAAATTTTGTATTTTTTATTTTAATTTATATTTCATTTTTGACAAAAGGTATGTTCAGAATATTCCAATGTACTAAAGATATTAAAAATTTCTTCCCTATATGGAAGTAACATGTTTTTTATGTGTAAAATAATTAAACATGAAATCATAGAATATAACTAGAAGTTTATGTGAGAGGCATTTCGAACTAAATTTTGAAAAAAATTACTCATGCATTTCTTGTTGCATGAATTAGGTTTTTGAAAATTGAATTATGTTTTTGTCTCTCACATAAACTTCTAGTTGTATTCTATGCATGAAATGTTTTTAGGCATTGATATACATAATACATATATGAGAAAACAATTTAAATTTTGTTTGTTTAAAGAAAAAACTTTAATGGTTTATTTGGTGGCAATTGATCCCTTTTTGATGATAAATTTCAATAGTATCTACCTACTTTGCTCACTCCCATCTGTACCGTAATGATAGTCGGGAAGAAGTCGAAAAAGAAGAAAGCAAAAACGTTTTCCTGACTCATTGCAATCAGTAAAATTATTATATATGCAAAAAACTGCCAATTCGTAGTCGTGGAGGTGGCAATTGACATGCCTATGTTAAAAGAAGTAGTTAAGAAAAAAATAACCAGGGATCGTAACTATTATGACTTTTATCATAAAAGTCAGAGGATAAAAATTATTTTATGATCTTTATTTTATTTTTTCAAGCAGAAATAAAAGTAATTTTGTGATTTTTCTTATATAACAATTATATTGAAAAATTGCCAAAATGAAAAAAATTTACTAAATGGAAAAAATCGCTTCAACGTAAAAAATCGCTAAAAGGAAAAATCGTCAAAAGGAAAAAAAATCGCCAAAACGAAAAAATTATTGTAGTTAATCCAGAACAGCTACCAAAAAACTGTTGAATATGCAGCAAAAACATTTATAATGTCTACGCTAGTGCCACACTTTGCGCTTTTCAAAAGAAAGAAAAGTTTAGGTTTCAACGAAATGTAAGTCGAAAACACGTATTATATTTTACTAGTGTTTCATTTTTATATAAAAAAAAAAATTATTTAGTAACGCCAAAGAGAGATAATAAGAGCAATTACCAATTGCAACTTGTTTTAGCTCTAGAAAACTTGCAATAATTCAAATTGGGATTTCAGAAATTTTTGAATTACTTCCAAACTTTTTAATCTGCTCAATAATTTTTTTGGATATATTAATATTATTAATTTAGTGCAAACAAAATTAAAATTTTCAAAAAAAAAAAAAATTCTTTTTAAAAGAATCGTAAAAAATCTAAAAGTTCCGAAATTTCACCTTCTTTATAGTTTTTTATAAAGCTGTATATGTTGAAATAAAACGAGCTATATTTCATTAAATTGTAGCTAAACATCTTGATCTTATTCTTAATTAAGTAATGGTGACAGAGAAATCCCGAGACGCAGAAAACAACAACTTTAATTGATTGTCGTCCTCTGTTATACTTAAATCTTAAACTAGGGATTTTAAAGCAAAAAATTTATCGTATCTGTGTATTAAGAACTTTATTACTCTTTTTATTTTAAATTATTTGAAATTTAATTCCTTAAAGAATATTTAATTTTGTATATCTCTTGGGAAAAGCGTCGAATTTTTTACCTAAATCGAGACTGAACTTTAATGATATATGCGACCATTTTTATACACATACATTTTAAACAGTTTAAAATACTTGCTTCGCTTACCAAATAACTTCTTAGAAGTTAAACTCGAATGTAAGATTTCTTAGTCATTGAAGTTATTTTGCTTATTGATTAATATCATACAAATCCATCTAGATCGGTAAAATATAAAAATGATATTTTAGGGATTGAACCATAATTCTTGTTTATTTTTACTTCCATACCAACTGAGCTTAACCTATAAAGAAATATCAAGAGCAGCGATTAAATAACACTGGTCGACAAAAAATCTTCCCTTAATGGCTAATAGTTAGACTATATGGATTTTTATGTGCTAACCATGAATCTGATGTCAGTTTTTTCCATCAGGTCTTGATTTTTTTTATGGGCTTGTCTAATATTTCGCCCATACTAAGGTATATTTTACGACTATAATTTACGGTGTGTAAAATTTATATAAATGATACATTAAAAGATGTGGAATCTTTTGGATCTTTACGACATCCTAACATAATTTTTTTATATGCCTAATGTTTTTGGATATATTTAGAAATTAGTGTCTGAAAAAAAATTTAACAAAATTGAAGATTTTATTAAGTATTTTTAGAAACTGAAAACGCCAAAAATATGTATATTTTTCATCTTTCGTATAAAGCTGATAGTGCTACGATTAAAATAAGTAATGTATCATCAAAATTGATGCACAAATTTTGATTTTATTCATAATTGGGTGAAAATATCACAATTAAGTTGAGATACATTGATTTGCAAAAAGATATTTTTTTCTTCTTCTTAAAAAAAAATTGGTGAATTAGATGGAATTTGACGAGCTAAACAAGAATCTGCTTTAATCTTTTTTCTATCACATACTGATTTTTTCTATGGGCATAACTAATTAATATGACCCCTTTTTTAGGCAGTCACACTTCTATAACTCGAGAACGGTTTGTCAAATTTATATAAATAAAACTCCTATAGATGCCGATAAAAATTATCTTCAGGTTATCTTAACATTATTTTTTTTTTTTATCCGCTCAATATTTTCGGAGTTAAGTAGCAAAACATTGAGCGGATTAAAAAAATAAGGTTAAGATAACTTAAGGATAATTTTAATCTGCAACTATTTGTCTAAATTGAACAAACCGTTCTGTAGTTATACAAGTGTGACTGCCTAACAAAGGGGTCATATTAGCCATGCCCATAAAGCTCGTCAAATACTACATAATCCACTTATTTTTGTTTAAAGAAAATATATATATATATATATACATATTTGGTGTATTTCATTTATACATAAGTATTTTCACTCAATTGTAAATAAAATAAGATTTGGGCATCATTTTTAATGATATATTGCTTTTTTTATTCAAAGTATTACCAGCTTTATGATAAAGAATTCACATTCTTTTCGGTTTCATTTTTTAGAAGAAATTTTCAGGAAAAAAATTCTTCAATTTTGCATTAAAAATTGTTTTTTATTTTCTACAGTAATTTTTGAATTATTCCGAAACTGTTGGGCAGATAAAAAAATAATGTTAAGATGACTTGAAGGTGTTTCAATTGTCCATTCTCAAGTTATGGTAAAATATATCAATGTATTTACCTTATTAAGGATGAGATCTTAGATATGCTCATAAAAAAATCAAGACCCGATGGAAAAAGAACTGAAAGCAGATTCGTGTTTAGCAGGTCAATTTTTTTTTTTTTTTTGAATTAGTACAAAAAGAATTTCCTTTTGCTGACCAGTGTAACTAAATAAGTAAATTATATTTAGATCCTCATTTTGTAAAATAAAACGTTTTCAAACTTTAAAAATTTCTATGAGGAATAATGGAAATATTTACATACTATTTTCTTCAAAGTAGGTCGTTGTGCTTTACAAAATGAGACCTTAAAAACTTAGTTCGGGATTATATATTAGGTTTAACTAAACATTTCCTTTATGTTAAAAATCTATTAAGTAGCTTCTAATCTGTTTAAACTTATGTTTCATATTTATTTATTATAAATATTTTAAATTTTATCTTAAATTCTTAATCAATGTCTGCTTTGTTTAATATGACACTTAATATCCTAAGGCATTTGTTGTAGTATTTTAAATAAATATTTTTGTATTTGTTTCTTTATTTTATATATTTTTTTAATTTGTTGAATTTTTTGTCTATAATTATCTGTTATAAAATGTTAATATGTCTAAGGGGCGTACATTCATTCATTCATTGATTCATTCAGCCACAAGGGTGTTATATTTGGTGTCTACAAAAGGTTACGGGTATAAAACTACTAAAAAGACAATAAAACTATTTAGCAATTTAAAGAAGCAAAACTTAATAGTATTAAGTTATAACAAAAGAATTTGTTAATTTTGTTTTAGTCACATTTTGACTTTGAAAAAAACTTTAAGTTATCAGTGTAAATTTGAAACTGCTTTTCTTTATTTTTAACGTGTTTTAAAAAATGCCTTTTTATGTCTTCATAATAACAAACCTCTGCTCTCTTTTTCTACTTAATAGATCTGTCATTTTTTTTTAAGAATCTTCAACCAGGGTTAAATGTTACGGCATATTTAAAAGCTTTTTGCAGTTGAAGAAAAAAAACACACAAATAAACTACAATTATTGCATTAATAAAAAAGATAACTAAATAAAAAAATAAAAAAATAAACTACAAGAAATTTCAATATTGAAAGTATGTATTTTATTTATGTACCGGAATATGTACATGACAAGACAATTAATATTCTGTACTGATCATGAAGAAACACATGTCCAAAGATTTTACTTCACCATGAATCAAGCTACTGTGGATCAACTAAACAACACAAGGCAACAAATGCACATACATCCGAGTATTCGAGTACTTTGTAAGTATGTTCGATGCATGCTTATTTTTTTTTATTATTTTTTTCGTACAACAAAGACAACAACGTCAACATTATTATTGTTGTTTTGTTTTTATTGTTTGTTTAATTTTGTCTTTACTAACAAGTGAAAAATCATCATCGTCATCAACATCATCATCGTGATCAACAATATCAAAAGGATAATGAGTAAGTGGTGGCCCTACCACAATCGTGGGTGAGAAACGATGGTGAGTTACGCTACGAGGTTTTAAATTAAATTATGTTATTCATCTTTGAAACAGATACAAGTTCAAAACTCAGCTTAAACTTTTGCGTACGTATTTCACTTACCAAATAACTTCCTGAAAGTGATATTTGTATATGTTAGATATTAGACAATTCATTATTGATATTTTTAACACAACTAGTATCAAAGCTTTTAAATTACATATATCATGATAAGATTTACTAGGATCTTTAGTTTCAAAGATTGAACATTTTCACTTACTAAATAACTCTATATAAACAATATTTGACTAGGCGTAAAAATCATCGATAATTGCATGGGGAGATTTTTATTTTCCTCCTATTGCGCTTCCCTTCAATTTTTGACTCTTTACGGTAAATCTTTTTGGAATCCTTATTTCTGAAAGCTACAAATCAAAAACTACTAAATAACTTCTTATATTCAAATAATAATATACAAAGTTTTTAATATTTCTTGTAAAGATCATCGATGCTTTCAGTAAAATTAGAAGAGAGTCTTAAAATTATTAATTCTCATAGTTTTTAAAGAAAAATTAATGTTTACTTCGAGATAAAGGTACAATGTACACTGCCTGCCACTTGAATAAGGAATTACATTTTTTTAACTTTAATTAAGTTTAGCTCCTAAACTAAAGTTCAGAAAAAAATAATTTTTTGCGCAAACAAATTTCAAAGTGTTGGTTTTAGTTTCCTGAAGAAATAAAAAATATACATATTTTGTTATACTAAAATTATGCATTTATTTAAAGACATGTACTTCTGTGGTACTATTTCGTGTGTCACTTGAATAAGGAATTCTTTTAATATTAATCAGGAAGGCTATGATTTGAATTTCCTTCAATATAAACGACTAGAGAATTTTTAATTGAATAGTTTTTGTTCAAAATGGGACGTGGTAACGTTCTTAATAACTCTGAAAAAGAAAAAATTCTGATTTTGAAATCTCAGGGTAAGAATCCGGTCCAAATAGCCAAAAACATTAATAGGGGAAAGACAGTTGTGTACAATTATTTAAATAACGTGGAAAGATAGGGAAAAAACATGAAAGGGCGGAAGAAAATGGCAACAACTCCAAAAGAAAGACGAAAAATTCTTAGAATTGCATCAAATTCTGCCATGTCGGTATCAAAAATACGTGAAAACTACGTCAGACAGTGCCAGTCTAAGAATAGTGCACCGTATTTTAAAGTCGTGCCCATACATAGTCCGACGAAAACTGCAAAAAAAACCATCACTAAATGAAAAACGCAAATCACAACGTCTACAGTTTGCCAAAAATACAATGACATGGTTCGACCAATGGTTTAAAGTTGTATTTTCCGATGAAAAAAAATTTAATATTGATGGTCCCGACGGGTATAACTATTACTTCCATGACCTAAATAAGGAAAAATTACTTTTAAACCGCAGACACAGCCGAGAGGGCGGAATAATGGTATGGGGTCCCATTTCGTATTATGGTACCATAGAATTGGTTTTTGTATCCAACAAAATGACTGCAACGACTTACAAAAACATTCTGGAGGAAGCATTTCCAAAATTTAATGATTTCTTTGAATCCATACCTTGGACGTACCAACACGACACTGCTGCGATTCATACCGCCAGAGCAGTAAAACAATGGATTAATCACCAAGGTGTTCAACTTTTGGATTGGCCCCCATATTCACCAGACCTGTATCCAATGGAAAATGTCTGGGGTAGGCTTGCAAAGAAAAGTTTGTGAAGGAGGAAAACAATTTGAGAGGTTAGAATCCTTAAAGGATGCAATAACGGAAGCATGGAGTTCAATTTCGCTAAATTACTTAGAGTCATTATACAAGTCGATGCCAAATCGCATTTCTGAGGCAGTATTCATTACTAGTTGAATGGTAGAAGATAATAACCTTCATTTTTATAACCTAAAATTTAAAAATAAATTATAGTTTGCTTAGTTTTAAAATATTCCTTATTCAAGTGACATACGAAAAAGTACCACAGAAATACAGAAATAAACGCATAATTTTAGTATAATAAAATATGTATATTTTTTATTTCTTCAGGAAACTAAAGCCAACACTTTGAAATTTGGTTGCGCAAAAAATTATTTTTTTCTGAACTTTAGTTTAGGAGATGTACTTAATTAAAGTTAAAAAAATGTGATTCCTTATTCAAGTTGCTGGCGGTGTATTTTATTCAAGGTATTGTCCATCGGAAGCTATGACTTTTCCCATCTTTTTGGCAATTTATGTATTCCTCATCTCATGTTTCGAAACCGGAAACGAATCAAGACAATATTTGATACCTTGTTCTAAAATGAAGTGTATTTCAGTTAGGACATTATGAATCGACCTTGACACCGTGGATATTTGAAATTGGTATCTATTTCTCTGGTTGGCCGGGCTTCCCATAATAATACGATGCAGAAACGAATTATTATAAAATTTCTGCACAAATTTTCATCTTCAGGAAGAATATCGTTCAAACTTCAGACACCAGCTTCGATGGAAAATAAACATTATAACAATTCTTTTTGCGTCATAAACTGTCTTGGCTTCAGTTCTCAATTTCCTTGCTTTAGGATGAATTAAATTGCTCTTAAACAACTGGAAATTGCTGTTTGATCTACTTCCAATAATTCTGCGAGCACTTCTTGTGTTTGGCACTAGTCCTGATCGAGAGAAGCATCCAATTCTTCATCTCTGAGACATTTTCGGTTTTTTCGTCAGGACGCTTCTTATGAAGTAGCCTCAGCCAAAGCATGATTCTTCAAACATAATGGTTTCTCGTAGTGTTTTGTCTTCAAAAAATAATTATGTGGTAAGACTTCCCTCAAATGCTCAATTTTTAACATGTAACTCTCCATATTCAAAGCTAAAAAAAATTGTGGTGTTTAAGTTTCAACAGATTGACACAAACTGAATAAGAAAGCCTAAGAAAGATGATTTCGGGTGACATAGTTGTACAAATGGAAAGCTTGGAAAAAAAATACTATTAACATTATAGTGTAAAACGGTTACGTATACCTAACAAATTTTTGGAAATTTCAGTTATTAGTCATCATTTACCAAATAACATTTTAAGAGTTGAATTCGCATGTCAAAAATCAACCACGTTTTCATAAAAAACTTTAACCTTGCTTTTAAATTTTTTCCATTGCGCCGTAGATTATATACATGTTTAGTTAAAAATCAAATTCGCATTTGTTCACTGCCAAAATCAGTTTTATTTTTAGCAATATCGGATCCATATTAATTTATGTCTATTACTCTATTGATTCTTAAATTAAACTGAATAAATTTTTAGTCTTCATATCATCTGATTGAGCTACAGATTCCCCTAATCATCAGTTTTTAAATTTTAAAGAAGATAAATTCTTTAAATATTTTCCAATGCTTCAACTGATACCCAAATGGAAAAAACCATAATGTACGCTAATGCCGTGGTGGCTGGTGTTTAATTATAAACCACAAACCCTGTTTTGATAACGCCAAACAGAGAAAAAGTGCAATCGCCATCAGTAAGATTTGTTTATGGTCCTTCGAAACGGATGCTTGCCAAATTTGTAGTACTGAACATTTAACTTCTCAAAATTGCATTAGTGCAAAACAATCTTTATGTTTCAACGCAACAAGAGAAATTAACGATTGCAATTTGTTTTACCTGAAATCTTTAATAAAATATGCGGTATAAAATTGCAACAAAATTAAAAATTTTCAAATTTCTCCAAAAACTAACTTAAATCTTGTATTATTTTTCCAAAAGATAATTTATCGTGTTGTTGTCTTGTGTACTTTTGGAGCAGTTCTGAAGCACTTTTTTTATCACCACGATGTTAGAACTTTGCGAACCTGTTATTCGACTATTATATCCTAGTTTTCTTAGCAAATTTGCCGAAAAAGTTCTAAAAACTCTTTTTTTTGTTTAAATTGGACCAAAACTTATTAATCGATTTTAATTTAAAATTATTTATAATTTTTTAATTTTTACATTTTGATTTAAATTAGATATTTTTCCCAAATCTCAAAAATATCCTGTCATTATATCCGAATATTAAAGTAGTTTAGAAGTTATATCATTATTAGATGATATACCTTGAGATTTCTTTTTATGAAATCCATTATCTCTGCATTGCGCAACTTAACATACTAAACAAAAATTGCAGACAAATCGGAATTTTGAAAAGTTAAAATTTAATCACAAATTGACTTTGATCCATATTTTTTTTTTCTCGAAAAACTTTTGGCCTTAATTTATGTACTTTTTCTATCATTGAATTTATATCTATCAAAAAAATTAATTTTTTTGACACCCATTGCCATCTGAGTTAAAATATAAATCATTTTATATGAAGTAAATATAAAAATAAGCGAAGAAATTAAAAATTTAAATTTCCGCAATATTTATTAAAAAAAAACAACAATTTTAATTGTTTGTCATTTTTTATTTCTTTATTTTTTAAAAATTAGTTTAAAAGATTTTGTAATTTATATGTATATCAGAAAATATAGCAAAAACCCGGAACAACCTAATAAATTATATTAAAAATATTTCATGTATTGCGTAAATAGAATTTAATTAAAAATGATTTAAATAATAAATTATACATTAACCTTCTACCGAACAACATTTTAGCGATATCTTTCAATTATCTTATAAACGATTATCTAGCGATATTGCCAAACTATCATCTAGAAGAATCACCTTCGTATTGTTTACGAGTATTGCCATCGGGACACGTTTTCTCCCGCAGGAAATTTTTTCTGCAATACGAATTCGATTATTCTTGCAATAAAATTTTTCTTCCAGGCAATACGTTACGCGAATCATTTTTCGTATTGGCGTGCTTTTGAAGAAACTAAAACTCAGATTTTCATGCAAATTTGTGCATTATAATCAGAAAAAAATTTATTAATCATAAATACTCTGTTATTAAAAAATTAAAGTCGAATTAGATTTTAGAATTGTTCCAAACAAATTTTCGCCACAATTTTTCCCATGCGCATTTTTTCCTCGCAAAAACTTTGGACATAATTTTTGTATTATTTCTATTAATGGGTTTGTCGTTGACTCTCATTACCATCTGAGTTAATATATAAATCATTTTGTGGTAGTTTATACCCAGCAAAAACTTTGCTTTCCTGGTAAGCTAGCGGGTATAATTGGAAACAAAAATAAACTACTTATTTTTTGCCTGAATAACTAGTTATTTTTGTTCGACTTGTCATGTAGTTATTTTTTTACTCTAGGGGTACTCAAAAATATGTACCTAAACGAAAACAAAAATAATAAAAAAACAATAAAATATTCCCTCAGTGAGACTCGAACTTGGACACACACTAACCATTCGTTTTTACTGACTAACGTCTTACTCAGTACAACAACTCGCACATAGCAACCTGAGCGACAAAAACTCTATTTAGTTTAAAATATCTTTTTAGACATTTTGTTATAAAAAACTAACAGTTTCAGAATCCGGCGCTCTAGCCAACTCATCCACGTGATTGCAGTATTACTGCGCTATTATACTATTGAGTACTTATTAATGTAATACAGAGTAGGCAAATAATAATGACGCCTCATTACCAAGAAACTACTTTAATAAGTAGTTGTTATTACCGAAAACCAAAAAGTTTTTGCTGGGTATATAGAAATAATCAAAAAATTACAAACATTTTTTCAAAATCTTTTTTGTTAATGTTTCGAAGAAACTAGAAAACTGATTCTCATACAATTTTCGCAATATTATGGGACAATTTATGATAAAAGATCTTTATCATAAGTACACAGTTTGTAACCAGAGCCAAAATTGTTGTTGCAATTTTATTCCACATGCGCTATCATTGGCTATAAGGCAACACTCTCTTCATAACTTGCAAGAAATCTAACAAATTTTGATCTTAAGAAAATCTTTTATATTTTCAAACGGAGTTAAAGTCAACGGTGTAATTCCTTATTATACGAAATAAATTTCTTGAATCTTTTGTTACAAATTGAATAAAGAAACCCAAAATACTTTCCTCTTTTTAGCATAGGCGTTGTGAATAATAAAACATATGTTTAAGACCAACTTAAAATGGTAGCAAAACAGTGTTGAAAGCTACATGATATTTGATGTTATATTCTCTCTTTTTTTCCTGTCCAGTTTTCTGTATAAATAATAAAAACATAATTTTTTTTTTTTTTTTTTTTTTTTTGTTAAAAAGTTAGCCATTTAACAAAGATCTTATGCATGATTTTGTACAAAAAAACAGTCAAGAGAGATCTATAAAGAATGACTCAAAACAAAAGAAAAAAAAGTTTTCATTTGTTAACAACACAGACACTTGACGGATTTGAGCACAATTCGAACGTGATTATTTGTGGCAGCCATCACCAGCGTCTTTATCATCAACAACAACATCAGCTACGTCGTCATCATGCTCTTCATCATTGTCGTCATCGTTCGTTCATTTATACGTTGTCTTTATAAAGTGTGTATTTTTTTCCTTTTAATATTTTTACTCTTCTACCAGCTAATTTTACAATCATCACGCATAATTTTTATAAAAAGCTGAAAAAACCTTTTATACTGATTTAAAACAAGCTTTAAATATAAAAAATATATATCGGTAGATCTGAAAAAAAATAAAAAATAAAAATGCAACACAATGATTTCATTTCAAAATTATAGGAAAGAATGTAAAAAAAGAAAAAAAAAATCGAAACTAAAGAGAAAAAAAAATTTTGCAAAAATTTGTCTGCTGTCATAATTCAACAAAGTTTTTAACCAACATTGACATTTGTTGCAAATGCCACAAAGAAATATCGTTTTTTTCTATTTTAAAGGGGAATTTTTATTCATTGGCATTCTGCTGCTGTAAGAAGAATCACCAACAAACAAAAAAAAAAAAAAAAACTGCTTCAATTATGATCATTTAATTTTCCATGGCACCATCAAACCAACAGCCATCAAACTAACCACTCCAGCAACAACTATTGAGGATAAATTGTTATAAAATGATTAAAAATTATTATGCCAAACACACGCTTGTTTGGGTTATTGTACCATAACGCCATTTAGGAGCCCTCCTTGAAAATTAAAAAAAACTCTTGTTTTTTTCTTAATATGTTTTATTGTTTATTTATTGTATCCTTGTTATTAGACTCGAGTATTATTAATTTTTTGTTTGTTTTATCATTTTTTTTTTTTTTTTTTTTTTTTTGATTAAAAACCTGCTGCCTTTTGCTTTGAAATTTAAATGTTCGCTGTTTAAAGTTTGCGTGTGGTTTCTTGATTTTTGGTTTTTTGTTTCGGTCCCTGTAATTTGTTTCATATTATTTCTTCTTTTTTTTTTTTTTTTTTTTTGTATTGTTTTCATAATTGTTTAATGTTTAAAATTCTTAAAAAGGGGTTAATTTTGAACACAATTTTATTTAATGATGCCTGTAATAATCATCGTATTAGCATTAAGTGTCAACATTTTTATAATATTCGAATAATTGGTGTATTTATGACAAGTGTTGCGAAAAGGGGTTGTGTTAAAAGTTTTCTGAAAAAATAATTAAGAAACTGTGTGTTTTTTCGTGTCTGCAATTGCTTAATCACCTTTAAATGAGAAAATTTCACTTTTTATCAATTCTTTTCTTTTATGTACGTTTATTGCGCTCATTTCAAAACAATTAAAGATTTTAAGGTATTTTTTAAACATGAAAACAAGTAAGAAAAGTATAGTGGGACAAGCCCGATCATAAAAATTTGGGGAGGTATCTTATATGGGACCTGTGGCCAATAGTGAACTGATACTTGTTATAAATGTAATGCATTTTTCTATTAAACAGACATAAGCATTATAATATGTTGATATTAATATCACTGGTTGGCAAAAAAAATCCTAGCCTAAAGACGAATAGTTGGGCTATATGATCTCAATTTTTTTTTATGGGCGTATCTAATATTTCACGAGTATAATTCACCATTGCTCATGAACAGTGTATACGATTTACATAAATGATACACCAAAAGATGCGCACTAAAAATATCTTCAACCCATCCTAACATAATTTTTTATATGCTCAATATTTTAACAGTTATTTAGAAAAATTTTTCTTGCAAGTTGAAGATTTTTTTCTTAAAAGTTCTTTTAAAAAATTTCTTTTTTATTTTATCTGCAACGTAAAGCTGTTAGTGCTAAAAATAAAATAAGCAATGTATCATCAAAATTGATGCACAAACCTTGATTTTATTCATAATTAAGTGAAAATACCCATGTATACCTAAAATTAAGATAATATAGACTGGTGGGCAAAAAAAAAAAATTCTTTTCGTTCAACAAAATCGGTGGACTAGATGGAATTTGGCGAGCTAAACAAGAAACTGCTTTTACTGTTTTCTAAACAAATTCATGTAGTTATTTTTTGACTCTAGGGGTACTTAAAAATATGTACCTAAACGAAAACTAAAATAAAAACAAAAAAAACAAAAAAATTTTACCGTCAGTGAGACTCGAACTTGGACACACACTAACCATTCGTTTTTACTGACTAACATCTTACTTAGTACACCAACTCGCACATAGCATCCTAAGCGACAAAAAAATCTATTTAGTTTAAAATATCTTTTTAGACATTTTGTTATAAAAAACTAAAAGCTTCAGAATAGGGTTGAATCAACAACCTTCTGGTTGTTAATCCGGCGCTCTAGCCAACTCATCCACGTGATTGCAGTATTACTGCGCTAGTATACTATTGAGTACTTATTAATGTAATACAGAGTAGGCAAATAATAATGACGCCTCATTACTAAGAAAATACTTTAATAAGTAGTTGTTATTACCGAAAACCAAAAAGTTTTTGCTGGGGTATTTCAAACCGTTCTTACATGAAATTTGGTACGCATATTTTTAATTAAGTATATAAAATTTATTTGTAGCAAATCAGCGAAAGTTTTATTTTCTTTCAGAAGGGAATGAAACGGAGAAATCAGGGTAAACAACATTGATAGATTTAAGATGTTCATCCCCATTTCCCAAAAGAAATCCCCAATTTGGGGATAAATCCCCTAATCATAAAACACTGATGGATTCAATAAACAATTTATAAAAATAATAATTTTGAATTAATGTGTTTTTAATATATGATAAGATGGAACAATAATATGATAAAATGTAATCATAATATGATAATATTGGATAATAATATTAAAAGTTGCAATAATAGTATGATAAAATGGAATCATAATATGATAAGATAGAATAATAATATGATAAAAATGGAATAATATAACAAAATGGAATCATAACAATTACTATTTATATTCATATATATTTTTTGCTATGACGATATGTTACAATCATAATAAATCTTAGATATCTTTTCTCTGCGTGTAGGTTGTATATCTTATGTGATTTTTTATCTCCATATGGCTATAATTCGGGAGTATTCTTGTATGTGAGCTATATATATATAATATATTTTGAATAAAAATGCATGAGTAAATCAATATAAAGATATGTGCAAAATTTGATTAAATTTTCATAAAAAGAACTATGTGTATTTTAACCAAAGATTTTTAATGAACGACGGATGGACAGGCGGACGGGCGATGGCGTAAAAGCAAAAAAAGAAAAAAAAACAAAAAAGAAATGTTAAAATGCAAATCTTTACTCTTTTTACTTATTCGAACCTAAATTATTGAAACAAAATCTAAAATATTTTTTTTTTAACCTTCCCTTAATTAAGTGTAATTTTTCATGTCATTGAAACCAATGTGTGCCGCTGGGAATTATTTAAATCGAAATCTAAGAACAAGAAATATACATGCCCTACAAATTTCTAAACGGAAAGACCGATACCATTGCTAACAGGTCGATCTATAATCATGCAAGTTGAATCGGTCTCCCTTTAATGGAAACTATCGCTGATGTGAGGATCACGGAAACGAAGAAACGATTTTTATTCTTCTTGATCTCAGTCAGAGACAAATCTTTTGAATACATTTACTAGACAATCTTTCTGGAATAGTGTAAAAATGCTTTTGGAATAATTGATATAGGTTCCAATTTTATAGAAAGTCTCTTGTAATCAATCTTTCGAAGATCCCTGACAACTTTACACAAGAAATATGTGATCAATAAGAATATTTCTAAGTCACCAAAAGTTATAATCAAAATAGTTTATTTTAATTTTTTATTTTTTAAAAACTAATAAATAATCTGTTTTCAACAATTTATAACTATTTATATAAGTAATTTTCTTGTAGTTAAATATTAATTTGTAAATGGCGCTTAAATCATGGCATAATAAGTTCTGTTCACTTTTCTCTAAAACAAACATGAAATTAAAATTTTCTTTTAGCCCACAACTAACTAACTAACTAACTAACTGACATGGCAAACAATTCTATAATTCTTATTTTAATTTCAAGCAATAAACTTTTTTAGTGGCCATAAAGAGGGGGAACAACTAGTAATAAATACATATAAAAAAAGTGAACCTCATCCTGTGTGGCCGTAGCACATGATGAGTTTAAATGAACAGGGTGTAATTAGGTGCTTTTTATGCTGTCATCACTAGCGTACTTGATTATAGGGTATATATTGATGTTATTGTGGTTGTTGTCAAAAATAAAGTAAATATTAATTTAATTTCTTGATGCAATATCTTCCAACAACAACCACCACTATTATATACCATATAATCAAAAGAAAGAAGTCTAAACAAGTTAACAGGTTCTTTTTTGTTTCTTTTGTACATTTGGTAAATACTCAAAATGTGAATATTGTTATATATTGCGTTTTATGCATCTTAAACTATGTTTGATACTAAATATGCCCTGAAGTCAATTTTTTCTTTTTGTTTTGTTCTCTTTTTTATACTACATGTGCACTACTCCTTTATTTGGATTTTGAACTCTGGAGGCAAACTGAGTATTGGAAGAAGTTGTTGTTTTGTTTTTTTTTAGCATTTTAAGCACAAACGTAATTGTTTAGAAAAAGAGTTCAATTTTGAAATGAAATTATTTCATGAACTTTAGACATAATTACAGGGTTGAAGCATTCAAACAATATTGTTGGTTTTAGATTGTAAGAAAAAGTTTTAAGAAAGTATCTACCGCTGTAAATATATATTTATTAATTTGCTGTAATTATTTTTTAATTATGGATACATTAAAGAGCCTCACGGAAAAAAGTTTCAAATGTACCCCTCCAGAAATGAAGAGCGGTCTGTTCTTATATGATTCTCAAGTTATTACATCTGAACTTACGTGAGCTGGACCATTTTCAAAACTCCTCTAAAAATATCTATTTCTTTCAATATCATTATCAAAATTTTCGTTATAAGAAAATTAACTTCAAATTGTAATAGAGGCATACTAAGGCCTGGAACATTCATTTAAATAATTGTTATGGCTCTTTTCGATCTCGGAATATTAAGATTTTACTAACGCGTTTTGTCATATTTTTTTTTATTCAAACAGCAAAAGGGTCAATTTTATGTTCCCATAAGGTTAAATTAGAAATTTTTGCAAATAAGTCACATGGAAGCATTTATTATAATAAATTTAGATGAATTTATAAAAAGTATAATAAGTTCCTTTAAAACCGCGATAATAAATGAATTGAAGAGATTTTTGAAATTTAGTCACTATTGCACTAGTGCACATATAGAGGTTTTTAGAAAACGAGTCGTTTTTCTCAAAAAACGCAAACAATTTGATTTGTTTTTTCATATATTTTAAAGCCAAAAAACATCTCCATTCGAGTAGTTTAATTATTGAACACACAAAAAGCAATTTGTTGGAAAAATTGTCAGTTAAAAGAAAAGAAAGAAATAGTCGGCCAAGACCGAGTATATGATACCCTACACCATTATGTACGAGCATAAAAACTCGGGAAATTGACTTATATTACACCTGTGGACAATTTTACCAAAAATATACAAATACAGAATAATTCGTTGATACTAACATCTAGATGATTTTATGCACTTTAAGGCGATACCTGGAAGCGGATTTATATGGGAACTATGGTAACTTATGGACCGATTCTCATAAAATTTGGCAATGTTGTTTCTACTTACATAGAACTTAGTTTTGTCGAATTTTAAATTGATACTAACAATCGTATGGGATTTATGACCGTTAAAATTATTATCAAATATAAAGATTGATACTTGTACAGAACTTCTTTGCACCGAATTTGATTAAAATATTCTTATTTTTAAGACATTTTTGAGTGTTGAAACTCTATTCCGGGGGGATATTTGGCTAAGTGAAATAATGGACCGATCATAACCAATTTCAATAGTCCTTGTACCACAAAAGTCCCACGTGCCAAATTTCATTGAATTATCTTTAAAATTGCGACCTGTACTTTGTACACAAGGTTTACATGGACAGCCAACCGTCCAGCCAGCCAGACGGACGGACATCGTTAGATCGATTTTAAAAGTGATTCTGAGTCGATTGGTATACTTTAAGGTGGGTGTTGGATAACTATTTCTACACGTTACAAACATCAGCTCAAACGTATAATATCCCAACCACCTATGGTGGTGTAGGGTATAATTATAAGAAACACCGAAAATTTGACAAACCTTCATAGTCTTAACCGAACGCATTTGCATTCTTAAAATAACACGAAAACCTAATTTAATTTCTTTGTAAAATATTCTAATTTATTTATAAAATATTCTAATTTATTTATAAAGATACACTCTGATTTATATATCAGTTATTCTTAACGAACTTCAAATATCCCATATGGTCTAGTGGCTAGGATATCTGGCTTTCACCCAGAAGGCCCGGGTTCGATTCCCGGTATGGGAAGATTTTTTATAAATATTATTTGTTTACAATTTCTCTATTTTTATTTAAAATGAAAATTAAAAAATTAATTAACAAGATCAAAATTTCTTAAATTGTGTCAAAATATTTTTCATTTTAATATTAAATTTTTATATTTGATTTGAAGTTCTTTTCAAGACCTATTTCTGTAGCTCCATATTAACCTGTTGATCATTGCTTGTCATTATCTGTTTCTGAAAGAATCTCATCATTAACTGCATTTCTTGTCGATGAATTTTTTCTGATAACAATTTATTTTTAAATTCAAAACACACTTTAAAGGCCACCACACCTATAAACAATGTCATCTGTAAATTATAATGATTATAAAAATGATGCTGATGTTTTTTTTTCTTCCAAAAATATATATTTATATACAATTATACATAAAGAAACAAAAGGTACGAGAATCTTGTGCTTTTCAAACTAAAATCATCAATTTCAATTAACATGAAACTTCAATAATAAAAACCAAATACAAAAAAAAAACAAAAAATAAAAAAAAAAACTTTTTAGGCGGCACATTATAAAGACCATTCATGCAACTTATAAGCAAGAAGGCACAAGTTGAAACTACTTAAAAATACGAAAAAGCAAAAAAAAAAAAACAATGGATGGATGAATGGAATGGACAAACGTTGCAACAAAACAGCCAAAAATTAAATCAATCACAAATAAACAAGAAACCTCCTGTCAACAGACACAGGGCAGCAAACAGGATAGCCAGCTTTTATGTTTTGATAAGTTTACTGACTGACCAACATACGGCTGTTTGGTAGACCAGGCTGCCTGTTAAGAACTCCAAAGGAGGCCAAAACCATAAATATTGCAACAAAAATAATGCTAAAAACAAACCAAAAATTAAAACAAAATAAAAGCGAAAAAGAAAAAAAATAATCAATTTATATGGCAGACATAAAGAAAAATGTCAACGTAAAAGGCATGATAAAGGAAAAAACTTAAACAGCCGACTTACTGATGGACTATATGCTCCAAAGACCCAACAACTAGAGGGACAGACAAACATTAAGATCACAAAAATTTTCTTTTTTTTTTATTATTTTCAAAAAAAAAAAAACAAGTTTTAGAAATTTTTTACAAGAAAATTAATCAAGATAATAACCTTTTTTTTAAACACAAACAAAAATTTTGATCAAAATTTAAAAATAAGTAATCCCTTTTTAAAAAATCGTTTTTTTTCAAAATCAATTAGACATGATCATTGATCACTTATTTTAAGTGTCCATTCGTTGTAAAACTTTATTTAGAGTTTTTGGTAAAAATCTTCACAAGACTTTTTCTTGTGTTTTATTTTTGTATTTCAGTAGTCAAAGTCACATTGTAACTAACACTTGTTGGCTATTGAAACACTGCATCATCTGTCGTCAATCCAAACAACCAACAAACCATTCATCTGTCTGTCTGTATGTCTTTCTGATTGCCTGACTTGCCTGTCTGTCTCTTTCTTGTCGTTATTTTTTTCTCTTATTTCTTTTTTTTTTTTTTGTTTTTGTATGGATTTTCAATGATCGATATAAGTCTTTCTTTCTTCTTCGTTTCAGTTTCGTTGTTCAAACGTGTTGAAAATGTTTAATTAGTAATTTAATGCATGTGCAAGATCGTTGCATTCCTACACTTTGTGGCACAAGATACCCTACGATCGTTCGTATAAAATTTTAAATAAAGAGAAACACTTTTTTATTTCAGAGAAAAAATATTTTAATATTATTTCTTTATAAGCGAAAATTGATTTGAATTAAGAATATTTTTCTTTTTCTTTTAAATAAAAGAATCTTAGAAACAAACTTGAGTACTAAAACTTGATTCAAATTTAGTCCTAACTACAAAAATAATATTCCTAACTATGTATAGCTCATCTCCTAGTCGTTATAAGGTGGAATATTTGTTGCTGTCATTCGGTTTGGTTTCACATTTCATTTCAATTACATTCAATAAATATCATTTGTAAATTGAACGCGTGCGTGTGAAATGATCGTTATATTAAAATTATAATGATAAAATTTAATTTTATTACATTTTCAATAAGACACAAAGATTTCCATAAAACCTAAACGTGTTACCATTTATGGTGATTTATACGTTTAAAACCAGACCCTTTTTTTCTTTCACTCCCAATCGGAAAAAACCCAAATCGTATGTATTCATTTGAAGGCGAACAATTCTTGGAATAGAAATCTTTTGATTTGTTCTATTATTTCATTAATATTGTAACTTTAAACAAAAAGGTATTTAGTTAAATTATTTAGTTCGACAGTATTCTTTGATTATTTTGGGGTTTACGAAAAAAAAAGAACTGAGCGTTTTAATCAGAATTTGAATCTAAAAAAAAAACGTGATATAAGTTTAAAAATTTAAATATTAATTAGAAATTTGAAATAAATTGTTATGGAATTCGTAAGAAAAATTCATATTTTTAATTTGAGAGGAATTTTAAATTACACTGGGAATTTGTTTCGAAGTTTATTTTGGTTTAGGTTAACGATAAATTATGGAAGATTTAGATTAAGATATTGACAGGGGAAAATTTTCACAAAAAAAAACATGATTTGAAATCTAACAAATTGTATTTAAATAGAAATTTAGATTTCATGTAAATTGAGGTAAAACTCGGTGAAATTTCTCTGCACAAAATAAAGGTTTTGTTATTATAAATTTTTTAAAACATTTCAGACAAAAATTAATAGAACCTCAAAATAAATTATAGAATCTTCTGGCCTCAATTCACTATATGGAAAATGTAATTAATAAATTTTATTTTAATACCTGGAGTGGTGAAGATACAAGGTAGCTTTTAAGCCTATGATTAGAACATTTTAAATATGATTCAAAACTCATATGTTGTTTTTATATCTTTTGCTCTAAGGGAAATCTTTCGATACAACATCCACAACGGTTGTGGTCACATTGACAATTTACGGTGTACACTTTCTGACACCCTTTGTTTACAAATTTTGAATAAACGGAATCTAAAATATAATGTTATTTAATAATACGACCTTGATCTGTTGTCCAGTTGTTACCAATACGTTATCAATTTCTTGCTATTTGCTGATTTCAACACACATACATTATTGACACTGAATGGTGTCATTTTATACACGAATGTGGTAAATATTTCTCTGGGTATGTAAAATCTGAAACTAAATACGTCTCTAAACAAAATAGATCTTTAAACTATAGGAACTACTTATGTGACTCTTTTTATATAATTTTTCTTATAGATTTTGTTTGTACTTTAATTTACTGCTTCTTAAACATTAAAAAATTTTCTTTTGTTAAATGTCCCCTATTAAAATTTTTAATTATTGATTGTTTTATTATTTTAATTCTTTGAAAACCTATAAAAATGTGTTTTATAGTTAAATAAAACATATATAAAAACGCTTTTAGCTCAAATTTATCACAACTTTTTGTGAGTCCATAAAATCAACCGACTCATGTGAAAAAAGTACAAGTAATAAAATTTAAAAAAAAAAAAAAAATTGTCCATAAAATTTACTTTCCTTAATTTGCATTTCATTGTTTAATCATTCATTTTAGTATTTTTATTAGCACTGGTTAAATTATTATATTTTGCGGTTTGCTTCATAGTACATATTAAAACATTTTAGTTTTGAAACTTCTTTTATATATAAAAAAAAAAAGAAAATAAATTAATTTTAAAAAATTGTATAAACCAATATGTCTCTTTGTATTGTATTTATAATTTTCCCTTAATTTTCCCCCTGTTTTTATAAATAAACGAAAAATTCGTTTCGCCAATTTATATGGAAAACAACAAATAAATTTCAAAATTTATTTCAAATTTATTTGTTGTTTTCCATACAATTTGTCGAATCGAATTTTTCGTTCGTTTTATAAAAACAAAGGGTTAAATCTATTTCTTATTAAAAAATGTGTATTAAAATCTTGTTTTAAAATCAGTTTAGTTATACTTGTTTGTCTTGCTGACGTTGATTTTTTTTTTTTTTTTTCTTTAACTAAGAGATTTTAAAGATAACAAATAAAATTTAAATTATGGAGTCGGTTTGTCTAATCAAGTGATTTTATTCTATAGAGAGAGATAGACCTCCTGGTAAAACAGCTAAATTTACATAAATATTTTTATGTTTGCCATATGCTTGTCTACGTTAATTTAATGATTGTCGAATTAAACATTAGAATAATAATTTAAATAAACACGCAGATTTTATGAAATTTGTTAACTAACTTTTTTGAATACATCCCATCAAAAACTTGGTAATGGCATGTAGTTACGGGTGTAGTTACTCTTCAATGATAACAACATACCGCCTACATTATATAGAAGTAGTTTAGTAACTACTTATTTATAACCCGGTATGTAATTACTTGTTTATGATCAGATTTTTGAAAATGCTACATTTTATTGATTTTTTAATTAATTAATAATTAAATTAATTTACCAATTCATGTATTTAAAAAAGGGATAAATATATGAAAGGACATAATTTGGTCTGCAATTAAAATTTGTAAAATCTTTTTACGTCTAAAATAAAAAAAAAACTACAATAAAAAAACTGCTTTTTACTTTTTAACATTTCGTTAGTTATGTGTGACCTAAAATGTAACTAGTTGCTATTGTTTTCACTAATAATGACTACTGTAATACTTTAAAATCAATGAGTTATTGAACAGTTTGGAAGTAATTAGTTCTTGTAATGACATCTAATTAATGACTTTCGAAAAAGCCTATTGTAATAATATGAAGTAAGTAGTTGCCTCTAATAACATCACCGTGTTAAAATAATGGATTATATAGCTAATGTGTAAGTAGTGAAGAGCCAGTACAGTTTCTTAACTCATTATATGGCAACCAAAGTTTTTTTTGAACTAACTTCTCAACGAACTTATTCTCATTTATATATATGCACATGAACAAGACACAAATTGCTAGAATAATGGTATTATTTTTTCTCACTGAGAATCTTAAGTATATATATATATATATATATATATATATATATATATATATATATATATATATATATATATTTAAAGCTCAATAACTTTGTAAAAAGCCATTTAAATAAGAAAAGGTAAATCATATTTTCCACCAAAAACCGATTTTTATAAGACAATTTTTTGAAAATTTATGCCTCAATAACCTTCTAAATATCACTCATATTTCCTACCAAAAATCGATTTTTATATGAAAATCCTTAAACCTCCATAACTGCGTAAACATGCGTTTAAATAAGAAAAGAACTTTCATTTGTAATCACTCATATTTCCCATCAAAAATTAGCTCATAAAAAATTTTATAAAAATCTTTAAACGCCCATAACTTTGTAAATATTCCTTCAAATGATTTTTGTGATCACTTATACATATTTGCCACCAAAAATCGTTTGTTGTATAAATATTTTATAAAAATCTTTAAACCTACATAATATTGTAAATATGACTCTAAATGAGAAAGGACTTTCATTTGTGTTCACTCATATTTTTTACCAAAATTGATTTTTATATGAAAATCTTTGAACCTTAACTAACTTGGTAAATATGTGTTTAAATAAGAAAAAGGCTTTCATTTGTGATCACTAATATTAAGAAAATTTTTAAACGTTCATAACTTTGTAAATATGCTTACATTTGAGATCAGTAAATTTTTTTTTTTTTAAATCTTTAGACCTCCAAAACTTCGTAAATATGCGTTTAAATGAGAAAATGGGCTTCACTTGTGATCACTCATTTTTCCTATAAAAAAATCGATTTTTATATGAAAATTTTATAAAAATCTTTAAACCTCCACAATCTCGAAAATATGCGCTTAAATATGAAAAGGGACTTCTTTTATGAGCACTCATATTTTCTAACAAAATTCGATTTTTATATGAAAATTTTTAAAAAATATTTGAACCAAAAATCGATTTGTAAATGAAAATTATATAAATATCTTTAAACCATAATAACTTTAACTTCTGGTAACTTATTTTAATACCAAAATGATTTTTAAGAAAAAGGGACCTTCATTTGTGATCGCGCACATTTTAATTGATTTTTTGAAAAACTTCATTTGTGTTCAAATTATTTAATAATTCATTTCTGTTATGGGTTACTTTTCGCCAAATCTTATTACATTACTTTATTATTAAAAAGAATATTATTATTCATATAAGTTACACAGATTTCTTTGGAATTTATTGAATTAAGTTATAAAATTTCTTTTATGGCGCCATAAGTCACCAATAAAAAAAAGTGACCCATTTACAATACCTGTAAATTTTTCAAAGTTATTTCAAGTTAAAATTTATTACAATAAATTGCATACAATTTTTTATTTAAAAAAAGCCCAAACTACAATTGAATCATTTTCCCTTTTGTTTATGAGCAAAAAAAAAAAAAAAATCCAACAATTAAAACTTTAAGAAGCAGCTAAATAAATGAAAAATAATTAATTTTCAACAAATGTTCGAATTGTTGTTAAATTTGTTTTAAACTACTTTATGACCATTGTTAAGTGTCTTTCAAATGGCTTGTTATTGACTCATTTAAATGCCAAACATGACAGACAACTGAACAGAAATTATTATTACTTTTTGTGTGGGGAAGATACTGAAACCGAGAAATAAAATTATGTGCAAATGACATTAAAAAACATAAGAAAAGTAGGCAAAATTTCAAGGCTTGAAACGACTGATTAATACCCTTTTTTAATAACTGTTATTTAAATTATTAGGATTATTATAGGTTTGGAATTTTAGATTTTAATAGGGGAAAACTTGGGTTTTAAACATATAATTTTTTTCAAATAAAACAGGTTGAGCTTTTAATCAGTAAAGCACGGTTTTCGTTTGGATGGATGTGTAACTTACATAATTTGTATATAGCATGTTGTAGGGTACAATTTACTTTTTAATATTGATTAAAATCAATCACGTTTTCAGTATAAACTAAAAATATTGAAATAAACACGCATTATTTTATTTTTGGTCAAAATACCTTTAATAATACATTTTTTATTGTATAGTTTTTTTTTAATATTTTTTTCTTTTATTATTCATTTAACATGAATTAATTTTGTTTTTAATTAAAAATTAATTTTAAAATTAATTTCAATTATTTTTGTATGTTTTTTTATTTATTTAACATTTGTTTTTTATTATTTTATTGTACATTAAAATGATAATAAATACAACTAAAAAAGTAGCTATAATTAGAAATATTATTAAATTAAATAGTTTAACATAAATATATAATTAAGTTTTTATAATATTAAGTTTAAAAAATTATTTTGATTAAGATTTTTATTTTTTTTTTTTCTGAAAAAAATTCGTATACAGTTTTTTTTAGATTTTGTTTTATATATTTTTTTATTTAGCAAAAAAAAAAACACATAAAATTTTCTTTGTTTTCAAAGCACCTTAAAAATTAGGAATCCTTTTGTTTTCTTTAGGTAAATCTAAAACTTATTTTACAAAGTTAGTAAGTAGTAAGTAGATAATCAAAACTTTCTAAATATAATTTTTGGATTTTTTTTTTTTTTAATTTAAAATTTACATAAATTTTTTGTTAATAAAATTTAGCTTAAAAACAAAAAAAGAATAAAGATTTTGGCATAAAACTTAAATAATAAAATGCAATAATAATTAATTCTTTTCACTCACTGGTCAAAAAGGTCTTTTAAATATTAAAGTTATAAGGGTCTTTTTTTGTAGATAATTAAATTTCATTCTTCAAGTAACTTAAATCTATTAAATTTATTTCAAATTTCAAAACCCTTAAACTTTTACTTTCTTTTTCTTTTCCTAAAAACTAAATTTATAATTTCTAAACAAAATTCTAATAAATTAAATAAGCAAATAAAATGTTTGTTTAACTATTATACAATATTTTTTTTTTATAACAATATCTTTGTGTTTACTTAAAAATTCCCCCCTTTCCCTAAGGGGAAAACTTCTTAAGTTTGAATTTTTTTATACAAAATCTAGTTTACACAATTTGCGCGTTTATACTTTTTTCCTTTTTTTTTTTGTGATTTTGTCTTTAGCTTACAATTCCTCTAGACATCGTGCATTTGTTAACATTATACGTGTTAGACGCCAAACTTGTTTGGCGGCATTTTCTAAAGCACCCGGTGATTTACCTTTAAATAAATCCATATTAGGCAAAAAATAATGCGGACACCGACGGCACTGTAAACATGAGATTAATTGTAAGAAAATACCATTAATACGATCGGCAATACAATTTTCCTCCCACTCCATTTCTCGTGGATGTTTTTCGCATTCGTATAAGAGTAAGGTTTTCAAATGATATGAAGTGACAGGATTGCCGGGTAAATCTAAGTGACGATCACGCAGGGTTTTTAAAATACTTAGACATCTACGGCGGCTGGCACCTGAAAAAAAAAAATCAACAAAAACATATAATAAAATATCATTATTTTAAATAAGTACATATGTATATGTATATGTATATGTATGTACAAATTAAGTAATCTCTCTCATATTAATAGCTAACATAATAACATTTCTATTGTTTCACCTACATATTTTAATTAATATTTTTCTAAAATTAACGGCCTGTCCCACGATGTCGAACAAAAAATTCGTTTCGACAATTTATATGGAAAACAAAAAATAAATTTAAAATTTTGTTTTTGTTTCCCATATAATCGTGGAATATGTACTGAAATTTTTTGAGAACCTTTTTTTCTATTCATATGTTCTCTTTTCTCATGTTATGCTCGTTTTTTGAGTGAGAAAAATAGCTATTTTTTTTGAATTTAATTAAGAATCATTCATGTGTTCTTCTCTTACTTTTGTATTAGTTTTATGTTCTAATTCATTTACAAGACTCCGTGGCGCAACGGTAGCGCGTCTGACTCCAGATCAGAAGGTTGCGTGTTCAAATCACGTCGGGGTCATAGAACTTATTTATTACTTTTCTTTCTTTGGTAATTATTTTTTTTTGTTTAATTTATGTATTTTATTAATTGGTTTTGTTTAATGTCATTAAATTATTAATAATCAATACTAATAACCACGTGTATGATTTTAATCATTTTTTTTGTTTGGATTCTTAAACGTTTTAAAAATCAAGAATAAATAGGTATTTTTATATATTTAGCTGCTAATTTATTAATAAATAAATTATGTATTGTTTTATAAAAATAGATTTAAATGAATAACACGTGCAATTTTGGCATTTAGCACACATGCTATAATGAAGCACAGTGGTTGTGAAAAAAAATCAAAATTGAAAGTTAAAAATGTTTAAGTTAATTTTTTAAGAAATCTAAAACTATTCTTTCTGAACTTTGAATGTTGGAAAAAATTTGCAAAGCTTTTAAACTTCTTTGGGTTAACAGATATTTATTCCATTCCAATCTTCATTAGATTAACATTCAGACAACTCAGAAAACACGATCACATTTATCTGTGCATAATTATAACCCACACCACCATAGTCGGTTGGGGTATTATGCGTTTGTGCTGATGTTTGTAACGCACAGAAAAAATCATCCAACACCCACCTTAAAGTATACAAATCGACTCAGAATCACTTTTTGAATCGATCTAACGATGTCCGTCCGTCCTTCCGTCCGTCTGACTGGCTGTCCATGTAAACCTTTTGCACAAAGTACAGGTCACAATTTTGAAGATAATTTAATGAAATTTGGCACATATGACTCTCATGGCACAAGGACGAAGTCTATTGAAATTGGTTATGATCGGCCCATTATTTCACCTAGCCCCCATACAAATGTCCTCCCGAAATAGGGGTTTAACGATCATAAATGCCTTAAATATTGCAATATTTTAATGAAATTCAGTGCAAGGAAGTTCTGTATAAGTATCAATCTTTGTGCAAAATTTCATGAAGATCGGTCCATAATTGACCATAGCTCCCATATAAAACCCTCTTTCGAAAATCACATACACATGTTAGTATCAGGTTTATATTCGAAAGAAATAAGTTTTATATAAGTAGAAATCATAGTGACAAATTTTATGAGGTTCTCTCCATAATTTACTAGCTCCCATATAAGCCCGCTTTCAGGAATCTGAATCCTAAAGTGTATAAATTCATAAAAATTTTAGTATTAACGTAGTATTCTGTATTCGTATATTTTATTTTACACTTAATAAAAGAATCAGTTCACAATTGTCCACATATAAGACCCTTCCACGAATTTTGTTGGACATGCACAATGGTGTCGGGTATCATATGGTCGGGCTTGACCGACCATATCTACTATTGTCTCTTTATTGCAAACTAAGAAACCGATCAAATTAACAAATTTATGTTCATTAATTATTATTCAAAATTAATTATAATAATATTTACCAATCAATCCTTACCACTGTTTCATGGTTTCTTGGGAATATCCAATCTTGTTTATACATTTAGTCGCACGTCTTATTTTCTAATCTCCTTACCAAACAAAATCAACTACTAATATTTTTGTACTTTTAAAAATATGCCAACTAATTTCATGAATTTATTTCAAAAATAAAATCAATTAATTATCACGCAATTTTACTCTAATTTTATTTTATTCATTCATATTTGCGTTTATTAACACAAAACATGAGATACTCTCACTGCACGAAGAAAATACAAAAAATAAAAAAATTAATATCAACTAATCTAATCATTTCTCACTTAATATAAGTAAATTAAATACAACGAGCGGAAAATACGAGCACTTAATTAAATGTTTATTTAAAATTCTTAAACAATTTAAAAGTTGTTTTTGTTGTGTTTTTAGAAAAAAAAAAAGAAAAATAAGAATTATAATGATCACAAATTAATGACAAAATATAAGTAGAGGTAAATGAAATTAAATGTGATTAAAAACAATAAATTAAAATTTTATGAGCTGATATAACTGACAAAGATTTTAAATATAAATTTTGATAATATTTTTTTTTGTTTAAGTTTTGGTTATTTGTTCCATAAATTTTATTAAAAAGTTTTGTTAAATTTTTTAAGGTAATATTTTATTACATATGTCATTCATTGTTGATTTCATGTAAGAAATTTGGGGTTACTTTATTGATTAAAATAAGTTTTTTTTTTTTTTAGAGAAGAATGAACAATATTTAAAATTTATACTCCTTTGTTTTTCAAGTTCAACTTCTAACGCCAATTTCGGTTTAAAATTCTGGAATTATTTTATAAACATGTACATTGGTAATCTGAGAACAACTTGTTGATTATTGTAGTTAATATATATACGAGGGCGGATCAATAAGTCCGTGACTTTTCGAACTTCCCTCGTAGTTATATGAAATGCAACATTATTCCCATCAAGTACCACCTGTTAATAGACTACTGTCAAATTTTGAGCAAGTGTCGTCATTTACTTTGCGTTTAACAGCTGTTCAAAACATACAACCTCGTGTATTTTTCTAAAAATGGAAAAAAGGGAATTTCGAGTGCTCATTAAACATTATTTTTTGCGAAAAAAAAACCATCACCCAAACCATGTAAAAGCTCTATAAATACTATGGGGACTCTGCACTATCGATTTCAATGGTAAAAAAGTGGTCGCACAAGTACAAATGACGCTGAACGTTCTGGACGGCCAATTGAGGTCAGTACACCCGAAAATGTCGAAAAAATCCACGATATGGTGTTGGCCGACCGAAGGGCAGTGTGGTTTCGATTTTAAATGATCAGCTGGGTTTAAGAAAGTTGTCTGCAAGATGGGTGCCGCATTTGCTCTCAATTGACCATAAACGTAAACGCTATCCGAATGAGTTTTTGCGGCGTTTTTTGGGTTTCTCCAGGTAAACCTGCTCCGAAGAAGGCCAAAGTAAGTTTGTCGGCTAATAAGGTGATGGCAACAGTTTTTTGGGATGCACGCGGGATAATGCACATCGATTACCTTCAAAAGGGAAAAGCAATAAATGGCGAATATTATGCCAACTTATTAGACCGATTTAATGAGGATTTAAAAATAAAACGACCCCATATGGTCCAGAAAAAAGTTCTTTTTCATCAAGATAATACACGAGTGCACACGTGTGCAGTCTCAATGGCAAAACTCTATGTATTGGGCTAAGAATTGGTACCTCATCAGCCATATTCTCCGGATTTAGCCCCTAGTGACTACTTCCTATTTCCAAACCTAAAGAAATGGCTCGGCGGAAAGAGATTCAGCTCCAACGATGAAATTATTGACCAAACAAATGCCTATTTTAAGGACCTCGAAAAATCCTATATTTTACGCAAGGTAAATGATGACACTTGTTCAAAATTTGATAGTACAAAATTTGATAGTAACAGGTGGTACTTGATGAGAATAGTGTTGCATTTCATATAACTACGAGGGAAGTTCGAAAAGTCACGGACTTATTGATCCGCCCTCTTATATATATGTATTTATACTTTTATTACGATTTTTTTAGCAGTTGTGCTATTATCATGGCAAAATCTCACTTAGGTTACAACAACCTAAGTGTTTAAAGAAAAATTTTAATTTGACCCAACAAAAATATTATTTAATTTAACTGCATATCGGCTGAACTAAAAATATTAATACAATATGGTTGACAATTTACTCAGTCAATATCTTTGAACCTTGAATAAAAAATATTTCAGATTAATGAAACCATTTCAAAATCAACTTGTTTGTGAATTTGTGCTGGAGAGTTAAAATCGTAAAACTTTTTTTAAAAAAACATACACTTGAGCTTCCGTTTTAGAGTTCAAAATTTAAATTAACAAACAATTAAACATAAAGTTATATACAGGTAGTCCTCGATTTACGCAGTTTTACGCGATTTCTTTATAACACGATTGAAAAAATAGTTAAAATTGCTGCAACGCATTTTAAAAATATTGAAAAACCTTGAATTGCGCGAAATACGGTACTGTGGTAATTTATTATTGTAAAAAAGTGTCCAATAGCTAGAAAAATCAATATTTTGAATACATAAAAAAATCCAAAAAATATATACTAAGGGCCGTTATTATAACCTACCTATAAGGTATCAGATAGTTAAAGGTAAAATAAAATAAAGTGAGCAATAAAGTAAGCTTTAGCTATTTTTGGTTATTACAACTTTGTTTTAAATTAAATTTTATAATTTTGATAATACGGCAAGGTCAAAACTAAAAGCCGATTACTTTTGGCTAGATAACGTAATAACAATTTAAAAGAAAATAAATCTTGTTATGCTTACAAGAAAAGCCTTTAAAAATCTTACAATTATAATAAATTTCACTAGAACTTGAAAAATTTAATTTTTGTAAATACTGTTTAAAATTTTTCTTTCAATATTTGACCGAAGATCTAAAAAGGAAGAAATTAACAAAACAACAGAATTTATCCAAGAACTTACCAAAAAAAAAAAAAAAAAGACTGTTTTTTGAGCATAATTTAAAATTTGTAATGATTTTTAGTTACAAAATTATGCATAGTTTCAATTAATTTTTTTTTAAAGATTTTATTTGAAAAATTACAATTTTTTGAACATTTAACGTTGATAATTTGTGTGTAAATATTTTTATTTTGCTTCCAAAATAAAATTGTCTCAAAATACGTAAAATTTTCGTCTGTGTTGTTACAAAAATGTTTTATAAAATAAAAAATATTTTTCTTTAAATAATAAAACTAATACTTAGACAAATTATTTTTTTTTTATCGAAAGATGCATTTTTAATCGTATGATGCGTAAAATTTAATCTTAAATTTAACGAAATTTGGAAATTTTGAATTTCGGAAAGCCAGGAAAAATAAATTAAATTACAAAATTATTTACAATTTGAAGAATTTAACATTTTATAAAAATTCATATATATGTTATGTAGTTATTTTAAAAAAGTGAAATAAAAATATTTTAATATGGGCATTCCCTACATTTTTTTATTAAACTAGTACCAATTTTTAAAACCTATTGATTTACTTAAAAATTTTTGAAATTTATCATTCCTCTTGCTATTTATGACAAAATAATTTTTTCCGAAACAATTTTTTTGTTTTCCTTTTCATATAAAATTTTTCTTCTTATTTAATTTTTGTTAGTTGCGAATTAATTTTTTTTTTTTTTTTGGGGGGGGGGGGTGGCATTTGTCAAACAGAATCTACAAAACTGTCGAAAGTGTAAATGTAAACGATATAGATTTTGATTTTTTTTTATTTCATTCAAACGAGTTATCAAGTGCAAGTATAAATTCGGTATAAAATATATTTAAAATTTGTTTGTGAATATGTGTTTTACTCTTACAAATTGCGATATTTTCCATATTTCGATTCGAAAAAGCATATTTTCAAATAAATTATCAAATTTTAAAGAATTTCACTTCGGCTCACAATTTCTCTTGTAGTCAAATATATATGTATTTTATATTAAGGACTGCACACGAAAAAATGAGTGCATACAATTCAGTTTATAAAAATAAAACCGACGTGTCATCTTTTTTTAATTCTAATTTTAAATTTAAAAGAAAAATTAATTTTAGATTCGTCTTTAAAACAATATTTAACATTTTGTGGAATACCCTAAATAAAAGCTTTATTGTGTTTTCGGTTACTTTTTTTGTTGGAATGGGTCCACTTCTTTTTAAACTCTATTTTATTTTTTACTCAGCTTTACATGTTTTTTAAGCATTTTTTTTTTTTACTATAACCCAATACATTTAAAATATACTGAGTTTTTAATAGTTTAGTGGATTGTATTCTCTTGGTTCATAGTAGCACCATTTGTTTGAAGAGATGTGAGATCAGGCCAGAAAAATTAGAATTCGTTGTGATTTCTAATTACATTTCTCTGTTTAAAGAGCCGTTTGTTATGAATAAAGTGCTCTTTTCACCGCACGTACAAATGGCTTGTCGTACGAAATATTTTTCGACAATTTTGATTTTTTTTTTTTACATGATATTTACCTGCTAAATTTCCCATAACATCTGTAATATGGAATTTACAGATGTTATGGGAAATTTACATATGCGATAGCGCATATGTATTTTATATTACCCTTTAGAACAAAGACCGGCATCCATAGCACTCCGGAGCCGAGTGCTTTCTTTTCACATACAAAACAGGAAGGTTAACGAAGATAAACAATTGAGAGTTTATCATCATTTAGTTTTGTTCTACGCTTCAACAAGGCAGGTTCATGTCGCAGAGTTAAGCAAAACCAAAAACAAAACACATAACAAAGAGCGTACAAAATATATTTTTTTTGGTATGCTAGACATAACGAACACATTCCCAACAAAACAATCAAATACATTAACACATTAAAATTTTACATCCTCACTTTGTGCCTATCACTGCTTTAGAAGCATTCCTATTTTTGAATAAAATGAATCTCAATAATTTTCGTCCTCTCCTTTGCCTCCACATTTTATCAAGCGTAACCATTAGGAACTTTTTCTACTTCGTGGATCTACAGGCTACCATTTCTAAACTAAGATAATGAGAAATTTAATAAATGGAAAGAAAGATATAGAGATTATTTTTTATTCGATTGTATAGTCCCTAAATCAAATTTTTCTTCAGTTAACAGTGTTCCTTTCGGTGATCATGAAATCTTTGTATTTTTTATGACTCAAAAAACTGATTTTCCCAATTCACCCACACTAATAGGTCGACATATGTTTTGATTATAAATTTTAATTATGCATTTACATGAATTGCGTTAAATTTTTATTTTAAGAAAAATTAATTAAAAATTAATTAATTTAGTACATAGTTACGTAGGATAATAACAAATGTAAGCAAGTTAACTAGGCTATCCAATCGATTAACCGTTATTCGGTTATCCGATTAATTTTCATCGATTAACAACTGTTCGAATAATTTAAAATTGTCTATTTTCGAATAGCGAATAAACCTAATAATCTGTTTCGAATAATCGATTAACTGAAATTTTGTTTTTTGGAGCCAAAAATTTAAAATTTTTTCACTTTTATGATACATTTATGGAATTTATTTCTCCTGCAATAATTTGTAGTCATTTTTAGGAAACTACTTTTCAAATAGTGTACGTTTTCTTGTGCTTAAGAAGTAATACAAACAGCATTTAAATATATTATTAAAAAGAGATTCTCTTGAATTGTTCTGCTATAAAAAGTTGAGTTTCAGCTATTATTTTTGCATATACTTTTTACTAAATAGAACAGTTTTAAACAAATGAAAAATAATGTTATGCATATTTTTTTTTATTAAAAATGTTGATTTATATAAAAATTAAAACTAATTTCCTTGCGGCTATAAAAAACAATTTGGAAGTTCATTGCAATTTTGCATGAAATGGTGAACATGACTTCCTTCTCACGGAATAGTTATCAAAAAAGAGAATAGTTTCCAATGACAAGCCTAGTTACATTCATTGCACTACTTTTGGATCACGAGTTCAGGATCATATTGAATAATATTTTTTTTATTTTTTTACTTTTTTTTTTTTGGGTTAGAATGTTTAATAAAATGTGACATGAAAAGTTTATAATATTATAACTTCGTAAATAATTAAGCTTGTGACAATAGCAATTCTAAAAATAATAAAAATTTTAATTTTCAGCAAAAAAATTTACATAAAAATACTAATATTTATTTCTACATTTATGAAGAAAAATCATTCTCATATGGAAAAAGTTAGAAATAATGATTTATAAATTAAATTAAGAGAATATTTGGTAGTGTTAGTTCAAAAAATGCAATTATTTTTTCTTTTCGTACAAAATGGGCAAAAGAGCCGTTAAGATGAACCCTTTATGAGAGAATTTGATCTACATTATGTTTCTAAATAACTATTTCAATATATTAAATACTAAATTTAATGTTATTTATATGTTTTACATGTACTACTAAGACTATTCGTTTAGACGAAAAATTTGTCATCGCATATTAACCGATCAAGTTTTAAACTCGATTAATTATTTGTCGAATTAAACGATTAGTATGAAAACCCTAATACAGTGCAAGTTCGATTTTCGCGACTAATTAAAAACCAGACCTATCGCGAAAGCTGAATTTTCGTGATAACAGAACCCAAAATTTTAGTGAAAAATTGTATGTAATTTTTAAAATTAGAAATGTTTTTATTGATATACGAGAGCGGATCAATAAGTCGGTGACTTTTCGAACTTCCCTCGTAGTTATATGAAATGCAACGCTATTCTCATCAAGTACCACCTGTTAATGGACTACTATCAAATTTTGCGTTTAACAGCTGTTGACTACATACAATCTCGTGTATTTTTCTAAACATGGAAAAAAGTGAATTTCGAGTGCTCATTATACATTATTTTTTGCGAAAAAAAAACCGTCAATCAAACCAAGGAAAAGCTCGTATTTACATTTTAAACATTTTTTAAAGAAATTGGAGATTTTGAGTTGCTTTTTTGACAAGTGATTTTTTGAAATAACAGCTAAAATACGTGGTTAATATAGTGCTGTTGTCGGCTTATCATTTTCCAAAGTCCATTTTATGCATATGTTTATCGATGTTATACAATCGTCCACTTTAATTTTGTTTCCTTCATGACCATTATCGTATAAATCCTCCGATTCCGTATTTGATAGTTCTATTTACTCCTCATTACTTTTCCCATGAAATTCTTCTTGAATCCAGTTGTGAAAAGACGTTTTTCTGTTGTACGTACTAACTTTTTTAATGTATTCTCAATTTTCAATTTGCATGAATTACAAGTTGCAAGTAAACCGAAGACTTATGCAACTTGTAATTCATGCAAATTGAATTTATGGAATCTCCACTTTTAAATTTTTTTAAAATCTCTAATTTTTTTTAGAAATCGTTGGATTGAAAACATTTTGAACTTTTCCCATATTAAGAGATGTATTTACACAACAAAAGACGGGGATTCCCTTTTTTGGTTATAGACATTGTAATCAAATTAAAAAAAAAAAATAGATAAAAGTCGCGAATATAGAACCCGTTTTTCGTCAACTGTCATGATTATAGAACCTGCAATTTTAAAAATTAAGCAGCCGCAATAACCGGACCGTCGTGATAATGAGTAGTTGGATACTCTAAAGTTAACGGTACATTTTTTTTAATTTATAATACACTACACATAGGGGCGGAATCGATATTTTTTGGAAATAAATCTGTAACTTCTGATCGGCCGGTTGGATTTTCATTAAATTTGGTATAGTCATAGCAGAGGAGTGTACAATGTTATGTATGGAAGGGGGCACAACAATCCCCCAAGGGGCGGAGCTAAGGGGGCTCAAAGTTAGGTACCTCTGACAAAAAATTTTTAATCGCTTGCAAAATTTTTGTTTCTGTAATATCAACTCATTAATATTCACTGTATCTGATTGAGTACAGTTGAATTATCGTCTGTTATTTTTAAAGTTTAAAGAGTTGCAGTTTTTTTTACTTCTTATTTAAATAAGTTTCAAAGCGCGATTTAAAAGTAATAATTTGGGGGATATATTACTGACAATATTAGAAAGTTTATTGTGAATTTTCATTCTTTGAGAAAAAGAAAAAATAAAATATAAGTGTTTCCCTACTAATTTTGGAAATGCTCAAAGAAAGAGAGCCTAATATATATTTTTTTAAGATTTTCAATTTTTATACATTAACTATAAACAATATGCAGCAAAACAAATATTTTATACAAATATCTGCTGGAAATTACCTTGACTCTTAATGTGTTAATATTAATAAAATCTGTTGCCAAGAACTTAAACAGACTTGTTGAATAATTTTAATTCTAAAGTTATATAAAATATTCATCCAAAAATGATCTCTATAAGAAGAAAATACAAGTGAAAAAAATATAGTCGTTCAAGCCCGACTATATGATACCATACACCATTCTGTTTGTATATCAAATTTCGGGGAGGTGTCTTATATGGGACCTGGGGTCAATTGTTGGTCGATATTTGTATTAAGATTATTGTATATTTCTATGAAACATATGTATGCTTTATATTATATATTTATGCTTTTTAGGGTGATTCCCAGAAGTGGGATTTATATGGGACCTATGATTAATTATAGGACCTATGGTTAATTATAGGCCGATTGTGATAAAATTTGACACTATGATTTTTACACATATACAAAACTTATTTGCGTCAAATATCAACTTGAAACTAACATTTATATGGAATTTATGTACGTTAATTTATTTTTTTTGGAAATAGGGTTTATATGGGAGCTATGATCTTCATGAAGTTTGGCATATAGATTTTTACCTATATAAAATCTATATATGTCAAATTTCATTTAAAATTGCTATATTTAAGGCATTTATGATTGTTAAACGCTTACTTAAGGGGAACATTTGTATGGTGGTTAGGTGAAATATAAGATCATAAAAGACATATGTGCCAAATTTCATTCAATTATTTAAAAAATTGCGACATCTAATTTGATTACAAGGTTTACATGGACTGACGGACAAATTGATTCAGAACTTGATACATTAAGGTGAGTGGAACGATAAAACGTCTTCTTTATTGGGTGGGGATATTTTTTGGCTAAATATTTTTAAAATTTTGGGGTTGGCCAAAAAAAGTATCTGGCAGCCCTGACAAAAACTAAAACAAATATTTAATAAAGCCTTGTTCAGATCGAAATTTCCTGCCGAAATTACGAATGGCTAGATGACATTTGATGTAATTTCGTGAACAGCTGATACTTATTGTTTACATTTCAAATTATTTTAGGGGTAAATAAATAAGAAACTAAATAAGAAAATAAATAAGAAATGGAAACAAATAAGTAACAATTACTTACTAAATTGGAAATTATTAATGCAAAACTTGCTAATAAGAAATTTTTATTTCAACAATTAAAAATTTTTAGACATGCAAAGGTAAAAAAGGATACGTTTCATTTTGTAAAATCACTTTAATAATTAATTTTAAGATTTGTGTTTAAATTTAAGATCAGCTGTCAATTGCTTTTTTTTTCTTCTCACGATTGAAACATGCAGTACATAGTTGAAAAAAAAGTATTTTTTCCAACCATGTACAGAGTTGCACGGAATGGGCATCGTAATTTCAATGTAATTTCATCGAAATTACACAAAATTATGTAATAGCAATAAATACCAAATAAAACAAGAAACAAAATTGTCGTCGTTGTCGTTTAGATTAAATTTCAATGTTTCACACAGATTGATGATCAGTTTTCATGTTGAAAGAGAAAAAAAAAGAAACTTGGAATTTCTTTTATGTATTTTAGGGGTTTTTTTTTAGTTTTTGGGCTTTTTGAAACGTAACACTGCTTGCTTATCTTTAGATTAAAATCTTTTTTATTGTGTAAAAAAAAAAATAAATAAATAAAAAATAATAAAAGTGTTTTATACATATTTATAGAATTGATTTTGAAAAAACCACTAGTAAAATTATAAATAGTAATTGAAAAAGAGGTGTTATTTAAGAATTTGAGGAAATAGGAAAAACTCAACTTACTAAGTTTTTTATAAAAAGTGTTAATAAAACATTCAATAATCACTCATTAGACAGCGACATTTTCATATAAATTTGTCAGATAACTACGCTGCACACTGTCGCTGTGGAATAAAATTTATTTTATCTTCAAAGCGGCATTTCTAATTCTCTTGATTTTTTCTCTTACCAACACTCATTAGGGTTGCCTAGCTTGTGGTTTTTTTTCCGGTACACAAAAAAGTGTTGCATACACTATAAAATAAAATCGTAAACGAGGCTTATAAAATATGCTATTAAACAGAAAATTATAATGTTTTTAAACTACTGCACATATAAAAGCTGTTTATTTTAATCATAATGTCATTATTTATTTAAATAAAAAATCAAAAACAACAATAACATAACTAGTACAAGCAAAAAAGTTGTATTCTTTTATTTCACTTTTTAATAGTTTCAAAATTAAATTTTTTAGTATAACGTAACATATTTTTAGAATAAACTTTAGAAATTATATAGAATTTAAATAGTTTGATCTTAAAACCAAAACTAATTACACTTTTTTATTAAATATTTAACTTTCCATTTATACTATTTATTTATTTCAATTTGACGCATAATTTACTACATTACATAAAAGTAGACATCACTGAATTATCGCGATACGCTGTGCACTGCTATTCTGGGTAAAATTTTTTGGGACAGAAAAATTAGTATCGCTGCACTGGCATTCTAGGCCGACTCTTAGGATGTAATGATTAAACATAAAAAAAAAATGAAACAGGTTTTTACCCCAGGTCTACAACTAAGATTAACGCTGATATAATATGTGATATAATGCCAGCGGAAGAGAGTTACCATTTTGTTTATATTATGTTAAATCTTAAATAATTCTATAAGATATCATCATCGTATCCTATAAGATATCATTATTTTCAATCAGTCACAGAGTAAACATGTTTTTTTATTTAAGAAATTCGAACTTTTTTAGCACACTTTTTACAAAAATATTTTCTAAAATGTAAAAAAAAACATTAAAAAGAAACAATTTTTAAAAAAAAGACATTGTTTTTTATTAATTTCCAAAATACACATCCACAAACAAATTTTCGTATATGTGTATTTTTATAACAGTTCATCTTATGAGATGTTCGTGTAGAGAAATCTCATCACAACAGTCTCATAATATATCTTATAATACTAATCTTTGAATCTACACATGAGATAATTCTCTCAGAGAGCGAATTTGACACTTTCTAACAGAAAAATCTTACATATTCTGTTACCTAGTGTCTACATTAAAAAAATTTTTATCAAAACAAACGTCAAAATCAGTGCGAATATATACAAGGTAACCTTAGTTAAACAGCTGATTATTATTTTGGTTGTTACAGTTGTCAAACTGCATATATAAAAAACAATAATGAATACGCCATATTGTTGTTTTTGTGCAACTGTTGCCACCTTAAATTTGACGTTTGTCTTGATAAAAAAAATCTCTAATGTAGACACTATGTTACGTATAGATGGGTTGTTGCTAAGCATAGACAAAAATGCCTTACCTCTCTGCTTCATCTTACTTATCATATTTTAAAATATTATTTTCAAAATTAGCATAACATTTCTCATTGCATCACCCTGTCTGCACATGCTATACATAACATAATAAATGTTAGATATTGAATTGATTTTATAATACCTATATGTAACTTTTTAATTATTTATTTGAACGTTAATAAAGCTTTTAGACTTTGTTCATGTTCTTAGAAATAAAAGGAACTATATTTAAATAACCAACTGACATTTTAATAATATCAATATCAATATCAATATTAATTGAAAAGGAAATTATACAAATTAATGTTAAATCGTGAGTTGGTAGTTGAGATCATGTTTTTTATCACTTAAAATATAATTTGTTTTAATAGTTTTAAATAAAATATCACTGTTTTTGTAATAATAATAATAATAATAATAATAATAATAATAATAATAATAATAATAATAAGAATAATAATAATAATAATAATAATAATAATAATAATAAGAATAATAATAATAATAATAATAATAATAATAATAATAATTATAACAGAGTTTAAAAAATAAAATTACTTAAAGTTTAATTTATTTGAAATTTAATTTACAAGCCATTATATCAAACGGCATTTAAAGCTCTCAAATAAATCAATTATAGTTTAAGTATGCCACTGATTACTGGTCATAAATACTTGTATACTAACTGACTTCAGTTGGTTAAATTCCAATTCCAAATGCTGTAACGCAGTGTCTATATTAGAGAAATTTTTATCAAGACAAATGTCATAATCAGTGCCAATATATACAACGTAACTCAGTTAAAAAGTTTGTTATTATTTTTGGTTGTTACAGCTGTCATACTGCATATATGAAAAACATTAATACATTAATGTGTAAACACAACAAGCCCGGTCCGGTAATTTCCATACAAATTTGTTTAAAAATAAATTTTATTTTAAATTCACTCCGTTTAATTTTTTCTTTAATTTTCTCACAAAAAAAAAAAAAAAAAATTATTATCATATTTTTAAAAATTTATATGAATTTCATAAACAAAATTGAAAAATGTTTAAAATGAAAAAAGAAGTGAAAAGAAAATAAATAAAAATTTTTATTTATTGTCCGTTGCCGTCTAAGTTTCTGTTTAATTTAACAATGGGGGCTATGTAAAGGAATCCGTACTCTTTGTATTCATACATTTAGTCTTATTGTTCTTTCTGTGCAACTGTTGCCATCTTTCATAAATTCAGGTTAATTTTGACGTTTGTGTTGATAAAAAATTATCTAATATAGACACTACGAAATTAGTAGGTTTTTTCTGAATTCCCTATTTTTATGTTCTATACCCCTGCTGTTAAGACATTTTTATATAGCTAGTGTTTTTTTTTAATTTTATGAAGTTGGTAAATTTTATTATTTTTATTTCTTATGTCGTTTTTCAGTTTATAATTTAGACGCCACACAGTGGGACAGAATCACCAAAAATGGCGCTTAATTCAGATATATAGCGTTTTGTTTACAATTTTGTTGTAATAATTTGCTCATTAGTACATCAAAAAAATAATTTCTTTTAATTTATTTTTTTTTGCGTAAACTTCTGTCCGTCCGTCCGTCCATGCATCAAAAACCATAATTTCTGTTAATCTGCAGGTCGCAGTTTTAAAGGTAACTTTATGAAATTTGGTACTTAAGCCTACTTTCTGTAATCATTATTTCACTCAGTCTCCATATAAAAATTTCCCCGAAAATAGCTCAAAAGCTTATCAATATCTTAAATATATCTACATTTAAATAAAACTCATCATAGATGACTTTTGTTTAAGCAAAATTTATATAAAATTTCATGAGAATCGGTCCATATCTCCTAAACAGGAACTCCTACTGTAATTAGTTTTTCGTTCATAATTCATATATAAATTATCGCATAAATATAAAATTCAGTAAAAATATATCTCATTTAAGTATTAATCTTATAGCCAAATTTTAGAAGTAACGATTCACATCAATGCAAATTCACAATTACCATTATTAAGGCAAAACTTTTTTTAAGTATTTTCCGAAATTTCAATATAGTTTTCTTCTTAAATAAAGCAACTAATTAAGTTAATAAAATTTTAAATTTTTTTTAAACCAAATTTTCAAAAAATTTACTAATTTTTTTCAAAATACAAAAACAGAACATATGGGACTACATATATTTTGTTGTTGCATGAATTAGATTTTTGACAACTCAATTACATTTTTGTCTCTCACATAAACTTCTAGTTGTATTCTATGTACGTAAATATGTTTCTAACTATCTATGCTTAATCACTTCATTATTAAAAAAGACTGTTAATCATATAAAAAAAAAGAAAACATAAAAATATAAACTGAAAGTTTTCAGTTTTTACCACTGTGATTAAAAATTGCTAACAATGGGTGACTTTGACAGTGCACGACACGGACAGTGAAAAAAAATTAAAGATTTATTTTTTTTTTTAACGGATCATGATGCTTCATCTATTTATCTATTTTTACTTAGAATCAATTACTTTTTCAAAATATTAATTTTAAATTTTCAATTTTGCCCCTCTGTGCGCCAGTCATTTAGTAAGTGTCACCTTTATTATTTTTTTTTTCATCTGATATGACCGTTAGTGCTTTTTTGTTATTTATGGAAACTTTTATTTATAATCAAGTATGTGTTTAGCAAGCAGCACGTTTCAGAGGGTTGGGGGGATTTATAGTTAAAGTCTATTTTGACATCTTAATTTGTGATCGCATTGTTGTTTAATTAAATTGTGTAAATATTGGTTTAATTTTCTTTTGTAGAGTTAAATTTAGAAATGATGTGAGTTTTGTTTTAAAAGTATTATTTTCAGAAAATTTCAAAATTTATTTTTAATGTAAACATATTACAATAATTTGCGATATTGTTCTAAATCGAATGGCTAACGCTTTGCAATATATTTTTTTTTTAATGAATCATTCAACTTCTCATATAACTTGTATCTAAAGTGCAGCTACACACTTGTAATGATTTTAGCCATTTCGATTTAAGAAATTATAAAAGTCTAAATTTTAAATTTAAATTAAAAATTTTGGCAATTGTCTTTATGTGCACGCAGAGCAAAAATATGTTTACGCCATTATCACTACAACAATATTATGTTCTCATTGTTAATTTTCATTAATTTTAATAGTATTATGTTTACAATAACAATGTTTTTGTTTCAGTTTTATCATTCAATATTTACAGTTAGTAGAAATTTTAATACAGTTAATTACAAAAATTTTATGTTTTTAAATATTTTTACCAGAAAGAAAATTTTATTAATATAAAAAACTTCATTATTCCTACAACCATTAAATATTATCAGTCCTTTTTCTTGTTCTTAAACCATATTTTGTTTTCAAACAATATTAATATTATTATTCCCATAACAATAAAATGTTACAAATAAATATGATTTTTTAAAATATGGTTGAAAAATTCAGAACTTGTTTGTTTTTTGAATATATTTCGTTTTTAACGTTTATTTTCCACTTTCATTATAATTCTCATTTAGTTTATACATGAATAAATATACGTAGGTAATGATGATACAAATAAATAAAATTAATTAATGAACAAATTTATAAAATAGTAACTTTGAATTAATATGTTTAATAAATGATAAAATGGGATAACAATGTGATAAAATTGAATACTAAAATGTAATAATAATAATATAATAAAATGAAATCCTAATGGGATAATAATGATAAGTTAGAATAATAACAATTATTATTTATAATAATATCTATTTTTAGCTGTTAACATATGTTCCAGTTATAATTTGTTTCTCTTTCATTATGGTTACTACAACTATATTTTTTCTGTGCGTGTGAATCAGGTAACTTTATTGATCGATCCTAGCCAAGTTTTGGTATAGACATAACAGTTTGGATCAATTTTTGATCTCCTGTAGAATTATGGTGGAAGACCAATGTACGCGCACGTGGTTATGTCCCCATCGTATTTATAGAGCTTTTCCTTGGTTTAATTGATGGTTTTTTTTCGCAAAAAATAATATTTAATGAGCACTGGAAATAAACTTTTTTCCATTTTAAGAAAAATACACGAGGTTGTATATTTTGAACAGCTGTTAAACGCAAAGTAAATGACGACACTTGCTCAAAATTTGACAGTAGTCTATTAACAGGTGGTACTTGATGGGAATAATGTTGCATTTGATATAACTACGAGGAAAGTTCGAAAAGTTACGGACTTATTGATCTGCCCTCGTAACAGAGTTTGCTCTATATTTTAAAATGTAAAATTTAGCCTATTCAACATCAACAGATGTTATGGGTGAATTTTTAAATGATTTCGTTTATATTGTGGAAAGAAGACACAAGAAAGTCTTTGTCTGAGTCCAGATTTGCAACAAACTTTTATCACTGACTTTTGTCTTCATGTTAGTTCGATTTTTCTGAAATATTATTAAGTTCTCTCAGACAGAATATTCTCATTGGCAGCTTCTTTAAAATAATTAAACAAATGTTTCCGATGTCAGTACATCCGAAAATGTCATAAAAATCCTCGATATGGTGTTGACCGACCGAAGAGTAAAAGTGCGTGAGATTGTTGATGCCATAGGCATTTCATATGGTTTCGATTTTAAATGATCAGCTGGGTTTAAGAAAGTTGTCTTCAAGATGGGTGCCGCGTTTGCTCTCAGTTGATCATAAAGGTAAACGTGTGACAACTTCAAAGGATTGTTTGGAGTTGTTTAATCGCAATCCGAATGAGTTTTTGCGGCGTTTTGTAACTGTGGATGAAACTTGGATCCATTACTGTACTCCGACGACCAAGCAGCAGTCTAAACAATGGCCTGCTCCGAAGAAGGCCAAGGTAAGTTTGTCGGCTAATAAGGTGATGGTAATAGTTTTTTGGGATGCACGCAGGATAATCCACATCGATTACCATCAAAAGGGAAAAACAATAAACGGCGAATATTATGCCATCTTGCTAGACCGATTTAATGAGGATTTAAAAAGAAAACGATCCCATATGGCCAGGAAAAAAGTTGTTTTTCATCATATGCATAACTTGTTATCTTCAGATTTATAATTAGAAATTTTACCGAAGACGCTATATTTATCTCTATGTTTTAGGCTATTCAAGTGCTGAACTTATGTCGAATATTTTACAGAACATTACTTCTGTTTCAAAATATTCTTTATTTTTCTGTATGTACGTATTTGACATTTTCATTAAAAATAAATATGCTCTTAATTGACAAATATTACCTTCAATGTTAAAGTTGCAATATATTTTTACTAGAAGATTTAATATATAAGAGAAAAAAAAGATTTTTATTCTGTGGAATTTTGACATCTTAACCCAATAACTTTGATGACGCTTCGTTTACATAATCAATGTCCTTCTGTGATTGTCCCTTTGACGAAAGACCACAGAATTATTTTTTCTTCTAAACAAAACATTATTTTAAATTGCAATTTCTCACTAAATATGACAGAAAAATATGCATTTACGGCGAACTGTACAAAAATACGAATTTTAAAAAAATATGCAAAAATATGCACTACCAAATCGATGATATTTTAAAGCAAATTTTCTGATTCGCAAAGAAATTTAGTTTAAACTGTTCTAGGAGTAAAGGTAAAAAACATTCATTTGCATGAACTTCCGGTCCTGGGTAATAATTCATAAACTATTGTGAGTCCCAGATATTTGAGATATTTACCTGCGAACTATAAATCGCGAAATATGGATCATTTTAAAGTTAAAGTTATAAATAAGTTAATTTTGATACCTTTAATAAGACACCCCAAGGAAACTTGTGCCATAAATGCTTTTAAAGATATTTGTAATTTTGTAAATTTGTTTAGCTATTTAACACTTTCAAATCGCTATATTTCGCAAACCACTTGATAAAATTACCTGAAACTTTTTGTCTTATTTATCATTAAATTCGGAGGGGTATGTTTCAGAACTTTAGTTTTTCGTTATGGTTTTAAATGGAATGACTCTAATGGCATCAAATTGGATAGAAATAGACGAATTTTTTTTAATTAAGATATACAATATCAGTAGATAACAAATATAATTTTAAACAAATTGTTTCCATTAAAATCTTTATAGTTTCAAAATATAAATAGTCGTAAAAAAAGATCTAAAATATTTTGGGCAAAATACTTAACTTGATCTTTTTAACGGGCGAAGCTATATAATCAATTTTCAGATTTTAATCCAAATAGAAATACAATTAGTGTAAAAAGAACTTAAAATATACATGATTTTTTAAAATAAAAATAGTTGCCCCTAGACAGCCTTGACCGTTAGAGGGTTAAAGTGTAGTAATGCGACTCGGGGTGTAAGAGCAGAGCAAAAAAGTAACTCAAATCTTTCAAGATTTTCAGAATATCACTAATAGGAGGTGGTAGGAAAAGGTTCGAAAATTGTAAGAAAGAAAAATATTAAAATGTATTTTTATACCCCACACCACTACGCATAGAAAAAATCATCTAACACCCACCTTAAAGTATACCAATCGACTCAGAATCAGTTTTTGAATCGATCTAATGATGTCCGTCCGTCAGTCTGGCTGGCTATCTGTCCATGTAAACCTTGTGCACAAAGTACAGGTTGTAATTTTGAAGATAATTCAATGAAATTTGGCACATAGGACTTTCATGACACAAGGACGAAGCCTGTTGAAATTGGTGATGATTCATTTAGCATCCATACAAATGTCCTAACGGAATAGGGGTTCAACGATCATAAATGCATTAAATATAGCAAAATTTAATGAAATTCGTTGTAAGGAAGTTTTGTATAAGTTTCAATCTTTGTGCTAAATTTCATGAAGATTGGTCCATAATTGACCATATAAAACCCTCTTCTAAAAATTCCTTTAACGTACATAAATCACATACCCATGTTAGTATAAGGTTTATGTTCGACACCAATAAGTTTTATGTAAGTAGAAATCATAGTGACAAATTTTATGAGGATCGCTCTATAAATTATAATAGCTCCCATATAAGCCCATTTTCGGGAATCTCCCTAAAGTGCATAAATTTATATAAATGTTAGTATTACCGTAATATTCTGTATTCATATATTTTATTTTACACTTAGTAAAAGTATCGGTTCACAATTGTCCACATGTCTATTATAAGACCCCTGCACAATGGTGTGGGGTATCATATGATCAGGCTTGACCGACTATATCTTTCTTACTTGTTTATTTTGTCTAATATAATTATGCTGAAACTTAATTAAACAAACTTTTTTACATGAAGGATTTCATTTAATAACAAAAGCTGCAAATGCAAATTCTTTCGTAAAATGATATTAAAACAAACAAAATTAATTTTTATTATCTGAAGTTCATTCGAAAAAAGTTAAGCTTGGGTATTAGTTCAGCTTAATTAGTTAATATTCTATCGGTTCCTGATTAACTAATATGAAAATATGCCTATTCAAAGAGCTTTTAGGTAAGATAAGGACTGCGCACGAAAAAAAATCCTCTTTAAGGCTTATAACTTTTACTGCACATGAAAAAAAAATTAGTTAACTTTTTTACATTTGTTATTATTCCCAACAACGATATATGTGCTAAATTTTGTTGTAGTACCGTAATTAGTTTTTCTTAAAATGAAAATTTAAGAAAATTCATGCAAACGCATAATTCAAGTTTATAATCAAAACACATGTCGACCATATAAAACAATTGCTTGAAAGGCAGGTGTTTTTTGAGTCAGAAAAAATGGAAAGGGATAATGATCACCGAAAGAAACCCTGATAACCGAAGGATCGCAGACAAAATAATATGAATTTTAAGAGAAAATCTCTACATCTTTGGATGGAATTGCTCTGTTTCTTTTATCAGTAATATTGAAAAAGTTAGCCTGAAGATTCACAAAGTAAAAAAGTTCCTGATTAAAAAATCAAATAGAGTTTAAAAAGAAGTGGACCCATTCCAACAGTAAAGCTCTTGTGAGTATTCCAGAAAATATTAAATATTTTATGAAAAATGAATAAAATATTATTATTATTTTTTTTAATTTAAAATCTTAATAAAACAATCTTTAACAAAAATAAAATTTCTATTTTATAAGCTGATTTGTATGCACTAATTTTTTGTGCGCAGTCCTTATATGTAGTTAAAGTTTTTTTAAAACTACAAATTTATATTTTAAAATACAGAGGTATTTTTGAACTTAACTAATATATGTAAGGTGGTAAATAACAAAAATAAAAATTGGGTCTAAAGTGCACCGAAAGAAATTCTGTGAGTCTTCAAATATTTAGGGAAATGAAACTTATAGTTTCGGTTGACTCCTAACAAATTCCAAAAGTGATAAAAAAAAATTGATGTTCATCAATAAATTAACTTGAAATGGAAACAGACTTTAATAAAGATGTCCGAACTTTTTCAAAACTCTGCCTTGAAAGCTCCAAAAAGACTTGAAAGATTCATGTCATTCATCATAAAATATTAAAGACTTTGGTCTTGAAGAAGCTTTAAATCTGATATATTTACCAAAGGTATTTTGATGTATGTTAATGTTTTAACGACAAACTCGTCTCCGAATAACTGTTACGATTAATGCAATATCGTTTTTTTTTTGTAATTTAGTCTTAGAATTAAACACCTAACGTTATCATAATAAATATTTATTTGAAATTTTAATTGTAATTCAGTTATGTTGTGTCAAACTTTGATCATCGATATGTGGGTATTATATTTTAAGATTAAATAGCCGACGAACTATCTCGATCAAGTAACAGAATTAAGATCTTATGTAAACAAAAATTCAAATAAATAATTACGTTCCTCAAACAATTTTCTTTGATTTAAGAAATAAACCAAAGCTTCCAAGATAAAGGTACAAAACTTCATTACTCGGAGTATCCGAAAGATTGTTTATCACAACTTAAAGTTCTTCCTATCATTATTCACGTTATTTTCTTTAAAAATTAAGAATTACCTTATAACTGGAGTGGTCTAAATCTGGGAGATTACTTAGCATGATCCCTTTTAATTAGCTACTTGCAAATATTTATTTATTATTTTTTTAAACTGATTAGTTAATACAAAATTGTAGGAATCCGGGCGAATTCAAAACTCCCATTTAAATTCTATTGAAATATCGATTGATACCGAATACCGTAACCAGTGCTAATAAAATTCCAATTAAGCCGAGCCATATAAAGTATTTTAACTTCAGTTAGTTCCTATCAGTTTGGAACTAGTTAATGACATATATTATCTGTTAGTTCTTTGCAATAAATTTTGTATTGCATCATACAAAAAAAAAACTTAAAAGAGAAATTTCTTCCAGTGGATTATTTTAAATATTTACCTATACCCCTTTCAAGCTACTCCTTTGGAGAACTATAATAATTATCAAAATTTTGAACTCTCTTTAATTGACACTATCTGCCAATAAAACCTTTTCTGAACTATCTTCACACCTACCGACGGCTTTTCTCTTTCCCTCTCAAAAATTCCGCTAATGCCCTCCACTCACCTTGTAATAAACGATTTTCGGCATCTGTAAAGCTCAACACCCAGGCATCACCCTCCATGGCTGAGTTTTTGCCCTGCAACGCAATACATTCCTTCGACAACATATCGAAACCTTCAGTCTTAACCTCTGCAACAATATTGGGATGTGGCCATGGTATACCCGGTATGGGCCAATGTGAGGCAGAACGTGGCCATAGACCGGCACATTTAAAGGCGGGCGTAATTTGTACAATAATCCTTTCACGTATACGCAACTTGACCTCGGTCGTGTCGGCAATCATTTTCACAATATCTCGATAAGCACATTTATCACAAGCTTGGGCAACTAATGTCTGGAAACGTGAACGTATCTTACGGGCTGACAAGTAACCAGAAGCTGTTATAAATTCTACCCATAGAGACATGGAACGTTTGCGACCATCGCTCAACTTGAGAACTGCACAGCCGGGCAGTGTACCATCATCGACAAAGTTCAATACTCCCATTTGATTCAAATAGATAATAATTTCAAATTCTGTAGGTGATATAACTTCTAAACCCTCAAAGCGACCATTGTAATCGTTGAGGGAAGATATGAAACGAGGTTCCTGGACCTCGACTTCTTTGAGAACGTCTTGTACAATGCGACAGACTTCAAGAATTTGTTTGTGTATTTGAGCTTTGCGTGTTTGAACACGATCGGCACAGTATTTGTTCATTTGATAGACCATTTTAGATTGTGCCGCTATCATATCCGACGGCACTAACATGTTGCTGGTAGATGGTTGATGAACTTAGATGAGAAAAAGCTTTTATAAAGCTTAGGTTTTAAGTTAATTTGTAGATTACAAATTTTTATTTTTTTAAGATATTTTACTTTTTTATTTTATTTGATAACAATATTTTAGGAACTTTTTTTATTTTTTGTTATTTTATTAGTTGTGTATTTTTTTTAAAATATGTATATAACTTTGGTTTTTTTTTTTCTTTCTCGTATAAACTTTAATAACAATTTACACTCCTTTTTGTGTAAAATATTTTCTTAATTTTTTTGTATTAAAAATTTCGTATTTTTTATTTTTCTTTTGTTTAAAAAATTACCACAATCTTCTTTTTTAAGCTTTCTTAACAAACACGCGACGTCACACACAATTACTCTCCACCACGTTCACGCGTCGTCAAGTTCTAAATGTTGACTGAGTTTCGTTTGGTTAACTCACCGCAAGAAAACGACTGCGACAACGCCAACACCGACGACGGAAACTGCAACGTCGTCTCACTATTGTTTTGTTTTCCTCTTCTTTGTTTAGTTTAACTAACCACTTTACTTTAAACAACTCTGTGTAAAATTTCTTATTAGCTTCACTGTTATAACAGTATTTCTATCCTTGTTTTTCCTTTGTTCTTCAAGGTAGCCATATTGTTTTTGCGCTCTATTTACCATAGTGTGTTGAAAAGAGATGGTCGTTTTTTTTTAGCGTTTAGAGATTTGTTAAGAGTTTTGTTGTGTTTTTGTTTTGTATTTACTTTAATGGCTGGTTTTATATTTTTGTTTTTTTTTCTTTTGTTGGTTTTTCTTCGTGGGTTATGTAGGGGTTTTTAAATATTTTTTATGCTGTTTTATGTGTGGTTTTATGGTTTTAAGGTAGCGCCGCCAGATAGCGATGGCGCTTATGGATTATTATGTTTTTTTTTTGGCAAATGTATTCATTAATATATGAATGTAAAATTGAGTATTTAACAAACTGGAAAGTTGCCAGATTAGCTTATTTTTCACTGCTGGCTGTTCAGGGGAGATCTTTTGCTATTTCGTTGCAATATATAACGTTAAAAGCTTTATGAAGATCTATCCTTTATCTACCCCAAGATATTTAAGCCGATACCCAAAGCAGCTAGTGCTTTTCTTCATTTAATTACACCGTGTAACAATCATTTTCACACATGAAAAAAAAATCAATGAAATATGCATGAAAGTAGATACCATACTACAAACTAGGGTCTTCTCCAGGACATCAAATTTCCTGGAGAAGGACTTCACAGTATCAAAGGATATATATTAAAAAAATTAAATAATATTTACGAATATTACATCAACCCAATATGGGTGTCAAACGAACTCTAAGAATCTCAGCAATATAATATTTTTTATTTGAATGGTGCAGCACAAAAAAGTTAACAAAATATCCTTTTGAAAATGTTACCTTTTACTATTTTTTTCAAATATTTGTTATATTTGAGACATTCTTAGCTTTCATTTGACATCAATGTTTCATATTCTTTTTAGGTTATGTGTTTTTCGAAACTTTAATTTCATTTTGAGAAAAAATTTGATGTCTTGGAGAAAAACTGAGTAGTTAAATTTATTGTGTATGGCCTCTAGTTTGATGCATATTGTTACACGGTGTTATAATTGTAATTAAATAAAATAATAATAATAAAATTTTTACTTTTGCTATCGAAGAAGAGCAAAATTAATACTCTATATCTCTATAGATTCGATAAATTATGTCAGTTGCCACCATTATCAGCCAGCTGTTGATTACCATCGATCGGAATCTCTTGCATTTGGAGCTGATAGCAATGACATAGGATTCCATTACATTTAATTTACATTTGGTGTTGCTTATGATTGTTCTTCTTCATCACCTGTACGGATGGAGGCTAAATCACTGCGCAAAATTTGCCAGATTGATGTCTGCGGAAATTCTTGTGCACTACAAGGTACTGCAGTTAGTACCTTAATCGTTAATGGATCTTGCTCTTTGGTGATATAAGAGCGTTGGTAGTTGGAAAGTCCAAGGAAATTTTTTATAGGCTCCGCAGTGTATAGCACAAGGGTGCTCACAAGCAACAGCTTCACGACCCCCTTGAGATATTCCAACTCGAGAATGACCCTATAGGAAAATATTAAACTTATTGGGTTTAAAATTTTTTAAGGTTTTATTAATAAATAATTTCAAAAATTTTGAGTAACTTTTAAATTCAATTTCGGTGTAATTTTTAAATTCAATTACTGATATTAAACATAAAAAAAAGCAAAAACTTGTTTGCTTTTCTCACAACTTTTCTGGAATAGAAATATTATTTATTTGCTTTTACAGCTGCATTTAAATTATATTCAAGAATTAATTTTTAATCAATTCGATAACTAATACAATTCATAATTTGTGAATTCCATCTTTTTTTGGGGAAGTTATTATTTGAAATTTGGGAATATGTTTAATTTCATATTAAAGAAAAATACATAGAATACAAAATTTTGGAACTAAGAATAGGTTGATTTAATAGGACATAATTGATGTAATTTTGTTTACTTTCGACCCCTATATGAGTTGATTAATTCGATGAAATCATTACTAAAATTTCAAGACATTTTATGAAATAAATTTGAATTATTGGATATTAAATAAAAATGCTTTAAATTTTGTGTTTTCGATCTTTGTTGGATTATCCACACCTATAAAAAGAGTTGTTTTCAGAGCGTGCTCGTATTCATGCACTACATCAGTATGTTACATAAGAATATAGTTCTTTTAACTTATAATCTTATAGGACCTGGTATATTCGAATTGGAATTATTGGTCCCAGTATGTTCCCCGCCTCCGCTTTAGCATGAACGATTTATTAATTAACAAGTCTCTTTAATTTTAAATGATAGACTAACATGTTTGCTTTAATAATAAATACAACTATTACGATCACATTTTGTTGGTCTGGAGCTTGATTCCCCCAGACATATTTTAAATCTTTAATATTACAAATTTAAAATGAGTAAAATAATTGTTGTATATAATTGTCCCAGTTATAATCAAAAACGTTCTACACAACTTTAAGAGTAATCGAGAACGAAGTCTCGGAATTTCTTTGAAAAAGCACTGTGGTTCCTTCGAAGACCACGAAAGGGTATATGACTCGTATGCGAATTCCAGGTCCTGAACATAATTTATTAAGTATCATAATTGATCGTCTTGGGTTTAAAGATAACCACTTGTTTTCTTGCATGAGAGTCAACGTTCTGTCGGATAGAATTCGGTAATGGTGAAAAGAAAGTAATTTCTTAAAAGAAGTTTATCATTTCTATACTGTGGCAAATCATAAATATTTAAAATACGTATTTTGTATTATTAGTGTAGTAATAAAATCAATAAAATTATCCTTATTCACACTCAAAGCCTTATCTTCCTTTTCAATCATACTTACTTTCCCTAACATCTGGCATCTCCTTTCTCACAACTCACCCATTAACAAACCTCTAATAAATTTGTTTACAATAAATTACCGCAAAAGTCTCCGCCTCTTTTTCATGCCTGACTTTTAAAATAAAGGCTACAAACACACTTCTACTAATTGTAAAAACAAACACAAATACATGACAAAAAATACAAACAAATCCAAACTCTCATAGATAATCACTAATACAAACAAATTAATTGAAAAAACAAATAAATATAAAATAAAACTCTTGGCACTCTCTTGAAAACACACAAAAGGAACGAAAGTGAGAACAAAATAAAATCAAAAAAACTACCACCAAGTTAAAAACTTGAACAAATACAGTAGCAAATTGAAAATAAAACAAACACATCACAGAAAGGTGTGGTGAAACGAGGGTGGTGCCGGAACTAAAAGAAGCAATGTAAAGATGGCGGCGATAGTGGGTAAAATATAGAATTGGAGATAAGTGGCAACCTTATAACATTGAGATCTTTGTGAAGTTTCAATAAATTTATCACCTTGAATTTGAAAATCAAAACTTAGCATCCAATACTTGATTCAAATGTTAGATGTCGGATATTAATGGTTAGGAGCTGTCAAGAAAAGCCCCTTAGTTAATTAAATCTTCAGACAAAAGTTTGAAAAAAATTTCCAAATGTGGACTTGAAAAATCGGGGTGCTGACACGTTCTTTGGATTATCTTCTGTTTTGCCGTCAATGAAGCAGTTTTATAGGTTTAAGAGAATCGAAATATCTTGAACAAAGTACTTCGACAAGAAGTAAAGTCAAAACATAGTTCTCTTTATTTTCTGGAACGTATAGTTTTAACACCACCCTCGTATGTATAAATATTTTTATATGAAAAAAAAAATAAAAAAATTAAAGTACACATAATGTGGCATCATAAATTCATAAGAAACACACATTCATGCCTTAAGAACTACTTCCATAAGGATGTGGTGTTCGGAGGGAAAGTAAAATGAAATACCATAATACCATTTAGTAAATGGAGTAGAAGACATTGTCGTAAAAACAAAATGTATTAAGAGGGTTTATAACTTTTTTTTTCTTAAACTCACATTCACCAACATAAATAAATGGTGTGAAAGAAGGAAGTTATTTGTTTTGTTGCCTTAACAAGGAAAGAAATTATGAAACATGTTTCTACTCCTTTTGTTTTGTTCTTTCTATTTCTTCATGTTTTAAGTTTGTAATATTTGCTTCATAAATTTATCGATCCAAGTCCTGGTAAGTTTAAGGCAACAACAATTCATATGGTGTTTGTTTATAAATTAAGCTTCAATTAAGAGTTAAACTGTAAAAGTCGTCAACTTAAAGGAGAATTCTTAGTTATAGCTGATGGGGAGTTTGAGAAGTTTCTTTTTTGCTCTAACTCTCTCAGTGTTCTTTTGTGTGTTTAAAGACCGGGGGATGTTTAATTTTATTATTGTCGTTATTTTTGTTGTTGTTACGTTTGCTGTTGTCTGGCTTACAACAAGGACATTATTTATGTTTCCTTTGGTGATTTGGAGACATAATTAATGTTATTTAAACATGAAATTAACGTTAGATAAGCAAATGTTGAAGGGTTTTGTTTGAGACATTATTTGAATAATAGATTTCATTAATAGATTTTCAATATTTATGAACGAAAAATGGCAAATGTTTTATGGTTATAAAATACATAAAAATGCTTTAAAAAAAGTAACTCTTTAATATTAATATTGAATATGTGAAAGTGGTATTTAAAACATTTCGAACTGAAAAAAGAATTAATATATTTTAAGCATTTTTTGTTTTTTATTTTAAGAATTTTAAATGTTCACTGACAAATTTATTCCTAACATATTTTTAATTAATGATTAATTATATTAACAATTAACTAAATAAACTTTTTAATGATTTTTGTTTTACATAGATTAACATCTCAGGAAATTCAAAACGAAATGAAAAATATTTTGAAAACATTAAAAAAATCAAAATACAAAAAAAAAAAAAAAAAATAATAATAAATAAAAGAATAAATAAAATAAAAAAAAGAAAACATATAAAATTGTTTAATAAATTTAATATTTTTTGCAATAAATATTTGAAAGTTTTAAAATGTTATTCTATTTTATTTTTATACAATGGCGCAAATTCAATTAACATTTGAATCGATTCTATTAACATCTTGTTAAATTTTTAGTAAAATTCCTATTGTAACTTATTTTGTTTTGATTACAAATTAATTGAAATTTATATAAAAATCAATTATTTTCCATTAATTAATATTATGATTTCAATGAATGGAACAAAATCAAACAAAATTTTAATTGATGTAAGGAATTTTGTAATTGTAATTTTTTTCTGTGTTTATTTTATTATCTACTTAAAACAAAATGTCAATAAATATTTACTGAAAAACAAGTAAAATTCAATTATTTAAAACATTTTCCAATCTCAAAAGGATAAATAAATGCTCAACCACAGTTTTTTATCACTTCTGAACATCTTTAGATACTAAAGCTCTAAGCTTACCAATAGAGTCATTGCTAATAGCATTCCACTGCTTTTCCTATTGCACCGAAAGTTCTTTGCTATTTCGGAATGTTATATTGTCGATATTAAGTTTTGAAATCATCGACATAACATTTGTTTATTTTTCTTCCAGTCAAGGATTTACAATCCTCACACCATGTTTGACATTAGGGTTTTTTAAAATCACTTTCGAATAATCGAACAATCGACTTTTTGGTTTGAAAATTTTCTAGATAGATTGTTTGTTATTTCTATTTTTTAAGTTTTTATAAGAGAAAAAATAAAACAATATATGGGCTCACATAGCCCGTGTATTGTTTTGTTGATCTCTGCTTTGCCTTTTGAGAATATTACAAATTAATGAAAAAAAAAAAATCTTTTCAAATTGACAAAGGTTTTAGAGGAAACCGTTGCCCAAACGGCCTTTGGTTTTATTTTACACATTTTCACATTGAGATTTATTTTACAAACATTAAAAAGTTCTATAGTCCAGAACAAAAACTTATTTTTTTGCTGTTATTTTTGGGAATAAAGAAACCTAAAAATTATTATTTGTTTTTTTTTTTTTTTTAAGTTTCAGATTAATATAACTTTTTATCAGATAGACTTGTTTGATTCTTATAGTAATATTATTTGCAATTTTGTAGGAAATCTATCCAATATTTTCGAAAAATATTAGGACCCAAATTAAGTCACCCAAAATTAAAAAACTCTGAAAAACCAAGGACAAAAATTCGAGCAAAATTTTCTGCGACTTAAATATCTCTTAAACTAAAAGATATAACTAACACATTTAATAAAGAATTTTTGGTGAATTAAAAAAAAAATTGCATACCCGAGGTGACCAAATTTGGACGGCCTTGAATGAACTTGATTGTCAAGATATTTTATAAGTTGTCAAGTTACAAGTTAAAATGTATTTTGTTAAGCTGAAAACAATTTGTTCTTACCCAGCAAAAACTTTTTGGTTTTCGGTAATAACAACTACTTATTAAAGTAGTTTCTTGGTAATGAGGCGTCATTATTATTTACCTACTCTGTATTACATTAATAAGTACTCAATAGTATAATAGCACAGTAATACTGCAATCACGTGGATGAGTTGGCTAGAGCCAACGCCGGATTAACAACCAGAAGGTTGTTGGTTCAACCACATTCTGAAGCTGTTAGTTTTTTATAACAAAATGTCTAAAAAGATATTTTAAATTAAATAGAATTGTTGTCGTTTAGGATGCTATGTGCGAGTTGGTGTACTGAGTAAGACGTTAGTCAGTAAAAACGAATGGTTAGTGTGTGTCCAAGTTCGAGTCTCACTGACGGCAAAATTTTATTTGTTTTTTTTATTTTTGTTTTAGTTTAGGTACACATTTTTGATAACCCCTAGAGTCAAAAAATAACTATATGAATTTGTGGACAAGTCGAACAAAAATAACTAGTTATTCAGGCAAAAAATAAGTAGTTTATTTTTGTTTCCAATTATACCTGCTAGCTTACCAGGAAAGCAAAGTTTTGCTGGATATATAATAGGTTGAATGAAATTTGAAGCTTTGATGAAGAATTTTTTTTTTTTTTGGTAATGATAAGAATATTTTTACATTTTGCAGAATAGACTGCTTTATTACCCCAATGAAATTGAAACTTGTACAGAACTACATTGCATGAGAGATACGAATCGTTTTACAAAAGAGGACTGTTTTAAATTTAAACAAATATGTTATACATCGACCATTATTTCCCCGAGATTTATTTGAAAACTTTCAAAACACATTTGTTTATACGATGTAATGATTTTTTTTAATGTTGTGAATAAATATTCAAAATTAATATTAATGTATATTGAAATATTCGTATTAAGTTAATATAAAGAAGCTGTGCCATATGTTTTATTTATTTTTTGAAATGATATTTGCAAAAATCTAATATCGCATTTATTAATATTTTTCTAGGGCTTTATCTCTATTTTAACGATGTATTTATATAAATACTTTCATATAGGTTTCTTCTAAAAAATAAAGGATTTTTAGGTGAAGTCGATTGTGAAGATTTTTTCGAAATCAAACTTGTTTTTCAGGACTGTAAGCTTAGATCACAACTCGAATCTGGCAACCCTACACCTGACCCATTAGGAATCTGGGCTCCTCCAAAACAGCTCTGACCGTGTGAAATTCTCTTTAGATATCTCCAACTGTTCACAACTTACAGAATTAGAATTATTTCCCAATAAAATATTTTGGAACCACTGAGAACTGTAGATGTTATCACTATTAACTGTTCGACAATATTTTATAGACATTTTGCTCTGATAAAACAAAATTAAAAATATTCTTCAAACAAAATTGTTTCTTTAGGGGAAAATTTTGCTAGATATGTGCGAATTTCCCAGCAATACAAACGCTTCGGTCCACACAATTGACCTGACAAAAATATGCCTGCATACAAAAATATATATTTTTTTACTTGCCAGAATTATTTCCGGATCAGAACCCATTTGAAAATATTTGAAGATTGTTAATCCGTTAGATTTATCCTGAAAATCCAACATATGATAGAACTTTTATCCAAAATAACCAATAAGTGATGCATGGAGGTTCTTAAGGAAGAAAATTATGACAACACTATCGAAGTGGACGCCGGTGATAATTTTTCCAATATTTAAAAATATAACTGTACATATTTATTATTAATTTATATTCTTTATATATGTTGCTCTTTCGGTTTCCAAAAATTTTAAGTTTTTAGTTAATATGCCGTTTACACCAGACAAAAATTAGTAGTTTTTGGCCTTAATCGGTTTTTGATTGAAACAATTTTCTAGTTTTTCCATACAAATCAAAAACCATTTTCAACTAGTTTTCATGGAAAACTACATATAAACTGCTAAAGTAATTATGTATTTACGAAACATCCTGTTCAACTAATTTCACAGCAGCAAGCTCTTATATAGAAGACAAAATAAAAATGTTTGTTATTTTTTTAAGGATTTTATTTGTTTCTTATATCGCATTTACACCAAACAAATGCTATTGGGTTTTTGTGAAAACCGAATTTTAAAATTCAGGTCGTTTATATACCTCTTTTTCTCCCTTTACGGTTTTTGTTGACATATATATTTTTTCATATATATGTTTATTAAATCGAATTTGGTGTAATTTTGATATTAAACACGTTTTTAATAATATTTTAAAAATAATTCATGCACAAAATTTATGAAACAGATAGAATAATTAAAGAAATTTGACAATTTAATTTTGTTTATTACATATGAAAGCATACTGCTCTGAAATCAACTGAACAGGCTGTATCATATAAAATTATTTTAGTAGTTTTTATATGGTTTTCAATAAAAACTAGTTCAAAATGGTTTTTGATTTGTATGGAAAAACTAAAGAAATTTATGTAGTTTTGCAATCAAAAACCAATTGAGGCCAAAAACTATTAGTTTTTGTTCGGCGTAAACGGCATATTAAATTTTTTTACATAAAAATTAAAAGCAAACACAAATTAAATAAAAAGCAGTCAAGAAATCAAGACATCAACAAAAACTATATAGGGAAGGAAACAGATATATAAACGAATTGGTTTTTGAAATTTTGTTCTCACAAAAACCAATTAGTTTTATTTTGGTGTAAACGTGGTATAAGTGTCTTTGTAGTTATGAAACACTGCTAATAAATAATCTTCACCTTAAAATAAATAGTAAAATTTAAAGTAGAAAAAAAAATCATAGAAATATTTCAAAAAAAATTGCTTTTACATATTGCCATTTCTCATTACTGTACGACTTTTATGTCTACAGAAATCCGCAGTAATAGAGGGTGTATTTATAGTTTTGCAACGAAGTGTACTATATACAAAATATTTAGGGAGCAAAAAATAAATGTCAAATTTAAATATCATCTCAGTTCCAAATGTTTTGAAAGATATTTTATGTTTTTTTTTTAAAGTAGCATGATTCATATGAATTGATATTGGGTTTAGAAATAATATTATATTTAAACGATTTCATTTTTATGTACTTCAAACAATTTGTCAAACGGATTCGTGGATGCAAATTTCGATCCATCTTCACCAAAGTCTCCTCAACACTTTCTGAATTTATTTCTAATAGTTTATCACATAAATGTCATAAATTTTAAACGGGAAAACAAATTTGAATCCTATTTAAATTGCTGAAGCAATATTATTGTTAAGTTGGTGTAAGTTTTGAGGATTCCAAATCCGTCTGTTTTGATGAAACGTTCAATATATAAAATCCGTAAAATTTCGAAAAAAAAATATATATGAGCGATTTCCCATTTTAAAATAACTGAAAACAAAATCCATAGAATACAATTAGAAGTTTATGTGAGTGGCACTCCCCAGCAAAAACTTTTCGTTCCTGGTAAGCTAGTGGGAATAATTGGAAACAAGAATAAACTACTTATTTTTTGCCTGAATAAGTTATTTTTGTTCGACTTGCCCTCAAATTCATGTAGTTATTTTTTGACTCTAGGGGTACTCAAAAATATGTACCTAAACGAAAACAAAAATAAAAAAAAAACAAAAAAATTTTGCCGTCAGTGAGACTCGAACTTGGACACAACACTAACCATTCGATTTTACTGAGTAACGTCTTACTCAGTACACCATCTCGCACATAGCATGCTAAGCGACAAAAACTCTATTTAGTTTAAAATACCTTTTTAGACATTTTGTTATAAAAAACTAACGGCTTCAGAATGGGGTTGAACCAACAACCTTCTGGTTGTTAATCCGGCTCTCTAGCCAACTCATCCACGTGATTGCAGTATTGCTGTGCTATTATACTATTGAGTACTTATTAATGTAATACGGAGTAGGCAAATAATAATGACGCCTCATTACCAAGAAACTACTTTAATAAGTAGTTGTTATTACCGAAAACCAAAAAGTTTTTGCTGGGTTCGAACTAAATTTTCATAAAAATTACTCATTTTTTTCCAAAACACAAAAACAAAATATATGTGACTGCATGTATTTTGTTGTTGCATGGAGTGTTGTCGGAAAAAATCGCTAAAATCGCTAAAAAAAAATCGCCAAATTTAAATTTTATTTGGTTTTTTAAAGAAAAAATAAAAAGTTTTAGTGTCGTATAATTTTTAGTGATTTAACATTTCGTTATACGAAAACACATAACATTTTATAAAATGCATTTTTTTCACATACATACATACATACATACATGCATATATCTCCATTTTAGTATAAAAACTTTAAAAATTTATTGACATTTATTTAAGAAAATAAATCTATATAATAGGGCATTCAGACCGACGCGAAATTACGTACTTTTGTGATTTCGGCCGAAATCAAGTTGAAATTACGTAATCTCCCATACATTTTAACACTTGCGAAATTACATAATTTTGTGTAATTTCGGCGAAATTACGATGCCCATTTCCGTGCAACTCTGTACATGGTTGGAAAATATACCTTTTTTCGACTATGTACTGCATGTTTCAACCGTGAGAAGAAAAAAAATAAACAATTCACAGCTGATCTTAAATTTAAACAAAAATCTTAAAATTAATTATTAAAGTGATTTTGCAAAATGAAACCTATCCTTTTTACATTTTTAATTGTTACAAATTAATAATTTCCAATTTAGTAAGTAATTGTTTCTTATTTGTTTCCATTTCAAAATACTTTATTTACCCCTAAAACAATTTAAAATGTAAAGAATAAGTATCAGCTGTTCACGAAATTACATCAAATGTCATCTAGCCAGTATGAACACTCTAGATTTCATTCGTAATTTCGGTATGAAATTTCGTAATTTCGCGCCGGCCTGAACAAGGCTTAACAACATTTGTTCTTTTATACTATGTTTCCATTGAGTTTAAAGCAATTAGTTTTGAGCAAAACACCTAAAAGTGTTTCCACTGTCTTCACTTCTTTTTGCATTGTCGAATTTTCTGGCGAAACCCTGACAATCAATCTCAATCTGTGTTGGTGTTAAATTTATAAATTAAGGCCTTTCGTTTTGTTAGATAGGCAAATACTAAAAATAGTCGATTGCTAGTAAATATACGTAATCGTATTTCTCCACAAATATCTATTTTTTAAAATTAGCCAAATAAATGGCCAAAAAATTCGTCAAGTCGCCAAACGGAAAATTTAATTGCCAAAAGTAATTAAAAAGCCCTGGTTTCATGAATTGCGTTTTTGACAATTGAATTTGTTTTTTTTTTTCTTTCATCTAAATATCTACTTATTAATCTATGACAAAAATTTTTAAAATTTGTTTACCTTATATGACATTTACATCAAACGAAAACTAATAGTTTTTGGCTTCATTCGGTTTTTGAATGAAAATCTATTTTAATTTCTTTGTGTTTTCCTTACGAATCAAAAACCATTTTCCAATTAAAAACTATCAAATGGGGTGGAGTTCTTGCTCCGCCGGTAGCCAATAACCGGTACACAAAACAAACAAAAAAAAAAAAAAAAAAAAAAATACCAGCTGAAAAAGTATAAAAAAAAAGATTATAAAAAAAATTACATTTTGTATGGGGACCCGAAATGAGCTATGGTTTACACTTTTGTAGGGGGAGTCGTCTATCTTACTGGATTTCGTTCCTCTTCCGGTAGATGTTATTCCGGGAAAAGATGGCCCTCCCACGAGGTTACAAGATAACCCTTACCATGGTAACTTACATGCAATTTCGTTACCCCTAAAGCTACCCTATCTCATCCTACACTACACGTTCCAATCACTTACCTTACTATTTTGTTTACCACATATTTAAAATGTAAAACTCATTTTATTTTCAAAAAAATCGTTATAAATTTTGCTTTTATTTATATCAATAAAATGGAAAGATAAAGCAAGCGGATCATTATTCACAACAAATAATGAAGAAAATTTAAGCAAAATAATTAGAAATTCAAAGCAAATGTTATTTTACAAACGAAAGCAAAATTATACAAAATTGGTATTAAATTAAGAAAAAAAAAAAAGGTAAGTATATTGAAAAAAATTATTTAAATAAAAAAAATTAAGCGAAATATATATCAAAATAAAAAAAAAAATAAATTCTCTTTAGCATGCCTAAGTAGTCAGCTTCTCATAACTATTGGGAACCTTCTGGCCGCCATCTTACTTCGCCATCGATGTTCAGGTACGGGTAAGTTGGATTTATTTTATACCAAAAAAAAAAAAAAAAAAAAAATCACATATAATTTTATATGTTATTTATCTATTCTTTTTGTTTTTTTTTTATTTTTTTTTTCTTTTATTTCCTTTACATCAACTATAAAAAGGTTTCCTAGGGCTTTCCAATCTACCTCTCAAACAAACTACGACTACTATGGACCTAAAAGGAGCTCTCTTTAGCCAATTTGCTAAGGGACTGGAAAAAAAAGGTAAATTGAAACCTATTTTTTTTATAATTGAGTTTTTTTTATATAATATCTTTTTTTATATATATGTGTTTTTTAATTTTTCCTTTTCTTTTTTATTTCAAGTTTCGTCCGTCAATAGTTGTCCGAGTCTGGCGATACCTGGCCTCGATTGCTTCGGGGGATGCTTTTCCTTTTAGATTTTAGGCTTTATATAAAAAAAATTTTAAATACTTCTTTAGTTTAAGTTTTCTTTAATAAAGTTTTAGCTTTTTTTTATTTTTATTTTTAGCTTTTTAGTTTTAGCACTTTTTTTTTAAACTAGTTCTTAAGTTTTAACTATTTATAGTTTCAAGTTTTATTAGATAGTTTTTTCCTTTAATTTTCACATGTATTTTGCCACATTTATTTATTTCTTTTATTTTAGTTTTATGTTAAATATTTATAGTTTAGGTTTGTACATTTCTAAACCTTTTTTTTTTATATATAGACATATATAATAAATCTTACAAAAAAATTGAAATTTTGCTCGTTTTTTTTTCTGCCACGTGCCACACCTGTTGTCCAAACCAAAAAGGAAGAGCTTTCTCTAGGGACCCTAACATTACACTTCGCCTTCGCCACAAAATGTCTTCCCTAGCGCCATAATTAAAAACTTTCAGCAATTTAGTTATCATTATTTACAAATTTTTCTTTCTTTCCCTTGTTTATTCTTGTTTTTTTTTCTTTTCTCCCAGCTGTCAAAAAAAATTTGCGTTGCCAATCGTTGGTTTTACCCTTACATGGTGCACACGACATTTTGAAAAACTAAATTTAAAAAACCAAATCGTTTACATAACTTTTTGCTCTCGATGTGGTTTTTGTTGATGTATTTCCTTTTTCGCCTTTAAAATTTAGTTTAATTTTGTTATTAAAAACATTTTTAACAACATTTTAAAAATAATTTACACACAAATTTTATAAAACAAATGAAATAATTCAAGAAATTTGAAAATTTTCTGTTTTTCGTTATATACAAAAGCTTTCTGAAAACAATGAAACAGGCTGTATCATAAATATTTATTTTAGTAGTTTTTATTTGGTTTTCGACAAAAACTAGACGAAAATGGTTTTTGATTTGTATGAAAAAAACTAAAGAAATTTATGTAGTTTTTCAATCAATCAACCGACTGAAGCCAAAAACTATTAGTTTTTGTTTGGTGTAAATGACATATTATTAACAACTTTTTTTAAAAAGCATATTAGTACAAAATCCAAATAAAATACAAGTGAATTAAAAAGCTGTGTAGGATTGTTTGTGTCAACGAAAACCACATTGAGACAAAAGCTGTTATGTAAACGATGTAAATTTTAGTTTTTGGTTTTTAAAGAAACCAATATTTTTTTTTTTTTGTTTGGTGTAAATGGCATATAAAAACAATTTTATAAAAAAATGTTTCTAAAGTGTTTTTTCTTTTTGTCCAATTCAATTGGTACAATTAATAAAACACACAAGATACAAAGAGTAACTCAATCATGAAATGAAATTCATCCAAGTAATCACTAAATCATTCCACTTTTAATCACGAAATTAATAAATCTTCTATCTAAAATCCATTTTCTATTTTTGTTTAAATTTATTTATACAACTTTATTTTGGAAAAACATTTATGATAAATTGTTACACTAAGTGAAAACATTTATTAAAGACAAATTTTCTAAACAACACCTATTTTTCTTCTTCTTCTTCTTTTTTATATTTATATACATTTCCTCATATTCTCTTGTGTTGTTCATATAAAATAAAGAAAATTTAGAGCTATAAATTAGAAAATTATACTAAAACATATTTTAACATATATACTAGTAGATAAAGTAACCGTCTTTTATTTTAGTTCTTTACAGTTCTTTACAGTCGAGTAGAGAGACAAATGGTTAACGTCGCTTCAGCCATACTCCAAGGTACAAAAATTTCCAAAAACATTAAGATAATTTTAATTAGCACCTTTATTTCTGAAAAATTTATAATTGTTTTTACTTTTTATTTCTTATTTTGTAGTTTTAGCTTTTTCATTTGTTTTTGAAGTAAGTTATACTTGTTCTTGTGTTTTGTTTTAACTTTTCAGTCACTGAAAGTTTCTTTAATGATGGAGAGTAAAGTAAAAAGAGGAGTTATTTTTTAGGAACAAATTAGTTACACTGACACTATAACTAAATTTTAAAAATTAACTTTTAAGCTAAATCATATTAGCCTATTTCTATCTATACCCAGCAAAAACTATTTGGTTTTCGGTAATAACAACTACTTATTAAAGTAGTTTCTTGGTAATGAGCCGTCATTATTATTTACCTACTCTGTATTACATTAATAAGTACTCAATAGTATAATAGCGTAGTAAAACTGCAATCATGTAGATGAGTTGGCTAGAGCGTCGGAATAACAACCAGAAGGTTGTTGGTTCAACCCCATTCTGAAGCTGTTAGTTTTTTATAACAAAATGTCTAAAAAGATATTTTAAACTAAATAGAGTTTTTGTCGCTTATGATGCGAGATGGTGTACTGAGTAAGACGTCAGTCAGTAAAAACGAATGGTTAGTGTGTGTCCAAGTTCGAGTCTCACTGACGGCAAAATTTGTTTGTTCTTTTATTTTTGTTTTCGTTTAGGTACATATTTTTGAGTACCCCTAGAGTCAAAAAATAACTACATGAATTTGTGGACAAGTCGAACAAAAATAACTAGTTATTCAGGCAAAAAATAAGTAGTTTATTTTTATTTCCAATTATACCTGCTAGCTTACCAGGAAAGCAAAGTTTTTGTTGGGTATTATTTTAAAATTAAAAAAAATAAATAAAATAACTCTAATTTTCAAAACTCCCTGTTCCCTAAAAAAAACACTATTATGTAAAAATGTTTTTTTGTAAACAGCAACCTTCGAAACAAAACCTTCCAACTAATGTAATCATTTTTATGTGTCACTAAATGTCAGAATTTATCGAAAAATTATCATTTAAAACATATTGTTAATGGCAACTGATATCTATTTAATTGATTTTTCATGCCATACTCATATTATACATTTATTTATACATACATACATACATACATACATACATACATATTCCTAGTTTCATATAACCTACAACATACCACATTGTATCGCCTGGTCCCAATTTGTTTTTGATCTTTTATATCTTCATTATTTGTAGGTTTATTAAAGGGATTATTAGCATAAAAATGTGACATTTAAAATGAGTGAAGTAAATCATTAAGAAGTATGGCTACAAAAGGTGTTAGTTAGCGCAAAATAATACTTGATACTTTATGTGGAAGATACTAGTGGAAAACTTATTCAAATTATTAATTTAAAATACATTTTTGAGACAAAATGTGTATGAAAATATTGTTTTGAAAGATAAATTAAAAAATTGTTTGTGAATACGGGTGATGGATTTTACTACATTTTTTTAAATAATAAAAATATAATATTTTTTGTTTGCTCATCTCTTTCTCAAGAGGGACACAATACAGCAGAATGATAAAAAACTCTTACGATTTACTCTCTTTACTAGAAAATACTCTGAATAAGTCTGATAAATCCCTGATATTAAGAGGACATTATTCGACAAATAATATTATGTTCACACACATTAGTTTTTGACTTGTATTTTTTTAAAAAGCACACTGTGTTCACATATCATTTTATTATGTTTTTCCTTTTGCCAAAATATTTTCACAAATTTTTTTATTTAAATAAAAATTTCATACACAAACACTTTTTAATTAAAAAAAAAGAAAATTTAAAATTTATCAACAAATGTAAATTTCATTCATAATTTTTAATTGTTTGTTTTTAATTTATTATCAAAATTGAAAATTGAATTTAAAGATTGTGATAGGAACAGAATTGCAACGCACAGTGGGGCAGAATCGAATTTTTTTGGAAATAAATCTGTAACTTCTGATAGGCCGGTTGGATTTTCATGAAATTTGGTATAGGCATAGCAGAGGAGCGTACAATGTTATATTTGGAAGGTGGACACAACAATCCCCCCAGGGGTGGAGCTGAAGGGGCTCAAAGTTAGGTACCTTTGACATAAAAAATTTTTAATCGCTTGCAAAATTTTTGTTTCTCGTCCGATTTCAAATATTTTTATATACTGTTTTAGGCCCTGATAAGACCTATAAAAATCTTTTTGTAAAAGATCGGAAATTATATATGCTAAAGGATAAGCTTAATTTGAAATACATATTTTTAAAATTTCTTTCGTTATTTAGAAATAAACTAAACAAAAGGCCCAATTTGGGGTTTTTGGAGAAAATACAAATTTTTTAATTGTAATAACATATTTGTTTATAAAGATATCTTAATAAAATTTTCAGGAAATGTGGATCTTATTAATATAAATAAAAGCGCGTTAAGCAAATTTCAATCAGAGGTAGGGTTTTCCTGAATTCCCAAATAAACTAACCAAAATTCCCAAAAATGAGATTTTATACATTTTTGGCTATAGAATCCACAATTTTCGAAGTGCCGTAGATTTTGATTTAAAACTTTTAACAACATATTTAACATGCTTAAAATATATTCCGCTTGTCGGTTCGTGCTTTGAGATTTGAGAAAATATGGTCTAAAATCAAAACTTTCATATAAAATGGGTCGAATTCGGGAGGGTATATACCATGACCAATTGAGTTATTGGGCTTGTTTTTTATCTTAAAGTCATCTCTGTGAAGTTACCTTTCAGAAAAGTGCAAAATTATTATATGTTGCTAAAGAAAATTTTATTTTAGATAAAAAAGAGTGTAGATACTCTTTCGGCTGAAAAACACAAAAAGTCGTCTTTTTTGCAATTTTCAAATTCAAGTCATGTATTTTTGGACTCGGTAAAGATATGGACTTCAAATTTTTTTATTCCATAGATAATTTTGTTCTTTAACTAGTTAAGAAAAAAACTAATAAAATCGGTCGGAAATACTAGGATATATATGAAAAAATCTGGACCAAGAACATGCAAAATTATGGTGCTTAAAAATTCAATTACGCAAATAACTCGAAAACTATAAGAGATAAATAGGACATGTAAGCATGTTTTTTATAGGTCTTATCAGGGCCTACAACAATGTATATAAATATTTGAAATCGAACGAGAAACAAAAATTTGGCAAGTGATTAAAAATTTTTTATGTCAGAGGTACCTAAATTTGAGCCCCCTTAGCTCTGCCCCTGGGGGGATTGTTGTGTCATCTTTCCAAAAATAACATTGTACACTTCTCTGCTACGCCTGTACCAAATTTCCTGAAAATCCAACCGGCCGATCAGAAGTTACAGATTTATTTCCAAAAACTTTCGATTCTGCCCCACTGTGCAACGTACTGCGACCATACTTGCGTTATATTTGCGTTCGTTTTACCCGGAATTGCGACGTACACGTACATTTTTGTTTGAAATGAATTATTGGAAAACTAAACAAATTGTGTAATTTTATTTATTTATTTTGTTTGAATTTTTTTTAAAATAATAAAAAGTTTAAATTCAAAAATATTTTCATTAGTTCCAGTACTTATCAAGTTTACACACACACACACACATATATATATATATATATATAAATATAGGGACCACCAGTACTAGTTTTAACACTTTATATCAGGGGTGCACTTTCTCATTAGTATCATTTTGACATGATTTTGCTACTATTTGACAGGTCAAAGATTAATCCCAAAAATCCATTTCTTTTTTTGGTTTATTTTATCCAAGAAAAATAAATTACATATAAATTCCTTCAATATATTTTTTTCTTTTTAGCATTTTTTAATAAATCTACCCAAGAAAAAATGAATTTGTTCCAGAACGCATGAGAATTACCTGTACTTGTTCTTCTCTGGCGATACGACCAATGATTTCTGTTTGAAATTGTCACCTTCAGAACTAGTTCTGTAAGAGGGCTATCTAGACAGCAGTGTTGACGTTTTGGTTATTTTTAACCAAAATTAGTTACTACATTTTCCAATGTGGAGATGATGGCTTTTTTTCCATTTTATTTATTTATTTATTTATTTTTTTTTTTAACCATAATTTTATTTGTTAATCTTACCAACAATAAAAAGAGAATGCGCTAAAAATTCACATAAATTTAAAAAATAATTGTTCCTATAACTTCACATTTCAATTTGAACTGACAATTAAGAAAACAATTTAAATCAATAGAAAATTTAAGGATTTTCTAATATTCAATCAAAAAGTGAAATGGATTGGGATATTTTTGTGAAAAAGTTCTAACGATGAAACAAAGAATCTAAATACTTGTAATTGCAAAATAAATTAATATTAAAAAAGAAATGTATATTCGGTGAAGTCATAGATATCCTACACTATTGTACGAGTATATGTGCCTTAAAGTAATACACACTTGAGAGAGAGCATTATATGGGTGTCATGGTTAATTTTATTTGAGCCAAATTTTATTAATATATTAATGTGGGATTTAAGAAATTTTAAGTGATATTCGGAAGAAGAACCCATATAGAAGCTACAATCTTAAAGCGATCCTTTTGAAACTAAATGCCATATTTTTTTTTCGAATTTTTTAGGATTAATCATGTTTTAACATAATTAAATAATAATAAAATTTAAAAAATAACTACAATAAACGTGTTCTATAAGTCTCGATGTATTTTCAATTGTACCACAATTTTTAAATTAACTTATTAAAATTTAATAAAAATGATTGCTTTTGTACATAAACGATTGATATGTAATCTTTATCGCTAAACTTCCCAATTAAATATCTTTTACTTTACCAAATGAGATTAACCAAGTCCCTATAAAAAGTAACTCTTGTTTGATTTCTTTTTCTGTAAACACATTATTGAAAATGTGAACTTTATATTCTCTTACTGCTCGATCCAGCTGCTTTGCTTTCGACATCATATTATATTTAATTTTATATACCAACCCTTTACAAAATTGGATCAGGGATCACATCTTGATAAACATTGTTCTAAACAGTTAAATTTTAAATACTTTTTCTCCTAAAGACTAACTAAAGTTTATGATTAATACGCAAAGTATTTAAAACCTGAATAGATATATTAAGATTATATTAATTTTTATATAATAACTTTGAATTTTTCAAATTTGGTTAGTTTTTTGCTAAACTGGTTATTTTTTTAATATTTGGGTTAGAAAAATTTTTTTGCCATGGTAACACTGTTAACCAATACCCATTCTATGGAACAGTTCTAAAACAAATTCTTTTATCAATGATCTTTGTTCGAAATTGTCACATTCAGAACTAGTTCTATATAAGCGTTAGCGAATGGTTTTAGAATTTTTTTGTTTTTGATTTTATTTTTTATTCTAATGAGTAATTTCAATTTTTAAACCAATTTAATTTTGTTAAACTCTTTTGCTTTTGAAGCTTTTGCATTTTTCTTTTTAATTCTAGAAAATCATTTGGGAACCAGCAATTTGTTCAGAAAAGTGTTGTAGGTTGTCATATAAAATTATTTCTTAAGCACTGCTTCCTAAAAACATTCATTAAAACTAATTTAGAATCAGAATAAGTTTCTACTACATAAGTGCCAGAATTTGTTGCGACGCCACTAGTTTAAAGGATGTTATTGCCAGAAAAAAAATTAACTTCCAATCTTAAAAGCAACAGCTTCCTATACGCATTACATTGTAGCCTTATTCCCCACTCCTAGAATTACTTATTAGTACTTATATAAGTAGTTTTTATTAAACATGAAAGCAATTTGATTTTTCATAACTCAGTTGTCTAGAGCGTCTAATTAGAAAATAACTATTTAAAAGTCAAGGAGGGTTCATTAACTCCCCACTGAGAAAAATAGTTTTTTAAATAAATAAGATTTATTTATATCCCTATATGAAAACCACTTATTAACGCAAGAAAATACAAGTTGATTGGCCTGTAGCTAGTAAGACGGCACACTGACAAACACAAGGTGTATTGTGATAGGTGGATTCAAATCTCAAATGATTTTTTCTTGTGCGTAAAAAAAATCAGCATCCAAAACAAATAAAAACTGCTGAACTTTTGGATAAAATTCATCAGTTATAACACCAAAAATAGTAGGAAGCGGTTCATGTTGTCTTCGCTTACTAAAAAAGTTATTTAGTAAGCGAAGTTTTTGCTGGAACTAAAGAATCTGAAGTGGTTCGAGATTTCAAAAGTTCTAGAACTAATCATTTTAGAACAAATTCCAAAATTTTTCTTGGATACGGGAAAGTGTTACATTTTTCGAAACGAAAAAAAAAATTAACAAATAAATTATAATTAAAATTTCAATAAAATAAAATGTAGTTTAAAAACAAAATAGAATATTCTAAAAAAAAGATGAAAATATTTCTAGCAAGTTTCATTATTAACATTTTTTTTGTTTTCTTAAAGCCGTTCATAGACACATACTGCAGAGGGATACGTGTGTGCTTGAAGATTTTTCTATACTTTCTTCAAACAAAATTTTATTTCTTTAAACAAAGGCTTTAGCAACAAAAAAATAAAACTAAAATTTTCATAAAAATTTTCATACAAATTTTCATGAAAAAAAAAACATAGAAATTCCTTCGGAAAAATTGTCTCAAGTATGAATTCACTAAATGAAAACGATTTTGATTTTTCATACTGCGTTGTTTGTGTGACGCACATATTCTCAAGTTCTTTCAATTTTACTAATACATAATTATTACAGGAACTTATGCAGTATGTATCTATGGGGTGCGTAAGCTAGAATAAGTTTCGAAGAATCTTAAAGTTTTATGTCAGTTGTAATTTTTTTAATATATATGAAAAATTTTTAAATAGATTTGTCTTCCTGTAAGGTATCATTGCGTTTTATGTTTTCTGTAGAAAATAAAATTTGTTATGCTTTTATGTGATAATCAAAAATTAAAAAAAAAAAAAAAAATTATGAAAGCAAATAAATAAATAAAAATTCAACTGAAAAATTTAATAATACAACTAAAGAGGACAAACAAAATAAAAGAACCAAAAATATCCAATGCGGTCGTAAAAGGTTTTGAAGAACTGATAAATTTATGACGAACTTTACAATATACATGTATGTATGTTACCTTACATATATATAGGCTACTGAGGCATAGATTAATAAGTAGATATTTATGTGAGAGAAAAAAAAAACAACCTGATGCAATTGTCAAAAACCTACTTCATGCAATAACAAAATACATGCAGTTTTGTTTTTGTGTTATGAAAAAAAAAATATGTAATTTTTTTGAAAATTTATTTCGAAGTGCCTCTCACATAAACTTCTAGTTGTATTCTATGTACTAAGGCCTTTTAATTTTTGATTCTTTTTTCGACAAAATTTTATAGTTGTAAAAACTGATCGTATTATCTATTGAAAGTGAAATTGCACTCTGAATTATGTGTCAAACATACCGACTTTGTTGCTATTCTAATCTAATCTTATCATTTTAGAGAAATTTCAATCTGTCCGTTACATACAGACACATTACATAGTACATGTGCAATAATTTTACAATCTTCAAACAAATATGTACATATATACAAACGAAACCGAACATGAGCAAAAATATATCAACATTTCCTCTAGTTCCCACCAAACGAGTCTGTCTATTCGATACATTTTTGTCTTAAATTAATTCCAACTGTTGTGGTAACAATTTATTCCATTACTATTTGTTGTCACAATATCTAAAAATAGTTCAAAATATGCACTCTTAATCAGTAAATATGATCAGTGAATTGTGTTAAATGCTATAGTGACGCCAAGTCGCAAACTGCGTGTGTTAGCGAGTGTGACAAAGTTTCAAAACATCTAAAAGTACAAGATGACAAAAAAAAAAATCCAAAAGATAAAAAACAGCATTTACATAGTTTGTTTTACCATTATTGAGTATGTAACGTAATGTTAAAGTAATCAGCAGTTGTAAAATAACACGTAGGAAACAAACAACAAACTCATTCTCAATTGCAAACAAATTTGTGAGACAAAGGAAGATACTGTAACAGGTGAACAGGTATCGTAGAGAGAGATAAAAATGATTAATGTTGATACAGTTAGGTAAATTATTTTCGGTATTGTTGTAAATAAATGTAGTCCAAAGATACTTTCGTTTTTAATTGTCTACAGTTCGAGGATAGTTTTGAATTTTGAGCATATTGAGTTTTTGTTTGCAATTACGATGCTACGTTTAGTATTTATTACTTAAAAGTGACACACAAGGTATTAAAGCAATAGCTAAGTAAAATGTATTCAAAACTAGACTTGATTTTAAGGTTTTAGAACCCGACAAGAATCTATGTATATCGAATTATTAGAATTATAATATTAACATTTTACTTGTTTAACAATTTGGAGCGAACAATAATGAAAATTTTGAGAAATTGGTTAGTAAATCCACTTTGAATTTTAGTTATATATAATCAGAACCACTATGTATAGAATATTAATATTTAACTAGTTCTAAAAGAAGTCTAACCTTAAAAACATTACATATCTATATCGACAATTCCATGAAATAAGGTCATTTTTTAACTGGTGCCTTTCGATTTCCATAAAAATATTTATACACAAACACCCTTAAACTATTTATCGATCTCAGTTTTAATTTTCGTAAAATTGCGAAAAATCGTGATTTTTCACTTTCTCAAAAACCCAAAAAAAAAAAAAAAAAAATATTCAAAAGTATGCAACTTTAAATATCAATATCTCTGAGAAGGATTTGTGAATTTTAATGATTTAAGCGGAGTTTGATTTTTGCTTATATCGGCTTTAATGTGAACATTTAAACAAGAAAGAAAGATATAATCGGTCAAGCCCGACCATATGATACCTCACACTATTGTGCATCATAATTCGAGAATGGGTTTTATATTAGACATGTCAATTGTCTAATAAGTATAAAATAAAATCTACGAATCAGGAATATTACGTTAATACTAATATTTGGATGAATTTATTCACTTTAGGATGATTCCCGAAAATGGGCTTATATGGGAGCTATGGTAAATTATGAAGCGATTCTCATAAAATTTGTCACTATGATTTCTATTTATATAAAACTTATTTATATTGAATATAAACCTGATACTAACATTTGTATGTGATTTATGCACGTTAAATTGATTTTCGGAAGAGGATTTTATATGGGAGCTATGGTCAATTATGGATCGATCTTCATGAAATTTGGCACAAATATTGATACTTCCTTGCTATATTTAAGGCATTTATAATCGTTAAATCACTATTCCGGAAGGACATTTGTATGGACCGATCATAACCAGTTTCAATAGGCTTCGTCCTTGTGTCATGAAAGTCCTACGTGCCAAATTTCATTAAATTATCTTCGAAATTGCGGCCTGTACTTTGTGCACAAGGTTTACATGGACAGCCAGCCAGACGGACGGATGGACATCGTTAGATCGATTCATATATTGATTCTGAGTCATTTGGTATACTTTAAGGTGGATATTGGATGATTTTATCTGTGCGTTACAAACATCAGCACAAACGCATAATACCCCAACCGCCTATGGTGGTGTGCTGTATAATAACAAAGATTTTTTAAAAATGCATTTTAATGCAATTGCAATTTTAAATGCGTTTAAAATTTTAGATTTTTTTACATATATAAAATAAATATTTTAAAATTTTTGGGACGCCCAAAATCTACTGTGAATAATACAATTAAAAAAACATGTTCCAAATTCTTCATATAAAAATAATATTTGTTTTGTTATTATTATTACTGCTATTTTTTTAATATGTATAAAGGTTAACAAAGTATGCAACTTTAAATATTCATATCTATTAAAGTTATGGACGAATTTGTGGAATTTAAAAGGCACATAAAAGGCTATTATCTTCGTTCTGAATAATTCAGTTATCATCTCCAAAATATAATTTTCGTTTAAAAAATTTTTTGCAAAAATATAAATGCAATTTAAAGTTGCATTTCTTATAATTGTGAAATTATTTCATTTTAATTTTCTTTATGTATATTTTAAATTGTTTTATTTACTATAAATTGCCATTTTCATTAAAAACGTTTACTATTTTTAATAAATTTTAAAAAAAGAACCCAATAATTTTTTTTAAATAAAATATGTAAGCCTACTAATATTTTAAAAATAATATCACGAAAATAGAATTTTTATATGAAAAAATGTGAATAGATTTTAGATGAATCAAAATTCTGCATAGATGTGTACGTTTCAAAAAAAATAATTCTTATTTTCAAGGTAAAGATTCCATATTTTACAAAAAAGTGAAGAAAAATCAAAAGTTTTAAATATAAACATAGAAAAATGCAATTAAAAATGCTAGTATTAATATGCATTTTTAAAAAATCTTTCTAATTTTTTTAAATGTTCGCATTAAAGCCGACATAAGCAAAATTCAAACGTCTCTTAAAACATTAAAATTCACAAAATATTCACAAAAATATTTAAATATTATTTAAAAATATTTAAAGTTGCATACTTTTGATTTTTTTTTGTTTTTTTTTGGTTTTTGAGAAAGTAAAAAAGCGAAGTAAATATCCTTGTACTATTTGCGTGCAAAATTTTATGAAAATCTAAAGACTCTCGCTAAATTTTTGTCGTTCTTTCCAAAGCTCCCAGATAATGTAAAAAATTAAAATTCTTCTCACTTATAAAACTATCCGTCCAACAAATCCTAGCTAGAGCAAGATTTTGAAATTTCTATCAGGAAACAGAGATTTATTTTCTTTTTTTTAAGTTGGTTTTGTTTTTAAGAAGTTTGATTTCCTTATTCATTGTTGGCTCTGCAAATCCTATCGATAACGAATTTTGTATTTCTATTAAGGAACGCATTTACGCCGATTCTTTTTTAAGTTTATTAATTTAATACTTTTAGCATTACTATTATATGAAATCGTTATGGCTTCAAATCTTTTAATTACGATTATGCAGAGGATTCACATTTGTTTGTGCACATTTTTATTATTATGATATTTCCTGACATTGTTAGTATTATGCGTTATTTTTTACTATTTTTCTTATCCTTAACATTTTTGCCATCTAAGTATATGCAAATTTGAATATCCTTTAAAACCACTTAATATATCTAATAATTTGGCATTTAAGCCATATTCAGTTTTCTTATTTTTTTTTCTTTTTTTTTCACTTCTAAACGCTAAACGTATCAGTTTAACTAACCAGTTGTATAAAAAAATATTTTAAGCACTGCTTCTAACAAAAATACGCAACATAATTTATTTGATTTGCAATTTTATAATTATTCAATTTAGCATTTTTTTCCCTTCAAAATCATTTGCCTCTTCAACTGCTGTGTTGAACAGGTTTTAATGTGTTTAACCAACTATAGTTGGTATTATTATTTCGATTTTCCAAAGACTTCTTTTCTTTACCAAAAACAAATATTCTAATGATAATAAATGAATGCATTAAGCATTTATCAACAACTGATGATGGTTCTTAAGTCTATATAAATAAATTACACTGCATGATGTTACCAACCATCCAACCAACCAGTTGGCCAGTCAGTCAGTAAACTAACCAGCACCACCAACACCACCTCTTATAAAGCAACAACTATACTATTATTAAATACAAAGATGGACAAAGCAAGAGGTGCACACACATACTTATGTTTGGTTTGAAGACAAGAAAAATATGGTTAAAACAATTTGATATAAACTGAGATGAAAATACATCCATACACATACATACATATATACATACATACATACATGCATATATACATACATACAAGCATACATACATACATACATACATACATATATACATACATACATACATATACTTTTAAGTATTTGATCGTTCTTGTTGAGGTTGCAAAAGAATATGTTAATTTCAATTAAATTGTATGGGGGAAATGAAAATAATGTTTATAATCTTATAAATTTAATAAATCTTTTAATCGTTGGTCTAAATATTTTAACTGCATTGAAGTTAGAAACATTTTAAAAATATATTGTGAAACTTTTGACTTTACAGATAGGAATACTTTTAAAGGGACTAGCTAACCTGTTTTATTTTAAGTATCCGAAACTTTAATCCTTAAGAAATTTGAAATTGTTTAAGACTTCAAAACGATAAATTCTGCAACCAGACAAGTCGACAAATCTACATAATAACTAAATTTAAAATATTAAATTTAAGTTGTTGGATTTTTATCTTGACTTGGAGTGTTTTTTAACTGTATAATCTATACTCTGGCACCGATGTGGCTAATGTTGTTTGCATACACTAAAGTTCTCCAGCAGGAAACACTTTGAAAAACGATTCTGAGAACACCCCTTATATTCATGTTAATGTTAGAAATTGAAGAAGATGGTTATAAGATCAAATCGCCTGAAAATTTATTTTGTGGCTGATTGAGGTTCGAAATTCACCACAACTTTTGTCTTAAAAATACATAGAGCATTTTTGATTTGCAATCCAGCTAATTTTTTGTTCAACCGAAATAGGTTCTGATGCAAGTTATTGATTGGTCGTTGATTGGAACCACTTTTGCTCAAAAACTGTAAAATTTTGAACTTGGATAATTTCAGAGTTTTTACTTAGAAGCTTAATCTTCCAACCCGCAAAGACTTCATTTCCAGGAACAAAAAATTTATTACTTCTATACTTTATTACTTCTACAACTAACATTTTCGTTATGACAACTGAATTTTTAGCCAATCGAATTCGTTCGGTTCTGACTACTGTCTTATAAATCTGTTACTGAATAATTCGATTCTGATTACTAAATAATTTATTTACAAGTACAAAAATTATTGGTACTTGCAAATATAAACTTATCTGAAAAATTCGATTCTCAATATAGAATCATTCGATTGAAAAAATAAGTTTTCAAAATTTTATGTTTATTTCTGCAACTTTTTTACTTTTTAATAAAATAATACCAAAGTTTATAACAAATATCGTCACTTAAAATGCAAAAGTTAAATATTGGGTTTTTACTGGATTATAATATACTGATGTAAATTATATCTACAGAAAAGATTTCATATTTATTTAAAATGAGGTCAATATTAACAAAAATCAAAAGGCCGTAACATCAACTTCATAAAAGAAACAATCGTAAAATTTGTTCCAGTTAAGAAAAAATTAAGTTTGAATAGTATTTTATGTTTTATCTATTTTTGCTTTAAGTGAACGTTTAAAAAATGTTACTTAATTGCTTAATTTTAAAGCAAAAAAATTAAAAATTGTGGTTACTTCATTTTAGGTGCTGATATGATCAGAGGCATTATCAATGTTTGTTTTATTCAATCCAGAATCCCTCCAGTTTCCCAACAAAGGGACAGTTTTTCTTCTTTCCATGCATTATACAAAAATATGTTTTCAGTGAACCTTACGGTAAGTTAGTTGTTGAAAACCCAAATGGAAGTAAAAGTAAGTTCACCATGTTTGATATACTATTTAAAAGTTAAAAGAAACTATTGTTAGAACGAACATGTTTTTGTTAAGCAAATACCATATAATATTAAACTTACTTACGTTTTAGTAACTTTTTTTTCACTTTTGGCAAAATTATTTGTGGATACTCTAAGAATATATTTTTGGTACCAATCCTGTAGAGAAACATGCAGTCCTACTTTTGATAATTTTTTTTTTTTATAAAATTAAATTTGCCATCTCGTAACAAGCGCATGCATAGATATTTTTCTTTAAGTTTTTATATAATTTTTTCAATCAATTTTTTCTTGTTTTCTTTTTTTTATTTTCAACAAATAATAATTTATTTTATTTTGTTAGAATTGTCAAAAACAATTTACCAATATTCGATTAGAATTGCAAATTTTCTAAAGTTGAGATTTTCGAATTTGCTACTATGATTAAATTATTAACCTGGGTATTAAATTTCAATTGTTACACTGGTGCATATTCCTACAAACGCATTTGAAAAAACAATTTACCAATATTCGATTAGAATAGTAAATTTTTTCAAGTTGAGATTTTCGAATTTGCTACTAAAACTACAACCGAATTTTGAAAGTTACTATGATTAAATTATTAACCTGGGTATTAAATTTCAATTGTTACACTTGTGCATATTCCTATAAACGCATTTGAAATTTTTGTTTTCCTTTGAGGTATATTCGTTTCTCTTAACCAAAAATAATGTTGTGTTTAACAATAAATTGCTACATAACGGTATCTTGTTATGTAAAAATATTTGTTTCTTGCTTTTTTTGTTGTTTTCTTTAATTTAACAATCAGAACATATTGGTGATCATTTCAGTGGAATATTTCTATAAACGCGGTCGAGAAAAATTTGTTATTGCAATTTGTAATTGCAAAAAAAAAAAAAAAAAAAAAAAAAAAATTTTTAACAGTTCTAACCGTTTGTTTTACTTAAGGTAAGTTTCTGATGACAACATCTCTGTTTATTGGAAATGTTTTTGTTTTAATTGAGGAATTTCAACAGCTTAAAGGATGCGTAAGGAGTTATTCGAGGCTTTCCTAAGAAAGGGCAGAAATGCTGAGTGCGGAAACCAACAAAAAAATTAAAAAAATTAACAAAAGGACAAGTTAATAAAATAAAAGAAGAAGGCTACCAGCAATAAATAAAATTCTACACAAATAATAAATAAACTTGACCTTCCTGTCGCTTTCAAACATTTTGCGAACAGATGGTAACATAAAATGGAAGAAACCAAAATGTAATCCAATGTTAAAGCAGCATCATAAGGAAAATCGTTTAAAATTTACGCGCAAATATATGAAATTGACAGATAAGTGGAATAAAGTAATCTTTTCTGATAAAAAGAAATTCAGTTTGGACGTTTCCGGTTCAAATTCTTGCTATTGTTCTGATTTGAGGTCGAACGAAAATCGTATGTCGAAACGTAATTTCGGTGGAGGCAGTGTAATGGTTTGGGCCTTTTCTGCTGGAGGAAAATCAAAAATATGTTTTGTTCTAATTAAAATGAAGAGTGCAATTTATAATGAACTGTGGCAAGATGCTCTTCTCTCATTTATGAATGAAAAAATGGATGAAGATTGCACATTCCAACAGTATAACGCTGTAATCCATGACTAGAGCGAATCTAAATTGTGGTTTAATGAACATAGTATTCCACTGTTGGACTAGTCGGCTTGCAGTCCGAATTTAAATCCAATGGAGAATCTGTGGTTGTACATGGCCCGTAAAGCTTACGCAAGAAATGCACAGAATGAAACCATAATGGCAATAACGGAGTTAAAATTAAAAATTAAGCAAACCGGAGAAGAAATTGACTGTGATTTTTTTCAAAAATTAAAATGAAGAGTGCAATTTATAATGAACTATGGCAAGATGCTCTTCTCTCATTTATGAATGAAAAAATGGATGAAGATTGCACATTCCAACAGTATAACGCTGTAATCCATGACTAGAGCGAATCTAAATTGTGGTTTAATGAACATAGTATTCCACTGTTGGACTAGTCGGCTTGCAGTCCGAATTTAAATCCAATGGAGAATCTGTGGTTGTACATGGCCCGTAAAGCTTACGCAAGAAATGCACAGAATGAAACCATAATGGCAATAACGGAGTTAAAATTAAAAATTAAGCAAACCGGAGAAGAAATTGACTGTGATTTTTTTCAAAAATTAAAATGAAGAGTGCAATTTATAATGAACTATGGCAAGATGCTCTTCTCTCATTTATGAATGAAAAAATGGATGAAGATTGCACATTCCAACAGTATAACGCTGTAATCCATGACTAGAGCGAATCTAAATTGTGGTTTAATGAACATAGTATTCCACTGTTGGACTAGCCGGCTTGCAGTCCGAATTTAAATCCAATGGAGAATCTGTGGTTGTACATGGCCCGTAAAGCTTACGCAAGAAATGCACAGAATGAAACCATAATGGCAATAACGGAGTTAAAATTAAAAATTAAGCAAACCGGGGAAGAAATTGACTGTGATTTTTTTCAAAAATTAAAATGAAGAGTGCAATTTATAATGAACTATGGCAAGATGCTCTTCTCTCATTTATGAATGAAAAAATGGATGAAGATTGCACATTCCAACAGTATAACGCTGTAATCCATGACTAGAGCGAATCTAAATTGTGGTTTAATGAACATAGTATTCCACTGTTGGACTAGCCGGCTTGCAGTCCGAATTTAAATCCAATGGAGAATCTGTGGTTGTACATGGCCCGTAAAGCTTACGCAAGAAATGCACAGAATGAAACCATAATGGCAATAACGGAGTTAAAATTAAAAATTAAGCAAACCGGGGAAGAAATTGACTGTGATTTTTTTCAAAAATTAGTCGAATCAATGCTAGACCGAATTTTTTAAAGTTATCCAAAACAAAGGTTTATCGACACATTATTAATAATGCTAAATTGATTAATTAGTTTAAGTGCGTATATAGGAAAATGCCATAAAAAATGACTACTAAAATTGCGATGAAAAAAATATTTTTTTTTGTATATTTTAAGTTTTTTGTTATTATTATTTTTTTTTTTTAATGAAGTCTATAAATAATTTAAAAAATCAATTTGTAGCATTTTTGGTAAGTTGATTAAAAAAATTGATGTGCGTTTATGAGAATATGCACCAGTGTATTATAAAAAAAAGAAATAATTATAATAATAACAAGAATTTTCATTGCAAACATAAACATTCAGTAATAAATTGAAAAATTAATGCTTTTATATTCACCGAATTAAAAAAAAATATTTTAAATATAGACATATTATTTATATGAAAACCAATTTTACAATTCTAGGAAACCAAATATATCGTTTACTGCTATAAAAATTAAAATTCTATTAAGATTTTATAATAACAGCAGCAAAATTTTTAGCTTATAATATTCAATTTTAATTGTTATAAACGTTTTTCAACTCATAGTTTTTCTGTGTGTAGTTTGTCGTTGTGACTAATGATTTATGTTCGACATGATCACCCCCAGAACTAGTTTTGTGGAAGTATTATCTAGCTAATATCCCTAATTTTCAAAGAACTCTACTTATGGCTAAATATCCTTCAATCAAACTAAGTGCTTATAACACGGTAATCCAATAGAGATGATCGGCGTGTAAATAGCCGGAGCCCTTATTTAGCATTCCCGGGGGTATTCTGAGAAAAAAAAATAGATCTTGGTTTGCATTTGAGTTTGTTAAGCAATAGAAAACCACAGCCGGACCAAAAGTTACTGTTGTTGAATAAAAACAATCTTAGAGTCTTCATACTTCTTGATACTGCCACTGGGACCTACAACATGTGATTCCTATGTAATAGCAGAATTAAACATGCCTCCAATTAGGTATAAGTATCTGTTTTGATTTTGGTAAGGAAATGTTTAAATATTTAAAATATTTTAGATTTTTGACTCCTAATGAAATCAAAGGTTCTAACCCATTGAGGGGAAAACAAACTACTGAATACATGAAAAGGAAGAGGAATTTTGTTAGAATTTTATCAGAGAGGTAATTATATAATATATCGATTGAAGTTTCCATTCAAACTGTATTGAAGTCATCAGTCATCAAAAGGCATCTTCTTTTAATTCGGTTGAAGAAATTCCTAGATATTTCTTTATATTACGTCTAATGTTGTTAACTCAAACAGATAATAAGTTTGTCATAAGTTGACCAATTTCAACAATATATTCAAAACTAAAATTAAAAAATCTTTTTTTTTTTTGTCGAAATATGATAACAAAACAAAACGTGACCTTGAGTCAAAAATATAATTTACTGTTTCTGTGACAAAATATTAACTCAAATTAGATGGCTCCATCAAAGTCCTTTAAATCAGAGTTTTAGTTTTAGAGTAGTTTTTTCTTCTTTTTTTTAAAAGGTTTTTTGCAAAGGCAAATTATTCGAATGTTGCTCAAAATGTGGCTTTCAAATCTGCAGATTTCAATTATCTAATAAACTTAACTACTCCTATTTAAAGCCCCTGTATTCGCTTTGTAAACTAACCAACAAGATTGTGTAAAAATAATATTGCAAGATCTTTTCTATAATCAAACAACAAGAGAAAATGTTGCTGTTTTTCATAGTTCTCACTCTGAAATCAAACATTGTTCATTAAAGGATTCTTTTCTGTTGCAAAAGAGGGGGAGAAATAAGTGAAATAAGAAGGAAGTCTAAAGCAGAAACTCTAAAAAAAAAAAAATATATAAGAAGTTTATGTGTAGCTCCAATTTAGCGCTTAATTTGAATGTTATTCATACATGCATATTCTGCATTATCAGACGAAAACGCGACGGGATATAGGCGCCAGTTTCTTTAGAACTTGAGATTCAACCAACAATAACAACTAAAACAGCAGCAGCAACAACGTTCAACAAAATAAACATATTTAAAAGATGTGATACATGCAAGTGAGTATGTATGTATGTATGTATGTATGTATGTATGTATGTATGTATGCATGTATATATGTTGCGCATTTGTTGAAGCTGCAATACATCTGCATCTTCTTCGATTTTTTTATTTTGTAATTTTTAAAAAAATTTAGCAGGTAAATAACCTGTGCACGCATCCATGAATTTAAGATGTCAGTTGTGTGACTGGAATTTAGGTTTATTTTCTCTTTATCAATTTTTGTTTTTATTTCTTTTATATTGTTTGTTTTGTGTTTTTTGTTGGCCACTTGTCGCCTTGTCTTTTCTTTTCTTCTGTTCTGTTTTGTTCGGTTGTTTGGGAATTTCTCGAACAAGACCTTTTTATGTGTGACATTGATCCTTAAGCAACGAAAGGTTAAAATGTCAAAAATTCATCCTGTCTGTTGTTCGGCTTGATGACATAAGTAAACGCCACCGTTTTTCGGTGATAAAGAAGGCAAAAAAAAAAAAATATATAAAATAAAAAAGAAATATTTAAATGATCGATTATCAGAGGTTTGAGGATTATAATGATATTGTTGACGTTTGAAGAAAAATTAAGATTTTATGTTTATAAAGCGAGAAGTCTGTCAATGATGTTGAATTGTATCTTTATAAATTTACTAGGAAATATGTATATCATATACATATTTTGATTAGTTTTTTGTTATGTCAAAAATAATTTAAAGATATCTTGAGTGTTTTTTCTTTTCTTCATAGTTATCAGATGGTGGGGGTTTAAATCTTCAAATAAAGGAATGAAATTAATCTCATGATATTGAAGTTAATTTAATTAAATATACACACAGAAAGAAATATATTTAGCTGTAGTGGCCATAATCTAAGAGCAACATATTATGAATGGAACATATGGCCACAGCTAAAAATATATATGATTATAAACAATAATTGTTATAATTACATTTTATCATATTGTGTCCCATTTTATGGCTCATGCTTTTCATATTATTATGCCATCTTACTTCATTACTATCCCATTCTATCAGATTATGATTTCATTTTGTTATATTTTTATTCCATCTTATTATATTATGATTCCATTTTATCATATTATTATCCCATCTTATCATATTATTATCCAATATTATCATATTATGTTTCTATACTATAATATATTAGAATAAAACACATTAATTCAAAATTATTACTATTATTATTTTTTTTAATTGCATATTGAGTCCATTACATTTATTTCAAAATAAAATTATTTACTTATTATTTGTTCATTAATTAATTTTATTTATTTGTGCCATCATATATTGTGCAAGATAACACAAGATATAATTTTATTAACTAAAAAAAAAGTAGTTAATTAATATCTTATATTGCTTGAATCTCATCAAATATAACAAAACCTTATCTACTTATATTAATTCATGTATAAACTAAATGAGAATTATAATGAAGATGAATGACAAACGTTAAATACTAAATATATTGAAAAACAAAAAATTTGTGAATTTTTCTACCATATTTGAAAAAAGCATATTTATTTGTAACATTTTATTGTTATGGTAATAATAATATTAATACGTTTTGAAAACAAGATATTGTTTAAGAACAAGTGTAAAGATTGGTAATATTTAAAGGTTGTAAAAATAATGATATTTTTTATAATAATAATATTTTGTTTCCGGTAAAAATATTCAAAAACTTTAAATTTTTGTGACAAACTATATTAAAATTCTGATTAAATGTAAACATTAAGTGATAAAACTGAAACAAAAAACATTGTCATCATGAACACAGTATTATTAGAATTACTGAAAATTAACAATGAGAACATAATATTGTTGTAGTGACAATGCTGTAACCATAATTTTTTTTCGGCGTATACTTAGTTTTAAAACAAATTTTGTAACTTGGAATTCTTTATAGTTTGGTTTAATAAATGAAATTGCACTATGAAATTTCTTAAAAAGAAATATTTCAGATAACACAAAATTCTCTAAATTGTGTCCTTTTACTTGTGTGATAAGTTAAAAATTGTTTCGATATATGTATGAGATGATATTTCCAAAAACTATGAAAAAAATATTTTTATACAACTTTTTTCGAACTCACATGTTTTTAAAGTCTCAAAAAAGCACATTGTATAAATAAATGTGTCGTAAATTCCATTTAACAAGGAGTTTCATTAACAACCACTCTTTTACTTCGTGCAGTTGGTTCACAACTACACAAGCAATTAAAATCAACATGAATTTTAAGGCAATTTCGATTAAAATCAATATTATATAATTCACCAGCATGACGATGATGATTCCAAAAAATAACCAATACAATAAAATAAATATGCGCCAAAAATTACAAATTTATACGTGAAATAAACATAAATTTAACTTAAAACAAAAAGCCCTTAAGCTTGACAAGACAAGAAACCTACAAGTCCAGCTTTATGCACTTCCCAAAATCATCATTGTCATTATCAACAACCCAATTTCTTAAAAAAGAAATTCTTAGCGTTTAAGTTAAAACCACAAAACGCTAAAGGGCTTTTAAGCAGTGATGAAAGCTTTAAAGGACTGCAAGCGTCACGTTCTGTTTTCAGAGAATAACAAACACACCATAAAATGAAAATCGTATACCATGTATCAACAAGTTGCATTGAGCGATAATCACAGCTTGTTATAAACGTTGTAATTAGATGTTCATTAAAAGGGTGGTCCTCACATGTCTTCGCTGGTTTTGCAAAAATCTTTTACAAAACATTGTCATAATAAACATTAAACAATTCAGTGCAATTCAGTTTAGCTATAGCAAGCAGATCGATCAGTAAACAGCTTAAACTGCAGCACAAACACACACGCATAAAATATACATCACAAACACGCCCCTATACACGCCTCATAAATAACAGGTCTGCTGTTGTCTTAGCATTTGGTTAACTTGAGAATACCTGAGGAAGATTGTAAACCAAATAAAGCGTTTTATGAAAAATGAGTCTGTTGGTGGAGTGGATGGCTTCTCTTCCTTTTGCTGTTGATGGCTGGTTGGAAAGTTTTGTTGTGTGTGGTGCTTAAAATGATCTGTTAAATTTCCATCTGATAAAATAATGATGCGAATTTTCTTTAAACAAATAGCAAACATTTCATAATTATTAACAAGAATGAAGAAGGGGGAAAAAAACGTATGAAATAAAGATGATAGGCGGACAGTTTAGCAGAAGTTTATTCACCTGCCTCCTCTTTTATAAAGTAGAGCTTGTTAGTGATCTTAAAGTACACTCGAAAAGAAATGTTGGTAATGTTGGAAGAAATGTAAAAATACACTTAAGCTTAAATTGATATTTCAAGTTGATTTTAAAGCTTCGAAAAGATTTCTAATGTACTAAAGCTTTTCACCAACTACATTTACATAGTGAGGAGTGTACAATTTTAAGTTTGGAAGGGGAGCCCTCTGGAAGGGTGCTATGGGCATCTGACATAAAAAAAATTTAATTGCTTGCTAAATTTTTATTTCTTACCCAATTTCAGATTGTTTTGATGCCTGAATGTGCCATTTATTTTTTATAGTTTTGGAGTTATTTGCATTAGAAATTTCAACTATCTCAATTTTGCAAGATTTCCAACAATTCCAACCGATTTTATTCGATTTTGTTTTCAATTCATTAAAGAAAAAACTGTCTATTCAATAAAGCAAATATGAAGTCTATATCTTTACTGAGTCAAAAAATAAACGATTTTAAAATTTCTAAAAAACTATGATTTTTTGTCGAAAAACTGTCAACACTCTTTTTGTTATAAAATAAAATTTTCTTAAGAACATACAACAACTTTACACTTTCCTAAAAGGTATCTGCACGGAGATGATTCTAAAATAGAAAACGAGCGGAATTACCAAATAATAAACCCTTTTGAATTTCACCTAATTTACTGCATCAAAATTTTTATTTTAGTCTAAATGTTCTAAAATCACAAAACATGAATTTGCGAAAAAATGCAGTTTTGGAAACCTTTGTGTTCTCAAGAGTTTGCAAGAAAATGTTACCGGACTTACAATAAATTTTGACTTTAAGGGCAAAAATGCAAAAGTACCATTTTTTCGATTTCGGTGTTTTGGGAATTATGGGATTACTTTTATCAAAATCTTTTTTTACACTTCATTATTCAAAATGAAAAAATTGAAAAAAAAAATCAAATTTTTGGTGCAAAGTTATTTTTTAAGGAAAATCAGTTTTGTATTGCGTTTTTCAAGAAAATTAGATTTTTTGATTGAAAATTTTGACCAATAAGAAATCGGTTTTGCAATCCCTCTTTGTGCTAAAGAATCAGTTTTTGTGGTGAAAAAATCGGTTTTGTGTATTTCAATTTCGAGGTGAAAACTCGATTCTTAAGTTATGGTGAAAAATCAGTTTTGAGATGAAAAAACAATTTAGTGGTGAAAACTAAATTTCCAGGTGGAAGTCGGTGTATTAAGTGAAATAGCGGCTTTGTGTCGAAGATTAGATTTTAGTGATAAAAAAAATCTATTTCGAAGTAAAAACATATTTTGTGGTGAAAACCAATTTTGTTGTAAAGAATCAAAATGACCCAAACCAAATTCGAAAAAAAAGGAAAATAGAAATATCGCCCAAAAAATACCCATCCAAATTTGGGTTATATTTCATATGAAAAATTATCTAAAATATTTCGGTGATTTTTCGTGATTTTTGAACTATTATAATTCGGTTTTGATAAGACATTTTTGATCTATTGGATGTCATAATGGATACTGAATAAAGGAGATTTTTCGTAAATATTTGGGTACTTTTTTTTTATTTTTCACTTTCGAGGTGAAAAATCAGTTCTGAGGTGAAATGTCCGTAAAAATGAGTTTTATGGTGAAGAATCAATTTTTGTAATGAGAAATCCGTTTAATGATGAAAAATCTGTTTTGTGTAAAAAAAAAAACACAATTTTGAGGTGAGGAATTAGGTTTTTGTGGTGGAATTTTTATTTTCTAAACATATACCGATAAATCCTCCGAAGAGAGCTCACTATGTTCCGAATAAAAGATGTTCTACGGCAACGATAGGCACAAAGAGAGGATGTACAAATTTGAATGTGTTAGTGTATTTGCTTTGTTTACGCTTTTTATTACGAACGTGTGTGTTATATCTAGCATACAAAAAAAACAATAATTTTATGCTGCTGCCTTGTTGAAAGCTATAACAAAACTAAATGATTTTTTGTTTTTAATTCGCTCTCAGTTGTTTAGCTTCGTTAACCTTCGTGTTGTGTATGTGAAAATACCGAAAACACTCGGCTCCGGAGTGCTGTGGGCGCCGGTGTTTGCTCTAACTAGGACCAAACTATACGACAACTTTCAACACTTGCAAGTTCTGGTCTGAACAATTCTGTACTCATTTTTGTAAAATGACTTTTGGGACGATCTCCTCCAAAATCTTTAAAATTTCAAAAAACTACAACATAATTAAATAAAATTTCTGGTCTATACATTAGAGGGTGCTCAAGGCGATAAAAATTTGGTGTTAGAACTACATTGTGGTTTTCTCACAGACCATAGATAATAACAAATGAAGAAGTGAAAATTGCAAAGATCTCAATGATTTTGAGAGACGTTAATGAACTGAGAGTCAAGTGCCTAATTCGTAACTTTTCAGAATCATTACGTGATTTTTGTGGTTTCATTGGTCTGAAATATTAAAATCAGATAAAGTTAAACCATAAAGGAATGAGGAATGTTTCTTTATTCTAAATTCAAGTCTCAAGACCCTAAAATCGACAATAAAAGTATTCAACAAAACCTTAATATTAATATGGTAATAAAGAATCTAATGAATATATATCTCTCCTTATATTGAAATGTTTTTTTCAAATTTCTTCTTTCTCAATTCCAGTTATAAATCCTCAAAACTTGAACTTTTTGAAATTATTTACTAAAATTTTTCCGTCTAGTGTATAATTGGACCTCACATAAAACGTCATTGTCATGGCTGTTGTTGTCGTTCATTCTCTGATTTGTTATAGTATGTAGTTGTTGTTTTTGTTAATCACAACATCATTGCCCGCAAAAAGTATTTTGGCAAGAACGTGTGTCTAAAGTAAAAATTTCACGCCTGCCAGCAAATTTGCAATGTTAAATTGATTTTATGATTTTAATCGTTGTTTTAAGTCAAATTTCATATGTTATGCTCTCATATTTAATACTTAAACATTGCAGCAGACAGACGGACATACAGATTTACCCATCATACATGATGCAACAGTCATACAATCTCATATATATATATGGAGCCTCAGACAGCCTCGGTATATAGTTTTATATTGCTGGTGGCCTCAAGTAAAATACCTTATATTTTTCCTGTTAGTTTATGTTGTATTTGCTAAGTTAAATGTTGATTTAAATTTAGTACATCATGTTTTTGCATTAAAGCATGTAATTAAAATACCATTTATTTTAATAGGGCAATGAAGAGGTATCAGCTTTAGGTGGAGAAGAAAATTTGAATTTTAAGAAATACAAATTATTAGGAAAAGAAATTGAAATTTTAAGAAATTAAAGTTGTACTAGGAAAAAGAGGAAATATATTTAGTTTTAAGGTTATGTAGTTATTTTGAAAGCAAATTTTAGATTTTTGGAGAGTGCAAATAGTACTTGTACTAGTTACAAGAAATTCTTATTGAATTTTTTTTTTCTTAGCTAAACTGAATACCTTCTTCAGTAATATAATTAGAAGTTTTCTTTTCTTCTTTCATTTTTTTAAATAAATTTTTTTCCTTAAAGTTTTTAAATTAGCTTTTAGTTAACAAAAGTTAATCTCTCCTCACCAGTAGCTTTGTCGCTTGTTAACCAAACTAATTAAATCATTATTTCAAAATACGAGTATTTTTTTTTTGTTCGCTAACAAACATTTTTTTTTTATTTTAGTTAAAATCTTTGAGCAAAAATCTTTTTAACGACAAAACTTTACGACTTTATTTGACTTGCAACATGACTGCTGCTTGCAGGCAGTCCAAACCGAAAACAAAATCCTTATCAATGTTAACAGATCTACTGTTAAGGACTGTTTTTTTTTTTTGTTCTTTCTTAATTTTTTTGAAGCTTCCTTTAATTGGCATAAAATAAACAGAGCGAGTAAGATAGAGATATAGAAAGTATAAAATACAATTAAATTTAGCTTAATAAAGTGAAGTAAAACCAAAAACTGCAACCGCGTTTAAGATTGTGATCAATACAGCAGCTGTGACATAAAAATTACTTGGAGTTCATGTCCAACAAAGACGACAAAATTGTATAACAGAGGGAGAGTCATCGCAACACTACATTACAAACTAAGGTGGAGCAAACAAATTCATTATAGACTAACTAAACCATATAAAGGCATGAACTTTAGTAAAACTAAACGGGCCTTATAAAAAAAGAGAAAAAATAATGAGAAGATTTTTTAGCTCTTCCATTAAGATATTCTACAGATAAATTAAGGACCAAAGCACTTTATAGTTACAAATTTATATTTAAATTTAAACATTTTCAAAACTGTTTATATTATTTTAGAATTAATATATTTTATGAACGATGCTATGCAAATAGTTTTATAATAGCTTACCATCCTTTTTTTATTAATTCAAATTGCTTAACCTTGATCATAATATTATTAATTGTTTATTTATCTTTAATAAAATAAATTAATCACAAAGTCAAGCAAACTGTTGTTATTTCTAATCAATAAAACATCTTGGTAAAACACCTGTCATATGTTGCCATACATATTTCATTTACTTCTCGATCATAAATCATTTTCATTAAGCAATTCTTATAACAGACCACACCATCCTGTATACTCCTTTTTAACTCACATTGACAACCATTAATTGATAAAAATCTTCCATGGAAAAATACAATTCCACGTGTAGAGTAGGAAACAAATTCAAATAAGTTAAACAAATAAAGAGGAAAATAAAAATCTAAAGCAGGTGATTATAATGGTGTGTTAACAATTCTTTATATCGATTTAATATTAATGTACTCGTATGTACTCCATTATATACCAGTGTTCATCTATACGATACCACTCCAAATATCCACATTAATGTCATTTATTAAAACCTCAACAGGATTGAGAAAGAGCCAGTGTAACTACAAGTAAAATATTCTTTTTAAAATTTCAATACATTTTTCTTGCTGCAGTGATAAGCGTTAAGTAAAGTTGGTTGGTACCAACAACAACCTACAACAGTGAAACCGTCTAATTAACAACCATTAAATTGATAAGACCTCACAGACCTAAGGAATTTTTTCTTTCCTTTTCGTGTTTTATTATTTTTATTTTTATTTTTATAATTTAACCACTAACAAATGGCCTTGGCAGAGGAGTGTCCTTATGAATATTGTTAAAGTGTTGTTGTTTTTCTTTGTTAGATTCTATAACCTTTGTTGATTACATGAGGAGTAGATTTTGTCCTGTTTGTTGGAGTTCTCTTAATTTTTGTTATGCTGAGGAACATGCTGTTCTTGGTGTGCTGCTCATTTGAAAACCATGCTGGCTTTTGCATGTCACTGGCTTGTTATTGAAGAAGTGCTGGTTTACACCATTTCCAAATTGTTAGATTTAACTTGATGGTTTATCCAACATTAACTAACAAAATTTTGAGTGTCTATATTTTCTTTGCGAAGCATTGTAAACCTTATTTCTAACTAATCGACCTAGGGTTTCTGAAAAAAACATATTCTACAGACGAAGTAGTTACACTGTTAATAATATTCAATTAGGGAAAGTCGAAAAATTTCTTGATCTTGGGTTTCACTTGACAATTTTCAGTTTAGGCAAGTTTTAATTCCCATATGTGTATATCATACAGTCATTAAAATAAAAATAGTTTTAGATTTTATAGAACATTGGGGTAAGGAATTTGAAGATCCTGACGATACAAGTCACCTTCATGTACCCCTGGACAGACCATCTTGGAATATGCATATGATGTTTTGCATACGTTCACTTTCTTGGAATCTGAATATTAATCTTCCTCTATATGAAAGTAGTCTAGCATTAATTAAACTTTCGTCTAGTATAATCTAAACATTTCATTCGTGATATATTTAATGAATGGTGCTACAATTTACGAGTTCGCAAGGTTCAATTCCTTGTAAAAATTTCGTCCAACTAGAAACTACATCCTTTCGAATTCCAATATTTCCCTAACTATTATTCCAATTTTGAATAATTTTAAGAAGAATTTATATTCCTAAATCCTATTTGTCATTTTTGTCTTCGCTCTATTTGTTTGTGTATTATATTCTTCTGATAACATTTCCAGAAACTATTTATAATTATTCAACTCAGGACCCCTGAACAATTGAACAAAATCATTTAACAATTCATGTCTTAGATTGAGATTCTCAATAGAATTGTTGTGAACTTAAGGTAAAATTCACATTTTTTTTTAAATTTAAGATTCAATGAAGTATTCTAAGAATAGTCTAGGATCTGAGAAAAAGCCTTTCAAAACCCTAAATTCCACATTTATTGTCTTCACCCTATTAATTTCCAGAAGCGATCGGTTTTCATAGCATTTAATTTTCTTGTTTGCTCTCGCGGCCTGGTTCTCATGCAAATGTGACTCGATATTGGTCTTGCAAGTCCAGATATATACTTCGACACTTAAAGTTTTGGAAGCTTTAAACACTATAGAACATTTTTTGGGGTCAGTCTAAAAAGATATTAGAGGGCCAATGGGGCTGCGTTCTACTGTTCTTTTCTTTCACAACAAAGTAGAATGTTATTTAACTTTACCGCTTGGCCGAGTTTGACAGCATTGCCATATCAAATTTATTCGCATGTATGAAATTTTTCTTTGGCTTTTCTTTTTTTTGTAAACAAACTTATATTTTTACCGCCTGTCATCGCATGCTGCGTTCATTGACCCTCCACCATAAGATAATAAAGCTGCCGCTGGGTTGACAATTAAGTCATTCTGGAGTGAAAATGAGAGAATGAATGAATTAGAATAGAGCACGATAAAGATGTTAGTCGGTCTTGAAATTCCCAAGATTACTCACACAAATAATCCTGAATTACTCCATCTGGATAGAGCATAGATAATTTAAGAAAATTATGTTCTAAATCCATTCAGCTACGCTAATTACAGAACCATTATAGACTTTGATGATTTAATTTATTAAAAATCGATCTTGTTCTTTTTGATCGAATTCAATTGCATGACTTTCTGTAAAAATATCATGTACATATCTTTAAAAATCACCATTTGAGAAGAGAATATAATGTTTCCAAAAGAATGAAATATATTCCTGACTGATCACTAATTTTTCAATAAAATTGTTTGTTGTTGTTTGATCTTGCAAATCTTTTGTAAAAGAAAACCTGTTTCAAACAAATTTCGGCTGTGACTTCTGTTAATCAAAAAATATTTTCCTAATTAAAAAAAAAGCAATAAGGAGTTATTTCATTTATTGTTTACGTCTTTTTCATCAAATATTTGACTAGTCTTAACATACTTTAAGTTATATAATAATAACGAGATATTCCTAAACTGCCTTAAATCCCTACAAATGCTAAATATCCCTAGAGGAAAGAGAACCTGTTCAAAACTAGTAACATGTTATTCGGTGGTATATTCCGGTACTAGGTCTAACATTTTATGTAAAGAGGACCTATCATTTTTACACTTCCTCTGTACCTACTATTTGTACCTCCTATTTTCATCTCAATTGTTGAAGTTGATGAGAAAGTTATTACCACGAAATTTTAAGACTTTTGTTGTAATAGTTCTTTATATATACAATAATTATTATTCTATTTGTATTAGGGGGGTATCATTTCCCCTGCTCGGAAACTAAAATAAAGTAGCCTATTTGAATTATGTTGCTTTCAAATTGGTAACTAGTTTTTTTTTTAATAATAACCCAGCAAAAACTTTGCTTTCCTGGCTAGCAGGTATAATTGGAAACAAAAATAAACTACTTATTTTTTGCCTGAATAACTAGTTGTTTTTGTTCGACTTGTCCACAAATTTATGTAGTTATTTTTTGATTCTAGGGGTACTCAAAAATATGTACCTAAACGAAAACAAAAATAAAAAAAACAACAAAAACAAAAAATTTTGCCGTCAGTGAGACTCGAATTCGGACACACACTAACCATTCCTTTTTACTGACTAACGTCTTACTCAGTACACTATCTCGAACATAGCATCCTAAGCGACCTATTTAGTTTAAAATAACTTTTTAGACATTTTGTTATAAAAAACTAACAGCTTCAGAATGGGGTTGAACCAAAAACCTCTCGGTTTTTAATCCGGCGCTCTAGTCAACTCATCCACGTGATTGCAGTATTACTGCGCTAGTATACTATTGAGTACTTATTAATGTAATACAGAGTAGGCAAATAATAATGACGCCTCATTACCAAGAAACTACTTTAATAAGTAGTTGTTATTACCGAAAACCAAAAAGTTTTTGCTGGGAACTAAATGTATTTTTTACAATACAAATCTTATATCGTTATTTTATTTATAAACATTGAATACTTTAAAAGTGCAAAACCCTATATCTGTCTTTAAAATCGCAAATATTGCGTAATACTAAAAACAAATTATATATAAGCTTTAGTCGTGACTTTAGAAAAACATTGTAAAAGAAATTTTTTCTAATATTTCAAAACTAAGCAAAATAAAGATTTCTTTCCACTCCTGATAAGTTATGATTTACGAAATAATTCGGGGTTCTACCATCAGCATTTAAGGAATAAAGATGAAAAACCAAAAGAAACGTACTTTAGTAGAAACACAGAATGAGATTTATTAAAATTGTTCTTGTTCTGAGACTGTAAAAATTTATATTATGGTGACAAGTATTGAACAAATTCATTTAGACTATTAGCCGTCCACCAGCAAAATTGTTTTGGTTTTCGGTAATGGCAACTACTTATTAAAGTAGTTTCTTGGCAATGAGCCATCATTATTATTTGCCTACTCTGTATTACATAAATAAGTACTCATTGTTATAATATCAAAATAATATTGTAATCATGTAAATGAGTTAGCTAGAGCGCTGGACCAACAACCAGAATGTTGTTGGTTCAGTCCCATTCTGATGCTGTTAGTTTTGTATAACAAAATGTCTAAAAACATATATTTATACTTAAAATTTTTTGTCACTTAGAAAATTAAGTGCGAGATGGCGCACTGAGTAAGATGTTAGTCATTAAAAAAGAATGGTTAATTTGTGTCCAAGTTCAAATCTCACTGACTGCAAAATTGTTTTGTTTTTTTATTTTTATTTTCGAGTCTAAAAATAACTACATGAATTTTTGGACAACTCGAACAAAAATAACTATAAATTATAACTTCTAGCTTACCAGGAAAGCAAAGGTTTTGCTGGGACAATAGTATCAAAATGGTTTAATTAACCTACAGAGGAAGTGGTAGCTCCCATACAAAGTACAAATTATTTATCGCTTAAATGAAAAAGTATTAGAAGAACTATTAGAGCAAAAGTTTTACAATTGTGTGGGAACTTCCTTATCAAGATTCATAACAGAGATGAAAATTGGGCTAGCAGCTCTAAGGGAAGTGTTAGCCCTCATACAAGGTAAATCATAATTTTTCTATATCTAAGGAAATATTACAGAGAAAATCTCAAAATTTTGTAGGAATAATTTTCTTGTCAATTTACGAAATTGTGGGGGGGGGGGGGGTAATAGCCGCCGTATAAAGTGAATATTTATTTCAGTATAACTAAAGATAACTAAATTATTCAACCGATTTAATTTTTTCATGTTCAGCATGTATAGAAATGATATATATTATGTTCATATTGTAAAAATATAAAATAATTACTCAGAGAGATAGAGGCTTTTGCTCTCAAAAATATTTATTGTATAAAATGGAGCAGTTAAAAAACTTTGATAAAATGGGGGAAAAAGATGGAATTTTATTTTGCAATTTATACCATAGATGATTTTACGAAAATTCTATATAGAGGATATTGAATATAGATCTTCGATAAATTCTTTTTATTAACTTTAAATTTTATAGTCTTACAAGCTAACAACAGAATATTATTGTGTGCGTTATATTTGTGGTTTCAAAAATCATGGTTTAAATTGACTCTCCACTGAAACTTATTGACCGAGGAAGTATAAATTGGTACTGATCTGCCACTTGGTAACCAAGAAAGAACCAGTTCTATTCTAACAATTGATACCAATTTCCCGTAGGTATATGATTAATCTATCTGATAATCACTGTATATATTCAAGATATTTGATAATATTTTTCGATAAATCCCAAAATATTTAATCTTGAATAAAGTCTTCAATTTCACATTTCTTAGAAAACGGTGTAATTTATATCATTTACTAACCACTAAATGTTTTAATATATGAATGTCTTGCATAAATTAATTAAAAACCTTAATGGACATGATATCAGTTGAAATTTTTTCCTTTAGCGTTTCTCGTATCAAAATAATTCCACGCAATATTTTCTTTGTTAACGAAATAACTTAACGCAATTTGTTTTTAAGGTTACTATTATAATTTTTCGAACAAACAAAACTTAAATAGGAAATTTAAGAAAATTAGGAAAATTCTTAATAATAATATAATTCTACAATATTTAAACATTTATAAAAATATGTACCTATTAACATAAAGAAAATTGTTTTATTATACAAAACACTTAAATAAAAGAATTAATTTAAAAGGGGAAATAAAAATTTTAAAAATTAAATTTAAATTTGGTTTAAACAAATTTCTTTTCGTCATTCTTCATAAATTTTTAGTTTTTGAATAATTAAACCCTTTCTTTGTGTTATCTGATCATCCTAATTAAATGAATTTAATATAAATGAGTGATTTCTATGTTAATTAACCCTTTTTCTAAATAAATTCTTAAAATAATTTATAATTTATAAAACAACCACACAAAGAATATTAAAAAAAAAAAATGCAACATTATTATTTAAACAAAGTTGAATTTGAATTGAATTCTCACAAATATTTACAGGTGTCAAATGTTTTTTACTAATTCGCTTTCTTACTTTAATACATCTATATGTGGATATATATCTATGGCTGGTAAAAAAAAAAACAGGCAGAGAGTCAAAACACTACAAGATTCTAAACAACTCATTATTATTATTTATGAATCCTAAATAACATTGACATAACAACAACATACACGTACTGATAATGACCATGATAATGAGGAGGATTTTCTATAGATAGAATACATACATACAAACAAACATACATACATACATACATACATATATAAAACTATTACTGAATTGTTGTTTCCAATTTCATTTCATTTTGAATTGCATTCTTGTCCAGAAAGATCTGTTGAAAAGATAAAATCAAGACGAAACTAAAACTGTCATTTTTTCTTACTTCTTTTTCTCTATGTTTCTTTGGTATCTCTTAACCGGTATCAAAACTAATCAAAAAACATACTGAGATATTGATGATGATTATACTCGTAACTATCTATGATGCAATATACTTATTTAAACCCCCACCAGTTTAACAGTTTGTTTTAAAAAAATATTCCTTTATAAAAAATTTGTTGTTGATATTTATTTACATTCAATATTGTAGATTTTCTTCTTTAATACTTTATTGAGTTTTACTTTGTTTTTTCAATTGTATTTCAAAGTTTTGTATTTTGTTATTGTAAGAAATTGTCATCATTGTCATTCGACATTTCGAATGATTAGGAAAACTCAGCGGGTTGCCTTATCGAAGGTCATAGAACTCTTATGTCTACTTTAGGGTCATTTAAGTTGAGATCGTAAAAATGATTCATTGATAATGAAAACAAAAATTTAACAAAACAACTGTCAAATGGCGCCTACTATTTTGACAGTATTTTTAAGGATTTGTTATTGTTGGCTTTGTTTTGAAATTATTTTTGTGTGAAACAATTTTGGGTTTTTAAAGGACTAATTTTAAACTGCACTTTTTATTTTAATTTATGAATGAAATTAATTAAATAGTAGTGAACAATTTAATGAATAGTAATAAAATTAAAATATATAATTACGACAACGATTTATTTTATTTATTTGTCAACATTTTATTAGGGATTTTTTAAACATAGAAAAATCTTCAAATTAGCTTAATTTGAAAACATTTTCAAATTTCTTCTACTGATATAAATTGAATTTAATTATTTAAATAAGTTTACAAAATACAATATTAACATGTAATAATTACACATTTTCCAAACTTTCCCTTTTCGATTTTATCTCTTCACCACCAAAACTTCCAATCTGGTAACCCTTTATCATTACTTGCTTTTATTCATCCCTATTTTTTAGTTCTTATTTTCTCGTAGTTGCATTTTAATCTTCATTAAATTATTCACTGTTTATTAATTAATTAAACACATTTAAAGTGTAATTCTAATTAAGAAAAGTGCATACTATATTTAAACAAGTAAATTATATAAATTTATATTATTTGTGAAAAAAATAAATTCATTAAATAAACAAAAATTAAAATAAACAAGTAAGAAAGCTGTAGACGGTCAGGTTCGACCATGTAATACCCTTTACCCTTGTGAATATGTATCAAAATTCAGGAAAGGGTCTTGTATGGGTCCTGTATCCAACGTTTCTATAAATCATATCGTTGTTTATGCTTATGTTGACATTAATATTTTTATATGCCATTTATGCACCTTAGGGTGATTCCTGAATGTGGGTCTTATATTGTAGCTATGTTCCATTATGGACCGATCTTAATAATATTTAGCTCTGTAGTTTCTACTTATATACAACTTATTTATATCAAATATTAACTACATACTAACATTAGAATGAGGTTTGTGCACCTTAATATGATTTTCGTTAGAGGCATTTAAACAGGACAATTATCGACCGATCTTTATAAAATCTTGCTCAAATTTTTATAGTTGACTGGTAATACTTAAAGGTGGGTATTTGATAATTTTATCTGTGCGTTACAAACATCAGCACAAACACATAATACCCCAACCACCAATGGTGGTGTAGAGTATAAAAAGAGTCTTGGTGTCGTCATAATGTGTTTTGTGAAGCTTAATTTAGCGAAGTTTTTAATCGCATTAAACGTATTCGTATTGTTGTTAGTGCTTGACATTTGTAATGAAATCGTATATCTTGGTATTAGTGTTTATTTTATTTTCGACATTTGTCAGGCTCAATTTAGCAAAGACCCATTCAATTTACTAAATGTTGATGTTGAGTTTTTTTTTTTTTTTTAATGAGGACTTAACTTGTGTGAGCGTATTTTATTTGTTTACATTAGAATTGCATTGATTTGCTAGCAGCTTTTGGTGGCTGTTCCGAACTGTTTACTTTACCGACTATATTAAATCACCACTAGTTACTTTATTAACTACGTGACTAGTTATTTTAACATGGAGAAGTTAGTTGCCGCCCCACGACTACTAGGTGGCACTTTTTACACAATCATCTTCACTATTGCGAGGTAGAAATTTTTTTACTATCTTCTTTTTCGATTTCTTCCCGTTTACAATATGATTAGTAAAGTGACATTTCCCATTGTACTCCTTGGGGGCACATATTAAAGTGAGCTAAGTAGGTAGATACTAGTGAAACTTACCATATAAAAAGTGTCAGTTGCCACTAAATAAACTATTAGTTTGTTATGGTTTTCATTTTAATGAAGTGTAAAAAATATATGTATCAATGAAATTGTAAAGTATGAAGTATATGTGAGTGTTAATTCCCAGCTGGAAAAGAATGCATAAAGGACCCTTCAAAAATACATTATTAGATCTTATTTTACAGCGTACTTTAATTGCAAATTCGTTTCCATTTTACATAGTGTGTCATTGGAGGCAAGGTCTTGCTTTCTGCCTGCCAAAATAAGCGAGTAGGCAAGGACTTATCCTTGGATATATTAACTCTGTTATGTGCAATGCTATTTAAAGAGAGTCTCGAATTTTATTTAAAAAAAATATACAGACTATCTCCTTTAACTACACTTAAAATAAGACTAATAGCCTGTTTCTTTATATCGGACGAAAACTTTTGCGAACGAAAGCAAGCCACACGAATTCGAATGAAGAATGAAGCATAGATTAATAAGTAGATATTAAAGTGAGAGAAAAAAAAACCTGATTCAATTTTCAAAAACATAATTCATGCAACAACAAAATACGTGTAGTCACATATATTTTGTTTTTGTGTTTTGAAAAAAATGAGTTTTTTTTTTTTAATTTATTTCGAAGTGCCTCTCACATAATCTTCTAGTTGGTTTCTATGAATTTGGGTTTCTCTAATTCAGAATCTTTCGTTAGTCTGCTCTTACGTGTGTCAATTTTCTTTTTTTAACGTGTTTATATAGAGAATATTAAAGCCAGATGAAAATTATTTAATTTTTATTAAAATTCTCCCTAAAAGTACTATATATTCTAAATTATTTGATAGTAAAAACAAATAAACCATTATAAATTAAATGAGAAATGTAAATAAAAAAAAAAAAAAAATACGCGATAAAACGAATGTCCTGGAGTTACCAACAAGCCAGTAAGTACATAAATTTTCAAAAATACCAAAATATTTAATAATGTCTTTTTTAATAGTTTTGTTGCCAATTTTCGCATCTCGAAGAAAGTTTTTATAATGATTTTAAGAAGAATGGATCTCATAAGTAATTCCCAATTTCGATGTACAACAAAACGTTTGGACGTGAAATTGGCCACATTTTTGCGATTCATAGCAGTTACCAGCAAACGGTGGAAGATGAATTCATTTCCTCCACATGTAAGGCCACTGTCTGTAGCATAATAGCTGAATGTTTAAATTTATTTAAAAACCAAATATGCCAAGACTGGCATATACGAGTAGTAAAGGAAGCGCTATTTGCGTTGATGCGACCCACATCCGCATTAAATCTGCATAAAAGGTGGTAATGGTAGTATGTTTAATTTTTTTTTAAACACTACACATTCTTCTAGATTTGTGATCATAAAACATTTGTATGTAGACGAGAAGCATCCAAGAGCTAATCATGACGCATTTGTATGGGAGCAGAGTTTTATAGAATAACAGCTAAAAGAAAGGTACAAAATGGCACAAGGAACACATGAATAGACATGATAAGATAGATATGAAATTATATATATAAGTTGAAGCCCTATCTAATGACTTCTTTTAGAAATCCCAGCAACGCTCATGAAAGGCGTTACAATAAAAAACATGCAAGTGTTCGAAACGTGGTCGAACGTTGTTCCCGAGGCTTCATTATACACCTACGAAAACTACAAAAATAATAAATGTATGCAGTGCTCTCCATAACATGTGTATTTTCTACAAATGTGATGAACCAGAATTTGTAGAAGAGTACGACGTATCATATGAAGTGGAAGAAATGGAGCAGAGAGAAGTCGTAGCCAGTGTAATCAAAAGAAATATTACAATGAATATGTAAAATTGGCCACATATTTAATAATTATCCTTTTGTTTTTGTATCTATCTATCGATCTATCTATCTCTCTGTCTATCTATTTCGCAATTTGTTAACTAATAATTGATTTTGAATCTGATTTTAATAAAAGTTTATTCGTTTTATTTTTAAGTTCATGTAATTTTAAATGTATCTTAATTATATTGTCAATAATAAAATTTAAAACTGATTAAAAAGGTAAAATTTTTATTGATTTCGGAAATGGTTCTCCAATATTTACCCAACACGAAGTTTTACCTCCATCATAATTTTAATGCTAGCTGATTGGAATTCTGTTGCAATTGCTATTTGTTTTGCTATTTCAACTTGGGCTTCGGCAGCATCAGTCAATTATATATATATATATATATATATGTTTGTCTATGTTTCTTTGTACCTTATGTATAGCTAAAACGCGGGACCGATTTTCTTGAAATATTCATGTCCCTCAAAGCTCCAAAAGTGAAGTAAAATAGGCACTTTATTTTTCGGTCGTAGTAAGGGGCAATTCAAAGAAAATATTAATTGTCGCATATCTAAAGAACTATTATAACAAAAATCTTAAAATTTTGTAGCAGTAATTGTTTTACAATCGAGAGGACAATAGAGAAGACAGGTCTAGCATAAAAAGCATATATTAATTATTACATATATACAGAACCATTGCAGAGAAAGTCTTAAAATTTTTTTTTGGGAATAATTTCTTCTTATCAAGATTCTCAACAAAAATTAGAATTGGACGGGAAGGTTATCATATGGCCCCATATAAAGTAAATCTTAATATGGCATATGTAAATAATCATTACACTGAAAGTCTTATGATATTGTGGGGTTAGTTCCACAATTGGGTTGAAAATAGGACAGAATGGTTCAAGGGGAGTAGTAGGATCCATACAAATGAAATCTTTATTATCACATATCTAAAAACCTGATATAGAGAAAGTCTTAAAATTTTGTTGGAATAATTTTGTTACGTTTCGCAGTTGAGATGGGAGTAGGGCAGGTAGGCAACGGGGAAATAGTAGCCCTCATAAAACATAAATATTGTTTATTGCATCAATAGGGTTAGCGAAGCATATCGGTTTAAGCTGGTTCTTTTTAATAGGCAATGAGGAATGTGGTTCGAATTTTATTGGAAAGTACGGTGGAGTCTTTTAAAAAGGCCTCAAGAGTAAAATAATGTTATATTTTTCCGCTGGGTTGCGAATAGTGTTAATAATAAAAGAAAATATGCAAAAATTTCTGTGAGAAATTTTTAATAAATTGTTGTATATAAATATCAAAAAGAATAGTCACAGTATTAATTGCGAATAGTACAAAATACAATCCGGGATGTTAACGAAATTCAATGTTACCAGAAACATTTTGCCTCATGTCTCCAGAAATCTCTATTCATCTTAATTCATTTTAAGGTACCGATTTTTTAAAATGTTTGTCCTAGTATAACCCTTTCGCGAGTTGGATTAAAATGAAATAGGTTTTTTTTGGTCTTTTTGGACGTTTTTCATATTCCTGCCAAAGCAACATTGTGAAAATTTGGTATCGTAAGAAAGTTTTCATATTGTAGTCATGGGGCTGGCAATTGACTTCCTACTAGCTACTAAAGTGACAAAGTAGTCGGCTGGGAAAGTATCAAAAAGAAAAAATAAAAAGTGAGAATGTTATATTCACCATCTGCAACTTAAAATTGCACCTGATATGAGTGGTAGGCGGTAAAGTGGAAAGACCAGGCCCATGTTTCCGAGTTTACATTGGTCCTTGAACTATTTGTACAAAATTTCGCTAATGTTTCAATTTTTATAGGAGGTGGTCGGTAAAGTGGACAAACTACTCCTATATTTGGTTTTCGAGTTTACTCGTATATCGATCCTCGAACTATCAGTAGAAAATTTCGTTGTCGTACTTGCTTTTGTTTAAGAGATATTAGCAGAAAAGTATGAACTGAAGTTACAACGGACACACAGTGTTTCTAGTATTTAGGCCCATACATTTTTTATTTATTAATCGTTTTTGCCCAAAATATTTGAACCGAATTTCGTTCCCCCCGAGCCCTACCCTGCTTTCAACGAATCAGAATCTTACCAGGACCCAGAATAATATATATACGGAATGACAAACTCAATATACCCCCTGTTGCATAGTTTAGATGGTGGGTATAAAATATTTTAATGAGAGATGTCTATGAAAGGCGTAACAAATTTAAGTGCAACTGAACTTAATTTGCGATCTGTAGTGTTTAATTTTACATCAATAGCATTTGATATTAATTGCTGTGTTATTATTAAGATATTCAGTATTAAAATAGTAAAATTATAATTAAACGACAATCTCAACAAATTAATTGTACTTTAAGTAAGTTCAAAATTATAAAATATGTTTTAAAGTTCTTTTTCGGAATTTAAAGAATTTTCAATACAAAATCTTATAAGAAAAAAAGGGGAAAAATGTAAATTAATTTTATAATTCCACTATGTATTATATTTTTTCTTTTTAAACACATTTTCATTTTAGCGTTTAAAATAAATAAACTGTTTAGCGTTAAAAAGACCGCGTTAAAAAGAAGCCGCCTCCATTAAACCGAAACGCCAAAGCAACTTATCAAAATCTAAAGTACGCAACGATATACGAAACTTAAAAAGCCTTTAATAGGAAAAACTAACTAAAGTGGCTTCATTATATTAAAAAATAAAATTAATATTTTCATATTCAAAAAATCCTTAATTCATTTATTTAAAAGCAAAATTTTTTTTTAATATTTTATAGTACTCTCTTTTAAAAACTTGACTTGTGTCATTTTCCTTTTCAGCCGCTACTGTACAATATCCCTTTGCGATCCTCTAAACAACATTTAGTGTCTGTTGTTGAGAAATAAAATAAACTGTTGAACGTTTTTTAAAACAATATTTTCCAATTGATTTCATGCTACAACAAGCTTAAGACTTATTGCTTCAATGGGTTTTTAGGCACTTGATGAACGAAACGTAAAGAATCGTGAAAAAAACCTGCGAACTTCATTTTTAAAGGAAAACTTCATTTCCAAGTCTCCTTTTTAGTTTTATTCTTTTTTTTTTTTCTTTTTTCTTTCAGTAAGTTACGCCAACGGCAGTCTTCCTTTTGTATCTCGTACATATATTTATACAAAAATCAACCACCAGATATGATGACGTTGATCTTTTTCAATTGAATTATTTTATACAATGAAAAGGGTTTAGATTACCTTATTTCTTTAACAGCAAAGGAAATTTAGTTGAGGGTAGATTAGTTGAATAATTTCTTTTTAGCTTCTGGGGAACTTTTATTATGATTTCCTGATAAACAACTTTTCATTTCTATCTTTTATACTCTTTTACATTTTAGAGATAGTGTGCCTTTAATTAAATTTTCCTCACTGTTTGATTCATTGGATTATTGGCATCTTGTATAGGGATCCTTTTACTTTAATCCGCTTTCCGTCTATAGTTTTTCTTTTAACGGGGGGGTTTTGTATTGATCTTATTCTTTTTTTGATCATCGTTTTTTTCGTTTTTCGTTTATACTTGTTTGAATTAATCGAAGTGATATTTTGCTTGTTTTGAATTCAATTTTCTTTCTAAAGGTACGAGTACTTTTTTTTTTGTTGTGGCAATGTTACTATATGTTTAAGCCTTATTCGTGAACTGTTTTTTTCTTCTTTTTTTTACGAATAAAAGTGTGTTTTACTTGATCCCGCCGCCTTTTAAGTAAAGACATTGTAGTTTTTGTTTAAATTTTTTTTTATTGACTTTTCTTAAGGATTTAAAAGTTTGTTCAACACACCATTGTTTTTTGTTCGTTTGCTCTCTATGATCATGTTATTTGTTTAAATATCCCGCAGCGTTTGTTGGTTTATTTTTACTTTATTATTTTTTGTATTCAATTGCAAATGTTGTGGAAAATATAAATATTCCCTAAATGAATTTTTTGATGCGTAATGACATGAGTTGTAGGCGAAAAATATTTTTTTTCTTTTTTGCATTTTTTTTATGGATTATTATTTATTGATAATGATGATTTTTGTATAGAATATTTTGCTTGGAATGAAATCAAATTGTGTGTTAGAGCAATGCAGTCATTTTTATTTTAATATGCCCACATATTCCCCAAAATTATTGCTATCGAAGGAAAATGATTTGATTTTAATAATGGCAACATTGTAGTTTAAATGTCTGGTAAATAAATTAAGAAATGAAAATTGTTTACAGAGAGAAATAGTCTAAAAAAAATGTTACACAGAAAAAAATAATAAATAAAAACAATTTTTTAGTAAAATTATTAATTCATTTAATATTAAAAAACTTGTCAATAAAAATAAATACAGAAATAAAATAACATAAAATCAATTTTCAAATATAGGGTGATCCATTTCGGGGTTCTCTACTTAAAAAAAAAAAAAAAAACACCGAAAATTCAAATTTAATGGGGAATGTTTATTATCATTTGAAAGTACATTCTTTGGCATTTATTTTTTGAAGATTATGTCTATCAAATGTTGGCCGTTGCAACGTCGCAGATGGTCCATCCGTTGAACCCAATTTTCGATGACTCGTTCGAGCATTTCGACTGGTAAGTGGCGAATAACACGCGTGATGTTTTCCTCAAAGGTCTGAATCGAAGCGGGTTTGTCCGCATAAACATTAGACTTTACATATCCCCACAGGAAAAAGTCTAACGGTGTCATATTACATGATCTTGGTGGCCAATCGACCGGCCCAAAACGTGAAATTATGTGCTCACCGAAGTGTTCTTTCAATAAATCCATTGACTGATGCGATGTGTGGGAAGTGGCGTTGTCTTGCTGAAACCAAATGTCGCCGAGAGTCGATTATCATGGCACGATAACGGTCGCCATTGACGGTTACGTTCACACCGGCATCATTTTTAAAGAAATATGGACCGATGATTCCACCGGCCCACAAACCACACCAAACCGTTGTTTTTTCTGGATGAAGTGGCAGTTCTTGAATCTTTTCAGGTTGCTCTTCGTCCCAAATGCGGCAATTTTGTTTGTTTACATACCCATTGAGCCAGAAATGGGCCTCATGGCTGAACAAAATTTGCCTCGAAAACGTCGGATCTTCTTGGAACTTTTTAAGAGCCCATAGAGCAAAGCGATGTCAATTGGGAAGGTCGAGCGGCTTCAGTTGTTGCACAGGCTGTATTTTGTACGCTTTCAATTTTAGATCTCGACGTAAAATGTGCCAAGTCGTTCCATACGTCAGTCCGAGTTGCTGCGAACGGCGCCGAATCGACTCTCTACGGTCTTCGTGTGCACTCTCAGCTACGACCGCTATATTTTCTTCATAGCGTGCTGGACGTGGTCTATTCGGTCGAGTATTATCTAATAATGAATGCTGGGTCTCAAAATGGGTGATGGTGTTGCGAATAGTACGCTCAGTAGGGCTATTATGTTGACCATAAGTTGAGCGAAGTGCAGGAAACACATTTCTCACAGAACGTGAATTTTCATAATAAAGTTGAACGATTTGTAAACGTTGTTCAGGCGTAAGTCTTTCCATTATGAAATGCCAAACAATACTAAACAAAAATAACATGACAGCATAACACGACTCACACGTGATCTGTCAAAAAAAGGCTATTGAGAAAAATGTTTATTTTCAACTATTTGGGCTCATTCTGTCGTTTAATAAACTATAATACGAAATATAAACATGCTGTTCAGTTTTCGGAGACGTGTTTAATATATAATAATTTGGTAAATATGATTCTTAAATATGTGATGAGATTTTTAAACGTTTCGCTGCTTTTGTAGATGTTCTAGTCGTTGGTACCAACGTTTATATTTAATTTCAAGATCCAAATATATGTCAAAGCTTTTCTATGAAAGATTATTTGTATGTAAATGATGACGATTTGTTCAGACAACTCTTATATTCCTTAATGTTTTTATTGGATCATAGGTCATAATGGCGCTCTGATAGGATTATATGAAAATCTTTATCGGAACGAGTTCAAAAGTTTAAAAGATCTGATTTTACCTAGATGTATAAGACGACAAGTTGAACTATGTGCAAAGTTTCACTTTCCCGCATCAAATTTGGAGTTTTATTATTTCTTTCATTTAACTTTACTTGCATTGCATTACATTATTTAAATATTTTTAATATTTTGAATAAATTACTATAATAAAATTCATGCGTTTTTATTGATGGAAGGATTTAATTAACTGTAGAATTGAATTAATAAAATTTTTAGTTGATTTTAGACAAACATTCAATCATAATTCTAATTGAAATTAAAACCAAAATCAATTATTCTCAGTTAATTAATATTATCATTTTGGTGATTAGAGCAAAATCAGTTAAAAATTTAATAAATATAAACAATTTTGTAATTGAAGTCCTTTTTTATTTTTTTTTTCGTGTTAAAAAATATTTATTTTACTTTGAGGAATTTATAGGTCAGGAAAAACGAATTTTAAAGAGATCTCAGGTCATGATAAAAAAATATGGATATGTTATACAAAAAGTCAGGCAGAAAGAACAACCACATTAAAGTATTAATTTGAGAAATGTATTTTTCAAAACATATTTGCAAATCGTAGATGTTTTGAAATAAATGCGAGTTTGTTGTGAAGAAACGGCCTCTTTTTGCTAATAAATCGAGTTTTCATTTCTTAATCGAATTTTTAGTAAAAAATAGGATTTTTAGTGAAAAATTGGAATTTTTGCGAAAAGTCGAAATAGAATTTAATATATGAATTTTAGTGAAAAAATTAATTTTTAGTATTTTTTAGTAAAAAAAATAGATTTTTAGTAAAAAAAAAATATATATTTTTAGTGAAAAATTGGACTTTTATTATTTAATTCGAATTTTTGGTAAAAAGTGGAGTTAGTGTAAATTTGGTATTCTTGTGAATAGTCGAAATTTTAGTGAAAAGTCGAGTTTTTAGTGAATAAGACTAATTATTGGTAACAAATTTTTGTTTAATAAAAAATTAAATAAAAAATAAAAAATTGATAAAAAATTAAATTTTAGTGTTAATTGGGATTTTCATAGAAGAAACAAATGAATAGACGTCTTGTATGAAGGCTATGGCCAATTATGCTCCTATTTTACCCAACTACAAAATATTTATTTGTGCTGAATTCTGTAGCAATATCTTCATATTTAAAAGATGTATGAGCTTCAAATCCCTATTCTGGGAAGAAATTTTTATGGGAGCTAGGTGAGATAATATATCTATTTCAATCAATTTCAATAGGGCTCCCCTTTGGGCCATATAAGAACAATGCATCAAATTTCATTAAATTACCTTCAAAATTTTGATCAGTATATTAGTATAGCCATAATAATTTTGATGTCGTATTCCTAAAAAATATAACAAAATCTGTTAAATCACTAATTGGAATACTAAAATATAAAATATGTTTTTAAAACCAAATTTTTTCAAAACTTTATTCCTTTGAAATAAAAGATGCGAATTATATTCTTCGTAGGAGCAGATAAACCCTCAAAACAAACAAATTTAACCTTTTTAAAGGCTTTGTTTTTTAAATTAGAATATGTTTTTTAAGAGATATGTCTTTTTTGCCGTTTCCCAGAAAACGTTCCGGAAACTTCAAATCCTAGTGTAACATTAGATTTACCTTGTTGAAAACAAAGATCTTAAATTTTAACCAGCAATAGCTCGCTGAATATAGCTTGGACCTCAGGTCCGAAACCTAAATATTAAGTAATCACAAGATTTGCAAATTTTTCGCCTTTATCTCAATATTTTTAACTTTACACCTAAAACACGTTGAAAAAATTATTAAAAATAGCAATAAATTAAAAGGTAAACACTGTATATATATATGCATTTTAATACAATTAGAAAAAAAAAATATAACTCATTTAATCCCACTCTCCTCCATTATTTGTAATTAGTTTTAGTTAAATTTTAATATTTAAATTTTTGTCTTATATATACACTGGTGCATATTCCTATAAACGCACATCAATTTTTTAATCAACTTACCAAAAATGTGGCTAAAAAATAATTAATGTTCAACAAAATAATTTTTTAAATTATTCATTGACTTCACTTAAAAAAATAATAACAAAAAACTTAATGAGCATTAAAAATTTTTTCATTATAATTTTAGTAGTTTGTTGTACGCACTTAAACTAATGACGAATCTTTTGAGATTTATTAATAATGTGTTGATGAACTTTTGTTTTGGCTAACTTCAAAAATTCGGTCTGGCATTGATTCAACGAATTTTTGAAGAAAATTCGTTATTGTCATCATGGCTTTATTCTATGCATTTATTGTGTAAACTTTACGGTCCCCACTCGGTACGGTAGATTGGTTAGATCCAGTTGGAATATGCAATCTTCATCCATTTTTTCATCCATAAATGATAGAAGAGCATCCATCAACAGTTCATTATAAATTGCACTATTCACTTTAATTGGAAAAGGCTGCGTTTCGATATACGAATTCATTTGACCTCAAATCATGCCAATAGCAAGAATGTGAATCGGGACCGATTTTTCTTATGATGCTGTTTTAACATTTGACAGGAAGGTCAAGTTTTATTATTTATGTAGCATTTATTTTATTTCTTGTAACCTACTTCTTTTATTTTATTTTATTTCATTAATGCCTTTTTGCACTCCGTATTTCTGCCCTTAAAAGCAAACAAATTTTTTTATAAAATTTTATTTAAAGTTAAATAATAATTTATTTTAAAAATTCTAATTCATAATTTTTTCTGTGCAATAAAATATAATATTAAAACCAAATATTGTTTTTTTTATTAAATTTAATTTAAATTCAAATAATGATTTATTTAGAAATATTTTAGCCATAATTTTTTTCGGTGTACCTGATGTTATGTTACAACTATTAGCACAAACGCATAATAACCTACCCACCTACATTGGGTATAAAAATAATTATTATTTTTTGAGTCATAATTTAAAACTCATAATCGTTACGATCTCTGATCTTGGATTTTTATCCAAATTTACTTAATTTGATCGAAGCTAAACTAAGACTATATTGTTAAAAACTGATTTAGGACAAGTTAAAGTTCTTCTATTAAAAGTAATATGGAATTACCTCAATATCAGAGCTTAACTAAGAACTTCTATTAAACAAAGTCAAAGTTATATTAAACCCTACTGTTGAAGACATTCTGATCTGAAACCTTTAAAAATTATGTCCTCATAAATGTAAATTATTTGCAGTTAATCAAGCAAAATCAATTCAGAATGATTGAAGCTAATCTTAAACTTAAAAACTTAAAAGAAAATGTTTTGATCTCCCTAGTACTTAAGCTTTGACAAAAAAGAAATCCTTATCATATAATACTTGGAAACATTTTTCTCCCATTAGTCAAATAGGTCTTTGTTTTCTTTATTTATAATTTTCAATAAAAAACTTAATTTTAAGACCAAATAAAATTTTTAATACAACTTAAAATGTGACAAGATCATTTAATTTCACAATGATATAAAGAATACAAAGTAATACCCCCACATTCAAGACCCCCTGAGGTTTATTTTATTTTATTTTTTTTTTTTTGTTTTTTTGCAAACATTTTAAATAACAAAAATAACAAAAAGAAATAAAAAATCAGCAATTTGATGAATGAAATTTTGGTGTGTTAGACGTTGAAAGGGTATCAAAGAACTTTAAACAGGTTCATTAAAAAAGAAACAACAATAACAAGAACAGAAAAGGGTGCAGTTTTTATCATGACAGGTTCAACAAGAAAAATGAAATTGAAATTTTATTTAACTCAGTTAAGAGAATACCAAAATAAATGAATAAAGTTCCTCATACTTACTTGATCATTTATAGCCATAAGAATATTCTTGGCCTACTTGTTTGAGGTTTTTGTTGGTTTGACATGTAGCTGCCACACAATGCGTGTCTAATTATAGGCGCACTGGCTGGTCGGTTGGAAGTTTGATATTGCACAATTGTTAATGAAAACCTTTTTTAAAAAAAAAAAGAATTTAAATTTTCAACTCCATAACAAGCTTTGCGTGTGTGATTTTTTTTATTTTCAGAAAAAAAAAGAAACTGCATAAAATAAAAAAGTTTCAAAACTAAATCTGTCCATCAAGTCAAGACATTGAAATGATTGCTAACAAAAGTTTGGGTTAGATTTGTTATGCTGCATTTCATTTCATTTCATTTGTATTTATATTTATATATTTGTGTGTGTTTTTTTGTTATTTTACTTTTTTTTTTAACGAGTATCTTACGTTTAAATTTATTTTATTTATGTGATTATAAAATGAAAATGAAGGTTTTAACTGTCCAACATAAGTTTTGTTAAAGAGATGCTTAACATGTGATGTTAATTGGACATGAGATGGAAAATTTAAATCAATTTAAAAGTTATTTTTTAAAAACTTTTTTTCGAGGGATATTTTCAAAATTTATGATTTGTTGTTTTAATCTTATTTGTGTTATGTTTATTCGTTTTTTTTTTTATTAAAAAGCTGACAATTAAGAAAAAAATAAATTTTATATTTTTTTTTCTTTTTTTACTTTTGTTTTATTGCAATTTGTTACGGCTGGACATTTTGCTTGTTTTTAAATAATTATTATGTAGTTAGAAGATCAAAAGGTTTTTTTTTTATAATTTATACTAAGCGCGCTCGGAAATAGAATGTATATAGTGTTGTTTTGTATGCGAGAGATAAGTTGGATTATCTTGTCTTTTAAAACAAAGCAGGTTCCATAGCAAGTTCACCGATAAATATTAGAACATGTCATTTGATTTTTAAAACTTAGTGATCAAAAAGTTTTTTCATTCATAGGTTTATAGTTTGAATATAATAAAAACGAGTTAACCCTAGAACACTAACGATATATTTTTTTTTTTTTTATATGTTTGAATAATTGGGGATATAATTTCCTATGAAATTATTAGGTAATTGGAAAGTGAGTTGATTCCAATTATAGAAATAAAATAAATAGATTGTTTTATAAGGATTGATATAATTTTATACGAAATTATTAGATAATTAGAAAAGGGTTTGATTCGAATTATATATGTAATAAAAATAGGTAGATTCTATTTGAGGATTTCAGGATTAACTTTGGATTTATTAATGAAATGTGTGTTACCAGTCGTAGGTTCAGAAGTAGAAGGCCGGAAAATCGCTTACATCGTTTTTAGCGATATTCGGCTTTTCGAAGATCCACTGAAATTACTGTTCAGTGGCGATAAGAATACATTTTTTTTAATTCACAATAATGAATGTTAATTAATTTACATTATGTGTAAATAAGTATGTAAATAATACAAAACGTTAATTTTAATATAATTCAATAATACAATATAAGTATAATACAAATATAAGATTTCAAAAAGTATTAGTCGAATAAAGTTGTTTTGTTCAAACTGAGTTTGAACATGTTAATACATTTGGCTATTCCTCTATTTTAGCTAAGTGTATTTTTATTATTTATTTATTCATTTATTTATTAAAAAAAGGTTTAAAGTGAGAAAAACAAATTCATCAAATAAAAATAAAACATTAAAAAACCCTAAAAAAATATATCTAAATTTTATTTATTATTATGATCTGGAGTTCAACAGAGACTTGAGATGTAGGTTCTAGCCCTTCGTTATTCTGCCTAATGGCTAAATTTTCAACACAATTTGCTCTCGCTTCTTAGAATAACAGTAGCCTCGGCAGTTCACAATTTTCTTTCAATTATTATATTGATTTCATTGAAATGTTAGAACACAGAGAAAAGAAATTCATATATTTGAAATTTTTTTTCATAAATATTATGAATCGAATATGACTTTTTTTTGCCAAACTTTTTTTCATAAAAGTAAAATTTTGTTCATAAATATTATTAAATTGTTCATAATGAAAATTTTAGTAATTTTGCAAAAATTGCAATGGTTGAAATCTCATTTGAATGAGTATATACATATATATAAACGTGTTACTACACAGAGAAAAAAACTCATATATATGAAAATTTTTTTCATAAATATTATGAATCGAACATGACTTTTTTTCCCAAACTTTTTTCATAAAAAATAAAATTTTGTTCATAGATATTTTTAAGATGTTCATAGTAATTTTGCAAAAATGTTGTTAAATCTTTGATTTAGTTTTTTTTTAGATTTGATTGCAAATGGTAAATGAAAATAGTTATATATGAAAATATTAACAGCACAATTCCAAGGAAAATATGTTAAAAATTACATTTAGAAATTTGCATAATCTTGCACGCCTTCTGCAGCACATTATTTTAATAGAAAGTACTTCAGTTCTGTTCCCATAATGTAGCTAAAAACATTAAAAACCTAAAATTTTCGGAAGAAAATTTCAAACATTTTTTTTACAAATTGAAAATATAAATGAAATTTTAAACAATTTATTTTAAGTTTTCTTGAATTTTGATTTATTTCAAAAAAGTATAAATTTAAAAAATTATTCTTAAATACTATGAACTAAAATCAATGAAAGTAAATTCTTATATTTATATAACTTTTTTCTGTGAATAGACTACTTACTACTCGCATTCAGAACATTTAAATATCAAAACATATATTATTTTATTTTTTATTTATGTTTAAAAACACTTGACGAAAGAACTTCTGGAATTTCTTATCGTTAGGTTTCCACACACGAGAGTAATAATAATTTGAAGAGAAAAAATAATTATATGTAAAATTTACATAGATTAGTATTCTAGGGTGAAAACAGGTGTTCTAATACCGTTTATCAAAAGAAAGATCTTAGCATTCAAAGCCAGTCTTAGTAGACAGCAATATTAATGTAAGACATGAACAGTTAAGTAGTCCACATTGCACATATGGGAAAATATATATAGATCATTAGCAATAAATCAATAAAACGTTTTATGATTTAAATGTTATAAAACTTTAAAGAGGATATTCTTCTATATATTGTTTATTCACAACATTTGTTGTGAACGCTTTTGTGGGGTCGTAACTGAAGTGTAAAGTGAAAGAAAAATTATGCCTCTTTAAAAAAAAAACTTTTGATTTTTTTAAGGCGTACATTAGAGTTAGAAAATATCATTTGACATTATATTGAAAGTAAAGAATTTTTACTATTTATGGTATCAAATTTTGTTAAGAACTAGTGTTTAAATGTTTGTAAAAAAATATAGTCAAGTGGTCAAATTGACAATTTTTCGATATTTTAAAAGCAAACATCTAAGAAATGTAACCAGTATTATCCATATGTACACAACTAAAATATCAAAATGTCAACCTGTTTTAACATTTTGCGAATTTCAATTTTAAACCACTTTACAATTTTTAATATATTTTTGAATACATTTGACTTGCAGCTCACAATTAAAAAAAAATTTTTTTTTGTTACAATAAAATCCACTATTGAAATTAGTTATGATCAATCCATTATTTCACCTAGTTCCCATATAAAGATTTTCGAAATATAGAGGTTTAACGTTTAAAAATTACATAATGTTCAAATTTTCATAAAATTTAGCATATTAGTTTTTGGTAACCATAAATTACACTACCAAATTTTATAGGAACTGGTCCACATTGGACCTTCTCAACATTAGCTTAAAAGTGCATAAATCACATAATAATTTTAATATGATTTTTAAATTTTGTACAACTAATTTTTGTTTATAAAATTCTAAAGATTTTGAGGTATCGGAAGCACCCAGCGAAAATTTTTTGGTTTTCGGTAATAACAACTACTTATTAAAGTAGTTTCTTGGTAATGAGGCGTCATTATTATTTGCCTACTCTGTATTACATTAATAAGTACTCAATAGTATAATAGCGCAGTAATACTGCAATCACGTGGATGAGTTGGCTAGAGCGCCGGATTAACAACCAGAAGGTTGTTGGTTCAACTCCATTCTGAAGCTGTTAGTTTTTTATAACAAAATGTCTAAAAAGATATTTTGTCGCTTAGGATGCTATGTGCGAGATGGTGCGCTGAGTAAGACGTTAGTCAGTAAAAACGAATGGTTAGTGAGTGTCCAAATTCGAGTCACACTGATGGCAAAATTTTTTTGTTTTTTTTATTTTTGTTTTCGTTTAGGTACATATTTTTGAGTACCCCTAGAATCAAAAAATAACTACATGAATTTGTGGACAAGTCGAACAAAAATAACTAGTTATTCAGGCAAAAAATAAGTAGTTTACTTTTGTTTCCATTTATACCTGCTAGCTTACCAAGAAAGCAAAGTTTTTGCTGGGCAGTGGCAATGCAGTGCTATACATAGAAAAAATATATGTTTTCCCAAATTTATAATTTCCTAATTCGTTGAATAAACTTTAGAGTAGTATAATTTATACACATATATTTATACGCTTTTTTAATTATTAAATAATAAAAATATATTTATAAACTTTCATATTCACCAAAGTAAAAACAAGTAAGACCCAGCAAAAAAAGCAAAAAAAAGAGCATACTATTCATAAGTAAATTCACTAATGCTACTGAACTCGAACTGGTTCCAACTTTGGTGAAACATCAATGAATTTAACAGGTGGTTGTTATAGGAGGTAAGAGAATTAATTTACTGAACAACATGTTATGAAAGATTGTCGTTTTTGTATTAGTTATTCATGAGTGAAATAAGATTATTTAACATTTTCAGGTAGTTATCAAGGTGATTTTTAAAATGTCCATATGTACTGTTCCGTTAAAAAATTTATAAAAATAAACTTTTTTAATTCTTGTAAAAATTAGATTAAAATCAGTTTATATTTGTTATAAATAGTGATAACTATTTAATACTTTTAGAACTTGCTAAAAGGAACTGATTTGGAATAATAAATTCAGGACTTTGACTACTTTGTACTCGTATTCAATGAAAATGCTATGAATTTTTAACAACTTCCAATATATTTTACTAGGGATAGATGTCACACTAGCCCGACCATATGATATACAGAAAAAAATAAAAATGAACTTCAATTACGATATTGTTTACATTAATTAAAATTTTGTTTACTTTTGCTTCAATCACCAAAATCATAATATTAGTTAACTGAAAATAATTGAATTCCGCTTATATTTCAATTATTTTTATTATCATTTTTTTAATAAAATTGATAGAATTATGATTGAATATTTCTATAAAAAATCAAATAAATTTTTTATTATTCCAATTCTAAAATTCATTAAATCCTTCCCTCAATAAAAACTCGCAAGTTTTAATATACTCGTACATACGTAATTATTTATTTAGTTTTTAAAAATATTTAAATAATATAATGTCAGTAAAAAAATTATTAAAACTTAAAGTTTAAATTGAGGAAATCGAAGCATTACATAGGGTTTCATCTTGGTATCTTTTCATCCTTTCAAAGTCATCGAAAAACAGACTTTTATGACCTTTAACCTCAATAATCTCATGTACCTCACATGTTTTCATCAGTGACCTTTAAAAGGATGTATAACGCTCGAATACAAAGCTATATGTGAAGTTTGCTTTACCTTTACCAAATTCGATGCTATTTGACTTGATTAAAAATTATTTACAATAATATTTCATATGTAGTATATAATGTAAAGAAATTATTTAATAAATTTTCCTATAATAATTATAAAATTTAATGTACGTAATGCTAACGTGAGATTATCTAAAAAATACGTGTACGTACATATTTTAATATATATCCAGCAAAAAAACGAGCAAGTGTTTCCAAAAAAGAACTTTTTCATCACTGCAAAAGTATAACTAAATATCTTTTTAAGAAAAGCACTTCAAAAGCAATGAACAAGAAGCATATCCAGCAAAAAAACGAGCAAGTGTTTCCAAAAAAGAACTTTTTCATCACTGCAAAAGTATAACTAAATATCTTTTTAAGAAAAGCACTTCAAAAGCAATGAACAAGAAGCATAAAAAATAACATCCTACCAATAACAACCATGGGTTAAAAAAAGAATTTCTGCAACTCTTTTTTAGCATCAAGTACTTTCTACCAATGACAACACAATGTTAAAACCATGACTTTTTAAGCTCTTTTTCATTTCAGTTCAGTTCAATTCAGTTTTCTTTCTCTTGGTGGGTAGCCATGTACTTGATTCCGGTCATCTTGGTGGGACTTTGTAACAAAAATTTTAAAATTTACACTCAGATAATTATTCAAACCCAGGACGACATATCACTAAAAACATTTAACAATATGACAGCTTGTTTAAACAATTCGTCAAAAGCAATCAATATGAACTTACCTTTTATACAAAAATAATCTTCCTTAGAACAGCTTCGAAACAAACTTGAACCTTAATATTTATTATAACCCCCGATATCAATGACAGGAAGATCTATAAAAGAATTGCAAAGTTTAATTATTTCATCAAAACTTAAAAATTCGCACTCACCTAATAACTATATACAATTTAACATGTCTGAGGAAATCTTTATATCTTTATATATTTTTATAACTTGTATATCATATTAGTGTTAAAAAAAATTACCAAAAAATTTGAAAAAATTTTCTTAAAATTATTTTAATTCTATTTTTTTTATTGACAAGTTTTTCTTTTTTCTTTATATTCGATTTTTAACAATAAATTTTAAACATATTAAAAAGTTAATTACTTTAATTAATAATATAATTAAATTTCAATATAAAACTAATTAAACATTTTATTAAAAAAAATTATGCAATAGTTTACACCACACCATTATGTATTTTATAGGAGGGCTATAGTCAATTATGGACCGTAATTTTTATATACATAAAACTCATTTGTTTGTTAAAGTGATTTTGGGAAGTGGGCCTTATATGGCAGCTATGGTCAATTATGGACCGATCTTCATCTTCAATTTGGCATATTGATTAAAGCTTGCATTGGAACTTATTTGTGTCAAGTTTAAAGAGTTAAAACCATATTATGAGGCTGTCTGTATGTTTTATGTGGGCTAGGTAAAATAATTGGCACGATCATAACCAATTTAATAATAATTATATGTGCCAAATTTCACCACTCAGACGAACATCATTAAATTGACTTGGAAATTGATTCTCGATTGGGTCAAAATCAATATTTTTGTATGTTACAAACATAAGCACAAACGTATAATTCCCCAACCACTTATGGTGGTGTAGGGTATAATTAAGGAAATAAAGAAAATATGCATATTTTCATTATTTTTCCGTCAATTTTGTTTGGTGGTTTACAATATTTAAACAAATTTAAAACATAGAGGGAATTGCCTTTTCAACGATACCAGTCACTTATAATATCACGATTGATTTAATGCCACGTTTTGTATACCTTTGCCCCTATGTGCGCTATACAAAGCCTGTAGTGAAACTTTACAGTGAGAGCAGGGATAAAAATTCTGTTGTAAAAAACTTACAACTTATATGATATACAACAACATTTTCCCCAATATATATATGTAATCTAATTTTAACTTAAATCCACTTTAAAACCTAAAGTTAGCAATTAACTGAAATCTTTTATTAAAATCAAATTGTAGCCTGCACTGAAAATCCTGCTAATGACATTAAATAAATTTGCCATAAACAGCTTTAATTTTATTTAAATATAAATGCAAAAGTTAAACTGCATATGCAACGTGTTAATTAATGTGCAACATTAAATAGCTTAAAATGGGCACAACATCTCTACGATCAGATACAACAACATATAACAAACCAACAGCAGCATCAGCAATATGTATTTGCATAATAAAATCTACTCCTTAGTCATTTACTACTTGATATACGTTTTTCATTATTTTTTTTTTTTTTTTTGGTGGCGATAAAATGACCATAAAATTCCAATACCAATCTTTAAAATTGTTGTTGGCAACATCTTTACACCGCTGTTGTTACTTTATTTAAAGATCATTGCTGTTGTTTGGTATTAATTTAAATTTTACTATTTTAGTTTTATTTATCTTCTACCTTCTTCTCTTAAAATTTTTCTGTTTGTTTTTGTTGCCACGCAATAATGTTGTTGTTAATAAATTATAGGTAAAATGTACTCAAACATGCAACATTTTTTTTTTCTTTTTTTTTTAAGGAATCAATGAAAGAAAAATCAAGTTTGTCGTTATACCATTTACAAACAGTTTAAATCTTTAGATTTTAAAATAATTCTTGGAAATCTCTACTTAAGTTTAAATGTAGTTTGTTGTTATTAATTAGTTGTTGTAGTTGATCGATGAAATTAGATATTTTTGTTAAAATCAATTTTAGATTTTTCTTCATGTTTTTTTAAGATAAGAAATTTATACCATGAAATGCCATGAAATGTTGTATGTAAAATTTATTAAATTTATTTAGTAACCAAGTTGTGGCCACCAAATAGTCATTGAAACAGACTTTATAAAGTGACTTGTATGAGAGTAGAGTGAATGGTATCTAGTGTGTAGGTTCGTTGCCAGCTCATGCTAAAGGCGTTTACGTCAGTTTGATTTAGAAGAAAATGCTTTAAAAATCTTATGGAAAATATAACAGGTTTTCTTTATTTTTTCATAATTAATTTTACTACAAAAAGTTTAATTAATTTACTAATAATGTGAATTAGTTTTTTTTAGTCTATTTTCAAATTAGTTTTGAAAGTAGGTAAGTTACATTGTATATTTCTTTGTACTCAATAATACCTTAAATGAACATACATACATATATAGGCTATTATCAAAATTTTTTGATTTTAGACCTTAAACAAAAAAAATAATTAATAAAATTTTTTGATGGCACATTAAAATCCATTTGTATAAATATAAAGTCATTTGAATGCATGTAGAATCAGTTCGCTTTAATCATTTCGTGCAGGGAGGGGGAAAGTTATAACGGTTTTAAGTTGAACTTATACAAATTTTTAGAAATTAGAAGTTTAGATATAATTCTGTTAAAATTTACACGCAGTATCAAAAACTATTGTGTTATTCAAATTGATAATATTAGTGTAACATATTTTAAAGTTTTCAAGCAAAATGTTAAAACTTATCTTTATGTTAAAAATCGAAATTTTTAAAAATTTTGCAAAAAATTGGGTTTGCTTCTAAGTTATTTCTTCATATATTATATGAAAATATATTTTATTCGAGTTTATTACAAAGAAATACTATTTAATATTGTGATCTTTTTTAATCGAAGAAAATTTTGAACTTTCAAAATTTTTTAATGCGCTTCTACACTTCCATTAAGCATTAGATACACCTATTAGTTATACCAATTATGTATAATTTCGAGCTGCCCATGTGATGTGCCTTAGCAAAATGTGTTTTGAAAAAAATGTTCCGTTTTGAACTATTAACGATACTTAACTTAAATTTATGGTCCCGATCTGTATGCAGGATTTGTACAAATTTCAATTTGCTATATAAAAACACAAAAAAAAAACAAAAACAATTTAAGGGTAATTTTTAAAAAGTCCATAATTTTTTTACTAAATTTATTTTTAATGCTCCATCGATGTTAATGTGTAAAATAAAAAAAAACTAAGTTCACGCACTACTCCATACCATTCCATTGAAAACTGTGAACATGCCTCGCGAAAAACAGATTTTTTTTTAATTTTAGCTCTTGTTTTCCAAACTTCAAGATTGTCTATTGCGTTGACTATTTAGGGTACATCACCGACATATAGCCAAATTGCAACAAGTGTTAATCTCTTTCAAAATGTATCTTCTGTTGAAAGGCGCACAGATCCTGCCCAAAAAAAAAAAAACAAATAATTTTAAAAATTAAAAAATTTTGCCCACAAAGTCCGATTAGTTTACACAGGATCGAATGAGATCAAAAAGTGTTTAAGAATGGGAGAAAGTTAAGTAAGTTTTTGAACAACAATAATGATTATAAAATGAAACCTATGGTGCTAAAATTTTGCATTCTATTAGTTCATTCTTTTATGCTTATTGTTCATTGCTTTTAAAGTACTTCTCTTAAAAATATATTTCTAAAATGTTGTAACAATATGATTTTAGCCTTGTTAATAGATAATAAAAACACTTTTCAATTTGTAAAGTTTTTATTTTCTTAGAAGTAAATCACCTCTTTTCCTGCTAAAAATAAATTTCTTTTCACTTCTTTTGGAAGTAATTCTTATTAACTTCCAAAAAAGTGTAAAATATGTATTTAGAAGGTAAAGCAAACTTCACATATAGCTTCGTATTCAAGCGTTATACGTTCTTTTAAAAGTCACTGATAAAAACATGCGAGGTACTCGTACATGAGATTATAGCGGTTAAAGGTTATGTGCGTTTTTTCGATGACTTTGTGAGGATATATAAGACGTCAAGATGAAGCTATATGTCATGCTTCGATTTCTTCAATTAAAATTGTAAGTTCTAATAATTTTTTACTGACGTAGTATTATTTAAATATTTTTGAAAACTATTATTGATGAAAGTACTTTATGAATTTTAAAATTAGAATAATAAAAAATGTGGTTGATTTTAAAGAAATATTCATTTATAATTCTATTAATTTTATTAAAAAAATTAATTGAAATTTAAGCATTATTTTCAGTTAATTAATATTATCATTTTGGTGATTGGAGAAAAATCAAACAAAAATTTAATTAATATGAACAATTTCGTAATTGAAGTCTATTTTTATTTGTTTTTTCTGTGTAATATATTTTACATATAATAAAAGCTATAAAACGTGCGGTCAAAAGTTCTTTTGGAATACTAGTAAAAATTTGGAGGCAATTGAGAGGTTGAAAGTTATTAAGATATTTTTTTATTATAATTAATATGAATAATGTGCAGTGGGCAATGAATCGAACGTACTGACGGAATTTTTACAACCACCTCTTCATTTATTCTTTGTTTAAAATACTAGGAGAAATATAGCAGATAAATATCGTTTTAAAAAATCTAAATCCCCAAAATTTTTGTATGAGCGGACAAAGAAGCACTTCATTCATAACTAATGGCTTCATTAATACAAAATATATGTGAATGTGTGTCGTCGGAAAATATTTCTTGTCTGATCTTTTCTGTATTTTCATTTCGTACAAAAGGCAATTGAATGATTTTAAATAAATGGTATTATTAAGTAAAAAAGCCAATCCGCAACTGTGTCCAGTTGAAAGATACTGGGGGAAATAGAGTTAAAAAGGAAATGGATACATCCAACAAAAATGTTAACGAAAGATGAATAAAATGGTACCTAAAATGCAAAATGCCCAAACTACATCTACACAAAAAAATTTTATTTATATCTTCAAAAATAACATCACTCTTAACATTAGTCAAAACAAAACAGTCGTAAAGTTTTTTCCATTTAAGGAAAATTTCATTTAAAGAGTGTTTTATACTTTATGTATATTTGCTTTAAGACAACGACTAAAAAAATTTACTTAATTACTTAATTTTAAAGCAAAATATTAGAAATTGTGGTTATGGCCTTTTGCATTTTCATAATGTTTTCTGCTCCTGTTGTAAAAAAATTAAAAATTATAGTTAGGGCCATTTGCATTTTAGATGACTGATGGTATTCCAAAAAAATATAAAAATTAATTATTCTATTAAATTTCAAACTTCAATACAACACTCCTTAATAAAAACACAATTAAAAAAATTCAAAATTGGTATGATATTTATAACCAGAACTGTATGCACTAATTTTTTCGTGCGCATTTCTTAAAATTATTTCTTTTATTTAGAGTGTCTAAATAAATATTTAATTAAGATAAGTATATCAATTTTGAAAAAAAAATTAATTAAAAAAAAGTAACCACTGTTAACATCTTTTTCTAATTTTGCATATATTAAGCTTAATTGTATATTCTGTTCTTAAAAGCATTTTCTGTAGTATTTGATTGTAAAATTCTTATTTAAAATTTGTGCCTTCAAACTGAATTTTGGCATGTTTTACACTAAAAAGCCTATTTTTGCATACCTGTTAAATTATATAGGAAAAACATCTTCCATGGATATATAATGGAGAATATCTAATGGAGAAGAGCAAGTTTGAAAGTATATTTTGAGTTCTTTAAAAACTTATGAAAACACAGGGCAACACTGGTTATGCACTATGGAATTCTTCAGTCAATTTAGTTACAGGTGATCACGGGGTGGGAGGTATATTGAGTTTGTTATTCCGCGTGTAATATGTCAAATATATAAAGGTGTGTTTCGTGTTGCAAATGGGCAAAATCGGTTCATAAACAAAAAATTTATTGGCCAAATATTAGAAAAACAAGATGACCGCTGTAACTCCAGTCCATACTTTTCCGCCTATATCTCTCATAAAAAAAGCATGTGCTCTAATGAATTTTTGTACAAATAGCACAAGAAATCTGTAAACTCGGAAACAGAAAATGAGCATGATTCGCCCACCTCCCGTATAAGGTGAATTTTAAACATTAACATTTTTGCTTGTTATAATTGAATTTAGCTCTCATTGTAAACCGTTATATATAAAATTAATGAGGTTGCACCACAAATATTAGCAAAATATATTAATTTATATTATTTCCACTACATATTTTTCTAATCTTCTCAATAATTTCGGATACATTAAAAAATGATATGGAAAAATTATTTCTAGAAAAGTGAAAAAGTTAAAAAAATTTAATAATATATATATATATATATATATATATATATATATAATAAACATATATAATAAAATTCAATTCCTGAAAATAACATAAGAGAACAACTTTAAAATCAATGAATAGGGATCATGGGAAGAGAATATCATTCGAATCACAAATTCTTAAAATTTCTTTATGTTTTTCAAAAAATGGCCAAAAAACATTTTTTCTTTCATCTTAAAGCCGGTTATGTTGCAAATAAAGCGAAATATATTTTATTAAAATCGATGCATAAATGTCGATATTATTCACAATAAATTAAATGTATCTCATTCCAGCAAGGAAAGAACGGGAAAAGTCATGATTTTAACATTGTGTTGTCATTGGAAAGAAGTACATAGTGCTGAAAAAGGTTGCAGAAATTCTTCTTTTAACCCATGGTTGTCATTAGAAGGATATTTTTTTACGATTCCTGTTTATTGTTTTTAAATTTCTTCTCTTACAACTAAATTTATAAAATTTTGTAAACGTTTTCGCTTTGTTAAGAGATAATAAAAATACTTTAGAATTTGTGAAATTTTAATTTTCTTAGAAATTATAAAATTTTTTTCTTGCAAAAAAAAAAAAATGAAAAAAATACATTTATTTAACCTCCAAAAATGTACAATAATAGTTATACTTTGAAAGTGGTGAAAAATGTACTTCTTTGGAAGTACTGGCTCTTTTCTTTTTGCTGAGATTACAAAATATTTAAAAATAATAAAATTATTTGAAAACTGTTTCAGGAAAGGAAATTCGTTTCTTATTGTATTTAAAATGTTGTATTTGTTGTAATCTTTACTGCGAATAAAAATAAATAAAGAACTACAGTGATTTAAAAAAACAACTCCATTATCTCTTGTGTCTTCATTGACGGAACTAAAACTTTATACATTGTCATTATGGGCAAAGAAGATTTCACTCACCTGCTTTCAAACACTCCTACTTGTTTTTCTAACATCATTTTAAAATGATTTTTCTTATTAAATAAAAATACATAATAATTTTGTTTATTAATTGTTTTTGAAATGTCTATAATGTTTTCCATCATAATTTCAATTTAAATTCTTATCTAAAATTGCGTGAACAAATAAGCGGGGTGCTACATATTTATTCTCTTTACGGTGTGTGATTTTAACAATTTAACTTATCAAAACCCCTAAATTTTTTTTCGAGTTTTGAAAAAAAAAAAAAATAGTTAAACTGCTTTAAATCATTTCTAGTAACTGAAAAATGAGAAAAAAATGTTATTCATAATAAAGCAAACGATACAAACTATTGTTTTGGTAGGAAATTAAATTTTAAATATTTGTGTCTTTCATAATTTAAGCAAGATCTTTATGAATCTTATTTTATTTTAAATATTGATGTGCTATCTATCGTAGAAAATAATAATATTTGGTTAGGTGGTTAGGTTAGATTCTTAAGGCAGCTGTCTAGTTAATAAGAGACAGCTCTCTTGGGTCCAATTTGGTCCCGTTGTGAAGCCCTGAGGGATTATGTGTTGCTAAGTCACATGTCCGTAACAGCGTTCGAAACGAACCAACCCGATGCATGTATGAAAGAATTGATCCATCTGATGTCAATAACAGAGAGATCTGATAATACAGTGGCATAAAAGATGCTCCACTGTTTCCTCCTCTTCCTCATCCCCCAACTTCTACAAAAGTCGTTTAAAGGGGAGTCTCATAGCATGCGCACCAGCAATCCAGAACCCTGTGACAACGTCTACCAGAATTATTTGCCGATACTTCGATAGTCCCATGATGAAGTTAGATCGGGACTCATGATAATGGGCCATAATTGCCTCGAGGTTGAATATGTGGATTCACTTGTTCACCTATCTTGTGCGATCCTCGATAAGTTTCGCAGAATTATTGGTGCTTGAATGACCCTTAACCCAGATTAGCTTCAGCTTTGAATATCCTGCCATCTTATTCAGAAATGTCCGGCATTGATATACAAATCTGGATGTCTAAAAGACACCCCGGAGCGATTTAATCTTTATAACCACCCTCTTTATAACCGAGATCTCTACTGGAAGATGCTGCAGTGCTCTGGCAATTTAAAGAAAATGTTTGTCCTATAGACGGGAATACAGACACCCCCAAACTCCTACAGCAGATTTAGACCCGTCAGTATAAACCTCAATTGAACCAGCTCTTAATTCTGAGTACTTGAAATTGATACTGAGAAGTCTATGCCAAGAAAGGGTATGGGGATGCATTAGTCGATATTGCTAGGAATGCTATTAAGGAATTCTAGAATGGTCGCATGGCCGAATCCACTATCATTCCATGCACCTATAGTCCTGAGCCTGGTCGCCGTCATAATGGCGATCTGTTTGGCCATAAGATACACCGGCAACCAGTTCATTAGAAGAAATAAGACTTTTTACGAAGCGCTCCTGTTGCCAGTAGCGCTGAACTATGCAGAATCCTATCCTATTCGCACTATCTGACACCTTTAATTCAACACCGTTTAGGCGTGGTTAATATTTGGTAAAAAAATCTTGGAAATTTTTCAGTCTTCAATTCTTTTTCTTGTAATTTTTTGTTTTTATATTAATTTTTATTGAACCAAAACTAAAAAGCACTCTTGTAATTGCTGATAGGTGAACTTCCAAAATCAGTAATAAAATTGTGTTCCAACTTGCTCCTTTTCAATTCGCAAAGCAATTACTTTGACAATGTGTCAACGTATTTCTCGTACAAGTTCATTGATATCGAATCAATTAAATCATTTTCAATCAAAATAGTTAATAAAATCAATTCAAGATGGCTGTTAGCGAGAAAGATAAAACCTCGACTTTTTACATTCAAATAGAAATCGACTGATTAAAAAGATTGATTTATCAATGCTTGTGACTTCAGAAAAATATTCCTCCTCCACTAAACACTTGTGGAAGGCCCAATAAATATTTCAAAGGTTTTTCAGTTGTATCAAGAAAAGGAAAAGCCAGAGAAATTCTAAAAACTACTAATCCTTATGATGGTAGCCAAAATATAAATGCGTTCTGCAAGCAAACGTTGGTGGACACATAGCAGGTATTATATCGACCCCTAAACGCGAAAATGTCTTAAGTGCAGAAAGCAAAACTTCACACGAAAAGCATTTTTGTGATAATTTAACATTGTTGTAGGTATGGAAAATGAAACTTACGATAAAAGTAAGTCTGATGATGATGACAAATGTAACACCTGCAATTTTGTTACTGTTAAAAAGCCCGAATATATCAGATAAATCTATTCTATTAATTAGGATTTGTGTAGAAGTCATATTACCTTTTGTTTTTTGATTTAAAAACATATACAAACACATTCTTAATAAAATTTCATGCAATTATGTGAAAAGCAGGCGTGGCAGTTGTCCGATCACTCCTATTTTTTCATGAATTTTTTCAAAATGGCTTGTGCCAAATTTCATCAATATAGCTTTCTTAATTACAAAAAGATAGACTTTTGATCACACAGAATGCGAAAATCTCACACTGTCTTGGTTCAAGTTTGTTGCTTCAGTCTTTTGTTTTTGTATGCCCTTGCGCTTGATTTTTGTTTTTATTTTAATTTCTTACACCACTCTTACCAATATGTGTTTTAAACACAATAAACATTTTTAAAATGACATAATTCAAGATAACTACCCTTGCGTTGATATTAAAAAAAAAAATTTAGAAAAGCAAATTGAAAATGATCATTTGCATAAAGAGATCAAAATGTCAAAACGAGGAAAAAAGGATGGATCCTACTCTATGGTAACGATCAGCAGAGCACTAAAAAAATGTTTATTCAACACGCAACCACCGTTGAATTGTGAATTATGCATGAATATTCAAATATGCTAAAATTTATTTGGTATTTTCCCTTTGAGTTTTTTTTTTTTTTTTTTTTGTATCAAAGTGTCTGTTAATATATTTTATTATAATTTAAAGATAATTGCAACGTTATTTACTGCAAAAGGGATATTACTTAACGTTAAACAAGTCTCTAATTTATAAAGTTTTCACAAAGACACATGTGTGGAAGGGGCAATGGCATTCAAATGATAGGTTTATGTATTTAAATTTATGGCAAATTTTTTGTTTAAATATTTATTGCAATTATTTTATATAAATAATAAATTAAAGTAGATAATGCTTAAAATAATTATTTAAATTCTTTAGTCGTACAGATAAGCAACTTGTCTAGTTTAATTATTTTGATTATTTTATTGTCTTGCATGGCTGACAAACATGACGGTAATGTGTTGTAATTGCAACTGATTTTCTTTTCTTGGCTGGCTTACAATTCGTCTGAGTATCTGTAAATAATCACTTTAATATATTTTGTTGCTTACTTAATGGCATTTGGTAGTGGACGTTTAATGTCTTGTACAAGTCATCAAAAAATAAATGGTCAATGTTTTTAAGTTTGTCTTAACATTTAAAATTGATTGGTAAATGACAGAAGTTGCTGTAGAGTTGGCTAGTAATATGGCCAACATTATTTTTGATTTTATTGCCACCAATCTGCATGGGCTTCTTCTGGAAAAGGAAACCAAAACAAAACTTTTTTATACGTTTTCGTTTACACTTTTATGTCAAGTCTTCATCAGTATGACAATAATGATGATTGTTTGTGTGTGTTTATGCTTAACGCTGTGTTTAATTAGCTTTTGTGGCAGTTGAATGTTGATAACTGTTACGTTTTACAAGCCATATATTGTAAATTGATAGCTCTCATTTATTTCTTTGTATGCCATCCCATCTCTTCTCTTTAACCGGACATTTTTTTTAACTATTTTGATATCTTTTCTAGCTGGTAACTTGTAGGTTGTATTTTTTTTTTTATTTTTCTTATGTTTGCTGTATCTCTATCTGTTTGATTTTTATCATTTTACGTGTCATTTGCATATAAATACAACAAAAGTACTGAAATTGTTAATTTTAGTACCTTTGGCAAGAAGTTTTTCTTGTAGCTGTTTAATAAAATATTTTAAAATATGTTTGATCAGATTGGTAAATGTTACAGGATTGTTTGTTTGTTTATTTGCTGTATGTGTTAATGAGTTTGAAACTTACAAATGTTGCAGTGGACTTCTTTATCTACTTGAAGTATTTTTCATTAGTAATAATAATTGTTATTAATAGAAAAACAACTTCTGAATTACAGCGATTTAAAGTGAAAATTTTTGTTCACTAATAGAGGAATGCAGAAAGTTCAATTAAAGGAAACTAGCAGGGTAATATGATAGTCCTTCACTGTTCAGGCCTTTGTAAATGGCTCTAAAAGAAATGCTTAAAAAAAGAATTCAAAACATATTTCACTTTGCCTTATATTAAAATTCGTTGCCAAAAGTTGACTCGGATTCCTTTTATAAAATTTGTTTCCCTTCATTTGGAACCTTGGTAGAAGGTGTATAATTGCTTACTTATTAATGGCTATAATTTCTCATTACGCACTGAAAGAACTAAAAATCATTTAGTCTTTAGTGCCGCCAAAAAAGGTAGTCTACGCTACTATACGTGGTTGGTGTATATATTTGTACTGATATTTGTAGTACACTAAGGAAATTTTCGGACGCCCATCTAAAGTATACAGTTTCATCCAGAATCACTTTCTATATTGCTTTGACGATGTAGATCTGTCTGTCCGTCCGTCTGGCCGACTCTCTGTTTATATGAATAAGCTATAAGTCGCAATTTTAAAGAAATCTTGATGAAATTAATAATTATTTTGGTACAAGAACGTGGCCTTTTCAAATTAGTTATGATCGGTCCACCTAGGCCACACCTAGTACTCATAATTCGTCACAAAGAAATTCTATATAAGGATCAATCTCTGTGCATTTCATAAGAATCGGTCCATAATTGACCATAGCTCTTATAAATAAATCCCATACAACTGTTATTATCAAATTTATTATCTTTAGTTATCTTTCAAATAGAGAGCCGATTTTGATTATTCCATCCTTTGACAGAGAAAAAGCAAGACCTTAGCTCAAATGATACGTTCAGTAAAATGGAAACGAGTTTACAATAGAGGACTTCTGCCAAATATGGTGTAACCAAATATTTTCGTAGGGCTCTTTGGTCACTATTTTTATTAATTACTGTAAGATTTTTTTTAGCAGAAAGGCTAATATCATATTTTACTATACAAAAAAAAAAACTAAATAACTTTTTTTGTAAAATGATTACTTAACTTTAACTTTATATTGAAATTTAATTATATTATAATTTAATGTAATTAATTTTCTAATTAGTTTATAATTTTTTTGTACAAAAATCAGCTTTAAAAAAAATATAAAAAAAATGTAGAAACAAAATAACTTTTCCAATTTTCAATCACTTAAAAGAAATAAAATTAAGCTCCAGTAGATAAAATCACTGAAATATGCTCGTTCATATCTTAAAAAAATATTTATAACTTAGTTAACTTTGAAAAATGGCGGTAACTAAGAACAAAATACTAAACTAATTTTCATACAAAATCTTCATTTATTTCTTTATGGTCATTGGTTGGTTGGTTTAGGAGGTAGCCCGTAACCTTACGGGCAATCAATTAAATTTGTTAGAATCCGTTTTGATAGGACCACATTACTCGCCAGGTGAATGAGTTGGATTGAGTCCGTAGTGAGATTGAAGTGTAGGGAAGAAAAATGAGAACATAAATTAATTAGATCCAGCCTGTAGCATTGAGGTAATGTCACTGAGTCTAGTGTCAGATATCTCATAGAGGTTGTCTAATTGGTGTCTTTCCAGAAATTTATGTCTGATTGCGTTCAAGGCTGGACATTCACACAGAAGATGATATACTATCTCCTCCTTCTCGCGATTACCACAACTACGGCAGTATTCATTGTAAGGGAGACCAAGTCTGCTTTCCGATCGTCCAGTGACCTGTAAACAATGCTATTAGTCTCGAGATGTCTTTGCGTTTGTAGGCAATGAGTTGTATTGAGCGTTTTTCGTTGTAGGTAGGCCATGTTTCCTTCGCGACTCTACAATTGTCCAAATTTCGCCATCTCTAGATAGTGTTTTTGGATTCTGCTCTTGACTGATCCTAACGGGATTGCGACAGAAACTGATAAGGTGTTATTAATAGCAGAGACTGCCCGGGCTAATTTTTGCCTGTTCATTACCATAGTAATCCCTATGTGCAGGAACTCAGACTATAGTAATGTCATACAGTCGGCTTAGTCCTAGCAGTTCCTCTTTACGCTGTCTGACTAGAATAGAAGTAGTTTTGGGTGATTTGAGCGATAGAATTGCCGCTTGATTATCGACAAATAAACCAATATTCCCTTGAATATTTCTATCTCGAATTAATTTACACGCTTCCCTGACCGCTAGTATTTCCACTTGGAATACGCTTGCCTCATCAGGGAGTCTATATGAGTGTCTAATTCCAAGATCGTTGGAGAAGACACCGTATTGTTCAAGAAGATTTCCCCTTTATGGTCATATATCTATGTAAATATTTTCTTCCTCCGAATTCATAAACTAAAATAAGAATTTTTTTCATAAAGTTTTGCTTACTCCCAGGTCTACAACTGAGATTAACACTAATATAATATGTGAGATAACGCCGGCAGAAGAGAGTAACTATTTTGTTTATATTATGTCAAATCTTAAATAAGGGGTACACGTACGTATTCTAATAAATTCTATAAGAATACCATTATTTTCAATCAGTCACAGAGCAAGAAATTCGTACTTTTTTAGCACAATTATTATAAAAATATTTTTAAAATGTAAAATAAATATTAAAAGAAAACAATTTTACAAAAAACATTTTTTTTAGTAATTTCCACACACATACAAACTCTCGTGTATGTGTATTTTTTTTTTTTTTTTTTTTTTTGGCAGTTCATCTTATAAGACGGTTGTGTGGAGAAATCTCATCACAACAATCCCATAATACATCTTATAATCAGGGCTGTCAAATACGGCGATTTTTCACCAAAAGTGGAGCTTTGTAATTGATTTTGGCGACTAAATTTTCCGTTTGGCGATATGGAGAATTTTTTGGCGTTTTATTTAGCTAATTTTAAAAAATTTATAAAATAGGTATTTGTGGAGAAATACGATTACGTATTCTTAATAGCAATTGCCTATTTTCAGTATTTGTATATCTAACAAAACGAAGGGGCTTAATTTATAAATTGAATTTCAACTTAGATTAAGAAATGTTAGGATTTCGCTCGAAAATTCGACAATGTAAAAACAAGTCAAAACAGTCAAAACGTGTTTTGCTCAAATCTGAAAGCGTTCAACTCAGTGGAAACATAGTATAAGAGAACAAATGTTGTTATACAATATTAAAATTATTTTTTAAATAAATGTCAATACATTTTTAAAGTTGTTACCTTAAAATGGAGATATATGTATGTATGTATGCATGTATGTATGTATGTCAGAAAAATGAATTTTAAATTATAATTTTATTTTCAATTCAATTACTATTCAATTACAATTACACAGAAAAAAGTCACCAAATATATTATTAAATTATTATTCAATTAAAAACTTTTTTTAAATTCACACCTCTCATTATATCAATTATTAAAAACTGTCCAAAATTGAAAACAGAAAAATTTTTCCAATTAAAAAAATTAATCAAATCAATCAAGTATATGAATTAAGTTAATTAAAAATTTATGTGAGAAATAAAATTTTTGTTTAAAATTTATTTTTATTTTATATTTACTAGAATATATTTATTAAATTTAGATGCTAATTGAAACATATAGTGCAATAATTTTTTCTGTGTATCTTTGGCGTTGTTGAAGCTGAATTTACATATATAAATTATACGAAATTTGAATCACTAAAAATTATACGAAACTAAAACTTTTTGGTAAACTTTTTATTTATTTATTTTTTTTTTTTTTTTAAATAAAACTTATAACATTTGACGATTTTTAGCGTTTTTTAATTAGCAATTTGGCGACAGAGGCGCAAAAAAATCTTACAACCCTGCTTATAAAACTAATATTTAAATCTACACGTAAAATAATTCTCTGAGAGAAAAATCTTACATATTATGTTACATCTAGATGAGCTGTTATACATATGTATCTTAAAACCAAGTGTTTAATAATATTCATACTATCGAAATTATATTCATATAATGATCATTCGAAATAAAAGCAAATTTAACGAGCCATTACGAGCCCTATAAATTTTGTGACCGACTTTATCAAATTAATGTTCAATATATTTATGTGTAACCAACATTCAACAAGTTAAAAATGCATTATTTTAATGGATTTAATGCAATAATTTAGTTTTGTTCAAGTCATTAATGTCTGATAACACCTGTTTTGTTGTTGTTGCTGTTGTTCTTATAGCTGTTGATGGTAAAGTGGCTTAAGCTTAATTTACCTGTTTTTTTTTTCCTCAATTCGTTTTATTTAAATCCCTTTTTTGTGGTGCTTTTCGTGTAAGTTTTTGCACTTAAAAACCTGAAAGAAATAAAACTAATTTATGTGTAACACATTTATTTAAAATACATTTTTTAAGTATATTAATAAACGGAAATTAGTTACGAGTTTTGACTCATTAAAACATGATGTATTTTAACAAAAAAAAAAAAAAAAAAAAACATTTGCAAAATTATTAATGAAACAAAACGAAGAAAAAAAAACAATTAAATTCACAGCATCCATTTGAAGACAAAAAGAGTAACATGTTTAAAAGCCTGCTGTTTTAAGCAAAAACAAAAAAAGTAAAAACTGTAATAATATACAAATTTAGTTTTTTCCAAACATTTATTTAATTGTCTGGTGGTTGGCCGGACGATGTGTCCGTCCCACAATTCATTAGATGGTGAAGCTGTTAGTGTGTATGGGAATAAATAAAAAGTCACACTCTTTTTTTCATATATAGTTTTTTTTTAAACAGCTTGAGTTAATGAAAATAAAATATTTTAAAGAAACAAAACACACACTTTCAAACATATATAAACATTTCCATTATATATTGTTTATAAACAAAAAATAAAACGAAAAAAAATATTAAATGAAATGAATTTAATATTACATGTTAAACTCATTAAAAACCACACAACTCACAAATAACGACGTTGTACCATAACGACAATAACAACAAAAAATTGTGGAAAAAACTAAAGCAAACAAAATTATTTTCTGGACTTAAACAACGGCGCAGGCGTCGCGTCATTCTCTACGGGTGTGTGCTTTAATTGCTCAAGTCGCCAACTTGTGGTTCATAAATACGTTAAGTACGACGACTATGTTGTGGTCAGGTTGTCAAACATTTCTTTAATTTAATTCTTTTTCCATTCCCCAGTTGTTGTTTTTTTTTTCTTTTTTGCTCTTTTGTCCAGTCAGTTGTTTGTTGGTCACTTGCTTTAGCTAGTTCGGAATTTAGATGGTTGTGCCTATGTGCCAATTCATTCAGGTGTTTTATTTCATTAGTCGTTAATATTTGCATAAAATTGCAATTGTTGAAAATTTATTTTATAAAGAAATTAAACTAGATTTAAAGATAACAAACATAAATAGCAAGGAATTCGTATTCGCAATTCATAGTTAATAAATAGAAAAATTAAATAAATTTGGCAAACTGAAATGTCAATTCTTAAACCAAGTTCACACTACCCTAATATTTGACACGAAATATTTAGTCGTATTTTCCCGCAATTTTTGCAACTAAATACAGTGTTGATTACTCTCATTTATTTAACGTGTTTTGTTTGATGAAACAACTATAAAATATCATAAAATACGTGAAGGAGAAAAATACTTCAAGCCTGTTCACATTAGAAGCAAAATTATTTACTCAACATTATTTGATTAAATTAAATTTATTTAACATCAGTTATTAAATAAATTTATAGAAATGTCTTATTTTTTAATTTTATTTTTATAGGTTTAAAATAATCTTCACAGTGAATTTCGGAATATATGCATGTCAAGGTAATTTTTGTAGCGTTTTTATTTAATATAAAGCGAAAATGCTATTAATTTAATTAATGTGAATATTAAATTAATCAATTAATAACAGTTAACATGTATCCTTTTTATTTAAATATTTTAGTTTGGAATTTTTTCAATATTAGTTACACATATTGAAAAACTTCCAAACTAAAATATTTAAATAAAAAGGAAACATATTAACTATTATTAATTGATTAATTTAATATTCACATTAACGAAAATTACTTTAAAAAATATACATTAAAAAATTTTTTTACAAGTAATTTACGTTTAGACACAAGAAATACCCTATTTCCCTGTTTTCACGAAAAAAGTTTTCAGCTAAATCGTGTTTAAAATAAAGCTAAAAAATGCTAAAAAATTATTTAAAAATGCTAAAAACAATGCTAACATAGTGTCTACATTAGACAATTTTTTATCAAGACAAACGTCAGAATTAACCTTATTTTATGGAAGGTGGCAACAGTTCCACAGAAACAACAATAAAGCGAAATCATGAAGATTTTTTTATGTATGCAGTTTGACAGCTGTAGCAATCAAAATTAATAATCAGCTGATTAACTGAGGTTACCTTGTATAGATTCGCAGTGATTGATAAAAATTTGTCTAGTATGGACACTACGTAAAGTAATAAAATACTTTTTAGTGTCATATTTTAATTTCGTGTTAATTTTACATAATTTTGACCTCATTATTAGTATAAAAAAAGAACCGATTATAAAACAGGAGAAGGAAAAGAAGACATATGCAGAAGCATTTGTTGCTAGACCAAAAAGGGTCATAAGAAGGATCTCCCAACATTTGCTCTCCTATCTGCTGTCATCAAGTCATTCAATTCACATGATGAATCGCACAATATTCTCAAGTTTGCAGTTATATTTATCATCCAGTTCGTTGTTGCCTTGCGTCCCTAACTATCTAAATAAATGATGTTGCAACCGTCATAATAATCATTGTAATACTTAAACTTTTCGCGTTTTATCCTAACTTTATCATTTCTCCATGCATTTGTCTGTTTCAAAGCTTCGGAAACATTAATTTAATAATTTTGAAGCTCATCAATATAGAAATTAAGTTGTAATATTTGAATTTCCTCCTTCATGAATTATTAAAAAATGCTAAATAATATGCCAAATGCTAAATGAAAAATTTGCTAAATCTAAATAAAAATACTAAATTTAGCAGCAAAAATGTTGAAATAGTCACACTGCCTGCCACCCATATACTCATAACATAATATGTAAGATTTTTCTGACAGAGAGTATCAAATTGAGAGAATTTTAATAGATAAAATATAAATTGAACATTTAGTTTTTGTCAATTTAACGTTTCTGTACATAAAAACAAACATCTTTTCAACTTAAGCTGCCCGCCACATCAGTTGTTGTTTGCCCCTATTTGATCTTACATTTATTTTGTAAGATCCATAGTGTAATAAGAAAATGACCTCGTAAGCCCAGCTGATTTCCAATATTTTCATTTCATACCGCGCGAAACTGTCAAATTGTTTTTCTATTCGTATGTAATATTTTTTGCCACGTTTATTTACTCTTCTTCTTCATTCTCTCATGTTTTATTCATAGCATTTTGACATTATGTGCAGTGGTTTTATACTAACAAAACACAAGCAATTTGTATTTGTTATAACTAAAGTTAAGTTCAAATTATGCAAATATTTGACACGAAATATTTCACCGCGTTTTTCCGTAATTGTTGTGACTAAATACAGAATTGATTTTTTGTTCACATTACGCGCATTTATTTGGCGTTTTTTGTGTGATAAAACAGCTATTAAACATCGTAAAATAAACAGAGAAAAAAATTTAAGCGTGTTCAGATTATAAGCAAATTATTTACTCAAAATTATTTGATTAAACATACTATGGTAGTTGTATTTATTTGACATCAATTATTAAATAATTTTATATGAAAATCTAATTTTTTATTTTGTATTAATCAATTTAGAACAATTTTCTAAGAGAATTTCGGAATACGTGGATGTCAAAATAATATTTGTGGCATTTTTATATAATGTAAAGTGAAAATGCTATTTATTTTAAATATAAATATTTATAAAATTTATAAAGTAAAATATTTAGATAGATCTAAGAAATTAGAACTATTATCAATCGATTAGCTGCAAAATTAATTACGCATATTGATAAAAATTGATATGAAAAATATATATTTAACATTTTTTTATAAGTAATTTACGTTTATATACAATAACAACCCTGTTCCCTCTTATCTTCATTTACAAACCAGCTCTGTCTTCATAAAACAACACTGTTTCCTTTGCACGCCGCTGTACAAAAAATAAGCATTATTATGGTTAAATATATATTGAAAATTTTATTTAAAAAACTATATTTTAATAGATAACATATGAATTAATCACTTCTTTGTTGTCAATTTAAAGTTTGTGTACATAAAAACAACAATATTTTCAACTCAATCGGTCCACCATATCAGCTCTTGTTTCCCTGTTTGATCTTACATTTATTTTGTAAGATCAAAACAAAAATTCGCTAAAAATAGTGGTGAATATTTCAAAACTTGGTTCACACAATGTTCACACTAGCGGTATTTTTAGTTAAGGGCAAAAAATTTGGTTTATCCAAAATCGGCTGTTATCTTGTTTGATTTGTCAAAATCAGATATTTGCAAATATCGTCAAATATTAGCTTAGTGTGAACTTAGCTTAACACATAACCTTAGATCTTAAAAATGGTAAAATTTTTAAAATCGAATGGGCACAAAATACGCGGACATCAAAAGCTCGAAAAAAAACAAGTTAGAAAGAAAACAATATAAAGTTCTCTCAGACCGAATAGTCCTATTGGTAGCTTAAAAAAAATGATCAAATCATGGTTGTTTTATAAAAAAGGACAGCAGCGGAAACAAATGTTTCATATGCATAACTCGATATTAAATGAAATTCAGATGTATGATTGGAAATTTTACGAGAGAAGCTAAAATTAACTCTATGTTTATGTATTTAATGTTTTCATAAAAAATAAATATGTACTTAATTGACAAATATCACATTTAATGTTAAATTTGCAATTTATATTATACGTACGATTATTGCAAATAAAAATAACTTGCAAATAAATAACTCACTGTTTATACACTATTGTCATCGAAAATTCTATGAACGTAAAAGGAAGTTGCAATGCCGTACGCTTTATTTGCAATTAGTTTCACTAATCACGGTTAGTTTTCTTGAGTTACTAACTTGTACATAAAATATTAACTCACCGTTTATACGGCAAAATTTTCATTTCTAAACACTTTTAATTGCGAGTAAGAGTTGTGTATAAACGTAGTAATATTTATACTAAAAGATTTAATAAATAAGACAAAACGTAATTATTTATTCTTAACTCATTAGCTTTGATGACACATCGTTTACATTAATCAATGTCCTACTGTGAATGTTAGTTTTCAAAAATTAACTCCTCAATAGTATTTTTCAAAATTTTAGAATTTTAAAAAATAAATTTATGTCTATTTAACAAAAATTCACAGAACTATTTTTTCTTCTACACAAAAAATTATTTTAAATTGCAATTTTTCACAGAATATTACAAAGAAATATGCATTTGTAGCAAACTATTCAAAAATATGAATTTTCAACAAAATATGCAAAAATATGCACTAACAAATTGATGCTATTTTAAAGCAAATTTTCTGATTCGCAAAGATATTTAGTTTACACTGTTCTAGGAGTAAAGGCAAACAACATGAACTTCCGATCCTTGGTTATTAGTAATTGATATAATCATTTTGGTGATAGATGCATATTTAAAAAGTTTTTAATTTAATGAAATCTTTTGTGACTTTGTTATGTGAAAAAGCTCTCATCGGATCATTTTTCAAGAGAAAATAAAAGGTGTCATTTTGTATCAGCGTGTTATTAATACAGAGTCTAGAACTCGACCTATTTTGTTTCTACGTGTTGATTTTTTATTTGTTTTTTTTTATCAAGAACGCTTTTTAAAAGACCGACAGTAAATGTAAACTTTGACCACAGATTTTAAAAGTTTTACATTTTAGGAAAGTAAAACAGTTATGTACAGGATTATGTTAAATAACACTGGTTGGTAGAAAAATCCGACCTTAAACAAAAATAGGTGGACTAGATGGAATTTGACGTGCTGATCACGAATCTGTTTTCAGTTTTCTTTTTATCAGGTTTTTATTTTATTATTATTTTTTATTATTGGGTATCTAATATATTCCTCTTAAACCTAGAGAAAAAATCGAACACATATGTATGGATAACGATACCATTCGGAGTTAGTAGCGAATCTGCTCTGTATGTGTTCAAATTCAATACTTTGTGTTCAAATCATTAACGAAAATCGATACCAGTTGGCATCAAGTTGACACCTCTTCAGTATCGAATTATTAAATTACGTTATGTTTATTTAAAACATGTGAACGAACGGTACCAAAAAACCGATACCGTAAATTTTCAATGTGACCACAACCGTCGTGGATTTTGAATCGAATTTCTTTCCTTAGTGTATTAGCATAACTCAAGTACGTTCAATTTAGGTACGAGGGCGGATCAATAAGTCCATGACTTTTCGAACTTCCCTCGTAGTTATATGAAATGCAACACTATTCCCATCAAAAGCTCGTCAAATACTATGGAGACTCTGCACCATCGATTTCAATGGTAAAAAAGTGGTGTTACATTTCATATAACTACGACTTAAGTTCGAAAAGTCACGGACTTATTGATCCGCCCTCGTAAATAAAACTCCAACAGATGCCGACTAAAAATTAACTTCAAGTTATCTTACCTTTATATTTCGGAGTTATAAGAAAATTAGTGGTGACAAAAATTCATTTACAATGCAAAATTGGAAATATGTTGATCCTTAAAAGTTATTAAAAACTTAAAAAAAATAGTTTTTTTATATTTTATAATGAAGCTAGATATATTGCGATTAAAATAAACTATATATCATGAAAATTTATGAACAAATAATGATTTTTTTCACAATCATTCAGAAAAAACTCATAAAAATACTTTTTTTGCTGACCAAAATGAAATTATTTAATTTTAGTTTATTTCTTAGTTTTTATATAATTACTTGTAATGTGTCTTTAATATGTATATTACAATTTTATACAAATTTTGTGATAAATAACAATATATATGGATTCAATATTTATTCAATATAAATTTTTGAACAATATACATATAGTACTCTTTAATCGCCAAGCAAAAATCCCAAAAAGGTGTTAAGTTGATTTCTAAAATACACAAAATAAACTACAAAACCATAAATAGAAAAACTGAAAATTACATGGGAAAGCTACTTATTGACACATTATGTCAAAAATTTTACTTTTGTTATTGTTGTCTAGATGTTGCCGTTGTTGTTGTCAAGCGTAATCATGTGTCAAATATGATCAATATAAATTTTGACATAATAATGATGGAAATTTAAAACCTCAGACAACAAAAATTGATAAGAAACACAAAAAACAAAATAAGGCTGAAAAACCAAAAGAGCTACATAAATATATGTATAAATATAGACAAAGCTAAAATAAGGGTGCGTAACCATAGTTGCAACAACAATATAAAAATTGCCACACTAACAAATGTTGTTAGTTGTATGAAAAACAACAGCAGCAACAGCACCCGGCACAAACAAAAAACCGTCAACCATTGTATAAAGTCAACGAGGCCGAAACTAAAACTGATTAACAAACGCGATAATACGACGACTATGATGTATTTGTTGTTGGTTGTTACAATTATTATCAGGGCAACCAAAAAATATGCAAAGTTATATTTTTTCCTAGGCTTCAAATGAACCAAACTGTTAGTTATTTATCTCTTTTTCGGACAATTTTAAGAATTTTGGCATAGATTTGTTACAGCATATTTTTGCATATTTTAGTCTTAACAGCATATTTGGCATATTTTGTCATATTTTCATTGAAAATCCTTATTTTGGAATATATTTTAGCAATTTAAATGACATATATTGGCATATTTTATATTTAAGAGTATAATTTTGCACTAAAGAGCATAATTTGGCATATTTTAAGAGAAACATTTTGTATATTTTGTACCAAATAGAATTTTTTAAATAATTTGCCATTAGTGAAATTTTTGGTTTACTGCCACATAAGTTTTTCATTTTCGTGGAGACTTCTCCAAATTACTTTTTAAAGAACTTTATTTAAAAAAATATATATCTTTTCATTAAGTTTGTAATTTCAATAATCAATAAATAATTTTTCAATTTTACTATTAACAAATAAATAAGAAACTATTATAAAATTTATAATAAATATATTTAATTCCCACAACTGGTGACCCCGAATTTAAGAATGCCTAAAACAATTTCTGATTTATCTTCTGAAGAATTCACAGTTATTAAAGAAATTAAATTTACCATTAAGTAGAAGAAAATCTAAAAAAATTTTGTGTATAGAAAACTATTTGCAAGAACTTAACATTAATGATATTCCAAACTATGATTTTGAAATGGAGTTAACAGAGCCCAATAACGTTTCATCTGGCTCAAATAGCGATATGAATATTATTTTGCAGCATGTTCAAAATTTTTTGCAAGGTATGGAAAAACGCTTAGATGAATTCACAAGACATAACTCGCAAGCACCATCATCAACACTACAAGAGCAAAGTTTGTCTAATGAAGTCCTAAAAAACTTACAAAACTTAATTCTTCAAGCATTTGGGACACAAAATCCCGAACTTTGGTTTTCAATCGCCGAACAAAAATTTCAAAATTTCAATATTAGTGCAGATTACATCAAGTTTTCAATAGTAATTGAATCTTTGCAGATATATACAATCAATAAGATTTCAAACTTAATCTGTAATCCACCACAAGCAAGTAAATACGTCTGTCACTATTAAAAATCAGTTAATTTCATTATATGAAGAAAGCCAAGAAAGTAAATTCAACAGAATATTTGATAAACTACAATTAGGAGATCAAAATTATATTTAGCAGACGATAAAATTTCTGGCGAAGTCTTATTTTCTGTATGGGTAAAACAGCTTCATACCGAATGCGAACAAAATCTTCGCGTCCTAAATTAAGTATCCTCCCTCTCTAATTGTTTTAAAAATGCCGGGTGATATGTTAGAATGTTCAAAGTCAAATATTTTAGCTAACAAAACAGAATTTAATTTTGAGGTTTTAAGCAAAAACTAGATGGTTTAATTGATACCTTGCATTTCATGTTTCATTCTGCTGTAAGTTAATTTAGGTCTTCCTCAAAAACAAGATTTTTTTATATTTTTCTCCATTCAGTTTGTAATTTAAAAAATCAATAATTTTCAATTTTACCATTAACAAATAAAAAAAACTCTTATAAAAAATAAAATAAATATCTTTAATTCCCAAATATCCGACACCTTAATAATTTGTATCTTATAAATTATAATTGTATATAATTGTATCTTATAAATTGAATTTGTATCTTATAAATTTTGTAATTTCTTGATGCAATATATTAGCTTTGAATATTTTTAATAACAAAAAGAAAATATTTCTGAGTAAATGCTTATAAATATAAAGTTATTTTTAGCTTGAATAGTAGATAATTTAACTCTCTTAAAGTCGGATTTAAAGAAATACTCTTTTTTTTCCACATAAAACACTCTTTTTAGAGCATTTTTTTGATTGCCCTGATTTTTATTTTTATTTTCATTTTATGCCTGAGTCAGCTCAGCCATTGCAAAAATTAAAAAGAAAACAACAACAATAACAACAATGAATGTTTAAATATAAAAAGCAACAATACATTTTGGTTTAATGTTGTTCGAGTACGTTTTTTGAATGTTGAACAAAACAGGCGTGTGCAACAGACAATAAGTGGCAAAATAAAGGTTTCTGTTCTGTTCTTTTACTTTTCACAAAAGGATTTTTGTTTAAAAAGGAGGCCGGCTTCTTCAATTACCTTTTACAACTTTTTTTTTTTTTTTTTTTGTATTTTTTGCCTTTTTGGATAATTGAAATAAAAACTCTCAATACGACTTTTCTTATTATTCATTGTAAAAACATTTTAAGTGTGTGCGAAGTTTATTGGCATATGTTTCATTTTGTTTGCATTGTTCCCTACTTAAATACATGCTGTGAAAATAAAAATATTATAAAATGAAAAAAGAAGAAAAATAAAACATTAAAGCGAACAATAAGTTTCCCTTTTTGAATGGAGAATTCGTTTTGTTGATTTGTTGCAAATTAAGTAGCTGCACTAGTAAATTGCAACATGATTAACTGTATAGAAACAAAATAATTTTTGTAATGTTAAATTTAAGAAACTAATTATGCCACCAACAACATAAAGTAACATGAAGTATTTCTATGCAAACATGGGGTAAATTATTAAGAAAATGTAACAATTAATAATTGATAATGATCTTTTTGCGTTTAAAAATACAGGTAACCCTCGATTTACGCGGTTCATTGGAACCGGAGGAAGTACGCGTAAATTAAAAGCGTAAAACAAGGTTAAGAATAGGTATAAAATTATAATTTGGGACCAGAAGTTTTTATTCAATGTTTGCGATATTGAAACACAAGTTAATTGAAAAATGTTAGTTTGGAACCTAAAAATCGTGTTAAATTAAAATACGTTAAATTATTCATTTGAAATTGTTAAAATTGGTAATTAAGAAATGAATTATATGATAAAGTACTTGAGGAAGATGATACGCAATGTCCTTTACTAGCTGGTTTAAAATAAATACTATGGCAATTATTTGTTGGCGTTTGTAGGATTCGTCTTCTAGTTGCTCTATGCAACCACAATTTTTAAATAAAAATATTAATGCCATTATTATTATTATTATTATTATTATTGTTATTATTGTTATTGTTGTTGTAATTATTATTATTATTATTATTATTATTATTATTATTATTATTATTATCATCATTATTTTATTTATATACAAATAACCCAGTTATATTCAATTTATACGTGCATTTTAAATTCAGTTCTATTAAATTATCTCTGATTTGAATTCACGTTTTAGTGTATTAGTAGCACATAATTTTTGGATTATTCTAATTACATATTTCTAAAAAAAACTTTAGGATCTTGTTACACTTCATGCCGTTTCTTCCTTTTTTTAATCTACCAACTTTTTCCAATAAATTCTGTTCAGTTCAGTACTGTTTTTATCGCAATTTAAAGTTTTTTACAATTGTCAAATTCGCGTTAAATAAAAACGCGTATTTATAAGCGTTTTACCTACTATTAAATGGTGTTATAAAGAAATCGTGTAAATGAAGTATCGCGTAAAGCGAGGATTACCTGTAAATATAAAAGAGTATTTATAAAAAAACTACATGAAATTTTCAGTCACGAATTCGGGGAAATAAATTAAGGTTTATCTTTTACAAAATGTGCTTTTTTTATGAACAGCAATTCCAAAACAGTGAAATTCGCTCTTCTGGAGTTGAAAATCATTGGATCTTTTAAGGAATTCGATAATTGCAAGTGATTTGTCCTAAAAACCTCCAAATTCAACTACTGATATCTCAAAAAGTCGCACTTAGAATACCTTTTGATTATATCCTATTCCCATAAAGATTTGGGTTTTCTTATGGAAAATGGGAAACATTCATATAGTGGCTCATTAGCAGATTGTAAATACACACCTCTCCGACTACGATGCGATTCTTATCATATCCGGCTCAACTATATAAGTCCTACAAATGCTCCATTCTAGTTTTAGTTTTACCAATCCTGGAAAATGGTCCTAATGATTTCGTCTCAAAATTATAGAAAATTGCCTTAAAATAAAATATGACTTCAATCTCTATTATGTTCCGGAATTTGGATCTACCAACGTTTGTCCAATTTTTGATCCCTTTCAAATAATAAGTTTTTATAAAGTTCTTAAAATAGGTTCTCGTTCCGTCAAGCTCTTTGGCCCTTAATGCTCCTTGTCATTTTTGGTGTAGTTTCGCTCGGAAAAGACGAGTGTTTCGACTAGTATTTGATCTCTGGCATATGCTAATGAATCGATATTTCATTTACTATTTTAAAACGCCACAAAAATTTATCCGTTTTATAGTTGATTAATGCCAAAGTTATTACTTTCTGATCGGCCCACACCATATATAGGAATTTTTCTTTAAGCATTGAATAATGCTTAATAATAATAACGAATTATTTGAAAATAATGGTAACGTAAAAAAATTTTATTACCATTTAATGATAGTGATTTGATGAAATTACAAAAAATATATTCAAATAATAATTATAATTACTGAAGAAAAGCATTAATATAAAAAACATTTTCTAATATAAAATCACTTAAATATAAATTTCCATTACAGCTACTTTTCAAGATGATAAAATATAATATTTTAAAAAATTATGTAAAAATATATGTACCAAATAGGAGAGTAAATGAATAAAAATAATATTATTTATTTAATAACTATTAATGAAAAGATAAGTTTAAAAAGCATTACCATTATTTAAAATAATGAATGGTAAAGAAATCGGCTAATCATTAGCCGATTTAATGAATTACTCCCATGTGAATTGATTGATTTTCCACAAGTTAGGTAGTAGGGTAGGAGGAACACATTAGCCATCGTCAGTTATCTTGAAAACATAGTAATAATTTTATTATTCTATTATTATTTCATTATTCTATTATTTTATCTATCAATTGACATATGACCGGAGACAGATTGTTTTTTTTACACCCTTAAATAATTTATATTTAATAATTTTTAGGATTAAAAAAATATTGTTCTGCGTTATAACTCGATGGTAGTTAAAAAGATTTGACAGTGTCTAAATTCATTTGAAGTGTGAACAAAACTATCATGGCTGCATAAGACTTCCACTGTATATAAATCGCTAGACTAGAACGGTCGCCGCATACATTGTTCCTTCACTAATATCGATAAATGATGGTTTACTTCTGACTTCTGATTCTGTTCCTCTTACTTGGAGAATTTACCCCATTGGTAAAACCAACGTATCTAAGTCTTTAGGAAAAATTAAAATTTACATAATATAATTCTAATTTATAATTCTCGTATGAGAAGAGAGCACATTAAAAAATGTGCCTATGAACCCCCATCTATCCTATGAATAGTTACCAAACATAAAGTTGAGAACGTTTTTGCTTAATAACTAAATATAAACGTTTTTATTTAATTTTGAAGACTTATTTTACAGTTTATTCATAATGGCAGATTTAATGACATCGAAAACGTGAGTAATGTTGCATGTCGTCCGCAACATTACTAACGCAGAAATTATTACGGATGGTACCGGACAAAGAATCGGCTACCTCACGTAGTTTACCAAACCGGGGAAGAAGAGACAAGCAAAAAAATTGTCTTGAGGCCTAGTTACTCTACCGTAAATGTAATGTAATGTAAATGTAAACGGAACGCATATTGATAATTAAATGTAGCAAGTACTTTGTTGTTGTTTTATATACACTGCCTGCCACTTGAATAAGGAATCACATTTCTTTTAACTTTAATTAAGTATATCTCCTCAGAAAAAAATAATTTTTTTGCGCAACCAAATTTCAAAGCGTTGGCTTTAGTTTCCTGAAGAAATAAAAAATATACATATTTTATTATACTAAAATTATGGATTTATTTAAAGTCGTGTATTTCTGTGGTACTTTTTCGTGTGTCACTTGAATAAGTAATATTTTAAAACTAAGCAAACTGTAATTTATTTTTAAATTTTAGGTTATAAAAATGAAAGTTATTATCTTCTAGCATTCAATTAGTAATGAGTACTGCCACCATTTTTAGAAATAACCTCAAAAATGCGATTTGGCATCGACTTGTATAATGACTCTAAGTAATTTAGCGGAATTGAACTCCATGCTTTCGTTATTGCATCCTTTAAGGATTCTATCGTCTTAAATTGTTTTCCTCCTTCATAAACTTTTCTTGCAAGCCAACCGCAAACATTTTCCACTGGATTCAGGTCTGGTGAATATGGGGGCCAATCCAAAAGTTGAACATCTTGTTGATTAATCCATTGTTTTATTGCTCTGGCGGTATGAATCGGAGCGTTGTCGTGTTGGTACGTCCAAGGTATGGGTAAAGAAATCATTAAATTTTGGAAATGCTTCCTCCAGAATGTTTTTGTAAGTCGTTGCAATCATTTTGTTGAATACAAAAACCAATTCTATGGTACCATAATACGAAATGGCAACCCATACCATTATTCCGCCCTCTCGGCTGTGTCTGCGGCTCAAAAATAATTCCTCCTTATTTAGATCATGAAAGTAATAGTTATACCCGTCGGGACCATCAATATTAAACGTTTCTTCATCGGAAAATACAACTTTAAACCATTTGTCGGACCAAGTCATTGTATTTTTGGCAGACTGTAGACGTTGTTATTTGCGGTTTTCATTAAGTGTTAGTTTTTTTTTGTGCAGTTTTCGTCGGACTATGTATGGGCACGACTTTAAAATACGGTGCACTGTTTTTAGACTGGCACTAACTCCACTTTTTTCACGTATTTTTGTTACCGACATGGCAATTCTAAGAATTTTTCGTCCTTCTTTTGGAGTTATTGCCATTTTCTTCCGCCCTTTCATGTTTTTTCCATATCTTTCCACGTTATTTAAATAATTGTACACAACTGTCTTTCCTCTATTAATGTTCTTGGCTATTTGGACCGGATTCTGACCCTGAGATTTCAAAATCAGAATTTTTTCTTTTTCAGAGTTATTATGAGCCTTACCACGTCCCATTTTGAATAAAAACTATTTAAAAACTATCAAATTAAAAATCTTTAGATTTACTGGTTTTAAGTCTGACATTTTTTTATTAATTAAAAATATAATTTATTATTTTGTTCATATTATAGGTGATAATTGTTTTCGAATCTAAAACGATAGTTTTAAGGAACTAAAGTGTACCTTTCCTTATGATATCGTTTTCGATATCGTAATTTCTAAAAATAGCGATAGTAAAATCGGCGTAATCTAGTTTTTATTCCGAATGCTGCTATTACCAGTGTTGCCAGGAGGTGAGAAAAAAGAGGCTTAATTGAAACTTAAAAAAGGTCAAAAAAAGTGTAAATGCTCCAAAAAATAAGGGCAGAATTTAAAAAGTTCTTTTATTTCTTCTTGTTCTCATTATTTTGGTAATTTTTAAAGATATTCTGGTAAATTTCTAAATAAAATATAGAACGGTTGCCTGGAAAATGATACAAAACAATCGCCCAAAAAATTGCCAAACAAACTTGGGATACATATATTTCATATGGAAAATTACCCAATAATTTGAAGTGACTTTTTATCATTTTTGAACTATAATTCCTTTTTGATAAGTCAGTTCCAAATTTTTTGTGTAATTTTTCATTATTATATGATTTTTTTTTTATTATATTTATAAATAGTTTCTATGGTTAATAAAATATATAAAAAATAATTATAATCGATTTGGCAAGTCCATACAATTTGTTAAGGTATTTTTGATTTGGAGAATAAAGCGCCGTAGTCGAAATTTTTTGCTAAATTTTTGATCCCTTAAAAATAAAATTAGTAATATCAAATAAGATATTATTTTCTTTGTTATTCAAATGTTACGATTTTAGCCTTTTAAAGGCAAATTTAGAAATTAAAAAAAGCTAGAAGCTAAAACGAAAATTTTGAGGCTAAAAACAAAAAAAGAAAAGGCTAGATTTAGCCCTAAAAAGGCTAAACTGGCAACACTGGTTATTAGCAATAATAATGCTTTTAGCAGTTAAATATTGCATGGATGTGTAAAGTAATTAGCTTCAGTAGACAGACCAATGTTTTTTCAATTATGAACTTACATATAAATTTAGTTGCTCCATTCTTGATCTACTTGTCTTTAATCATAAATTTACGTCTATTTGTTGAAAAAATTCCAATAAACTTCGATTCAAACTTAAGAAAATGTTTGGAAAATTTCCTTTAATAAATAGCATATCTTCTTCTATATATATAAAAATGAAATATGTTTGTCTGTTTGTCCGATTTTCCTGAAATTTTTACAGTAATATCACATGAGCGACGAAAATAAAATTGGCTACTTATCCCATGGTATACCTAGTTTAATTATAGGATATATTAAGAGCCGCTGCACCCATTTTCTTGATTTTCTTGTAGTAGGATCTTCTGAGCACCGAAATTGAAGTAAGATAGCTGCAGGGGGAGTGGTACCCCCCCCCCCATATGACGCCAATGTTTAATGTTAAGAACTGTTATAGTGAGAATGTTCAAACTTGGTACGAGTTATTTTTATGATAAACTACATCTTTGAAAATTAAAATAAAGGGCGTATACGCAGTGTGAGCAATACCCCCATATGATGCACATATTAAAAATCGCGTAACTGAAGAACGTGGTTAAAGGCACTATAATGGAAAACTATAAATTTCAAAATAAAAATGAGCTTTGTGGACAGAGGAGGAGATATACCTCCATAGATAGAAAATACTAAATATCACATATCTAAACACAAAATTCTTCAGCCTTTATAATAAACTACAACTTTCAAAAATAAAGGGGGTAGGTGCATGGGGAGCAATACATTTTTACAAAAGCAATCTGCGAACCATTTACAAAATAAGTTGAAATACAATACCTATGTAAATAAATAAATTAAATCATAAAAAATATATTTGTATTTTTTTACATTATTTTAACAGTGCAGTGAAGCGCACCGGGTTAAGCTAGTATGTTATATTAGAACATTTTTGCTGGAAAAAGGCATAGTGTTAAATTTGAAAGAAAAGGAAATTCAACTCTATTCTTGAAATAGTTTTCAAAGGTTTTTGCTTATTTGGAATTTAATTTGAATATTTATATTTTGAAGTTTTTTTTCCAAATGTTTGTATTTTTTTATTTTATTGAAACAAAATTTTTGAATTTATAATATAATGACAACATCGTTTTCAGCAATACGATATAATATAATAATCGGAACCTAAGATGATATCATTTTCGCTATCGTAACGTTCTTTTAACATTTGAAAACATTTTAAACAAATTTTTAATTTTTAATATATTTAATGAACAAAATCAGAAATAAAAAAATTATGCAATTTGATCAGATCACTCTCTCAGGAAATAGTTCTTTGATTTTTTAGTAGGTACGAAAAGTGACCAAAAAAATTATGCAAAATTTTTCATAAACTTGAAACGATATATGACCCCTTTTTCGGTTTTAAATATATAAATTGTTCCACTCTGATGAGTGCGAAAGTTATACATATATTAAAAAAAAAAAAAACAAAAAATCTCGCATTTAGTATAAATCAATAACAATAATTTCTTATGTAGGGCATTCTAATAATGTGTAGGTGTCTCCTCAAATCTTTTGTTCTTTGTTAAAATATTTTACTTTCATATTCAAATATTATGTATGCAAATTTCTTTTATATCACTAAAACATATTTCGTTTTATTCAAATCACTTAAATACAAAACAATGTTTACTTTAGCAATAAAAATTTGTTATAAAAACAAAATTATTACAAACATACATGCTAAACGATCGTAAAATAGATTATTATTGTTTTTAGTTATGTTTTTGAGTAAACAAGAAATATGTAACGACTATTTCAACATTAAAATGTCTCAAATGTCTAATGAAGAATTCAAAGTAGAATTTTGTTGTTTTTATGTGAGAATTTTGTGTTCAGCATAAATATTTCCTAATTGATTTGTGATGCGTGTTAGAGGCGTATTTAAAATAAAACACTAATGTTTTTTTTTATTGTTCTTGTTATAAAAACTACTGTAATTTAAGTATTTCTATGCTAAAAATTATATAAAATAAAATTTATTTTTAAATAAAGTATAGAAGATAAAAAATAAGAAATAAAAATATATTTAAAGCAGAATAAGACAGATTTTATTTACAACGTTAAAGTTCATGAAGAACAATTTCAATTTAATTGATTTTCGAATTCACTAATACGAGGGCGGATCAATAAGTCCGTGACTTTTCGAACTTTCCTCGTAGTTATACTAACTATTCCTATCAAGTACCACCTGTTAATAGACTACTGTCAAATTTTGAGCAAGTGTCGTCATTTACTTTGCGTAAAAAATAGGATTTTTCGAGGTCCTTATAAAATGCATTTGTTTGGTCAATAATTTCATCGTTGAAGCTGAATCTCTTTCCACCGAGCCATTTTTTTAGGTTTGGAAACAGGAAGTAGTCACTAGGGCTAAATCCGGAGAATATGGCGGATGAGGTACCAATTCATAGCCCAATTCATAGAGTTTTGTCATTGAGACTGCACATGTATGCACCCTTGCATTATCATTATGAAAAAGAACTTTTTCTTGCCCATATGGGCTCGGTCTAATAAGTTGGTATAATATTCGCCGTTTATTGTTTTTCCCTTTTGAAGGTAATCGATGTGGATTATCCCGCGTGCATCCCAAAAAAACTGTTGCCATCACCTTATTAGCCGACAAACTTATCTTGGCCTTCTTCGGAGCAGGTTCATCCGGAGAAACCCATTGTATAGACTGCTGCTTGGTCCCCAGAGTACAGTAATGGATCCATGTTTCATCCACAGTTACAAAACGCCACAAAAACTCATTCGACGGTTAAAATCCTTTGAAGTTCTCACACGTTCACGTTTATGGTCAATTGGGAGCAAACGCGGCATCCATCTTGCAGACAACTTTCTTAAACCCAGCTGATAATTTCATCTCGAAACCACACCGCTATATGAAATGCCTATGGCGTTAACAATCTGACGTACTTTTAGTCTTCGGTCGGTCAACACAATATCGTGGATTTTTTTCGACATTTTCGGGTGTATTGTCCTCAATTTTCCGTCCAGAACGTTCAGCGTCATTTGTACTTGTGCGACCACAACGAAAGTCAGTAAACAACTTTTTTAAAATTTAAATCGATGGTTCAGAGTCCCCGTAGTATTTATCGATCTTTTCCTTGGTTTGATTGACGGTTTTTTTCGCAAAAATAATTTTTAATGAGCACTCGAAATTCACTTTTTTCCATTTTTAGAAAAATACACGAGGTTGTATGTTTTGAACAGCTGTGAAACGCAAAGTAAACGACGACACTTGCTCAAAATTTGAGGTGGTACTTGATGGGAATAGTGTTGCATTTCATATAACTACGAGGGAAGTTCGAAAAGTCACGGACTAATTGATCCGCCCTCGTAGTTAAACTTGCTTCATTTTTTTTCCTTAAGTTTATTACTAATATTTCGTCTCTTGTAATTCTGTAGTTCATTAGGGCTATTCTTATTTATTTATAGTTTTTTTTTATTATTTTATTACTCCTGGATAATTTGCAATTAATTTGTGTGCTTTAAATCAAGTCAATTTGCTTGACAATTTGCCGTTAATCAATGATCAGTACATACCATATTATTACTGGCAGCCAATTCCATGCCATGACACACTAGTCAATTTATAGCTGGAGAATACAGAACAAACAAAAAAATATAATGATTTCTTAACAACAGGAAACTGATAGATAGACAGACGGAAGGACAGCGCGCCGACAGACTTTTTTAAACAATTGAGCATATAGCTGTCAGCAAGTTGTATATTGTATAAAAAAACCCCAACTTCAGATCGATTTATATCTCCGTTTTTAACTTTTACTCATAAAACAATGCACAACTGAAGAGAAAAAGAAAAAATGTAATGAAATTGCAAAGCGAAAAAACAATTGAGTAATTTGTAAATGTGTGCGTAATTATTTCAGTAATTTGCTGACAACCAATTGCTGCTACATTCCGTTTCAAATGAAAATTTCAACAGCTAACAAAAAAAGCGAAATATTTAAAAGTGAAACACAACAATTCACAATTTTAAATGTTTAAATGTGATCATGCAGCCATTTGGTAGCTAATTTTACAGTTTGTCAATAAAAAATAAAGACAGATTTTAAATGAAAGAAAAATTTTTATAAATTTGGAGGGTAAAGCCTTCATGTAAAACTTCCCATATAAGAACTGTTTATTAAGTGATCTGCTTTGAAATGAAATTTTCTTTGGCTACACACTGTAGCCTCATCTATCTCTTGGCTACAGTCTTGTATCTCATGAATTTCAGGCATCATGATCGTTTTAATTTTTTTTTGCTTCTCTTCTTAATTTACGCTGTTAGTTTTTTCTTTTGTTGTTTTTTTATTTTAGTGGCTGCAATTTTATTTTTATTTTTTTTTTTTTTGTTCCTGTCGTATATTTTCATTTAATGTGACAGTTAGCATGTGTGTGTAGGAAAAACCTAATTTTTTCATGTTTAAGTTTTTCCTTTGTAGAATGTCTTGTGTCATTCTGTTTCGTTTTTCTTAATTCATAAAGTAGAATTTCATTGAAAAATTTCTGACAATTGTTGCAATTTGTGTCGTTGTATGTCAAAGTAATGCTAATTTTAAGTGGCAAATAATTATGTGTAAATGTTGTGTATGTTTCGCCTTAGGTTTCCTTTTCAAATTACTTGATTGTGGCCAATTTTGCTAACTTTGTGAATTGGTTTTGAAAAATGTTGGATAAATTATAAGAATTTGTACCTTCGGGATTAAAGATCTAATTGTCATTGAAATATTTACATATTGTGAATCATATATCAATTTTTATATTTTTATAAAATTGTATTTTTCTTGTAGTCTAGAAACGTTTGAAAAAATAAATTTATAGAAAATTTGAGATCATTTTAAAATCAATAAAATGGATTTTATTTTCTGTTCAGTGGACACTCAAAATCTTTTTATATTTTATCTTTTTAATAATAATAATAATAATAATATAATTTCAAAACCTTTATTGGCACTAAAAGTTCTCTTAAGGACGATCCTCTTAAAATTTAATAACACTCATTTCTCTCGAAAATTCTCTCTCCAAAAGTATAAGAGGTGAGGTTTATATATTCGTCTAAGACCCTATAAAGTATGTATAGAAGTATCAAATTATTCGGGTGGGAAAAGGAAACGAAAGACGCATAGCAATAACGCCTTTCGCTTAAAATCTAACACCATATCCCATTGACAAATCATAGATGCCATATATTCCGGCTAAGAGAAGCTTTAAATTTTTTTCCAAAATGTGTCTCAAAAAATCGCATTTTTTAGCTTGTTATGAAAAAAATATTTTTAAATTTATTACCATGGGATTTTGGGCCTCCAAAGGACTCTTTAGTGCATTTTCGTTGATTTTTATGTCCCTCAGTTGCAACTAGGTTTTGACTTTAGACTCATACTTTCTTAGACTACGTTTTTGCAATACGCCTTTTGACAAAAACAATTGATGCACCATAATATATATTCAGGATCGTCGCAAAATTCAAAAACTATCTATGTATGTCGAACGATACGCCTATCGGACATACATACATACAGACATAAAAAGACGATAGGGCTCGTTGCGGATCACCTGGCAGGATGAAATTTGTATCAAATATTTTTCTTTGTTTGGTATTGAAAGTGGGCAAAATCGTCGGCGTCCGTCGTAACTCCCGATCAAATATTTTCGCTCTAGAACGTATTAATTATTAACTCCATAAATAAGATTAATGAGATAAATGAGATTAAAATAATTCCATAATCGTAGCCCCCATATAAAGTAATTATTGAAATTCGCATATCCAAAGATTTGTTACAGTGGAAATCTTTCGATTTTGTGAAAATAATTTTCATATCAAGTTTTATAATTAGGATGAAACCATAAAAGTAAATATTAAAAATCACATATTTCAAGAACTATTTAGTGTAAATAGGATATGATATATCTAATAAACTATAACTAACAGTGAAAATCTTAACAATTTGTGGAAAAAATTTTCTTAATAATTTGCATAACTAAGAGGCAAATGGGGTGATAAGTTTTCGGGGAGATAATATCCTCATTTAATGCCAAGTTCGTATTTTAAACCAATTTTCTTGAAATAGTGTAAATCTGCCACAACATTAATCAATCAAAGCAATGGGAGTAGTAGTCCTCATAGTAATTGTAACAACTATTAAAAATATTATTCTATTTTACTTTAAAAGAATTCATAATATGTATATTGAGGAAGATATAAATGGTAAATTTTTATTTCACTGAGAATATTTTACTGACGGGTACATCAGATATGGTGAAGCTGAACATAACATTACTGGTTTATTTTTATAAAATTACAATTGTTTCATAAATTGGAAGCAAATCAGTCAGAAATTTGTATTATTTTTTTAGTTAAATAAAGCGCTACAATTTTCTAAAAAAAAAAAAAAATACCTAATTTTTTTTTAATTTTTTTTTTTTTGGCAAATATTAATAACTTCCAAAAAATTACAAAATATGCACTTAGTTCTACTTTTGAAATGATGTAATTGTTCTCTTTTGGTATTTAATTTTTTCGTAAAATATTTTTGAAAATATCTTTTGACTAGAGAAAGCTCTTTTAAAAACTATCTAATATCAAAGAGCATTTATGGTAGATTTACGGAGAAAATTTTAAAGTCAGCAGATCTTCTATTTTATGTTCACTATCATCAACTGAATTGCAAAAGTTTCGCTTACAGTATGAACTAAAAATACCTCTCTCTCTCTCTGCCAAACAACAATTTTATGACATTTTTTTTTTTCTAAAAACAAACTTGTTTATAATTTCAAAATCTCATTTAGACAATATTTAAGTATAAATATTTATTTGATAAGATCTGTTAAAGCATCGTTATTGATATGTATATTTAAATTAAAAGACATTTTATGTTTTAACAAGTTTTTTCTTTTTCGTTTTCAAATGATCTTTTACGATCATTAACCAACTTGGTTACCATTATTATCATTATTTCATTTTACGATACATATTTTAAAAAGCCATAAAATCTCTCGTAAAACTAATGATCTGAAATGAATGTGTGTGTGTGTGTGTTTTTCTTTCTGTGCAATGAAATAAGAAATAAATAAATTAGAAAATCAAAATATTTGAAATAAAATTCTTTGTGTTGCTTTCTATTAACTATTTTATGGTAAATTATGAACACTAAATGGAAAATTAACATAAATCATAAAATCGTAAAATATTAAAATAAAATAGCGAAAAAAGAAGCGTTAATACCAAAACAATACTAAAACATAAATTTAAATATTTACTCCTAACATTAAAAGAACGTTAAAATAATAAATAAAACTTCAATTTTTAAGTAGAACAAATAAAAAAGAAACATTTAAATCTAATTTGGGCGTATCTAGTAAAATTAAGGTTTATAGAGTTAGGGATCATAAAATTTTTTATAGCGATCTTCTCAACACTTTATCCAAAAACGGAATGCGGAAAACCACTATTTAACACTAAGGCTAAAAAGTGACCAAAAGGCTTTAAAAAAAATACCACACACCGTTCTCTCAAACATAAATACACAAAGGTGCCAACTTTTGAACCACTCGTAAACAAAAAAAGTTAAGAAAAAAAAAAAAACAAAGTTGCTACCTGAATTTTTTGTTGATTTTTCTTTTCAAGCCAAACAGCCAGCCAGCAAGTAAGAAAAAATATGACTTTTTAAAAACTGCTAATGTATTTCTGTTCTGTTCTGTTGATCTTAAGGTTCATCGTCATCATCATAATCACCTTTTAAACTGGTAAACCTCAATGTGTTTTAGTGATGTATTACCTACCATCAATTAAACAACAATTTCTTTTAATTTTTACGAGTATGATTGAATGTCTGAATGAATAAATGAATAGTTTGTTTGGTTAAGATCGTGTGTTTGAAAGTGCAGTAGTTGATCAAGCAGTCAAACAGGCGTCAATAATAATTGTTTTGTGTTTAACGTTTTTTTTTTTTTATTAATTGTATTTAATTTATTATTTTTGTTTTCTAAATATGGAAAAATATTTATTGTTGTTTTTATTTGTATGTGTTCATATTGATGAATTAGAAGATAATTAACCACTGACACTAAATGACTGCTGGGTAGTGAAGATTCGTGTGATACAACAATTAACATTTTGTAATTAAATTAAATTTATTATTAATTTTATACTTATTTTTTTTTTTTGGTATTTTTTTACTTTAAATAATTGGAATTTTTATATAGTCTTGGAGTTTTAATCCTTTAGGGGCGTTAGTAAAGAATTAAAATTTTTTTATTTAAAAAATAATTAATATTAAATAAAATTATATAAAATAATAAATATATGTTTAATAATTTGCAAATATTCGTTTCTCTAACCAAATTATTATTGTAGTAATATAATTGCTCTTCTATCTAATTCTAGAGTAAGGTAGAAGAGCGTAATATTAATGAGGCGGTTTCTCGTTAAGCTTTCAGCAAATCTCTTATACGGCAAGAATATTTAAAATAATCCATTAATTCTTGATCGTCTTCAAAAGTAATTTGATCTCTATACCACTTATGGATATTAAAAGAAACTCACGACATTATCTTCTTATTTTAGTGGCTGAGATTGTTGGAACTGTGTTATAGGGTTTTAATTACTACTACAAAAATTATAGAAATTAAAATTTGAAAGGTACAATAGACAACCTTCTCTGTCTCTATGCTACTCTTTTAGTTCATAAAACTGGTACTGTTGTTCGATTTCTATAAAAACTTTCGTGAAGTCGGCTGCTGTCGCTTGGCTTCGTCTTTAAGAGAACCTAAGAAAAATTAAAAGTCATTTTTAGAATTATTATGTTAACAAAAAAAAAAAAAAAAAAACACTGACCCCAAAAGGTACATAAATACAATGAAAAGGTTTGTTGTTTCAATGAATTTGTTTCCTTTGATTCCCTTATAGCTATACTTCAAGATTTTTATCATCTTAAAATTCAAGGTACAACTTCATTGAATTAGCTTATTTGTATTTTGCTTTAATGAACGTTCGTTTAATAAAATAAATAACGAGACTATACGTTAAAATTTTTAACATTTTAATGTTAGGTTACGTTGATTTAAAGAACCAGTAAATTCATTTCAATGAAATAATACGTTAAATCAATAATACTAATATATTAAATTTAACGAATAGTTTCAAGGTACCGTTCATAATTTCGTTAATTTTTTATTAAATTTTAATGAATATTTTCCTTGAAATAACGAATTCGTACATTGTGTTCAAGAATTGTTGTAAAAAATCAACAAATTTCATTTATGATATAAAGATTTATATTGATATCTAAAGTTAACATTTCGCTTGAAATGCAAATTTTGTTTTACCTTAAACTATTATTGTTATTTATAGAATTTTTGCATGTTCGGCTTAAGTTCATTGAATAATTGTAGAAGAATACAGTGTAAAAGTTTTATTGGACACTCGGCAGAATGGAATGCATTCTCTGGTATGCCACAACCATTACCAATTTAACTTACAACTTTTTGGGAAATGGAATCTGTAACTTATTTTCCCTATATTTTAGTAAGTAAGACGAATGGTTTGCGATAAAGCTTTTTACAATTAATTTTGTATTCTCCTTTATTATTGTTTATATGCTTAAAGTTACCAGTTAAGTAGTAAATTCAAACAATGTATAATTGTTATTGTTTAGCCACTTATTAAGTAGCAATGAACAATGTTTTTGTTCTTGTTATTTGATTTTTTCCTTCTGTTTGTTTTCTATTTTTTTAGAAATACTTAACAGGGACTTAAGCCGAACATGCAAAAATTCTATAAATAACTATATGAAAAAAAAGTTCAACAAAAAACCATAAACTAATTAAAGTAATATTTTGTATTATTATGGCTGATTTTCATATATTATGCTTAAAAATAATCTTTTAACACATTATGTTTGGGGTGCATATTTTAGATTGAAATTAATTTTGTATTATGAAAACTGATTTTTACTTTTTTTTATTATAAAATTAAATTTTTATATATAAAATATCAATTAATACTACTTCTAAAGTTGTATTCATGGTCCTGATATGTTGGTCATAGAACTGATAATATCGGAAGTATTTTTTGCATTAAAAATTTCATATTTTGTGTTACGAAACAGAATTAAGCATATTGTTATACAAATTTTAATTTTTCCATAATTTCCTAAAAAGGCATATTATGGCATCAAATGCTTATAATGCTTCAGATGCATTTATTGTCTTAAAATTTACATTTTATATTATGAAAAAGCTGTTTCTCAAAAAAAAATTCTTAAAATGCTTAAAACAAACTAGTTGAACACTTAAATCATAATTATCAATTATAATTTTTATATTAATTATTAATACAATTAATATAAGACATTTATTTTTTAAAGTGTATTATGCATAATGTTTATTGGCAGCAGTTTTAGTAACCACTATAAAAGGAAAGGTTATTGATTTAAAATTGGGTTTCGTTAAAAAACCGAAAATTATTGGTATAAATTATTTACTAACTATATTATTGTTGTCCTGAAAAAAGAAATTACTTGTTAACAATTCATCGCGAAGATCACTTCATACAAAAATACTTACCTCTAAATTTATAGTTCTCTTAAACTAAAACTTCATCTTACCTTAACCTAACATATATACTTACTGCAACCTGAAAGCTTGTATACTTACCTTATCCTCTACTCTACTCTAAACTCTAAAATTGTTTAAATATAATAAAATCTGTAATTGAATTGAAACCAACAGAATACTTCATTTCCTAAAATGAAGTATTCTGTATTGAAAGGGTGAAAGCTAGCTACCTTATGGATTCTAATACTAATCTTGTTGTTGTTTTTTCCTCATCGCTACAATTATAATTACTCCTATATAAGTAATTATACTTAAATCTTTTTTATTGATTGGCCCTTACATTAATTACAGCCCCCTGTCTCTGCCATCATCTATAAGAAAAGCAACAAACAAGATCCTTAAGTTATCCACACGTATTATGATAAAAATTATTTTTCTTTCTAACTTTCTTCGGAGATGACGCAAAGCCTCCATTTGTGACTCTATTGACCTATATTAAACAATTATTAAGAAGACATTTTTTAATGCTTTTAAAAATTATCTTAATTTGAAGTCATTTCTTTTCATTTCATTTTAACTTAATGGGTTAATTGACTATAGCCAGAATATAAAATAATGTTCATCATTTGATCAGAACACACAGAAATTCTTGTGAATGAAATTCAAAACCTTTTTAACGTAATTCACGTTTATAACTTTTTCTCTTGTTAGTATATTTTTACTCTTTTTCCTTAACAAAAAAGGTAGAATTTCTTTTAAGAAAGAAAAAAAAAAATAAAATAAAATACTCGTAAATAAAAAACTGCTTACAAACAAAAATATATCTTAAACATGCCATGCGTAAAAATACCGCGAAATGCGTTTTTTTAGTAAGAAGATATATATCTACATACATATAAATATAAATAAAATAAATATCTATAAAATACAGTGCGTAAGAAAATAAAAGAAAACATTAAATAAAAATTTAAATTAAGATTTTTATCACATAATTTTAATCGTTTTAATTAAATTATTAATTAAAATATATATACAAATTTGAAATAAATGAAATAATAAAATTTTTGAAATTATATAAAAATATTAACTTGAATAAGAATATATTTAAGTATATAAATTAAGAACAAAGTTTAACCTATTTTAAAAATTTAGAAAATTCAAAATTTTTATAAAAATATTATTACCCAACAAAAATAAATAAAAGTAATTTTTAAGGAAGTACTTTTTATTACTTCCAAAGTTTCAATAAGTTTACGCTTTCTTGTGCTTAAGAAGATATATAAACATCATCCAAAGATGTTATTAAAAAGCGATTCAGATAAATTTTTCTAATATAAAGCATTAAGAATTTATAAATACTTGTTACTTTATAATAACTATTTTAATCAAATGAAAGATATTCTTATGCATATATATATATATATATATATATATATATATATATATATATATATGGTTTATGTAAAAAATAAAAGTAATAAAAGTACATAAAAAATCAATTCTACCTAACAACATGACTTCCTATTCAGTGAATAAATATCAAAAAAGAGAACATTTTCCAATGGCAAGCCTTTGTTATATTCATTGGAAATGATCCAAATTTGCATTACTTCTGGATTATAAGTTTAGAATCTAATTGACTTCTTTGGATGTTCTTTTTTGATGGGTAATATTTTACAAAATTGGATTTTTGCCTTAAAAATAAATTTAGAAGTTTTCTTTTCTTTATTAAAGTTAGACTTAAAATTTTTTATTTTTTGCTCTTTTTTTGCTACTTACTGTTTAGTTACATTCAACTATGTATACAAAAATTATGATCTTTGTATATTTTTATTTCACAAAAAATAAAAAAAGAAGAAAAACATATTATCCCGAAAAAGAACAAACACAAAAAAAAAACAGCTAAAATTCTTTATCTTTAACTACACCATTTATAACATCCTCATCCTTATCGTCAGCATTAACAATCAACCACATGATGTTGAGGATGACGATCATCATCCACTTTATCTCTTTCATTGTTTTGGGCCTCTCATTGTCTTTATTATAAAGTTTTAAATACTTTTTCCTAAAACAAAAACTAACAGAAAAAAATCCCAGATTTTAGTACAAATTATGTATAAAAACAAACAGAAAAATGCTAAAGATTCAACTCTTTGTTTTAGTTTTTTTCGGTTTCACTTCCAGCTCCTCTTTAACAAAAAAAAATATTTATACATATAAATATATATATTTTAAGTATGTTTGTATTTGGGCCTTTTTTTTTAGTTTAGTATCTTTTCAATTTTTGTATGTCTGAAAAAATAAGCGTTAACATGGTAACAATGATATCCTGCTGTGACATTGAAATATTGTTATTATAAATTTTTATGACATTGTCATATGGCACGCAATGCGACATATTCATACAAACACATTCGTATCTTGTTTTTTATGGTTAAAAACTGAAAATTGGTCAAGAATAAAGCGTTAAGGGCCTAAATATAAGATAAGTTGGTATTAGGGGTAGGCATGAGTTTAAGTTAAAATTAAAAATAAATGTTTTTATTTTGGTTGATAAAACAAAAAATCATTTGGTGTGGTTAATAAATAATTTATAAAATATAATAGATTTATGTCTCAGCAGAAATATATTTATTTTTACAAAAATGTTATTCTATAAAATTGTTTTTTTTTTTAAATTTAGAAAAATTTATATCAAGTAAAAGGTCTTATCTTTTTACAAATACGCTTCATTTTATTTTTAAACAGAGAAAACAGTTTCGTTGTGGCAACCGAATTTTTTATCAATTGAATTTGGTCGGTTGCGAGTAGTCACAACCGGTTAAAAAAAAAAAATAAAATAATTTGTTTGGAATATTTACTATTCCATTAGCCCTAACCAATTAAAAAAATTTATATTAAAAAATAGTTCATATATTTTATTAAAATTTTAATGTAAATTTATATAAATTAATGTAGCTGGTTTTACTAGTTTGGCAAGAGTTTGAATAAATCTCTTTAATCAAACTTTTGGAAATATAATTTATCAGGAAACGATACACCACGATTACTAACAGGACCCATTTATAATTGCACTGGAAGAAATATGAAACAGTTATGAAAATTAAATTCTTAAATGCCCGATCATATGGACATCTTTACACAAAATTATCACAGAAAAAAAAATAAAAATTAATTTCAATTAACAAAATGCTAATATTAATTAAAATTTTGTTTTTATTTGCTCCAATCATCAAAATGCTAATATTAATTAAGAGTAAATAATTGACTTTTTTAAAAATATAAATTATTTTTTAATTAAATAAAATAAATTTATTATTAAAATTTTTAATAAAATTAATTTAAAAAAATATATTAAGACAATTAGAAAATTAATTGAATGTATAACGTTACGTTAAAAAGCCCTCTCACAATAAAAATACAAAAGTTTCGTCCAAATTATGTATTTATTTCTGTATTACTGTATTACTGTATTACTGAGATATACGATAATGTTTGCAAATAAAAATTTCAATTGAAGTAGGATACTCTTCTTAAACCTAGTACTCGGGAAAACTTGTCGTATGCTGTTATACATATAGGCAAATGGTTTACAAATTAGGACGACACAATAGTAAGGATGTAAATATAAAGATATATAATAACTTATTTAAAAAATCTACAAATATATTAAATATTTACTTATGCCTTTTAAAGATTTTTTTCCAAACAGCATAGAAATCCACGAAAATTTTTATAATCTGCGCTTTTAAAAGACAATGCAAGGCAAAATTGTCGGCAATTAAAAAAAAAGATATATATAATTTATTGCCTATAAAATAAAATTATTTTTATTCTCTTCCAAATGTTTTTCTTGTTTGTTTGAGTTTTTTATTTAGGAATTGTCAATTTTTATGAAAAGCAAAATTAAAATCAATTATTAACTTAATTAAATTTTAAAATAATACTCACAGAGAAAAAACATGCTTACAGCATTATCACTACAACAATATTATGTTCTCATTGTTAATTTTATTGAATTTGAATAACTTTGTGTTCATGATAACAATGATTTTGATTCAATTTTGTCATTTAATGTTTACACTCAATAATAATTTTAATATGATTGACTGCAAAAATTATATGTTTTTTAAATATTTTTACCAGAAACAAAATTTTATTAATATGAAACATATCATTACTTCTACAATCATTAAATATTTGCAGTCTTTTTCCTTATTTATAAAACATATTCTGTTTTTAAACCATATTAGGTATATATTTCTCAATAAAAATTTTATAAAAATAACTATAATTTTTATTAATACATGATAAGATGGAATAATAATATGACAATATGAAATAATAATATGATAAGATTGGATATGATAACATGAGGTAAAAATATGACAAAGTGGAATCATAATATGAAAATGTATAATAATAAAGCGTGATCCATTTCGAGGTTCCCTTCTTTTTTAAAGAAAAAGAACACAGAAAATTCAAATTTAATGGGGAATGTTTATTATCATTTGAAAGAACATTCTTTGGCATTTATTTTTTGAAGATTATGTCTATCAAATGTTGGCCATTGGTACGTCACAGATGGTCCATCCGTTGAGTCCAATTTTCGATGACTCGTTCGAGCATTTCGTCTGGTAACTGGCGAATGACACGCCTGATGTTTTCCTCAAAGGTCTGAATCGAAGCGGGTTTGTCCGCATAAACATTAGACTTTACATATCCCCACAGGAAAAAGTCTAACGGTGTCATATTACATGATCTTGGTGGCCAATCGACCGGCCCAAAACGTGAAATTATGTACTGACCGAAGTGTTATCTCAATAAATCCATTGATTGATTCGATGTGTGAGAAGTGGTGCCGTCTTGCTGAAACCAAATATCGCCGAGATCACGAGCTTCAATTTCAGGCATCAAATAGTCGGTTATCATGGCACGATAACGGTCGCCATTGACGGTTACGTTCGCACCGGCATCATTTTTAAAGAAATATGGATCGATGATTCTACCGGCCCACAAACCACACCAAACCGTTGTTATTTCTGGATGAAGTGGCAGTTCTTGAAACTCTTCAGGTTCCTCTTCGTCCCAAACTCGGCAATTTTGTTTGTTTACATACCCATTGAGCCAGAAATGGGCCTCATCTCTGAACAAAATTTGCCTCGAAAACGTCGGATCTTCTTGGAACTTTTCCAAAGCCCATAGAGCGAAGCGATGTCGCTTGGGAAGGTCGAGCGGCTTCAGTTATTGCACAAGCAGTATTTTATTCGCTTTCAGTTTAAGATCTTGACGTAAAACGCGCCAAGTCGTTCCATACGTCAGTCCGAGTTACTGCGAACGGCGCCGAATCGACTCTCCACGGTCTTCGTGTACACTCTCAGCTATGGCCGCTATATTTTCTTCACAGCGTGCTGGACGTGGTCTATTCGGTCAAATATTATCCAATAATGAATGCTGGGTCTCAAAATGGGTGATGGTGTGGCGAATAGTACGCTCAGTAGGCCGATTATATTGACCATAAGTTGAGCGAAGTACACAAAACACATTCCTCACAGAACGTGAATTTTCGTAATAAAGTTGAACGATTTGTAAACGTTGTTGAGGCCTAAGTCTTTCCATTATGAAATGCCAAACCATACTAAACAAAAATAACATGACAGCATGACACGACTCACAAGTGATCTGTCAGAAAAAGGCTATTGAATAGTAAGATTTTTCAATTACATATAAAACTATAATCATAACATGAAAAACAAGCCATAAAAATGGATACAATGTGACAAAATAGAATCATAATAATTGTTACTTATAATCATTTATATTTTTGGCTGTGATCATATGTTTCAATCATAATATTTTGCTCTTAATTTATGGTCACTACAACTATATTTTTTCTCTGCATGTATAAATTATAAAATTAATTGAAAAATATTATGGAATAACTTTTTCTGTGATTAATTGCAATTTTTAAACAAAATCGTGGGCTAAATTAACTTCTCAGTATTATTATCATATAAATTTCATTAATAGAAAGCAGGAATTGAAGTTTAATATTTAAGGTTCAAAAACATTTAAAGTTGATAACTTCCTCTAAACAAACATCTGTACAAATAAAACCACGAGAAAACAATATGTAAATACACAATTCTGAAACTAGTAAAATATTACATACTTACCCTTTTAAGACAAACGGAAGATATTTAAGGCCTAATTTTATAAAATGAAATGTTTTGAAACATCTGAAATTTGTATGCAGAACATTGAAAAATTTTCTTAAATTTGAATTTTTTCAATACAAATTTTTGTTGCTTGAAAACGTGTCGTTTTACAAAATGAAGCCTTCAATTTCAAATAGATATAATTTGTATTTTAAATTTAAATGAATTAATTTTTATTATTTATTTTTTGAAAATGTCAAAAAAAATAATAATAATAATAATAATAATAATTGATTTAATTAATAGAACATTCAATCGGTTGAGATAACCGCATTGATTTAGTATTATGAGATGAGATATAGTTTTTGCATTCAAGATATTTTAATTGCTTTATCTGCATAAAAATAAGTTAAATATAATATTTTAAAAGTTATTTAAAATAATAAACATTATTATACTTACATGTTCATTATTATACTAAGTGTCCAAATTCCAGATTTTAAGTAATTCTTTTAATTTCGTGTATTCATTACAGCTGCTTGAGTTCTCCTGTGTGAATAAAAAATATATACTTATGTTTTCAATAATATTTTTTTATTAATTATTAACTTATTATTTTCGTTTTTATTATTTACGAAACACTTTTGTTTAAAACGCGTCATTTCTTGTTAAGCTATAAATACAATACGATTATTTTAACATAATTTAACAAAATATTTCTTTGATTCAATGTACCTATTCGTTGAGTAATGCTTCTTCTTTATTAAAACAAGGTATTAATACTTTGAATTGATGAATTTTACATAGAATCACTACTTTTATGTATACTACATTTATAAATCAACGAACTAATACATTGAATCAATGAACTGTTTTGCTTATTTTATTAATAAATTTAATGAATGGTTACAATGTACTGTTGATAAGTGAGTTGATTTTTTTCTTGAGTTTTAATGAATGTTTTCTTTGAAACAACGAATTCGTACGTTGAATTAAAGAATTCTTGGAAAGAATTAACGAATTTCATTCACGTTGAAATTACTTTTTTCAGTGCAAGTTCTAAACTGGAGTTCATATACATAAGTCATAAGCTTTACTAATATTCCTTGTAGTTGGATTTGCTAAAATCCTTGGCAAATTTCGATAAAATATATAAATTCCGTATAAGCAACTTTAATTACAATCCTTAGCCCAGTTTCATTAAATTAGACTTGACTTAGTCTCATCAATTTAATCCTTTGTAAGGATTAAGTCTCTAAAATAAAAAATAAAAATAAAAAATATTAATATTAATTTTCATTACCCCAATCTCTACTATAAAATAAACAAAAAAAAAAATCAATTACAAAGAATAATTTCTTAATTTCTTCCATTTCTACTCCCACTTGGGCAAACAAAAATGACAACAATTCACAAAAACACTTAACCCATAAAAACAATACCGCTTTATGTAATCGAATAAAAATAACTAAACTAAACTGTTTCCAACTCATACTCCACAAAATGCACTTAACAAATTACAGATGTGAATTAAAACACAAAATACAATTCTATTCTATAGGAAACACCAGAAAATTGTCTCACATTCGCTTCATCCCCTTTCTTAAAATGAAAAAGAAAAAATCTAAAGAACACTAAAGGAAAAAACCGAAACCAGCTCTGGCACCCACATATTGTACCTAAACGCGATTGAAAGTTGTTCTGTGCGTTTGTTTGTTGTTTGAAAATATTAAATTAGAAAATGATTAATGGACTCAACCAAATGTTTTGAGACTGGGTGAGTAAAAAAAGTATATTTCTAAAGAAAACTGGCACACTTCATTCCTACAAAACGTAATGATACTCGGGAGGATAACATTTTGCTGTCTGTCTGTCTGTTTGCCTGTCCTTTTATCTAACTGTTGATGTTGTTGGAGGAAGAAGGAAGGAAGAGTTCATTTATTTGTAAGAACGTAAAACGAAGTCAGTGCTGGTGTATTATTGTAAGTGTTTTGACAACCACATACCGCTGCTACTGCTGCTGGTTTCAAATGCATCCTGTTTTGCTTGGAATTTTAAGGAAGGGGGAAGGGGAATGATAATAAAACAAAAATTCACTCTTCCGTTACGTTTAATTTTTTACTCATCCTTACAATATTATAACAAGACATAGAGAAAGGGGGGTGTGTTTGTTGTCATTATAATGTGGAAGTTTTGAATCGGCCTTAGAGTATGAATTTAAAACATTAAACAACATCCTTCTATTCCTTCCGTTTCGCACCATGATTTTTCCTGGTGTTTGCAATCCAACTTTTGGTTTTTAACATTAGAGATGTTCTTTTTGTTATTTTTGTATGTTTGTTAAATTATGAATCAAATTACATTTAAAAATCCTTTAGATTTTAATCTGAAGGGTTTTTTGACAAATGGATTTTTATGGCAATTTGTAAAAATGGAATGTGTATGTATGTGTTTAATTTTCATATATTTTGTACGAGTGTGTGTGCAAAGGGGGTGTTTGTTGAAATTTTTGAGATTATTGTGGCTGATGTCAAGGTTCAAATTATTTCGACATAATCTTTGATGTGAAATCTCTGATTAGATTTTTGTTGTTTGTTTTCTTTATGTTTAAAAAATATGTCAGCTATTTGTTTTGTTTTCAGAATTCAGTTAAGAATTTTGACACTTTGGCTGAAAGATTCAAATTTTGAGATATTAAAAAAATATACTGGCAAAAAACAAGTTATTAAATGTCTATGAAATTTGTCCATTAACACATGACAAATGTGTTGAGGTGAAAAGATGTTGTAAGGATAATAAAGGTTTCGTTTGGATTTTTAATAAATCGGATAATATTTTCAACATTACATTCAAAATTAAAAAAAAAAATGTACAAAAAATTATGTTTAACTACTTTTTCAAATATTTCAACTTTTTACATTTAAAATAAATTTTACTTCAAACATCCAAAACAATTAAAATTTTTGTTAAAAAATTTCATCTTTTCGGACGTTAACAGGTTAAACTTTTGTATATAATAATATACTGATAGTTACATTTTATTAAAGACTGTGATGAATTCTATGGATATTTTTTGAAGCTCTTGAAGTTTCTTTTTAATTATTTGCTCTTCAACCTATCTTTTCTTCTAACTGAAGACGAAGGAGATAATTAGTTGTGAACTCTAAAGAAAAGACTTTCCAACGATATAAATTCTAGGGATTTGACAATTATAATAATTATATATTATATGTTATATTTTCTTTTATGAGAAATTTTGAGTCAGTTTTCTATATACACGAATTTTTTCATAAATTTTCCTCTTATAAGAAATTTTCAATAAATTTTCCTTCTATATAAAACTTTCTAAAAATTTTCTTTCGATAAATTTTTTTATAGGAAACTTTCGGTAAATTTTCGATAAAATTTCTTATTATAGGAAATTTTCAATAAATTTTCTTTTTATAGGAAATGTTTGAAAAATTTTCTTTTTATAGGAAATTTCCGATAAATTTTCTTTTTATCGGAAATTTTCGATATATATTTTTTATAGGAAATTTTCGATATATATCTTTTTTATAGGAACTTTTTGAAAAAAATTCTTTTTATAGGAATTTATCGATCAATTTTCTTTTTATAGGAAATTTTAGATAAATTTTCTTTTTATAGGAAATTTTAGATAAATTTTCTTTTTATAGGAAATTTTAGATAAATTTTCTTTTTATAGGAAATTTTAGATAAATTTTCTTTTTATAGGGAATTTCCAATATATATTTTTTATAGGAAATTTTCGATATATATTTTTTTATAGGAAATTTTTAATATATATCTTTTTTATATGAAATTGATAAAATTTCTTTATATAGGAAATTTGCGATAAATTTTGTTTTTATAGGGAATTTTCGATATATATTTTTATAGGAAATTTTCGATATATATCTTTTTTGTAGGAAATTTTTTATAAATTTCTTTTTATATTTCTTTTTATAGGAATTTTCTTTTTATAGGAATTTATCGATAAATTTTCTTTTTATAGCATATTTTCGATTTATTTTCTTTTTATAGGAAATTTTCGATAAATTTTGTTTTTATAGTAAATGTTCGATAAATTTAGTTTTTATAGTAAATGTTCGATAAATTTAGTTTTTATAGGAAATGTTCGATATATATTTTTTAGAGGAAATTTTTAATATATATTTTTTTATAGGAAATTGATAAAATTTCTTTTTATAGGAAATTTGCGATAAATTTTGTTTTTATAAGGAATTTTCGATATATATATTTTTATAGGAAATTTTTAATATAAATCTTTTTTATAGGAAATTGATAAAATTTCTTTTTATAGGAAATTTTCGATTAATTTTGTTTTTATACGAAATTTTTTCTTTTTATAAGAAATGTTCAATATATATATATATATATATATATATATATATATATCTTTATAGAAAATTTTCGATATATATATATTTTATAGGAAATTTTTCATAAAATTTCTTTTTATAGGAAATTTTCGATAAATTTTCTTTTGATAGCAAGTTTTAAATAAATTTTCTTTTCTAATTAAATTTTCTATAAATTTTATTTTAAAGGAAATTTTCGATAAAATATTTTTTTCAAAATTTGCGACAAAATTTTGTTTTTGTAGATATTTTCAATAAATTTCCATTTCGTTAAAAAAAAATGTTTTTTATTTAATTTTCGGTAAATTTAATTTTTTTACATAAATTTTCAATAAATTTGATTTTCAGGAAAAATTTCAATAAACTTTTTTTCCAAGGAAATTTTCATTAAAATTTCATTTTTGTAAATACTTTTGTTTAGGATCTATTGGCTGAAAAATATGAACAGAATTTAAGACGGACACAATTCTTTTCTAATGGTTTTTTAATACAAAACGTCTTTTCGAAAGAGAATAATTGAGCTAAATTTCATACCCCTAGGTGGTCTGCCCTGAGCCTTATCGTTCTTCCAACATACATACGGACAGGCGAACGGACATAACTAAATCGTCTTAGATTTCTACGATGACTCAGAATATGTATTCTTAATGGGGGCTTAGATGAATATTTAAATGTGTTACACATGGAAAGAGAAACCGAATATAACCACATCTTTCTTGATGGTGGGAATGAAAATGAGGATTTTTGAAGATATCGATGTTTTCGTAACACTGCTCTTCACATCCTAAACAATAGCTTTAGATAATCTATTCAAAAATTCAAATTTTTATTTGACACATTCTGAAAATTCTTTAAAAGAAGTGTATTCCTACTCCTTCAATTATTTCCTTCATCCATACTCACATTGGCGAAAAATTTAATCACATTAACAAGTGAAATTTACTCAAGCATTAAGAAAATCTACCACATGACTTTTCTTACAAATGTTTGTAATCCTAAAGCAAATAGAAAAAAAAGCTCTTACAGATCATAAATTTCTCCGCACCCTCTTGAAATTATACACATTTGTTATTGTTATTTTTCAATTCAAAATAGATTTGTGCTTGTTTTTCAACTGAGTTAGAAGAGTGTGTTAACTTGATTACTTTATTTCCTGCTGTGCAATGTCGAGTGTACAACTGTGAGTAAAACCAGAACCAGTACCACCACCCTCTTTTTGTTTTTCTGTTTTTGTGTTGCATTAATAATAAACAATACTACCACTTGTTGTCCTTTTGTATATTTTTCTAACAAACATAAAAAGTAATAATTGACAAAATATTGTCTCTTTATATCACTGAGATAAAGGATAACAATTTTTTTTTCAACTATTCTTAACAAATTTGTTAAAAGAGACGCTACTCGAAATTAAAAGTATGTTAAGTTTGATTTTAAATTTGTTATAAATAAGTTTTAGGGTAACATTAAAAGGTTCTTTTATTTCGTTGGGTATTGACTTTATTATTGTAACATTATTTTCAAGTACTTTTAATGTAGTTATTTAAAACAAGGGTGTTATATGTTACAAGGATAATTACTACAAGATGTATATGTATATGCTACTGCTTTTGTTTGTATGTGTGATTTGTTTTAATATTTAGACATTTGTTTGGAAATTAAATATAACAAGGGTTACTTACTACTTACTTAGGACCATTATTTGTGTGTCAAGTATCTCTAAAGTACTTGTAATACTTTATTTAATGGACATTTTTAAGGGAAATCTATTAATAAAGATGTTATTTTACAATTTGATGAATTACTATGACTTCTTTTCTTCACCCCGCACTGATAAATAAAAATATCTTTCTGTTATGATGTTCACTTTAAAGCAAATTGAACATATGGTTTCATTATGATAGAAATGATTCCAATGGAATTCACAAATCAACTTGTTAATTACAATTTAAAGATGTCATTAATTGTAAGTTATAGAAGAAAAAAAAACAAAGTAATATTTTATATTAAATTATTTTTAAAAAGTGTTTTAGGTAAATTAAACAAATAAGTTACTTTCAAGCCTTTTGTCATTTTGAAAAAAAAGTCATATAGTTTTTACTCATAATAACCGAGCATACAAGATCACTAATATATTTAAGACTAGCACAAGAGATAGTATTCCAAATTATAGACTTAATGGTAGTGAGTAAGCCATTAAGTATTTACATTTTTAATATAAAGATTTCTGTTCATACTCTACCTGACATTTCACTAATTCATTTTTATTCTAAAGCTATTCTTTGATTAAAACAAAGTGCTTCTTTTCATAATCTTTAAATTATTAAAATTTTACTTCAAAAACTCAAAAAAAAAATAATAATAATAATTTTAAAAGGCGGAATTATTTAAAAGTTAATAAAACAGCTGAATTGTGTTGACAGGGCTATAAATAACATAACATAAAATGAAATGAAATGAAATGTCTATGTCAGTGGAGACATTAAATAAAATATTTCTCTCATACCACTGCCACAGTAATGGATACAATTTAAAATTTTTTAGATTTCCTTTTCACAAATGCAACATGCAACAATTTAAGATCAGAACGCTCCACACATCTCAAAATACACTCAGTCCCCTGGGTAAACAGCCGCACAAGTTGTTTCAAACAATTTACAATATAATATTTAAATTACAATTTACGAAAATACTCGTATAAAACTTTATTCATTTTCAAAATTTAATGAATGTATTAAATTTTCAATTTAACAAACATTTTATTTTGGAAACATCTTCTTTCAAAGAGAAGATTCAGAGAGTCCCCCCTCTCAGAATGTAAGCAAGTCAGTCGTCAGTGTTTGCTAATTGATCATATGGTAGAAACTTCAAAAAATTTATATTTCTCTTTAAAATTGTTTTAAATGGAAAATTGTTAATCATAAATTAGGCGACTTTTGGTGGTGTCATCACATGGTATATGAAATAAACAGAATTTATATTTGGTTGACAATTTTGTTAAGGGGACTCTCGTTTACATTTTATTTATTTATTCATTAAATTTCATTTATTCGTTTTTATTTGGTTTCTTTACATTTGGTGTCAGTTTGCAAGTACTACGAGAACATACATACATACATACATACATGCATATATGAATGTTCCCTGCAAGCATTTAGTGAATTCTTTTTCGAAATAGCTCACTAATTCGCCACTCTTAGAAGTGCAATAGAAGATTTCTCTCAATTTTCCAACAACAAAATATATTAGTATACGAATTGAATCTTCTAGACGTAACTTCTTTAATCACTATTAGACATTGTTTGGATAACAGTTATAGTTATCCAAAAACGAAAACACTATTTTTCAACACCTTTTCTAGCATTTGGAAGATTGTTGTTTACCAATCCACATAATCTGTCGAATTCGGCGCTCTAAGATGATTAATAGTAGAATGTGCAAAACTTTACAAAAACAACACACATTAGGTTCGAAATTTTATCATAAAATCATGATTTTGGCGATTGTTTACATTTCATAATGGGAAAAAGAACAAGCAGAAACAATATAATTTTTCTTAGTAAAAATAAAAATTTTCAAGTGATTAGAGTGAAAAAATATTAACATTAAATAAAATTATTTATGTAAACTGATGAGAAACAAGAAATTCATAAGTTTTAAAAGAAAATTAAGAAAATAAGGTAAGCATTTATCATAATTTAAAAGATATTATTAATATGTCAACTAGTTCTGGGCAAGCGAATAAATTTAGGAAAACATTTTCATTTTCTATAAAAATAAAAAAATATGTTGTTAACAATTTGAGGGTCAGAAAATTTAGTTTTATATAAAATTCTTAATAACTAAAACAACATTTTTTAAAAGTGTGGGAGTTTGACTTACGTATGACATGCCCGCAGCAAAAGTTGCTAATTTTCAGAATAATTTTCTATAGAACAAAAAATTGCGAATATATTAAAAATTCAATTTTACAAGTCTATTCTGTGGAAAATTAAAATATGTATATATAGCAATCAAAATTTTAATGCATTGCATTAGAGTATCCGAGAAATATTTTAGCAGAGCTGAATTTTTACACTTTAAATTTGAATTTTCAAAATTTTAAATTAATTTTTTTTAAAAGTTTGAAAAGAATTCAAACATTGTTCTTGTTATGAAATATTTTGAAGAAATTGTTTTGTTGTTGTAATGCTTGAAATGTGTAGAGTATGGTACATCATCATTAAAATTGGTACTAATGTATGGAAATGATTAAAAGATCATATAGTTTTTTAATAAAGGGAATCCCCTTTATAAAAATGGAAACATTTGAAAGAGAAAATAGAGAAAATTTATTATAAATATTTTTTCAAATATTTCCAAAATTCTTAGTAGTGAGCTATTTGTTCAGGGAGAAAGCATGATTTTAAGAAAGTATATGGTGTTCGCCTCGTAAAAAGTGTAATAGATTTATTCTTTAATTATTTGAATTATTTTTCTGTAGAAAAACTGGCGATTTTAGAAAAAAAAAAAAATAACTAAAAAATTTTTATTTATATTAATTACATAGAAAATTCAATACAAAATTAAAATAAATAATAATGTAGTCTAGTAATATTTAGAAATATATTATATTACGTATATTATATTACTAAACATTTTGGAAATATTGACTAACACATTTTATAATACGAACATCATGACCTTTCTAAAAATCATACATTGTCGCTGAACATACTAATAATTGCAGAAAATTTTGCAAATATTCTAATAGATATTAAATGTTCATTCAATTCAAAATCTTTTTGTGCAATTAATTTCATTGTTTTCTATAATAAATACAAGGAAGTGTTATTTTTGTTATTTAAAAAATAAATTATTATATTAATAATTATTCTTATTTTAATATATAAGCCTACTTTATTAAATTTGAAAGAAACAAATATTCTTTTCTAATTTTATACTTAAAATATTTCTTAGTATTCTTTTTTAATTTATTTATTTTTTTTTTTTTTAATGTTAATTTGAATTGAAAATATTGTTGCGTAATTAATTTTATTGCTTTGCATAATAAATATCAGAAAGAATTAATTTTGTGATTTAAAAAATTTTAATATTTTTACTTTTGATAATTTTGTTCATTCCTAATCCTTCATTTTAAAATATAAGTATTACAGGCATTATTATTTTAAAAATTTTATGCAAAATGGTTTTAAAATTCTGTAAATATTTTCTATCGAAAGTGTAACTACGTCGGCATACCGGGAAGTTGATATGTTTCTCTTTTACTATTGAATTCTCATATAGTTAGAAATAACATTTTTTGAGTAACGCTTTAGTGGGGATTGGAAGATTCGAATTAGGATTTTTTATTAGACACTTTTTACTGCGGAATAGTAGATCTTAATACGTGACGTACAAAATTTACTAAAGCGTTACGAATTCTGATCTACTTAGTAACACCGTTCGTTAAGAAATGTGCCACTAAGAGATAGTTCCTTTTGAGTAACGCTTTAGTGGGGATTTGAAGATTCGAATTAGTGACATTCAATACTGACTAAAGCGTTACTCAAAAGGAACTATCGCTTAGTGGCACAGTTCTTCCCGAACGGTGTTACTAAGTAGATCAGAATTCGATAGTAAAAGCGACGCATATCAACTTCCTGGCGTGTCGATATAGTTACGATTTCGATAGATAATGTTTGCAGGGTTTTGTCATTTTGGTTGTGTTTGTGTGAGATGTATAGTGCTGACATTAAACCAGTGTGTCTTGTTGTCAGATGTCAAATAGATCTTTGACATTTAGTATGTAAAATATTTATTTTTGATATTTTCTAGTAGAATGTGGCAGTTGCAACATGGTGTTTCAATTAAAAACACATTTACAACAATTAAAATTTAGTATTGCATTTTTAATTTTGTTTAAAAAAGAAGATAGAAAAAATTAAGTTACAAAATCGAAATATATAAATTTACAAATAAACTAGTTCCGATAGAAAACTATAGAACATTTTATATAAAATGACAAATGTTTGATGTTTTTAATTTAAAACGTAAATTGCAGAAGTATGAAGAATTTTTAATCAAAAATTATATATGTATATGTACATGATCAATGCAATTTTAAAACTGAACTAGAACTCAACCAGAATTGAACTAGAATTCTAGTTTAGTTCTAGTTCTAGAATTCAACATGAACATGATCTGATTTACAACTGAACTAGAACTGATATAAAACAGAACTAGAACTTAACTACAACTGAACTAAAGCTGAAGTAGAAATGAACTGAAAGTGAACTACAACAAGAACTGAACTAGAAATGAACTAGAACTTAATTAGAACTGAACTAAAACTGAAATAGAAATGAAATAGAACCAAACTAGAAATGAACCAGAACAGATATAAAAATGAACTAGAACCGAACTAGAATTAAACTAGAACTAAACTAGAACTAAACTAGGACTGAACTAAAACTAAACTAGAACTGAACTAAAACTGAACTAGAACTAAACTAGAACTGAACTAGAACTGAACTGAAACTAAGCTAGAACTGAACTAGAATTAAACTAGAACTAAACTAAAACTAGATTAGAACTAAACTAGAACTGAACAAAAGCTGAAGTAGAATTGAACTGAAAGTAAACTATAACTAATCTAGAACTGAACTAGAAATGAACTACAACTGAATTATAACTGAGCTAGAACTGAACTAGAATGAAATTAAAACTGAACTGAATTATAACTGAACTAGAACTGAATTAGAAATGAAATATAACCATGCTAGAACTGAACCAAAACTGAAATAAAAATGAACTAGAATCGAACTAAAACTAAACTAGAACTTAACTAGAAATGAACCAGAACTAAACTAAAACTGAAATGGAAATGAACTAGAACTGAACTAAAACTGAACTAGAACTAAACTAGAACTGAACTATAAATGAACTAAAACTGAACTAAAACTAAGCTAGAAATGAACTAGAACTGAACTAAAACTAAACTAGAACTAAATTAGAATTAAACTAGAACTAAACTAGCACTGAACTGGAACTGAATTAAAGCTGAAGTAGAACTAAATTATAACTTAATTAGAACTTAATTAGAACTGAACTAGAACTGAACCAGAACTGAAATGCCTTTTTAATTTTGCTTAAAAAAAAGAAGAAAGAAAAAATTAAGTTACAAAATCGAGATATATAAATTTATAAATAGACTAGATCCGATAGAAGACTATAGAACATTTTATATAAAATGACAAAGCTAAACTAGAACTGAACCAATACTAAACTAAAACTGAAATGGAAATGGAAATGAACTAGAACTGAACTAAAACTGAACTAGAACTAAACTAGAACTGAACTATAAATGAACTAAAACTATACTAGAACTAAATTAGAACTAAACTAGAACTAAACTAGCACTGAACTGGAACTGAACTAAAGCTGAAGTAGAACTAAATTATAACTTAATTAGAACTTAATTAGAACTGAACTAGAACCAGAACTGAAATGCAGAAAGAAAAAATTAAGTTACAAAATCGAGATATATAAATTTATAAATAGACTAGATCCGATAGAAGACTATAGAACATTTTATATAAAATGACAAAGCTAAACTAGAACTGAACTAATACTAAACTAAAACTGAAATGGAAATGGAAATGAACTAGAACTGAACTAAAACTGAACTAGAACTAAACTAGAACTGAACTATAAATGAACTAAAGCTGAACTAAAACTAAGCTAGAAATGAACTAGAACTGAACTAAAACTAAACTAGAACTAAATTAGAACTAAACTAGAACTAAACTAGCACTGAACTGGAACTGAACTAAAGCTGAAGTAGAACTAAATTATAACTTAATTAGAACTTAATTAGAACTGAACTAGAACTGAACCAGAACTGAAATGCCGTTTTAATTTTGCTTAAAAAAAAGAAGAAAGAAAAAATTAAGTTACAAAATCGAGATATATAAATTTATAAATAGACTAGATCCGATAGAAGACTATAGAACTATAGAAACTAGAACTGAACTAGAACTAAAATAGAACAGAAAGTAGAAAATAACTAAACTAGTATAGAACTGTACTTAAATTAATCTAATGTTAAACTGCGGGAACGATGGCGAGAATTCGAGTACTTCTTTTGGGTTTTTCTAACGTTTAAAATTTTCATTTGACTAAAAATTACAAAATCTTCATTAATTTTATAAAAATTCTAAACTCAAAATATGTCCCTCCTTTATACCACTCTCATTTTCTCTTCCCCTTTAGCTAATTTCTTTCAAATTAATCTACAGCTTCATTAATTTTTAATAGAAATCCATCTAGATCTTGCACTAATCCTAGTAATCCTCTCATAAACATACCAATTTTATTTGTTTTTACCATCCAAAAATATAGAATGAATTCTAAATAGATACGACCATAAATAAAACAGGAATCATTCTCCCCTTTTTTTCTAATACTAAACAAATCAACAAAACTAAAAGAAGTAAAGAAAGCGAGAAAACTGAAGGCAACAAGGTTGCACACTTCGACTAAAATAAATCAGGCATAAATATTTTCAAAATTTTTAAAGCAGCAACTTTAATGAGGTAAATAAAGGGGGGGAAAGAAATAATTTAAATAAGCCTTTGTAATATTTAAGGAATTTTTGAGAACATTTTCCAAATATTTAGAAGAAGGGAGTTTTTGAAGAATTAGTTGAACAAATTCTATATAAAATTATTTAAATTTGGCGCCTAGTTGTTAATTATTAAAATACACATTTCCAAAAACGTTTTTTGGAAATGGTCTAGTCATAATTTATTAAGCTGTCTTTTTATTTATTACAAATTTGAAATCACGTGTTGTTTGAGAAAAAAATCCCCATAACGAATTAAAATTGATGATATTGTTATTTTATTTTTTCCGCATTAAAATGGTTGCTTCCGTTGCTGCTGGTGTTGTTGTTTTTTGTTTTTGCTGTGGAGCTATAGCAAATCTAATTTCAAGCTCTAAAGCACATGTCTCGAACTCTCGTTTTCTTTTTCTAACAATAAATACTCATGAGTTTTTTTTTGCCTTTTTATATCCTTTCCACTTGGTTGGTTTAATGATTTTATTTTTTTGCTTTTGTTGTTTCTTTATGTGTGTTTTTAAATCTCCAAGTAAGTCATCCATTAATACATTGTATCTTCTTTTCGGTCTCTAATGTTATTTCCATTATTAGGCCACATTTGATGACTTTATCCACACATATTCACTAACTAACTCTTGTTATGCATGTGACGACTTAATGCCACCCTGCTTATATTGACCTTTTGGTAAGGATTTGTTTATAAATTATTAAATTTTCTTTGGAAGCTTTTTTTCTTAATACTAGAGATTTAAAATTCTTTTAATGTTTTTAAATGCATTTAAAAAAATTTTTATTAAAGGCCTTGTTTTGTGAAACGAAACGTTTTCAAACGTTTGAAATTTGTATTGGAAATACTGGGAAATTTTTGAAAATTCAATTTTTCCACATAAATTTCTCTCGTTTGAACGCGTTTCGTTTTACAAAATGAGGCCTTAAATAAATTATAAAGAAAAAATATTTAAGGCCACATTTTGTAAAACGAAACTTTTTAAAACGAAAGAATTTTTTTTATGGAAAAAATTCAAATTTAAAAATATTTCCTAGTATTCTTCATACAAAATTTTAGCGTTTAAAGACATTTCGTTTTACAAAATGAAACCTTTAATGTTTATTATAAAGCTTAACAGCCATATTCATAAACATTTTAAACAGCATTTCATACCTGTTTTAAGCTAAATTCGTTAAAATTGTATTCATAACCAATTTTAAACCTTGTGTAAATCAACGAATTTTAAAATAGGTTCGACCCTTATTTAAAACTAAAATGACATTTTTACTTTTTGATGATTGTCATTTTAAAAGTTTTAGATAAATTTTGATAAAGTTGTAAATTTTTTTGCTTTGTAAAAGCTGACCGAAAATTAAAAAAAAAATGAATTTTTCTCTAAAAACTCGATTTTTTACTAAAAATTCGATTGGCTTTACTAAAAACTCGATTTTTTTTACTAAAATATCGATTTTTGACAAAAAATTTTATTTTATACCACAAATTTAATTTTCACTAAAAATTAAAAATTAAAACTTTTACTAAAAATTTAATTTTTCACTAAATCAAAATTTTGTCATGTCAAGTTTCCCAAATTTTTCTTTTAAAATGGGACCCATCAATGAAAACATCAAAGAAATAAACATTATATTTTTCACTTCATTCTAAGGTTTGGGATTTCCTAGACTTTTCAACTTCTCGGAAAATGGGAATGAAAAAATCCTATGCCCGAGAATTCCCGAGAATCAAGGGAACATTTTTTTTACGTCTACTTATTTATTATAGGGTTATATAAAACAAGTAGTACACAACCAATAAAACTAAAAACAAAAATTAAAATTTCACTTTTGATATCAATTTGATTAATCAAATGCATAAACACGTATCGCATGGAGAGCAAAAGCGATTTAGTTTTTGTATGAAAGCTATCTATATGAAATTGTATTTGATATCATCATAATACTAATACAAATATTTGGAAATAGGTTAAATGGATGAACCATAAAGCTTCCAGATATGGTCTAATAAAAATTTGAAAATTACATTATGTTACGACTTTTCGTCAGTGCAGCAACGATATGTAATATTTTATTTTAAGGCCTCATTTTGTTTCATAAGCTTGAAATTTGTGTGAAAAAATACTGGGAATTTTTTTAAATTTTGAATTTTTTTCATAAAAGTTTCTTCGTTTGAAAACGTTTTGTTTTAGAAAATAGGTCCTTTAAGTACCCCATAGACATATACTGCATGTGCTCATGCAACAAGTATATATTAGTAAAATTGAGAGATCTTTTTAATGTGTGTCTCATACCAACAATGCAGTATGAAAACTCAAAATCGTTTTGATTTCGAAATGAGCTCATACTGCAAATAGAAGTTTTGAATGAATTTTTGAAGTTTTCTTTGTCATTTAGGAAAATTTCAGTTTGGCTTTTTAAAGAAAAATAATTAAAATATTTAAAATTGTTTGTTTTTATACGAATTTTTTCACAAAAATAAAAATCTGATCAATGTGTAGACAAATCGTCAAGCCCATATGTATAGGGGGATTCATCGGCGTACCACTCTGCAGTATGTGTCTATGGGCGCCTTTATTTTTTTAGAAATTATTTTTCTGTCATTAATTTTTTCTAGGAAGTGACTAGTTTACACTCATAGAAAGTTTTGATAATAGCATTTCTGTAAAAGAAAACGTTTTCAAACGTTAAGACCTCATTTTGTAAAATGAAACGAAAATTTGTATGGAAAAAATTTTAATTTCCCAGTATTCTTCATACAATTTTTGAACGTAAGGCTCTAAAATTTTGTATGAAGAACTCTAGGAGCATTTTTTAAATTCGATTTTTTTCATAAAAATATCTTTCATTTTGACCAATGAGGCCTTAAACTTTTCAAGACAAGCTATCAAGGCGGAGTCTTTTCTTAAAGTTTTTTTTTAGCATTTCTAACACATTACACTGGTCGGCAAAAAATCCTCCCTTAAAGGCGAATAGTAGGACTATATGGATTTTGATGTGCTAAATACGCATCTGTTTTCAGTTTTTTTCCATCAGGTCTTGATTTTTTATGAGAGTGTTTAATATTTCGCCCATAATAAAGTCATATGCTTAATATTTTCGGAGTTCATTAAAAATTAGTGTCCGAAAAAATGTTTTCTTGCAAAATTGAAGTTTTTTTTTCTTAATATAGTTAAGTTTAGATACACAGGTGGGCAAAAAAATTTTTTTCTTTAAATAAAAATATGTGGACTAGTTGAAGTTTGACGATGTAAACAGGAAACTGCTTTCAGTTTTTTTCTATCATGTACTTATTTCTTTTTTTTTATGGGCATGACTAATATTAACATTTTATTCAGCGGTCACACTTGTAGAACTCGATAACGGTTTGTCCAATTTAGATAAATAAAACTCCAATGAATGCCTATTAAAGTTATCTGAACATTAACATTTTAAACAAGCCATTCTCGAGTTATGCAAGTGTGACTGTCTAAAAGCAGGGATCATATTTGTCATGCCCATAAAAAAAATCAATACGTGATAAAAAATAAAAATAAAAAATTAAAGCAGATTCTTGTTTAGCTCATTAAATACCATCTAATCCATCCATTTTTGTTTAAAGAAGAAAAACATATTTTTTTTGCCCACCAGTGTATATCAACTTAATTATACACGCAGAGAAAAACATTATCACCACAACAATATTATGTTCTCATTGTTAATTTTGTTGAATTTTAATAACTCTGTGTTCATGATAACAATGATTTTGATTCAATTTTGTCATTTAATGTTTACACTCAATAATAATTTTAATATGATTGACTGCAAAAATTATATGTTTTTAAATATTTTTACCAGAAACAAAATTTTGTTAATATATCATTACATATCATTACTTCTAGAACCATTAAATATTTGCAGTCTTTTTCCTTGTTCTTAAACCATATTGTGTTTTTACACTATATTAATATTATTATTCCTATAACAATAAAATGTTAAAAATAAAACAAGGTTTGGTTATACAATTTAAGAATCTTGCATTTGAACCACATATGGTGGTACAAATGAATATAACTAATATTATTTAAATATTATTATTATTATATATATATATATGATCCATTTCGAGGTTCCCTACTTTTTTTAAAGAAAAAGAACACAGAAAATTCAAATTTAATGGCGAATGTTTATTATCATTTGAAAGAACATTCTTTGGCATTTATTTTTTGAAGATTATGTCTATCAAATGTTGGCCATTGCTACGTCACAGATGGTCCATCCGTTGAGTCCAATTTTCGATGACTCGTTCGAGCATTTCGTCTGGTAACTGGCGAATGACACGCCTGATGTTTTCCTCAAAGGTCTGAATCGAAGCGGGTTTGTCCGCATAAACATTAGACTTTACATATCCCCACAGGAAAAAGTCTAACGGTGTCATATTACTTGATCTTGGTGGCCAATCGACCGGCCCAAAACGTGAAATTATGTACTGACCGAAGTGTTATCTCAATAAATCCATTGATTGATTCGATGTGTGGGAAATGGTGCCGTCTTGCTGAAACCAAATATCGCCGAGATCACGAGCTTCAATTTCAGGCATCAAATAGTCGGTTATCATGGCACGATAACGGTCGCCATTGACGGTTACGTTCGCACCGGCATCATTTTTAAAGAAATATGGACCGATGATTCTACCGGCCCACAAACCACATCAAACCGTTGTTATTTCTGGATGAAGTGGCAGTTCTTGAATCTCTTCAGGTTGCTCTTCGTCACAAATGCGGCAATTTTGTTTGTTTACATACCCATTGAGCCAGAAATGGGCCTCATCGCTGAACAAAATTTGCCTCGAAAACGTCGGATCTTCTTGGAACTTTTCAAAAGCCCATAGAGCGAAGCGATGTCGCTTGGGAAGGTCGAGCGGCTTCAGTTGTTACACAAGCTGTATTTTGTACGCTTTCAATTTAAGACGTAAAATGCGCCAAGTCGTTCCATACGTCAGTCCGAGTTGCTTCGAACGGCGCCGAATCGACTCTCCACGGTCTTCGTGTATACTCTCAGCTACGGCCGCTATATTTTCTTCACAAAATGGGTGATGGTATTGCGAATAGTACGCTCAGTAGGCCGATTATTTTGACCATAAGTTGACCGAAGTGCACGAAACACATTCCTCACAGAACGTGAATTTTCGTAATAAAGTTGAACGATTTGTAAACGTTGTTCAGGCGTAAGTCTCTCCATTATGAAATGCCAAACAATACTAAACAAAAATAACATGACAGCATGACTCGACTCACACGTGATCTGTCAAAAAAAGGCTATTGAAAAAAGTATCTCTACTTGAATCACCCATTATATATAATTTCTCAATAAAAATTTTATAAGAATAACAATAATTTTTATTAATATATAATAAGATGGAATTATAATATGTCAAAATTAAATAATAATATGATAATATTGGGTAACTATATGATAACATGAGGTAATAATATGATAAAATGGATTCATAATATGAAAATGTGGTATAATAATATAATACATCGTTCAATTATATATAAAACTATAATAATAACATGAACAAATAAACCATAAAATGGGATACAATATGACAAAGTGGAAGCATAATAATTATTACTTATATTAAATTCCTATTTTTTGCTGTGATCATATATTTCAATCATAATATGTTGCTCTTAGATTATAGCCACTGACAACTACATTTTTTCTGTGCGTGTAGGTATAAATATGTATTTTCATTTAATTGTGAATAAAATTAAGATTTGTGCATCAATTTTGATATATGGCATATTTTTAAAAACTGCAGATTTTTCCGGTTTCATTTCTTAAAGGAAATTTTCAGAAAACAAAATTCTTCAATTTTGCTTGTTATTTTTCGACAGTAATTTCTGAACAACTCAGAAATCTTTTGGTGTTTTAGTTGTCTAACCTGGACAACCCGTTCTCGAGTTATGGTAATATATACCCATGTGTTCGCCTCATTAAGGGAGATATTAGACATGCTCACACAAAAATTACGACCTGATTTTTCGCCGACCAGTGTTGGTTGGTTGGTTGGTTGGTTAACGTGGTAGCCCGTAATCTTACGGGCAATCAAATAGACTCGTTAGAGTCCGTTTTGATGGAACCACACTACTCGCCAGGTGAACTAGTTGTGTCGAGTCTGTAATGAGATAGAAATGTAGGGAAGAAACAATGAGAACATAAATTAATTAGACCCAGCCTGTAGCATTGAGATATTTAATGATGTCACTGAGTCTAGTGTCATATATCTCAGAGAGGTTGTCTAATTGGTGCCTTCCCAGAAATTTATGTCTGCTTGCGTTCAAGGCTGGGCATTCACATAGAAGATGAAAAACTGTTTCCTCCTTCTCGCGATTGCCACAACTACGACAATATTCATTGTAAGGGAGACCAAGTCTACTTGCATGTTTACCGATCGTCCAGTGACCTGTAAACAGTGCTATTAGTCTCGAGATGTCCTTGCGTTTGTAGCCAATGAGTTGCATTGAGCGTTTCTCGTTGTAAGTAGGCCACGTTTCTTTCGCGACTCTACATTTGTCCAGATTTCGCCATCTATTTTTCGCCTTTTCTAGATAGTGTTTTTGGATTCTGCTTTTGACTGTTCCCAACGGGATTGCGACTGAAACCGCTAAGGAGGCATTCATGGCAGAGCCTGCCCGGGCTAATTCGTCTGCCTGTTCATTACCATAGTAGTCCCTATGCGCAGGAACCCAGATTATAGTAATGTCATACAGTCGACTTAGTCCAAGCAGTTCCTCTTTACACTGGTTGACTAGAATAGAGGTAGTTTTCGGTGATTTGAGCGATAGTATTGCCGCTTGACTGTCGACAAATAAACCAATATTCCCTTGAATATTTCTATCGCGAATTAGTTTACACGCTTCCCTGACCGCTAATATTTCCGCTTGGAATACGCTTGCCTCGTCAGGGAGTCTACATGAGTGTCTAATTCCAAGATCATCAGAGAAGACACCAGAGCCTACACCGCAGTTCATCTTTGAGCCGTCAGTGTATATCCTAGTTCTAAATTGTCCAAGAAGATTGCCCCTTCTCCATTCACTCCTGGTGGGGAATAGGACTTTAATAGTATTCCCGAAGTCCATTTGGGGAATCATATAGCCGTCCAGTGTTATATAGCCTCTTTATAATTTGTATACGAGTATAATAATTTATTATTTAGTTGTTAAGAATATTTCATTTGGAATTTGTGAATTGGACATTCCATCTAAATTAGAACAATTTTAGATATATTTGGATTAACAAGTTATTGTTGTTTTTGTGTTTTCTCTGTATTGTTGTGTTATTTATGTTAATGTAAAAATATTAAAGACCTCATTTTGTAAAATGACACGTTTTCAAAAAACAAAAATTTGTATGAAAAAAAATCAAATTTAAAGAAATTTTCTAGTATTCTTCATATACATTTCAGACGTTTTGAAAACGTTTCGTCTAACAAAATAAGATTTTAAAATTATACTTTATTAAAGGATAAATTTCGTAAAACGAAACGTTTTTAAACAATAGGAATTTGTTTGGAAAAAATTCAAATTTATGGCCTCATTTTGTAAAACGAAAAGTTTTCCAACGGCAGAAATTTGTATGGAAAAAATTCAAATTTCAAAAAATTTCCCAGTATTCTTCATATAAGTTTCAAACTTTTGAAAACGTTTCGTTTTACTGAATGAGGCTTTTAAATTTTTTATGAGCTAGTTTTTTAAAGGCCTCATTTTGTATAACGAAATGTTTTTAAACTTTAGAATTTTGTATGAAGAATACTGGGATTTTTTTTAATTTGATTTTTTTCCATATAAATTTCTGCAGTGTACAATTTCTAACTTTTTGTTATAAAAATTACAATATAAAATAGACACAAATCGACTAATATGTAATCAACATATATAAATACTATTTTATTAAAGTTTGAATATTTGAGACATTTTGCATCTTAATTTAGATTCTAGAGTTTCATTGGAATGATATTATTCATACATACATACTTCCATACAATTTATTTGCAAAAATTGCTGATTAAACCTTTTGGAAACTAAATGTATAAAATTGACCCTTTTATTTTTAAAGGGTTAATTATCTATAATTTTCAATAGTATCAGAATAGACATTTAAAATGCTACCTTAAAATCCAATATGTATTGAAAAATGTCCGATGTACATATCGTCACCTAAAATGGAAAAGGCCGTAATCACACTATTTTTTTACAGCAAAAGCAAAAAACAATATGAAAATGCAAAAGAGACAATTTTTAATTTTTTTTCTTCAAAATTAAGCAATTAAATAAAATGTTTTAATTTTTCGCTTAATGCAAAAATAAATAAAACATTAAACACTCTTCAAACCAAATATTTCTTAAATGGAACAAATTTTGCGACTGTTTCGTTTATAAAATTCATGTTACGACCTTTTGACTTTTGTTAATATTGATGTAATTTTTGAAGATATGAATATGAAATTTTTTGTGTAGGTGTAGTTTGGGTCAGTACATTGTAATCCAGTAAAGAACAAGCATTTGATTTTTCAGTGGTTACGGCCTTTTGCATTTTAGGTAACGATATATACAATTATATGTTTAAATAATGAAAATATGACAAAAAAATTTCATAAAATCACGATATTTCGCGAATGAAATGAGATGTAGAATTATTTAAATGCTTATTCCAAGTGTTAAATATCTCTCTATAATATTTTGAAGTTAATTTTCTTATAACGAAGATTTTTAAAATGATATTGAAAGAAATCCGTTTTATTAGAGGTGTTTTGAAAAGATTCAGACGTAATATCTTAAGGATCACACAAAAACCCACTAGTCTTTATTTTTAGAGAGGTAAATTTGCAACGTTTTTTTTCGTAAGGCACTTTAACATACATATCTTTTATTTTAACAAGATTTTTTTTCGACAACTAGAAACGTTTTTGAATATTAGTCAGGGCTAGTTGCATTTCAGCCTAACCGAATACCAAATGATTTTTAGAATTTTATTTTTTATTAGCTATTTAATTTATTTATAATAAAAATATACATATTTTCTTTATAAATTGTATACATTTTTATAAATTCTTTTCTTAAATAATAATTCATAAATATTCATTAATATTAATATGTAAGCAATAAATTATAGTAAGTAATTAACTGATGAAAAATAATGCACAATTTAAATGAAATGTAATATTTACAAGATGAGCTTAATAAAAAGGCATTATAAGAAAATGTGAATGTATATAAAAAAAAAATGCATTGATTGGATTGCTTAATATAAGTTAATAAAATTTAAAAATAAATACTCGGGGCAATAACTGAATGCCAGAAATAATTTCCAGAGATACGTAAACGTTTAGTAATAAAAAAAAATTACAGAAACGAAATAGGAAATTATTTTTGGCAATTGTTAAAAGCAAACGAAACTTTTTAAAAACTAATACCACTATTCTAATGCATTCAAAAAATAGCAGAGACATAAACCTTGTCACAAATATTACGGCAGGGAAATTTTACGAGAATATGTTATTGTAGTGAGGATATAAACTAAATTTCCTTCAAAGTTTATTTATAAACTAAATAACCCATAAAGGATATTTTACAAAATTTTCCTTAAGGTTTTTGAGTCAACTGTAAATAGGAAATTTTTGTAAAGGTAAGGTTTTAAGCTAAATTTCCTTAAAGGTTAATTTTTACACTAAATTTCCTTTAAAGTACTTAACTTGTGGACATTTTTGTTATAGGTGGAGATATTAGCTAAAGTTCTTTTAAATTATTTTCCCCTTAGGGTTTATGCCTCTGCTGGGTACTGGTCTTCGTTCATAAATTTTTTTTGAAGTTCTTTAGCGAATTTTTAAAAAAAATTTTTTTGTGGTTGCTTGCTTTGTTGTACCTCCATTCGTTATTTTTTTCGTGAGAGTCGCATATTTTTTTTTATTCACTCAAAGTTTGTTTAAATAGACCAACAACCCACTCAATTTAATACTAAAATTAACAATAGTGTCCGCTTAGTGTGCGACGAGCGAGTGAGCCTGAATATAAATTAATGAAAGAGGGGTGGGAATGAATAGTAAGAAGAAAAGCACGAGGAAACACAAAAATGAGGGAGAAAATGATGAGAAAAAATGTTATTTCCCTTTTGAAGCGGGTGGTGGGTGTGTGTGGTCAATAAAAATTAGTAGTGGTGAATAAAAAAATTCACCACAAACTCCGTAATGTCAAATTTTTCAAGGTTATGCCAGATTGTTGGATACTATTTTTTGTAACTGTACCAAATAGTGCAATCTAGTTATTCGTCAGCCAGTTTTCAATTCAATTGTGATTCCCCATAATATTTTTCTTATTCGCGCAGTATTTTTCTTGCATTATATTTTCGCTACCTGCTATTACAGCAGAATCTTCACTGATGGGACATAATTTAAGATGCATGTGCGGTGATTCTAATGATTGCATGTGTACGTTAGATATAAATATTCTAGGTGAAGATAAAATACGCCACGTTAAAGGATTAAAAAGACTTGTTTGATATTCCCAAAAGACACTGGCATAAAGAGGATCTTTAAGATCTTTGCCCGCCACCATGGAACTATACTCGAAGCCGGGTTCAAAATACATGGGCTTAGAAGAGAATTTCATTTTTTCGGTGGTTCTTCTACGGTTTTTGCCATGCAAACGTACAGATAAAGTGCCAATCTCACCACCATGTGTAGTACTTTCATCATGGCCCGAAACTCTCACGGAAACCTTGTAGTGATGACCTGGAATTTAAGAAAAATAAAACAAATTTTATTTTTCCAAATTTTAGATTTACTTAAATTTATCAAAAGTTTTAATACTTACGACAATAAGGAGCATGATCTCCAGTCATTAAATATAATACAGGAGGTTTTTTGGTATCTATTTTTTTCTGTTTCAACAAATGTTGATAATCCTGCAAAGTGTAGTAGCCCATGCGCATACAATGATGACCATTTTCATCACATCTGGCACATTTACCTTCTTGGAAACTTTCATATGAATCACAAGTTATTCCCATAAAAGGACATTTACTTTTTATACTCTCCGTAAAGTACTGATAACTTCTGATATGATTACAACCCAAAAATTGTTGCATATTGGCAAATATAGAATTCTGACGATTACGCATGTAATCCTGTAATTTACCATCACAACCAGGCATATCCATACCGCCATTAGGATAAAAGTCCACATGACCTATACGTTGATATAAGCCCAAACCTCCTAATAAATTGGCATCGGTGTGTATAACATCTACAAAGTGAGCATCTGATCTATCCAAACGTACTATGGGATCAGTTTCAGCAAATAAAGGTGCAGCAGGATCTAGACCAGTAATACGACCCAACTTTAAGCCAAAATCTTTACGCAAATGAAAACCAGCATAACCCGCTATATGGGAGCCCAAAGAATGACCAATAAAATGAACATTACTTAAATCTTTTAGACCCAATTCTTCATAAACCATGTGTATAACATGAGCGGTAATAGCACCCACTAAACGAATATTGGCTACAGCTTGGACATAAGGAGGGCTAGAGCCGCCACCCCAATCGATGAGCACAACAGCAGCTTCATCCTCGGGTTCATGACTTAAAATTGTTTTACCCAATTCAAGCATCTGAAAAGACAAACAGAAAATAATAGAAAATTTAGAAAATTTTTATTATTTTTAAACATTTAAAGCATGGACGTGTATAAGGGCGTATAAACATAATTTTTAAAATTGCGTTTTTTTTTTTTGGTATAATATTACTTTAGTAACTCATTTACATCTAATTATATAAAAATAATTTTAAAAAATCCGATAATTTCACCCAAAAAGACATTGCAAATTAACTCATATTGTGAGTTTTTAATGCATCAAAGTAAGAACAAGTAAAAGGGCTTAATATCCATAATTTAAATAATATAAAAAAGATGATATTTTGATGTGATTTTGTTAATAATTTCAGCAAATTTATTCGAAAAAATTAAGTAAAAAACACGTTGTCGGCCAAATTCGATCATTTGATACTCTACACCATTCATTTTTGATATTTTTGGAAGAGGCCTTTCATGGGACCTATGGTCAATTGTCGACTAGTTATTATAAGATTTGATAGTGTAATTTATATTTCTGTAAAACTTATGTATATGTAATATTATTGTGATATTATCATTTATATGGCATTTATTATGCGCTTGATTCCCGAAAGTAATCCTTATGTGGGGGCTATGATCAATTATGGATAAAAAGTGATAAAACTTTGCACTAGGTTTTCTACTCATATGAAACTTATTGGCGTCAAATATTATTATGTTGACATTTGTATGGGACTTATGCAGTTTAAAATTATTTTAAGAAGAGGGTCTTATATGGGAACCATGGTTAGTTTTTTACCGATCTTCATGAAATTTGGCACACTGATTTATGTTTTTATACAGTTCATTTGGTCCGAATTTTAATGAAATTTAATGAAACAATATAAAGAATTTATAAACATCCATTACTACCTCATTCCATTTTAAGCTATTTTCAGCCATTAAATTTGGCATATGATGATCTGAATTAATTTTGTGATATTTTGCATACAGATACTTAATAAATCTTACCAAATATTGAAAAAAGTTGAGAAAATGATTAAGTTTTATGATTTTATTAAGTTTTTATCGTCTCCTATAATTTTTTTTCTTATCGTTTAAACGTCCTTTATATACGTCCATGCTTCAGTTGTTTAACTTACCCAGGGTATATTTCCTGACTCCAAATAGCCATGAGATAAGAAGAATATCTTGCCTTTTGGATTAATACCCATATGTTGCACTGCTTCTGGATCATTTAAATCAATATATTTAGGTTGATCAAATGTTTTTGTTGTATATAAAGTATAATGTGGTTCTATTTGTGAAGGCTTCTGGGGATGTACATTGATTTGTCTGGTCTTGGAAGTCCAGGGTCCATTCAAAGGAAAACAACCATAAACACCATAACATTTTACTTCATTGGGATCTAAAACAAGATAATAAAGTTATTTTATGGGTCAATTTACTTTAAGAGTAATTACACGGTGCTACAAAATTAGAAAAGTTGAAAACACTTGGAATGTAACATAGTGCAGTTTGTAGATATGGTTGAGAAGATTATTATGTCATTTTTAGTATTTTCGATATATCACCAAAATCGAGAGTTATATAAAAAAAAAACAATTTTTCAGATTTCGTGTCTTTTAGCATTTGTAAATGGCGTTAGAAATAAAAGACCTTACGCTTTTTAAAAAGTATATACACCTTTGTATTCGTAACAAAACTGTGTAAGCTAATCGGGATACAAAAACAATTTTTTATGTTTTATTCTTATTTTTTGAAATTCTCAGCCATTTTTGAACGACACTATATAAGAAAAAAAATATTATTTTTCTTATTTTTTCCTTATACTATATTTTATCAGAAGTAAAATGAGCCATCAATTGATAAAATCGGCTCTGAATTATTTAACATCATAAATATGGCAACAATAAAATAAAGATCTCTATGAGTTTTATAAAATTGAAAAAATCATATATTTTACAATTCTCATTTGATTCTATCAAACGATAGCTTATTTTATTCTTAACAAAATATAGTATTTGGAAAAAATATGAACAAAATATGTTTGGGTCAAAAATGGCTGCAAATTTAAAAAATAAGAATAAAAATTGAATTTCGTCTTTAAATCTTACATAATTTTGCTTTAAAGCCGCAAAGTTCGAAAAAATTATTTTTTTTTATATATATATAACTCCCGATTTTGAGGATATATCGAAAATTGTAAGAATTGTATAATAATCTACATGTCCATATCTACAAAATACACTATGTGACATTCCACATGTTTTTCACTGTAGCACAGTGTTATTATATTTAGCTTATCAATTTTATTTAATTATTGTTTTTTTTTTATTATAATTGTATTCTTCTAAATAATCTCTCATGCTTGAACCCTTCAAGTACGTTGTTATTGGGGCCATTGATAACCCATTTATATTTTCTATTTCTTTTATTTTTGCATTTTATGGCTTTTTTATGGCTCAGTGCGCCTAAATATTTACATTTTTCTAAAGATTTGTTTCATTTATTTTTAGTATGTGTTATAAATTAATAATAAAAATTTATATAGATTTTGTTACCAAGTTGAAGATTTAATTGGAATTTTTGTTTTTGCTAGACATTTAATTTGAAAATTAAGTTTGAATTTTTAGAATTAAAATAAACTCTTGGAGATTAAAAGTTTCTATATGATCAGATAGGTTTTAAAAATAAAATATATTTTCTTTAAACTTGAGATATGTTGTGGTTTTAATAGCTGTAGTTGCATTTTTTATTGTTTATTTTTAAAATACAATGGAGGAGAATAAAAAATAATATTTACTATAATCTGGAAAAAAATATTAAAAGGAGGCTTGTCAGCTTGTTTACAAAGATAAAAGACATTCACAGTAAAGCTACGGTCACATTAGGCAAATATTTGGCGTATAGGTAAATATGCATCTGTCTCATTTTAAAAGGATGCGTTTTTTTTTGTAGAATTAAGAAGCTTTCTACCCCCTTTTCCTATTAAGTATTTTTATCTATTCCTATTAAATATTTGTATCTATGCGAACCGATTTGTTCATTAATCTCTTAATCGTTCCTTAAAATGGTATGAAATTTATTTATAGATTTAAATTCTTACTTCTTACTTCAAATTCTTACTTCAAATGTACTGAAATTAAATATTAATTTTTAATTAATGTCTTTTAAACTATTGTATAAATCATCATAAATTTTAATTTTAATCAAATCTAATTAGTACAAATTAGCTTTGTTCTTTATACATTTTATAAGTGATTAAAATAATATTGTAATCATTTTGAAGAAGATTAAATGCAATAAACTAAAACAAAATTTACAATTAATTCCAATAGGAAAAAATTTAAAAAATAATAAATTTTATTCAAAAACGAAGCTTAAATTTTACTGAGTTAATTATTGCTTCGAACCATAAAAGACAACGTTTATGACTCGATTTAAGCTCAAGGGGTCACAAAAGCTTAAGATTTACACTGTAATAGTTCTTTAGATTTGCAATATTAATATTAGCTTCTTTTGCTCCGATCAAAAAAAAAAACTTTGGAGGCTCATAAGATGAAGTTGTGAAAATTTGAAAAAAATGGTTTAATTTTCTATAAAAAGCAAACAAGTCCAGATTAATTTTTATATAAAGAGTGCGTTCAAATAAAATGTAACATATAAATTTCGTAACAACTCCTGCTGTCGTCAATTTTCTTGGTCCCAATAAAACATATTAAAGTTTTGAAATCCGTTTGCAGAGAGCAGACGACAGTCAAAGAAAAATGTACAAAAACATTTTTTAATTTTTATTTTGAAGTTATTAGTAAATCACAATTGAGAGAGTTAAGATAAAGGAAGTGGATTTCAGGGAAATCAAAAGGCTTAATGGCATGAAACTAGGTTTAGAAAAATAAAAAATCACAATAATAAATTCCATGCCCAAAAAATGGAGAAACTCTTTCTGTTCATAATTCTTTAACTTCTTAATCTTTAATAACAAATTAACAAAACTTTGTACTAATAATCTTGAGAATATTATTTTTTGCAAATTATTTGGAAAATTCTTTTTGAATTTGTTATTTATTTACAATTTAAATAAATGTAAATTATATTAAAACTATATGACATTTAGAGGAAATAGCGTAGAGACATTAAAGCCCCTAATTTAAAGAGTTATTGTTTATACTTTAATTGATTTAAATCATGATAGTAGAATACTATTTGGGGTTAAAGGTTAATGTTCCGGAAAAATAGCCGGATGGACATAATAATGGTGTAAATGGTGTATTATCCTGTATTATCTCCTCCAGCTCTGTATAAACTTTCATTGTAATGAATTAATTAGATTATGTCATGATATATTAGTGTAAAATCTTTGTGATTATAAATAATATATATATTAATGTATTTTTAAATAAAAATAATAAAATATTTAGTAAAAAATCCGTAGATACAAACTCATTTTTCTTAATAACTCTGAAATCAGTGGAGTAATCACTATGAAATATTAAACCACGTATATGTTTGCCGTGTTATTTAAAAAAATTGTTGGTGGTATAATAACGAGCGTCTGCACGTCCGGCGCAGAAAAAATGTTAATTGTGCAGATATCCCCAAATAAAATTTAAAAAATCCAATACACAAGATACCAATCTTTCGTTTTATATTGATTTAAGGGAACAATTAATACACATTCCATTAAAAATTCTTTTTCACCCGAAATATTTTAATATAATCTGAACAAGAATTCCAACCAGGGCTCTTCTAATGTTTACGAAATTGATGACTAAAAATGAAATCTTCGAAAAGTTCTCCATCTGAAATATCCACAAAGTTTAAGATGCAAAAATAATATTCTTTAAAATATGCTAACTTTTTATTCAAAAATTATATATTTTATACTAAATTTGGCGAATATTCTTGGACAGTTATATTGGTAGGAATTTTAATATATTTTTACATAATAGTCCATAATATGTTTTCTTTACAGTAAATTTAAAATTTTGTAAAATTTCAAACATTAAAAAAAAATATTTATGATCAGCTCGTATGCTAGCATTTCCCACAGTGCAGCAGTGCAATGGCTTGTTGTGTACTTTTTACAGAATTAAATATTCTATCAGCTAAAAGCTAAACAAGGCCTTCTATCAAATGAAGCTAACAAAGTTTTGATTAACAATGTTAAGAAGAATTATGTGGTTCAGAATAATCAAAGTACCTCAATAATGAAAAAATAATAATTTTTAGCGTTTTGCATTAGACTACAAAACATACGTTATTGCTGACTTTTCTCATTTTCTTAGGTATAATTTCTAATAATAAAAAAAATAATAATAAAAATGGTTCTGAATAGCATTGTGCTGAAAAGTAATCAAAATTTACAAAGAAATGCCAAAAAGTTAAACAAAAATTTAGTTACCAATTAATTAATTTACATATAAAATGATAGAGCAGAAAAAATTGCAGAAAAATGCTACTTTAACTTGATTTACATTTACCTTGGGGAATGTTTACATTATTCTAACCTGAGTCTCAGAGTACCTGAAGGACATTTTTTTAAAGTTTTGGACGTAACTAAAATATTGATTTTTTTTTTTTGACAAATGTAACTTTTTTGCTTAATAAAAATTTCACGATTTTAAAATTTTGTTTGTTAATGGAATGGGGAATTCATGATTTAATTGATTTATAGCTTTTCAGTAAGGCTTTAAGCAGCAGTGATTTAAAGTGCTTAACCATATTTTTATACACCACACCACCATAGATGGTTGGGGTATTATACGTTTGTGCTGATGATTGTAACTCACAGAAAAAACCAATTGACTCAGAATCACTTTTTGAATCGATCTAATGATGTCTGTCCGTCCGTCTGGCTGGCTGGCTGTCCATGTAAACCTTGTGCACCAAGTACAGGTCGCAATTTTGAAGATAATTCAATGAAATTTGGCATACAAATATCCTCCCGGAATAGGGGTTTAACAATCATAAATGCATTAAATATAGAAATATTTTAATAAAATTCGGTGTAAGGAAGTTTTGTATAAGTTTCAATCTTTATGGCAAATTTCATGAAGATCGGTCCATAATTGACCATAGGTACCATTTATAAACCTTCTTCCGAAAATCACTTTAACTTGCGTAAATCACATATCACACATGTTAGTATCAGGTTTATATTTGACACAAATAAGTTTTATATAAGTAGAAATCATAGTGACAAATTTTATAAGGATCGCTCCATAATTTACCATAGATCCCATATAAGCCCACTTTCGGGAATCACCCTAAAGTGCATAAATTCGAATAAAAGTTAGTATTAACGTAATATTCTGTATTCATATATTTTATTTTACACTTAGTAAAAGTATCGGTCCACAATTGTTCACATGTCTAATATAAGACCTCTGCACAATGGTGTGGGGTATCATTTGGTCGGGCTTGACCGAGTATATCTTTCTTACTTGTTTTTAAATACTTTTTACAAAATCAAATGTCTACCCAAAGTTTACTTAAGGTTTTAATACAAATCTCAATGCACTTTTATATTAAAAATGCATAACTTTCCAATAAGATAATGATGGTATACAATAAATAATATATTTCATTATCAATTTATAATAAGGCTTTTCCATTAATAAATTAAAATAAAAGAATTGATTATCTTATATTAAATAAATACTTTATCTACTCAATAAATTGCTAAGAAAAAAATCCAAACTGATAAAACAAAAAAAAAAAAAAAAAAATCATTAAATTGCAAACAAAATGAAAACATGGGCCAAGTTATTTATTTATTTTTTATTCATTACTAAAACCAAATTAAACACGTTGCATTGGCTCATTCATTCACCATAAAAATTTACAAACGTTGTTTTTTCTAGAGATTTTGTTTCAGGTGAAAATGAATGAATTTTCCAGAAGAATTGTAAATTGCAAAAAAAGGTTTCTAAATGGTAGTAGCAAAATAAATACTGAAATAGTTTATATGTAATATAGTAATTGCGGTTACTTACCACTTTTTGGGGCCGGAGGTAGATCAATTAATGTGTTAACAGCTGCTCGGCTAGTGTGATTAGCTAAATATAACATGGTCTGCAACATCAGACCACCAGTGGAATTTGCAACATACATTATGTTTTAATGTTTGTTGACTTTGGTAAAATTTCCTTTTTTGTAAACTTTTATACAAATTTTAAATTTCTTTTGAGAATAAAAAATTTTAATTTAAAAACACTTATTTTTCTTTATTTAAAAAAAGGTCTTTTTCTAAATAAATTAGTATAAATTTTTTTATTTGTTTTATCACTTTTTTTTTGAATTTATAATAGGAATTGTCAGTTTTATTGTTTTAAATTAATTAATTTAAATATGTATTTCTTTTCTTGTTTTTAACCTTATCTTTCATTAGTTTAATTATTTTCTTTTATGATTTTTTTTTTATAAAAATCTTGCGTATTTTTCTTATTAAATTATTCCTATTATTCCTCAAATCTTGTCTTGTTGTTGAAAATCACCGCTATACTGAGTTTAATTCACTGACCAGTCAACGATTTTATATATATGGGGATCTATGCTCTCAATCCGTTTTTTTTAACTACTCTCAGTGTTTTGTTTTACTCTTTTTTTTTTTTTTTTTGGGGGGAATCTCTTACGATTTTGATTATGATGAACGTAGAAGAAGTCTTTGTATGTTCTGAGGGTATTTTCTTGTTTTTCAAATAGTCATTATTTGTATCAAAATGCAGTGTCTTGATTAAAGGGTTGCCATAGGGGATTTGAATGATTTTAAATATTATCTCATCGTATCAATCGGACAATAAAAAAAAAAATAGATTCGTGACAATATCTTCTCGAGTAGTGTTTATTAAACTCACATTTTTATTTGAAATTTAGAGAGGAATTTCGATAAATTTTGTATTTCAGCATCTTAACAAGTCTATGAAATTTATAAGTTTTGGATTCCGTTGTTGTCCGATTTATATTTTTTATTTTTATTTATTTAATAGCCAATGAAATTGCAATTTCTTACAGGCTAGCATATATATTATTCTTAAAGCTATTTACAGTAAAATGTTTTCCTTAATCATTCAATAACAATAACTAAGTTAAAAATACTCCTCTTAATGCGGATTGGATTTGATGAGAAATCAATATATGGATAAAAACTGTTAAATTGATTCCATATTCGTCTCATGGGATAAAAGTTGACATAATTGGTTCGAAAATATTTTATTTTTAAAGGAGTATAATTTCTAGTTGGACGATTTGGAATTACAAATTCGATCTTACAAAGCAGGAACTCAGAATTAATTAAACCCTTTACTAAATTAATTACAAACGAAGTACTCATATATTTTTTCCTACTTTCAAGAGTAGGGAGATCTATAAGCTCTAATTGACTTTCATATGATGGTAAATTATTATTAGGATTCCATGAAAGATTACAAAGACAAAATAAGAGAAATTGTTTTTGGACCGATTCAATTTTCTTTATATGAACTTCCTATTGAGGATCCTAGACTACGGAAGCATATTCCAGGATTGGTCTTACGAAAGATATGAATAATTGCTCGGAAACGTAAGGATCATTAAACTCTCTTCCCCAATGCTTGAGAAAGCCTAGAACTCCTTTTTGCCTTATTAACAATTTGCGAAACGTGGAAATTAAAGGATAGTTTACAATCAAGCAACACACCCAGATCAAAAAATTCTTCGACTAGATCAAGTTGGTATTCATTTATTATGTATCTACAGAGTACTGGACTTTTTCTGTAGAACATCATGTGTTAACACTTTCTTAAATTCATATTCATTAGATTCATCATACACCAATCATAAAGATTGCCAAGATCTGATTGGAGTAAGGAATATTGATAGGAATAGCTAAAGCTATAAAACAGCTTTACATCATCAGCATACATTAATATTCTAGAATTCTTAAGGCAAGTTGGTAAATCATAAATATTAGGAACATAAGGGGGGATAAAACAGGAATGGTTTTCGATATACATTCTCTAAATAATACATATTGGCATCTATTTTTAAGATATATAGAAATCCATTTAAGGAAAACAGGAGAAAAACCGAGTTTATCCAATTTGAACAATAGGAGATCGTGATTTACTTTATCGAAAGCTTTACTGAAATCTGTGTATATTGTGTCTGTCAGTAAACCGGAATCAAAATTCAATTATAACTGAGGTTGTGAACTCCAAAAGGTTAGTAGTAGTGGAGCATCCTTTTCTAAATCCATGCTGAAATGGCGAAAGATAACAAACAATTTGATGCGAAAGGATTTCAGTAACTATCTTTTCGAAAAATTTGGAATAACACTGGAAATGTTAGATCTGCTTCCGGATTTAAACAAAGATATAATATAAGATTTCCTTCCAACTTCAGGAAAATGACCACTAAATATTGATATGTTGAATAAGTAGGTTATTGAAGATATAAGAGAATGTAAACATTTTATAAGAACACAACTTGCAACACCGTCAGGTCCACATTTATTAGAATATTTTAGATTCAATACAGCTCTCAGTACCATTGATTTATCTAATGTTGAACAATTTATTAAGGTTGAAGCGAGATATGGATAATTGGAAAGTTGATTTAATTTTTTATCAGAATAGACGGATGAGAAGAAAGCAACAAACATATCGCAAATATCTGCATCGTTTGAGGATTCTTTATCTCCAAATTTCATCATAGATATCCAAAGACTCGATGCTTAGAATTTACAAACTGGTAGAAATATTTTGGATTATTTTTAAAGATAATCATTGTAACATTGTAGAGAAAATTCTGTAAATTCATGTTTGTATTCAACTAATGAAATTCAATGCTGTAGGAATATTTTAGTAATTTACGGGATAGATCTTGAATTGAAGAATTTTGTACCCGATCGTCACAATATTTGGTATTAAAGTTTTTTTGTTCGAATTCTTTTATAGTTTATAAGTAATAAAAAAAATTATTTTCTTAAAAAGCTTTTTTACCATTATTCTCTCTCTCTCCCTCTCTCTGATAGAAATACAAAATCTGTTTCCGATAGGATTTGGAGATCAAGCAATTAGTTAGCAAATTAAAACTTTTTAAAACCAAAATCGGCTTTAAATAATACTACATAAAATAAAAAAAAATAAATAAAAATAAATCCACTCATCTCCGCTCCCTGATAGAAATTTCAAAATCAAGCTCCGTTAGGATTTGTACGCCGAAAGAGAAAACATACTTAAGAAATTATATGTATATAAACTGTAAATTTTTAGAGAATCTCTTTTTTTAGAACAAGCCTCCATTATATTATTATAATTTAGTCGTAAATATTGTCTTTTTCTATAAGAAAATTTGGTAACCCTTTTTAAGTGTATATCAATTACTCACTTGTGAAGAGTACTTGCACTCGAACGTGATCGTGCTCCGCATTCGCTCTGCTAGTACGTATATTATTGGAGATCGCTTATGAGTGGCCGTTGGTCGATCGGTATTTTGTCTTATTGTTTTTTCATTTCAAACAATCAATTATGAGAATTTTGCCGGCTTTAAACTGGTTCAGTGTTTTTTTTTTGTGGTTTAGTTTCTATTGAATGCGTATGATCTTGGATTTATTTATTTATTTTTTTATTTTATTTATTATTATTTTTTGCTAATGTTTAAGTACTCATTGTTGGTCGGGCTTGTTGTTGATTTTTTTTAGTTGTAGTTGTTTTTTTTTTTATAATATTTGTTTTTAATCTTCTTTGCACTTAACAGCAAAAAGTTCATTTGCAGTATTATAGTGCTTGCGCGCATAGTTATGTTGCTTCATGTGTAGCAAATGTGCTTTGTTTTTAGTACACTGAAAGAAATTCAAAGGGAAAATTGGAACTGATATTTTAATAATCTTAGATAAATTTAAAATTTCATATAACAAAACAAATTTGGAAACTTTTAAAAGCTATTTAGATAGCAGAAACATCTACGTAAAAATCAATGATAAATTAAGCAACAAATGTCATATGATTGTGGGGTACCGCAAGGTTCAAATCCCGGATCCATATTGTACATAATATATTTGCAAATGACATGCTCAAATGTTTAAAAGAAGGCACAACCTTCGCGTATGCCGATGATACCGCCATAATTGTACTGACAACAATATAGTAAATGCAAGAGACATAATGCAACAGAAACTGGATATAGCAACCAGTTGGAGCCACGACAATGGCCTTATCATCAATGCAAATAAAACCAAACTTATGCATATTAAACCACCACACATCGCAGATTCAAATATAGAAATCAAAATTCATAACACAGATTGCATACACAGAAATATCTGCAATAATACACACGCTAATTACACTTGTTGTTCCATTAGTAGAAAAAGTTAATTCCTATAAATATTTGGGAGTAATTATTGATAGCACGTTTAAATGGAAAATACACATTCAAAATTTACAAAAAAAAAAAAAAAAAAAAACTCAGAAAGGAGTCATATACACTTTATCATCTAAGCAACTGCGCTCTTTACAGTGTATTTCGCCAAGCGTACTTCTCATTAGCAGAATCGTATATCAGACTCGGAATAATAGCATGGGGAAATGTCAGATATAACAGCACATTACAAAAAACCCAGGGCAGATCATTTAGAATTTTATGGAAAAAAACACCGCCATTACTACCAAAACAATCCCAACACCACAAACGATTTCACCAATGTTCCTAAAACAAACAGCTTAGCAAAAAATCTAAACATTATGAATGTGAAAAAACATATATCACACAACAATTATCAAGGAATTTGATGATGACTGCCGATTCTTGCAGGCAATTGATTACACACATAATACAAGAATAAAAACACAAGGAAGATATAAAGTCCAACGTTTCACAAATGAGTATGGCCCACTGTTCTAAACAAAATACCCATAAATATCCTATATACTAAAAATAAATACAAAAAACTCAAAGAAATTAAAAGATACCTAATAGATTTGCAATGAACACTCGTTGAATTTAATATGAAATAAATTATTATTAAATTTCCTGCAGACAAGCTTACGAGCTTTGCGGGTTAGTACTATAAAAATTCACTGAACTTAACTTAGATTAAAAGTCAGTCATAAAATTAAAAATCTAATAGTAAATAAATTATATTAAAATAAACCAAATAAATGAAAAATGAAGAAAATAAAAATATACGACAACGCGAATATTAAAATCTCAGCACCTGGAAATGTGTACATAATCTATAAATTAAATTTTCCAGCCATGAAGTAAGTACCCAGCAAAAACTTTTTGGTTTTCGGTAATAACAACTACTTATTAAAGTAGTTTCTTGGTAATGAGGAGTCATTATTATTTGCCTACTCTGCAATCACGTCAAAAAATAATATATATATATATATATATATATATATATATATATATATATTCTTTTGTTGACTTTGTTATTTAAATTTGGATTTTAATTTACACATTTTCTGTCAGTGCGATTTTATATTTCCAATTTTTGAAATCTACGATCATGTGTTAGTTATATCACATATAAATTTCTCCTCCACACCCACTCCTTACACCTCATTTTTCCATGGTTTTATAAGGGTTCATGGAGAAATTTTTTTTTATTTTTTACAAAGCAAGTTGAAGACGACTTATATAATTTGTTCTACTTATTACCTAAAAAATTATATAACATAAAACTCCTTAAAAGAAGCATATTTTTTTGGTCATCAATGGGTTTAAGTGTGACGTGATGGAAGAATTTAATTTAACGTTTTACACTATATCAAGTCTAAGGAATAAGAATTTCGCACAATTATTCCTGATATAAAACCTTTTTGCGATTATATTGACTTATGTTAACTGATTACAAAGATTTGAGTATCATTTTAGAGCTCTAGATTGGGTTTTTATAAAAATCAATCCATATTTTTAATTAAGTTTAAACGGGTGCAACTCTGTGATAACTCTGTGATATATCCAAAATGAGTTTCTTAGGCCTGTAACTTTCAAACTTTTCAATTGCGCTCAAAAATTTGTATATCAATATTTTCATCGTTAAAACTACTATCAATGATCGAAAAATTAAATGAATTCGGAGGTGAATCAGAACATTTAATTTATGTCTAAATTTGAAAAAACAAATTCCAGGTAAAAATTTAAAAATTTTAAATTACAGAATACGGGTTTATATCTAGGATCTTATTTAATAGGTTACTGTGAACTGAAAATTTGAAAAATATTTTAAAATAGTTTCTTTGAGAGAGAAAATTTTTATGAAAAATTTTTGAAAGTGAGGTAAGGAAATTTATAATATAAGATATAAAAATATTTCGTATATATATCTATCTCTTATTATATGTCACAAATTATATGTAGTAATTGGAGGAAAAGAGAGGAGAGTATCACCGAGGTTTCGTTGGACTGAGATGATGGTTTAATTTTAAAGGTTGAGCTGAGACCGGACGGAATGGGTACGTAGGTATAAAAAACCGAGAGTTTGAGCAGAAGAGAGGGAGTAACTCAAAGTGATTTGAACAAGTGACTGAAGTGTTTTTTTAATTTTAAATTATGTAAATATGTATTTGTAAATAAAAAAAATGTAAATATATATATTATAATGAATTTGAAATATAGTAATGTTTAAATTAAAAAGGAGAATAGCAGAGGAAATACAACAAAACTTTAAAGAAGTTAAGTGTTCGTTAAAATATATTTGAAACTACAACAACGGTTCTCAAATGTTGGTTCGTTCTAACATTTAGGAGGTCGCGAAGACTAAACATACAAATTTAAAACATTTGCTATTTGAAGAGCTGTAAAACAAATTTCATTTTCTTGTTCTTATAAATTCTTAAAAAGACTTCAGATCAAAAATTCAATTCACTTGAATTTTTTGATCTAAAATTGTAAAACAATTGAGCCGGTATGATATAGAAAATATACCCAGAAGATGAATTCAGAGATTCTTTAGTATGCCCAAATGTTAAATTTTTTTTTATAAAAATGTGTGTTCGTTATTTCAAACGTTGTTATGACAGATGAGTTGACCCATAAAAAGTATGGTGTATAAATTCAAACAGTAGGTTCGGTAAATAAATCATATAATATTCATACGTGAAATTAAATCCATATCGGCCGAAGCGTCGCTGCTGTTAATGAGTGTATGCAGGAAAATCCGAGACAGCCGATTCCGCGCCGTGCACAAAAACATAACCGTACGATTTGAGCCCACTAGACTTTTTCGTGTGGAGTTTTTTGAAGTCACAGGTCTAGCCAATAAGCCGCAATCGACCAATGCTTTTAAAGTAAATATAACTTAGACCATAGGGTCATTGATCCATCGGATCCTTGCTGTCGCGCATGTCATCGATGTCATCACCATATATAACTTACAATGTAATTTGTATGACAGATATAAACTATTATGGACTGATTTTTATACAATTTGGCAGTGTGACCTTCGTTGACGTTACTTTGATGCAATATTTGATAATAAAAAAAAAAAAAATGATTATTAGATCTATTTTTTAAAGAGATTGAATACAAGAATTATTTTATTTACTATTGATGTATAAAAATTGTGGTGGGTCGCTCTCGGGTTGTAATGCCTAATGAGGTTGTGAAGGAATGCCTAATGAGGTTGTGGAGCATAACATTTTCGATATTTTGTATTAAGTGAATTTAATTAATCCCCACTATAATTTCGGATAAATATGAAAAAAAAAAATACAATTATGTATGATGCAAAATTATGATCAGATTTTTATATTGTTATTAAGTTAATAAATACAATTCTTTAATATTTTCAATGATTTTTTTTTTTCGTTTATTTAAAAAACAATGAAACTTAGTATTGCTTATTTAAGCAATTTACTATTATAAATTTAACAAACAAAATAGACCTTCTTATAAGTTACATCCATATTTACATTGTTTACATGTTTTTCGACAATGAGAATATTTGTTTTTTTTACACTGTAAAATAACTTTAAAACATATTAAAAACAATATGTTTTTGTCCAAAGTTGTCTTATCAACAAAATTTGTTTACAAACTAAAGTTTAAATACGTCAGAAGGTGAGAAAATAACAAATAATTATAATTAGTGTTCTTTTTAAGATTTGAGAAAATTTGTAAGATCAAATAAGAAAAACAAATAAAACGCAAATTAAATAAAACAATTATAAATGAAAATCCTTATTTTTAGTACTTTAAAGCTTTAAGTAAAATTCCAATTATTTTAAGAAATTTTATTACAAGCACTCTCGTCATTTTAGACTTTGTACTTTGATTTTTAAAATCTCAAATTATTGGGTGTGTTTACACATTAAACGCTGTCATTTAAAATAGCTTCTTAATTCATTATATTATTGATAAGAATTATAAAAAACAAAAACAAACAATAAAGTCTAAGCTAAAGTTTAATTTGTTAATACTGATCTCTCATTACAAAACTACAGCTGTAGTTACTAAAAAAAAAATATTTAATTTGTTTTTGTTTTAATTATAGAAAGAAAAGAAACTATTTAAATACATGTAGGTATTATTTTATACAGCTAGTTTTCAAAACAATTCCGCCATTATTATTATTTTTCCCAAAATCCCCCTCTCACACCCCTTAGCTAAATAAAACAATGATAACAAGCATTATTACGCTCAAATAGTCTTGATCCTAGATCACCTCTCTACCACTACGGTGGTATTTATTGACGTCAGTAGACAGTGTACTTAATCCTGTTTCTCATTCGCAAAAAATAACAAAAATTAAAATTCATGCAAATTTATGAATATAATACAATTAAAGAAATATAATTTAAATTTAATTTTTGGCGATGCTGGCGTATTCTTTCGCATATTGTCCAGTAGCAGTAGGCAGCAGCTTCATCCATTTATGGGTCAGAGAAGATGTCTTTTAATTTACCATTAAAAACAAAAACAAACAACACATACACTGGTGCATATTCCTATAAACGCACATCAGTTTTTATAATCAACTTGCCAAAAACGGGTTTAAAAAATTTTTTATTGACTTTACTTAAAAAATTAATAACAAAAAACTTAAAATGTACAAAAATGTTAAAATGTAATGAACCCATTTAACATTATTAATAATGTGTTGATGAACCTTTATGCTGAAGAAAAGGCTGCCCAAACCATAACACTGCCTGCACCGAAATTGCATTTCGACATACGAATTTCTTTCGACCTCAAATCATGTCAATAGCAAGAATATGAATCGGGACCGTCCAAATAGAACTTCTTTTCATCAGAAAATATTATTTTATTCCATTCATCTATCTATTTCATATATTTACGCGTAAATTTTAAATTATTTTCCTTATGATGCTGTTTCAACATTGGCTTACATTTTGGTTTCTTCCATTTTATGTTACAATTTGTTCGCAAATATGTGCAACATGTTAGGAAGTAACAGGAAGGTCCTGTCGAAAGGTTATTTTTTGTCTAATTTCTCTGTTAAAACAGTTTTGATCAGGTCTGTAAGAAAAGTTCCTTTGGTCATCCTTTAAGCTGATGAAATTTCCCAATTTAACTAAAAATATTTCCAGTAAACAGAGATGTTGTTATCAGAAACGTACTTTAAGTGAAACAAACAACTAAAACTGTTAAAATATTTTAATATATATATATATATATATATATATATATATATATATTGCAATAACTTTTTATACAAATTTTTCTCGACTGCGATTATAGGAATATTCCACTGAAAGGATTTCTCATATGTTCTGATAGCTAAATTAAAGAAAACCGCAAAAGCAAGAAACAACTATTTCTTACTTAAAAAAAGTACCGTTATTATAACAACACGACATTATTTTTAGTTAAGAGAAACGAATATACATTAAAGAAGAACAAAAATTTTAAATGTGTTTATAGGAATATGCACCACTGTAGTGGACTTTGTTTCATAACAAACAATAGTAAGGGAAATGGTTATAAATACACCGGAAGAAATTTTTATAAACATCCGTTTCCCAGGTAATTTCTATGTAAATTGCTGCAGTTACGTAAAATACGATTTTTAAAGAAATTTGTTCCGTAAGTTCTCATAGCACTTTTTGACTTCTTAATACTTATATCAAAAAAACATGATACATTTTAACATTAGGGTCTAATAGATTCCCGAGTTTTTTATTGGTTGTATACATTAATACCAATCGTTCTTCGATGAGAAATTAATGTTATGTTAATGTTTCAATTATTCAAAGTATTATCCATCAGAAGCTAGACTTTTTCCAATTTCTCTGGTAATTTATTGATTCTATCCCAGAACCACTTCTATTTTATGTCACAATATTATGTTCTCATCATTAATTTTCTTGAATTTTAATAACTCTGTGTTCATGATAACAATATTTTTGTTTAAATTTTGTCATTTCATGTTTACACTCAATAAAAATTTTAATTTAATTAATATAATTTGTCTGTAAAAATTATATATTTTTAAATATTTTTACCAGAAATAAAATTTAAATAATATGAAAAATATCATTATTTCTACAACCATTAAATATTTGCAGTCTCTTTCCTTGTACTCAAACCATATTCTGTTTTTTAACCATAATAATATTATTGTAAATATAATACTTATCTTTTCCGCAAACTTAGTGGAAAATTTCAATACTTGTTCGTTTGTTTGTTTTTTAATATATTTTGCTTTTAATATTCGCTTGTTCATTGTAATTCTCATTTAGTTTATATATGAATAAATATAAATAGACAAGATTTGGTTACACTTCAAGCAATATAAGAAGATATTTATTAACTTCCATTAAAGGGTTTATTTAAAAAATATATTTTGCATTTGAATCACATATGGTGGTACAAATTAATATAATTAATGAAGAAATAGTATGTAGAATAATGAACACTTTTTTCTATAATTTTCAAAAGAAAATGCGTAAAGATAATCATTTTTTGTAATACGTTTTATTTTACTATATGATAAGATGGAATAATAATATGACATAATGAATAATAATATTTTAAAATAAAATTATAAAATGGCAATGTGATATAATAATATAATAAGATAGAATAATAATATAATAGCATCAAAGCATAATTCGATAGAATGAAATAATGGTGTAGTAAAATTGTTCAATTATATGTAAAGCTAACATCATAGCATAAATAAACAAACCATCAAATCGAATACAATATGACAAAATGGAATCATAATAATTATTACTTATAATCATTTCTATTTTTCGCTGTGATCATATGTTCCAATCATAATATGTTGCTCTTAGATTATGGTTACTAAAACTTTATTTTTTCTTTGCATGCAGAAACGAATCGGGCCAATTTTTCATAACTTGTACTGAAGAATTCCGAATCGAACGAAACGAACTCGTATCTGGTGGCATATTCTGGCCGATTTTCGCCAATGCTTCTTGAAACGGATCAATTGTGTTTGATACAGATCTCTCCTGATCGTTTCACCCAGTTTTCATGGCAGTAATCTTTTGAACACTCCAAATACAGAGTATAACCTTATCGAAAGGGATATTCAATTTTCCTAGTTGTCCAGGCTTCACGTACAATTTTTTGTACTTTGGATTTTCAGAATGAATTCACTTTTCATCGCCCTTACTAATTCGATGCAGAAACGACGTCGTTTTGTAGCGCTGAAGCAGGATTTCAGACATGAAAAAAACACCACTCGATGCCTCTTTACCTCAGTTCTATGCTTTGGGATAAATCCAATTTCTTTTAAAAGTCTGAAAATCATTGTTTGATCTGCTCCCAATGATTCTGGAAGTTATTCTTGTATTTGGCACTAGTCTTGATCGAGTAAAGCCTGCAGTTCTTCATTTCCAAATTTTTTCGCCTGTCCGGCATGCACTTTTGAAATCGCTAGGTTTAAATTTTTTGAACCACTCGCAACTTGCCTCAGCTAAAGCATAATCCCCATAAACTTCCATCAAAATATGAATGCTTTCCTCAAACTGTGTTGTTTATCTTTCAACAGAATGACGCATACTGAATGGGAAAGCCTAATAACAGTACTTTTACGTAACATAGTTGTCAGCATGGAACACTTGGAAAAAAATACCATTAACCCAATCTAATGTAAAACGAATTAATGCATACACCCAACATAAAATATATATATATAAAAATATTACTTTAAAGAAGAACTTCAAAAGCAGTAGGCAAAAACCATAAAAAGAAACATTCTCCCAATGACATCCTGAGGTTAAAATCACTACTTCTATAGCTCTTTTTCAGCACTAAGTATTTTCTTCCAATGACAATACTATGTTAAAATCATTGCTTTTTTAACTCTTCTTTAACTTCGTGAATTTAAAAAAGTAAAAAAAAAAAATCCAAAAGCGTATAATTGGCATACTTTGGATATAGTTTTTTTCGAAGTTAATGTAATAAAAAAATCCTTCATTGTTCTTAATTTGCTAAAAAAAAAAAATATAAAAAAATATGCACTTAAAATCCAAACATAATTGACATATCAGTCATAAACGACCCTTTTTAATTCCTTCTCATCTAAAAATTTGTTATTTAACATTTAATTTTTTTAAGTATACCTATAACTATTTTTCTCACTGTAACCCTGAATAACTTAAAAAAAATCAAAAGTATAAAACAATGAAACGTAAAAATACCGTATGCAAAATGAAAATTGGAAAACGAATATTAATCATATACATTCCTTAAACAAGAAAAACAATAACAGCGCAGCGTGCGCATTAGATCAAGCTCAAAGATAATTTTCAAATTTTATTTTTGGTGATCTTCTTAATTAGTTTGTACCATTTTGTTTATTATTTATTATTTTACAAAAGTATTTTTTCTAAGCCCAATAAAGTCTGTCCGTATTGTTTAAATTTAAATTATGAAATAAAAAAAAATATATATATATATATATTTTTATGGGTTTTTATAAATACTAAAGATTTGAACTTTTGTATGATCGTAAAAAAGAGAAGCTGAAAAAAAGAAACTTGACATAATTAACTACTTCTTTTGATTATCAGATGATAATGTTATTTATCTAGTTATTAAATTTGTTTGGGCTTAAAACTTAAGTTTATATTGTTTATAATACATTTTGTTTTATTTTTATGCTTAAATGATTAACAAGTTTTTTGGCTTTAGTAGTGTCATAGGCTAATGATATAATTATCATTTTTATTTAATAATTTAAATAATATTTTTTGTTATTCAATTTGAATTTTTATTAAAATTCAAAATGTTGTTTTATTAAAATATAAAATGTTGTTGCATTTCTTGATTGTAAGATGTATTTGATATAAATTGGTATAATCAGGTTTTGAAACCTGGGTCATTTAAACTAATCTTCCGGTGGTCTTAAAAAAATTATGTCCTTTATAACAAAAGGCTTTAACTTGTAATTAAAGCTAAAAATTGTTTCAATTAATAGTGAAATAACTTTAGGGTTAAAGAACTGTTCACATAAAATGCATTCCATTTCTTTCTTTTTTAATTTTATTAAGAACTTTACTTTTTTAATCACTATGCACAATGGGCAAAATCGAAATATTTTGGAAATAAATTTCCTATAAATAAATTTTCATGATAGATTGCACTTTTTGCGTGTTTAAACTCAGATCTTATAATAAAAATTTATTTGTATATGAAAATCTTTAAACCTTCATAATTTCCTAAATATGCGTTTGAATGAGAAAAAGGTATTTATTTATTATCAATCATATTTTTCCTTCCAAAATTCGATTTTTAACTTGTTAAATATTCATTTAAATGAGAAAAGGTCTATCATTTGTGATCACTCATATTTCTTACCCAAAATCGATTTTTATATGAAAGTCTTTAAACTTTCATTACTTCGTAAATATGCATTTAAATGAGAAAAAGGCTTTCATTTGTGATCAACAGGAAAACCACAAATATGCTCTAAAAATGGGAGAATATGCTCTAAAAAATTAAAAATATTTTTCATTTTTAAACTATTTAAATAATTTTTTTTTTCATTAAAACAAAGTGTTTTACTAATATTAAAATTTTATAAAGAAAGGCAAGATCAAAATAATCTATCAACTGTGTCGAAAAGCCTTATTTTAATTCCCATTTTTTATTTTATTCCGTAAAAACTTTATCGATCTTCCATTTGCTTACCCATCAAATTCTGAACATTAGATCAGAAATAACCAAAGAGATTCATATCTGAATTTAAAAATATAGCTTTCATTAAAAAAAACAAATTGCTTTTACAATTTTTTTAAATTTGCTCAAGTTCAAAGATGACTAAACAAAAATATAAAATAACTTGATTCTAAATCTTAACGATAATTTAAAGTAAAAAATATTTTTGATCCCTTATTTCTTTGAACATTACAAATCAAATTAAAAGTTTTTTAAACATCCAATGAGGTATAAAAAAATTAACCTCAGAATGTCAAAATATATTCTAAAATGGTTAAATAAGTTCAAAAAAAAAAAAAATAAAAGAAAAATTAACACAAATATGCTCTAAAAATTGTTATATGCAAAAAATCATTATATGCAAAAATATGCCGTTAATCGATGCCATCGATGTTTTATTTGTTCTGAAATGGTTAAATATTTTATCGAAAAAACATGCAATTGCATATTTGTGGTTTCCCTAGTGATCACTCATATTTCCTACCAAAAAATCGATTTTTACATGAAACTTTTATAAAAAATCTTTAAATCTCCATAACTTCGTAAATATGCATTGAAATGAGAAAATAGTCTTAATTTGTGGTCACTCAATAAAAACGATATCTATATAAAAATTTTTTATAAATATCGTTAAACCACCATAACTTGGTTAATATGCGTTTGAATTTCCCTTTAATTTCCCAGCATAAATCGATTTTTATGCAAAAACTTGCTAACCCGGCAAACTTTGTTTTGCCACATAACTTATTTCTAGTGAATATTTTGGATTTTATTTAACAAATATCGAATGTATTGTAAGTGTGTGGGGATAAATGGGCGTGCTTTTTGCCCTAAATGTTAAAATTTATACCCTTAAGTTCCTTCAAAACTATCATCGGATAATTAATTAAGAAGACATGGATAGGGGGAGCTTTAACCGGTTTTGCCTTATTTTACTCCCTAAATGTTGGAATTTCCGTATATCTTTGAGTTCCTTTCACATGTTACAGTGTCTGCATGCCATATTTTAAGAAAACCCCCTAATGCCCCATTTCCCGCCCTAAATAATAAAAATTATAGGCTATAGTTCCTTCCAGATGTTCCACCATTTGCCTGTCAAACTTCAAGAAAATTTTCTGATTAGTTAAGATGATATAGGGAGGGGGAGCTTTTGCCCTATTTTACGCCCTAAATAATAAAAATTATAGGCTATAGTTCCTTCCAGATGTTACACTATTTGTCTGGCAAATTTCAAGAAAATCGGTTTATTAGTTAATAAGATATAGGGAGGGGGTGCTTTTACCCCTTGTGACCTATTTTACGCCCTCTAGCGATATGAAATATACTTTACGATCTATTCTCATACTTAATATACATGAATGAGTTATACGGATAGAAAGCTTAACGCCAAATTTTATGAGAATCGAACCGATTCTCCAATATAAGGCCAACTTCGAGAATCACTTTAAAGTCCACAAAACCTAAATAAAAATTGAACTTATAGGAATTGATTCACAATTGGTAACAATATTCGATTTAGGTTGTTTGACATTTTTTAAAAATTTAAATAAACAAAATCGTGTATAAAATAGCATATTTTTCAAAATGTAAAAAAGAGTGTAAGTGACTGCTTAATATGAGCAAAATCGGAGTACCGAAAATAAAAACACCTTCCTGTTACAAAAGATTGTATAGTTGATTTTTTATATAAATTGTTTTAGGAATTTATATCACTAAAATATTTTGGAATCTTGATTCCAAAGTTTTCTCGTGTACGCAGAGAAAAAAATGGTTACGGAAACGAATATTTGATTATCACAATCATAATATGATTGCTGTAATAATATAAATTATTTCATTGACAATAAAACACTTTTAAACATGATACATTAGCTGTAAAAGTACTTAATTACATTTTTTCTCTTGTTATAGGACTAATTTTCAGTAGAAATCCTAAAGTATTCTAAAGTAAAAATTTATATTTCACTATTTTTTTATTTTTGTTCTAAACTATTTGTTTTATTTCATTCAATTAAAATGTTTAAAGCAAGAACACATTTTTATTATTAAATATTTTAGCGTCTCTAAAATTACTTATGATTTAAAAAAATCTTGACGATAAGATAATTTTAAATATTTTACATACATATTTGCTTAAAATACTTATATAAAATTATAAAAATTAAAGTTTTATAAAAAATAGCAAAATGTAAATTTAATAAAAAAAGGCCATTAATCGTAAAAACAAGGCAAAAAGAAATCTTTTTTTAAAGATAAAAAGCACTTTAAGAATTCAGCTCAATTATTTGATTTAATTTTAATATTTTTTTTTCAATAATTATTGTCATTACTAAATATGTTAAATTAGAAAAGCTTAAACAATGTACACAAGTTATGTTGTAAAAATAGTTATTTGGAAAGAGGTTTTATTTTTGGAAAATCTATGGTTGGTTTAGTGGGAATTTTTTTCTTTTGTTTATTTCATTTTTCAATATAACTTACAAAACTAAATTAAAATAAGTCTTATTATTAATTTATAATATAATTTTTAATTTATTTAAAAAATATATTTTTCTTTTATTCCTTTTGGTTTTTTTGGCATTTAAAGTGAGTTAGAACTCCATTTTTTTATTTTATAAATTGTATAAAAAATAATTTAAAATTTTATATTTGGTTAGAAAATATCTTAGTTTTGTTGTGATCATCTGATCATAGCATTCGTTTATTAATATTTTAAAAGGCACATACTGCTTAGACAGTTTTAGAGTTGATTTTGGGGAGTTTACCTTAAGGGGACTATTATTTGTTATTCGGTGCGTTGTATACTCATTTCGATTTTGTCACCAGCAGCTGCTATAAGGGGAACGGTGAGACAGCAATCAAAATCTTGGGTTTTCATCTCATTAACCTTTAATATAAAAAACAAATAGATAATATTTACAGTTTTTTTTTGTTTTACATATATATTTTTTCTTTTATAAAATTTGTTACCAACCTGCATTATCCTATCAAATGGCTTTAGTAAACCACATTTATCAGCCGGTCCTCCTGTTCTAATACGATTTATAAATACTCCTCTTTCGTAAAGGCCATCAGAAACCGAAAAGCCATAATCATCATAAACTTTATCTTTGTATAAAGTAACATGGAAAATACGAGGTTTGTCCCCTTTACCGCTGGAAGAACCATTATCAGTATTTGCCGAGGGACTTCTAGGTCTTCTCTGTACCTTGGCATAAATGGCCTGAGGTTGTGGCATATTGTTAGTTTCTGTAGCTGAACCATAATTATTTTGTACATCATGGGATCTTAATATTTTCAAATCCACTATATCGCCTAGATTTTGTAATAGATTGGTAGCATGTGATAGAGGCATTCCTTGTATGGAATCAGTATTTATGGCTAAAAGTTGATCACCCACTTGAATTTGACCATTTTTATGGGCAATACCACCTGAGAGATAAAATTTAGAAATTTTGTAGTTTTTTATTTAGAAAAATGTTGATAAAAATAAACTTACCTTCCACTATACCACTGATCGTTATAGGTTTTGAAATGTCTTCACTACCAGCCAGGGTTATGCCCAATAGGCCGCCTTTGGGCTCTAAACGTACGGTGAATATGATCTGATGTAAACTACAGCCACTGCTTTTACTGCTCGAACTGGCACCTGAACCATAGACTTTATTTTCCATTGGTGGCGGTAATGTGGTGCAATCAACACTGAAATTTTAATAAACTATTTAGTATAAAAGGAATAAAAAATAAACAAGATATAGTCGGTTAAGCCCGATCATTTGATACCCTACACCATTGCATATGTGCATCAAAATTCTCTGATTGTTCTTATATGAGACCTGTGCCCAATAGTGCACCGATACATACACTGAGTGTAGTGTTTATTTCTATGAAACATTCATATGGATTATATTATTCTACGAGTATTTATGCACTTTAGGGTGATTCTCTAATGTGGGCCTTATATGTGACCTATTGACAAATATAGACTGATACATACAAAATTTTGTATTGCGTTTATACTTATAGAAAACTAATTTGTGTTAAGTATTACCTTGATACTATAATTTTTATGAGATTTCTGTTCGTTAAAGTGATTTTCGGCAGAGGGGTTTATATGCGAACTAATTTTATTTAATTAAAATTATAAACCAATCTTCATGTAATTTACCTCATATGTTTAAACCTATATACAATTTCATTAAAATATTGCTATTTTTAAGACATTCATGATCGTTACACCTCTATTCCGGGAGGACACTTGGATGAGGGCTATGAGAAATAATGGACCGATCATAATCAATTTCAATAAGCTTCGTCCGTGAGCCATGAGTGAGATGTGTACCAAATTCATGAAATTATCTTCAAAATTGTAGTTTAATTACAAAGTTTACCTGGACGGACAGACATCATTAAATCAACTTAGGAAGTGATTCTAAGTCGATTGGTATATATTAAGATATTTAACAATATTTTAGGTGTTACAAGCATCAGCACAAATACATAATACCCTCCCCACCTGAGATGATGTAGAGTATAATTACATTTCTTTAACCTACCTGGCATATCTATCCAAATCGTAGCCACCAAATTCATTGTAGTTTATCTCATCATCCGGCAGTTCTGTGGTCAAACTCTGAGTATTCTGATTGTGAAAGGAACGACCCATGGTACCACTATTAGTCCAATTAGGGGCAGCCAAATGATGTCTTATTTGCACGGAATTTAGAGTACTATCATCCAATGTGGGTCCCCTAAAGTATTCAGGTTGTGGTGTACTCGATTTAATAGACATGCAATCATTATATTTGGCCACATAGGCACTACTGTATAAATCATGATCAGTAGAGGGACTATTGGGACAATTGCTGTAAATATGATTTGGTACTTTTTGTTGGGCATCGAATAGGAAATCTGGCAACATAACTCGTTTAACAGTTAAAGTAGAAAAGTCACCCATGGAACCTTCTTTAAGCAAGGAATCTACATTGAAGTGTTGCACTGGATGATTGTCTACGGCCAAAAGAATATCACCAGTTCTTAGAGAACCGGTGCGATGAGCTGGACTACCCGGCTTAACATCAGCTATAACAAAGCCACCATGACTAGAGCCATTAACGCTTAGACCCAGGCCAGCCTTGCCAGCTCTTAATACTTTAACATTAAACACACCACTAGAGGGCACTACCGTATCTGGCATATCAAATTCTATTTCTAATTCTAACCAATTAGCAGGAGCATGTGCAGGCCTTGAACCCATATCTCCCAGCAACTGACGCATGGTTTGTAGTTCCAAATTATACATTTTATTTATGGCCACTATGCGATCACCTTTTTGTATACAACCACAACGATCTGCCACAGAATCGGGCATAATTTTGGAAATTGTAACCGCCCTTCCACAGGGTGTCTGTTGACCTAATATCAAACCGCTACCCATGCTACAATCCAATAGCACAGGAAATGTTTCAGCACGGCAAATACCCATGCTGGTAGAATGATGTAAACCAGATGCAGTGCTATTGCTGGCAGCTCCCAAACTGCTGCCACTTACACTGCTGCTACCACTGGGGCCACTAACACTTCCACTACTGCCGGCGGCACTTGCTGCACTGGTAGAGGCTGCCGCGTTGCCTGAATCCAAAGGCAGAGAACTTTTGCGCACAAAACGTTGACGTTGTCGTGATTTGCGCGATTCTAAAGTGTTGAAACCATATTTGGGACTATTTAAAGTGTTGTGACCTGCCAAAAGAAAAATTAAAAAAAAGAAAAACACTTATGTAAGTATGATAAAAAATACTTAGAGGCAACATTTGTGTGTTTATAAAATGAAGAGAACTAGAAAACGGAAGAGACCTAAATTAGAAATCACCATTTATTTATAGTGTTTTTTTCATATTCCCCCCATCAAATGAAATTTTCTTCTTTTAGCTAGATGCCAGTATCATCAATTGCTAGAAATAAAAATGTCGAAGCTTTTTCCAATCCCCCTTGATTATTGTTTTCTCATAATGTCTGCATAATTTATGGATTTTCAAAAGGTCTTTTCCACAAATACTCTAGAGGATGACGGAAATGTGAAAAAAAGAAAAGCTGTACACATTTGTTCATCATACTGTAGCAGCTAATAAATACTTCATTTTTTTTTTTTTTTTTTTTTTGAGGAACTTTAAACTTTTCCTTTTATTATTTTAGTTTTGAAATAGTTTTGATTTTAATTTCTTTATGTTTTCATTTCATTTCTATTTTTTGTTTTAATTTTTTATGTTTTATACATTTATTTAAAATTCCTTTTGTGATTTGACATTGACAGTCATGATCATTTTTGTGTATTTTTATTAAGTTTTCAAAATTTGTAGTTGTCATTATTTTTTTTAGATTTATGTACATATGACTGGAACATAGAGATACGATCAGCTTTTATTAAATGATTTTTTTTTTTTTTTTTAATGTAAAAAAATGTCGCTCTAATTTATCAAGTCATTGGAGTTTAATTTGTCTGTCAGCAGACAAAACAGAAAATGAAATTAAAAAAAAAAAAAAATAGTTTTTCAGTTATGAATTATAAACCTTTGGCCCTCGTTGTTCTATGAAATTTCCTTTCTTGTTAATATTTTTTTTTCAATGAAAAACTGTCTATAACTCTTAAAACACCTGCTTCCTTTGTATATTTACTACAATATGTTTCGTTTTTATTATAAATTACTATTTTCTTTAACACGCCGCTCAATTGGACTAAAATTGTGAAATATTAAAAAATAATTTTTAAATTAGTTGCGACACACTTATAACCTCTACGCCCCCTTTTCATCATACAATTTATTCTTTTCATGCCAAACAGCTTCTAACGGAGTCATTAAAACAATCTAAATTAACTTCCCTTTTCGGCATATTCTTTTTTTATTTCTTTTAAAAATACTTTTAAAAGAAGAAAAATCTTAATTTAATAAATTTCAAAATTATGAAAACTAAAGATCTTTTGAAACACATTATAAAACAAAAAAAGATTAAAAACAAAAATCATCTTGTAAAGTCTACAAAGAGAAAAGACAAATCATAAAATTAAGAAAAACAAGATTTTCAACATGTATCATCATTATGCCTGAATGACGCCGATTTCAACAAGAATTTATGTTACGCTTCATAATGCCATTCGAGCAATAAGAAGGTTTTTTTTACTTAAATTTCACGTAAAATATTTTAGAACTCTTTTTTTTTTTTTGTCAAATATACATTTATTTATTTTGGATATTTTCTATGCTAAAACTACAAATGATCTGTAGACTTTGAATGTAAAGCAAATGTATTTCTCCCCTTTTTTGGTGGATTTCATTTTTTATGGATTTTTACGATCGACAAATGTCACCAAAATCATATTGACACAAGTCACATGTGAATGTTTTTTTTTTATTTTTTGTTGTTTTTTTTTATTTCTGTATCTGTGTATTATTTGGGTTTCTTAAAAGAAGACAAAAATCAATATGATTAAAGATCATTGGAAGACACTGAGAGAAATGGTTTTGCAAATATTATTAGTCACATATTTTCCAAGTTTGGAAAGATAGTTTAAAATTTTATTGCTAAAATAAGTTAGGAAAATTAGTTCTTAATAAAAAGAACTATATACGCCCAGCAAAAACTTTTTGATTTTCGGTAATAACAACTACTTATTAAAGTAGTTTCTTGGTAATGAGGCGTCATTATTATTTGCCTACTCTGTATTACATTAATAAATACTCAATAGTATAATAGCGCAGTAATACTGCAATTACGTGGATGAGTTGACTAGAGCGCCGGATTAACAACCAGAAGGTTGTTGGTTCAACCCCATTCTGAAGCTGTTAGTTTTTTATAACAAAATGTCTAAAAAGATATTTTAAACTAAATAGAGTTTTTATTGCATAGGATGCTATGTGCGAGATGGTGTACTGAGTAAGAAGTTAGTCAGTAAAAGCGAATGGTTAGTGTGTGTCCAAGTTCGAGTCTCACTGACGGCAAAATTTTTTTGTTTTTTTTTATTTTTATTTTCGTTTAGGTACATATTTTTGAGTACCCCTAGAGTCAAAAAATAACTACATGAATTTGTGGACAAGTCGAGCAAAAAATAAGTAGTTTATTTTTGCTTCCAATTATACCTGCTAGCTTACCAGGAAAGCAAAGTTTTTGCTGGGCGTATTTTCTCTTTTGAAAAAATACCATAAAAAGTTTGTAAGAGAAATTGTTATAATATATAAATGATATGCAAAAATTCGACGGTGCACAGTGGTTGGGAATTGTTTTAGAGCATTTTACAGATAAAATTCTGTAACTTTCGAATTTTATTATTATTATTATTATTTTTGATGGAGATATATATTTTTTTTTAATTTCATTAAAATCGGTTCAGCAATTTAAGGCTAACAAAAAACAAACAATGCGGATTTTCTGTTTTTTGAATCAGCTTTTCTTATAAAAAAAAAATTATGAGCTGAAAAAAAACATTTTAATAATACCCAAGATAATTTTGTGAACAGGTTCCCAGTTTTTCAATTAGAACAAGTTCTACTCGAATCGGTTGTTTTTGGACAAAAAAAATTACGATCTTTTTAATGTTTATTTTGTTTTTTAAATTTTTATTTTTAACTAAAAGTTGTTTTTTTAATGTTTATACTGACTTTTATCCTTTTCTCACTTTACGTTATACTATATATGGTAAAAAACTAAAAATTAATAAAAGTAGGTAAAATACACAAAAAAATTTTTTAAAAAATAAGAATTATATAATATATTTAAGATACCTATCACAACTTATAGAGTTTGATGTATTTATATTTGAGTCATATGTACAGATAAAATAAAAATATAAAAAAATTTGGGAGTAATTTCATTCAAATGGAAAAAGTGTTCTACAGATATGTAGGTCCAGACAGGTACAAAAGTATTCATGGGGTTAAAGAGAACTCTTTTGGTTTTTTCTGGTAGTAAAATTTGTTTAACCCCTTTTGACCAACAAAAGTTCTATTCTACTTAAATTAAAATTTGACTAAAATATAGTACCTGAGAAAACATTTAATAACACAGCAGCTGTAAACGGTACAGTGATATATCACTCCATTTCTTAAAAACTTTTATCCTACCAACGTAACAAAAAAAAAAAAAAAAAAAAAAAATGCAGCCAATTATCAATAATAGTTTAATAATTAAATATTAATTTTAATTAAATATATTAAATATAAAATTAATTGATTAATTTAATTTAATTATTATTTATTTAATAATTAAGTAAATAATAATTACCAATATTATGTTAATTTTGGCCACCTTAATTTTAATATATTTACTATTAAATAGCATTAAAATTTTTGAAATTGGTGTTAACAAAAAATTGGACTTTTAGCCAATGAAATAAATTTTTGAGTCAACGTGTTATAAACACCTAGAAAAATCACTGACAGAAGTGGTTTGAGCTAAGTCATTTTTTTCATTATGATATCTTCCAAGAAAGTAGTTTCAAAGGAGTTTAAATATTTTCACAAGTATTCTACAATAAAATGGCTCACTTTTAAAAATACAATATCGCTCAATGATCTCTGGGTTCAATTCACTTCGCAATAAAACTTGTGGATTATATGGTCTCGAATTACAATTTAATTTTTGTAGACTCTGACAGTTTCCAATAACTAGTTAAAAATGGGTCTCAAAAAAATCCCTAATTTTGAGATTAGAAAAAGTATTTTTAAAATCTTCCCCATAGTATTTTAATTTTCGGAAAGTATAATTTTTTTGGACAACATATACTAGACCGATATTTTCAATCGCTGCTAGGGAACTGAAGATCATGTTTAAGAATTGTTTAATATTTTTTCAGTATTCATCGTTTGAGTGGTTTTCCTACAATTTTTTTTTTATAAAGACATTTTTCGTTGGATAAAAACTGAACTTAGAACTTATTCGATTTTATCAGGTATAACTCCCTTATACTCCATACATTCCACATTTTATGTCCCAAAAGGTATGCACCAAATTAAGCATCAAATAAAATAGTTTGTCTTAAAATAAGGACTGCGCACAAAAATTTAGTGCATACGATTCAGCTTATAAAATTGAAACCAATGGATAAATCTCTTTAATATTTTGATTTTATTAAAGGCTTAGATTAATAAGTAGATATTTATGTGAGAGAAAAAACCTGATTCAATTGTCAAAAATCTAATTCATGCAACAACAAAATACATGTAGTCACATATATTTTGTTTGTGTTTTTTTAAAAAAATAGTATTTTTTTTTTTTTTTAATTATTTCGAAGTGCCTCTCACATAAACTTCCAGTTTTATTTTATGGCTGTTATAGTTTTAAATTAAAAAGAAAAATTAATTTTTTATTACTTTTTAAAAAAATATTTAAGAAGAGCTTTATTGTGTTTTCGGTTTGATACCTTACTTTTTTGTTCTAATAATGAGAAAAGAGATCTGCCCAGAAATATTATAATTCATTGGGTCTTTTAATCATATTTCTCTGTTAAGAGAGTGTCATTTATTATAAATGAAGTGACTTATCCATTTACATAATATCTTAACAGACCAAAAGTTTATTCGACAATTTCGATTTTTTACACGAAATTTTTCTGAGATATTTCCCATAACAACTGTGCTTTGGAATTCATGTCCCGGATGTTGTAAAAAGTTCACCAGTACGTACTTTTTATCATCCTTTAGGCAGCATTCATATTTTTGAAAAAAAAATCGTCTCAATCTATTTTGCCTTTACATTTCTTTTTTTTTTACTTCGTGATTCTTCTTTTTTAACATTTTTGATAAAAGATACAGAGAAATTTAAAGAATAAATCACATTCCATCCAGAAATGTAGAGATTTTCTTTTAAAAGTCATATTATTTTGTCCGCGTTCCTACACTCTGTAAATCTACTTTTTCTTTGGTCATCAGAATTCTTTTCGGTGATCATAAACTCTTTGTATTTTTTTTTTTTTTTTATCAATTCTAGAACATTAAATCTAGAAGATTAAATGAATTAATAATAATTATTCTATTTATTGTATTTCAACTATTTTTATTCTTCCTGATTAATACACACAAATATACAAACCTTCAAGAAAAAGAAACTACAAATCTTTTCACTAAACAATACACTTTATACCTTAAAAACAACAAAATATCATCTTCATTTTCACTCTCCACCATTAATACACACAAAAACATAAATCGTAAAAAATAATAAACAAACATACAAAACCCCTTTAACTAAACAATGCATTTTATGCCTTAAAAACAGCAAAAACAATACGTGCTCTTTATTATGCCATTAACTCTCACTTATAAATAAAACAAATGTATTATACTCATTGCCAAACAACTCCTTTAAATATTTGTCATTGTTGTTATTAACTAGCACTTGTTTATTGTCTTTTTCTTCTCCACTTCTTGCATCATTTCATTTCGTTTTAGTTAAGAGAATACAATCAAATTAATCACGCTTTATTTTAAGACGTCATTTGTATAAAGTTATTAAATAATTTAATAAAAGTGTTATTAAAGTTTATTTTAAAAAGCGTATTGCAAAATATAAGTAAAAAATAAATAGTGTTATATTGTTTTATAGTTTTTAAAGAAAGTACAATGTTTTTAACATTAATTAAAGAAACTGTCTGCTGGTCGGCTGCCGTGGCCGAGGTAAGTTTTTTAGTTCTTTCTTAACAAATAATTTGTACCGGAATTTAATATTTTAAAATTATTTTATGGTTTAAAATGTTAATATAAAAAGCTTGAAATAATTTAAATTAATTGTGGCATATTAAATAGTTAAAATTACTTTTTTTTTCTTTTCAATGAAAATTTCTTGGTAGAAATTCCACCATTATTGGGTTTGTTATTATTGTTTTTTCTGATTGTTGGGTTTGCATTGTGTGTGCATGCGTATGTTTTATTTCAAGTGTTTTTTTTTTGTGGGTACATCATACATCATATTAGTTAGTGTAAATGTTTACTGAGTAAATTTGTTAGTGTTTTTGTAGGACTAGTGTCTTGTTATTGTTTCGTCATTTATGTGGGGTTAAAAGAGAGATTTTTTATGACTCAAGAAACTCTATTTTCCGATCCACCTGCGTTCATAGCAATTATTTTATATATTCAATAAATAAATTATGTGCTTTGACGAATTTTGTTCAATTTTCTAATAAAAAATGTAAAAAAAAGTTAATGGTACTAATTTTTTCACCTATAAACGAAGAAATAAGCCTTCAAGTGTACACGGATTTTTTCGTACGCAGTCCTTATATGAAGAATTTTTTTGTTAAAGCTTAGAAAATACTGAATAACTTTTTGAGTTTTTAATCGATTTTAATGATTGATATCTTGTTTAATTGTATACAAATACTTGTATGTTCAGTCTTGAAGAAAAAAAAAACAAAAAAAAAAGCAAAATCGATATTAAAAAAAAAATAATAACCCATAAAAATTTTGAACTCATTACTTATTAAAAATATATTAAAACATTTTAGTATAGCTAAAAAGCTTTCTAAATTAATTAGAAACTTTAAAATTTACTTTAGGGAGCTAAGATATCTTTAGTACAGAAACTACCCTCAAAACCGTTTTTTCGGGATATCTAAAAGTTTCGAATGTGTTTTGAAATTTTTGAAAATCTATTTGTAATGTACAAATTCTACAGCACACATTATATGTTTTTTTGAATGAAATTTATTTTGTAGCAGAATTACTATTGAAAGTAATCCTTATAATATTTCTTCAAGTGTATTAATTTTTCATAATTGTTTTCAACATATCTATGTATGTATTGTTTCTTCATTCACTTTAAAGATCTCAGATTAAGAATTGATATTGATGATTATTGCTACTAAATGCCGCTGTTTTTTTTTTTTTTTTTTTTTTTTTTTTGGCTGGCTGCTACAGTTTCTTAATGATAATGAGGTTGTCATATTTGAATTTATTTGTTGTTGGTTTTTAGCTGTACTTGGTCTTTTCCTATACGGACACATAAGACTGCGTGTGTTTGCTCGTTCATCAGCCTTGATTTACAACAAAAAAAAAATAAGATTTCAGATGACTGTGATAGTGATGACACTGGTGGTGGCGATGATGGCAAAATTTATGTCGAACAACATGCAAAAATCATTAGGAAAAATAAATGTGTACAACATATAAAATTCAAAATTTAATATGAAATTTTAAACAAAAACTTTTAATTATTTTCAATAACAATTATCATTAAGAAAAAATTACTTAAAAAAAATTATTTGTAATTTCAATTTTATTTAATATTTTTTTTTATGTTGAGGTTGGAAAATTTTTCATGTTTTCTTATTTCTTTTGCTGTCTAATGGTTTTGTTTTCCTACACATTTGGCGCCATGTTAACTTCGAAAAAGACATGTATGTTCCTGTCACGATACCAATTTTTCATTTCATATTTTTTGTAGTATAAAAGTGTACAAATTTGTTTTTCCCTTTTTATATTTTTACACTTTTTTCTATAGCATCTTTATTATATTTATGTTATGTTTGCTGAGTTGTTTTATTTATGGTTTTTATGTTAATAATATGATGTTTTCAAATTTTAATTGTTCATGTTTTGTGGATTTATTAAAGTTTTGTTTTTACTAATTTTACCTCTTCTGGCCAATGCATGTGCTGGCATTATTTGCATTTGGGTATAGCCACGTCCCGAATTGGTATCCAATATTGTCATAACTTCATCCGGAGTGTAGGTAGAATTTTCAATATTTATATCATCTATGGAAAGTACTTGATCGCCAACGGTTAGAGCTCCACAACTGGGGAAAGAAAAGAAAAAATTTATAAAATAAATGTTGGCTAAACTTTATAATAATCTTAAATTTTTCCTTAGGGATTTAGAAAATGTTTAATCCTACAAAATATCATTAAAAAATAATAAAATGTAATAATTCTTAAATATGAACAATATAGTTCATTAAATTGATTAATGCATTTATTCGATTCGAATCTTAAAATATAATTAGTCAACAGTATGAATTAGTTTTCTTTAAATTTTGCAAAATAAAGAAAAATTAAAATTATTTTTTGAAAGGTTTGTCAAATAGCCGAAATTTGTTGTTTTTAAATATATGACATATTTGTAAGCAGTGTAACTATTTGGCCCAATTGTTGCTAGTTAGTTGAAACATTTTTTTAACTTCAAATTCACTATTTTTAAAAGAAAACACAATTATTTAATTAAAGAATTTACGGTAATTAAACAATTTATTCATCAATTTAAAATTTACTTTAAATATTTTTATCCCATAAACGAAAAATTTTATTGATTCTATGAAGTTTACAAATTCAAGTCAACTATTAGACCTGAGCGGATGAGAATTAATAATTTTAATGTAATTTGTTGCGCTGAATTCAAATATGGTATTCGTTTCTCAAAATTAGTTCTAGTATTCAAGTTCTCGATTGTTGGAGCAATGCAATAACTTTATGATGCTGGCGTCGTAAAAAGATTGATGTCAATCATAATGTTGGATTTTATTCCAGATCATGTAGAAATATAGAAAAAAAGAAATAAACGTTACAAAGACAATTTCAAGCGTTTTTATTATGTTTATGAATGTTATATACTCGGGAAATTGGTCAAATTAATATTAAATATTCAGAGGTTAGTATTTGCATTACCTTGGGGTATATGTTTAACTAACTGAACTTAATGACTTGATTTACTAACACAGTTGGCCCTGTTGCCAATGTAAAGGGGACCAAAAATGAGAAATATATCATAAAATTCGGTGGTGATATCAACGATTTATTTGATCTTATAAATAAAGAGTGCGATATCATTTGTGGCGCAAAACAAAACTTCTCCTTTTCACCACTTTTAAACTCACATAATACTCTCAAGCTTCATCAAAGCACTTAGCCGTAAAAGACAAAAACCAAAGAAGTTATATTCGTCAAACCTTATACTGATTTGTAGCAAATAATGAGGAGTTTGATGCGAAAATACCACAAGCTTAGAGCTCAAATATCTTTAAAATTAAATTTTATTTATTCGATTTTTCACTTAAAAGTTTGACGGTATGTGTAACAAGAAATGAGATAAAATACAATAAAATTTGGTGAAAATTTAAAAATGATATCAAAGATTTTGGAATTTGATAGATCTTTAATTCCAATTTAGTTGTTAGATCTCAAAAAAGGTAAAAGTATTTTTATTGATATCTCGAAAATAAAAACCAATTTGAAAAAATTAGTGATTATTCGAATTCAGCGCTCCAAATAACCTTAGATACCTGTGGAATTAAATTAGTGATTATTCGAATTCAGCGCTTCAAATAACTTTAGATACCTGTGGAATTAAATAATCAAATTTACAATTAATTTAGTACCAAAATAAAATAGAAATCTCTTAAGTATTTTACTTCAATTTAACGAAATATTCATTGAATTTAAATGTTGTTGTTATATAAAACATAAATTTTATTAATTTAACAAAATAATTTAATAAAACCTCATTAATTAAATTTAAATTTAAACGATTTTAGCAATATTATGTTTTATAAAATAATTGTCTATTTAAAAAAAAACTGTTAAATTGACGAAAATATTTGTGTAACCTATAAAAATCTATTTTTCTTCAATTTAAAAATTGATTTTAATGAATTAATTCCTTTTCAATTGTTTTAACAGGATTTTTATTTAAAAATTTATATATAGACATAAATATAGCTTTTACTTACCGATCTGCTATACTGGCTGGTAAAATACTTGCTATATACACGCCGGCTTGATTTACTTCATCAATTTTATTACAGTCAGTCAGACCAGCTGCTGATGTATAATTACACAAAACCAAACCCAATTTATCATTCATGGGACGTTCAATTTCAATTAACAAAGGACCCATAGAAAATTCAACACTTTGCACCACAGAAACATCATACTCAATAGTCAAGTTCGCATAACCCGATATATGGCCACCACATTTAATGATCTGTTGGGCCTCAGCCAAAGTTTTACCAATTAAGGAAACCTGTAAAACAAGAAAATTTAAAAAAAAATAAATTTCAACACAAAATGATAGAAAACTTACATTATCCACTCTTAACAAGCGATCACCCGGTTTTATTCGTCCCGTTTTATATACCGGACCATGAGGCCTTACATGTGTTACTATCAAAGGATAATCACCGCCTCCACGTAATGTTAGACCCAAACAACCACTTTCTCGTTCCACTGTTATTTGAGCCAATTTTGATGTAACACAAAGACTATTTTGGGAAACTATTATTTGTTTTCGTGTTTTTGTTTTATGATTCGAAAATGCATTTAAAAGTGTTGAAAGATACGATTTTTGTAGATACATCATAACACGCATATTGATGGTGAACAAGGGGGTTGATGATGGTATTTCATTTCAGATATTAATGGAGAAGGAGGACATAAAAAGAAAAATAGAAAATCAAATTTTGTAAAAATATTTATTTAAATTGACAAATGTAAGTGTTAGAAAAATCTAAATGGAATATTTCAACATGTAATTTTAAATGAATAACAAACAGAATTTTGTATATAACATATTTTTGGTTATGCTTTAGCAACATGTTGATTATATCAAGAGTTATAAACAAATGTTTATTAGGTATTTATATACATTAATGTTTAGAAACATAAGTGAAAAACAAGCTGTCAATATAATTTTAAATGCTAGGAAATTATAAACACTAGAAAAGATTATTTAAATGAATCCCTTAAAGTTTGACTTAGACAAAGTTAATATGAAAGTACTTTTTTTAGGGCAAGTTTTTAACAAAGTACTCTTTAAAAAACTTCTTTAAAAAACTTCTTAGTTTATAGTATAATAAAAGAAGTTTAAATTTATGTCCTAATCTCAAGCATTTTTAATTCAGAGATGATGTAGACATTGCTTTTTGTTTTCTTTTGATGCAACCCTCGTTATTTTGGATTTATTATTTTTCTATTTGTCTTATTATTACGTTTTTTTAATATTTTTCTTTTAATTTCATACTCACTGTATTCGGGCAGGGAATATTCAATTTCAACTATTGCAGGACCATCTGCTGTGCCACCACCGCACAGCATGTTCATAATGTGTTGATTTGTTAACCCAATTGTAGAGATGCCATCTATTTGGTGAAGGCGATCTCCTGGCGCTAGAAAATCAGCAGCATGACCCAATGGACTCAAAGTCGCTATAACAGGTGGATACGAAAGGTCGTTGCGTTCTAAATAAAAAATAAAACAAAACAAAAGAAAAAAAAAACAGACAAATTATTTCAAACTTCAAATAAACTATCATTAATAAGAAATAACAATAAAAAAAAAACTTAGCAACGTCTTTCAAACGTGTCTGATGTATAAATTACAATTGATTGAATATTTGTCTGAAAGAATAGTAGTGGGCTGTCAGACCAGATTGTTTGTTAGATAAAGTGCAAATGTTTTTGAGTTTAATTTTTTTTAAGATTTTTAATTTTTTTTTTTTTGGTTATTTTTTTAAAGAAATTCTTAAATTTCAAACAAACTATATTTCCTGTTTTTTGGCCATTTAGACAAGCCAAATCTTCAATGAAATTTTTACTCAAAATGCTGCCAATTTTTGTTGCTGTCTTTTTAGTTTCTATATACAACTTCCGTTTAAATTTTGTAGTTATACCCTACACCACCATAGGTGGTTGGGGTAATATGTGTTTGTGCAAAAGTTATACAGCCGTCCGTCTGGTGGGCTGGCTTGTGCGCAAAATGCATTTTGAATATTATTTTATGGAATTTTTTACATATGATTTTTTTACACAGGGACGAATTTTGTTGTGATCTGCCCATTATTTCACCAAATACACTCCCGGTATAGAGTTTTAATGCTCACAAATGACTTAAAAATAGGAATATTTTAATGAAATTAGGCACAAATAAGCTTTATATAAGTACAAATTTACTTCTCAAATTTCATGAAGATCGGTAACATAACTGACTATAGCTCCCATAGGAACCCCTTTTCCGGAAATCACTTTAACGTGCATAAATTCCACAGAAATTTTAGTGTTATGTTAATATTTAATACAAATATGGTTTATATACAAAAGTAGAAACTACAGTGCCAAATTTTGCGTAGATCGACTTCCGGGAATTACCCTAAATGTATAAATGTCATATAAATGATGGTATGAACATAGTATTATGAATACGTATGTTTTATAGAAATATACATTACACTTAATACAAGTGTCAGTGCACATATACAATGATGTAGGGTATCATATAGTCGGGCTTGACCAAATATATTTTCTGACTTGTTTTCTGTGTGTGTTTTTTTTAGTTATATGTTTTTAATATAAATCATCATTTAGATTTAAGAAACAAAATAAAAACATATATATTTTTTATCTACATACATTTGTAAGATTTCTTCCTCTTTTTGTTTGACAAACAATTTTTGAATCAAGTCCAAAATCGTTTTATCACTCACTGGCCCAAAGCAGAAAAAACAATTATTTAAAATTATACACTTTTATAGTTTAAGATATTATCTATTTTATAAGAGGTACCCTACATATTGTGCTATAATTTAATTATTTTTTAATTATCACACTTACAAATTATGTTATAATATTGACCGAGCGTTTTTTGTCATATTTTCTGTATTCAGATATATAATTTTATATATTTCGACATTTTTCAAGAAAAAAAAAAAAAAAAAAATGGATTTTAATGCACCATTGGAATGATCAATCCTGACACTATTTTAGATTATATGTAATTAACCCTTTAACAGCACATTTATGAATTTATGAAAAATATAAGAAGTACCTTTAAGACCGTGATAGCAATCGAATTAAAGCGATTTTTGAAATTTAGTCACTATTTTACACAAATTTGTAGTTTTTATGATAAATGTATGCTTTTGGTGACATTTCTTTTCTTAACTAACCATTTATTTGACTTAAAAAATAACGAAGACTACAGTACGTTGTAATGAAAACAGACCATAATCAAACCCGCAACTCCAGAATGAAAGACAGACATACTCACTGCCAACTGGCCCATCGGGGACCAGAAAATCATTTTTTCTAAAAAAAAATATTAGTCTTTATATTAAAGTAACAGTAACAGAAAAATCATAAATTTTTAACCGTGAACAATTATAATTCCTCGAATTATATATATATATATATATATATATATATATATATATTATATTATACATACATACATACATATAAAAAAGTTAAGGAATATAGTTTTTGTTTTTTTGGCATAAAAAATGTAACCTTTCACGGTTAAGGATTTTAGATTAAAAACATTTTCTTTTTTTTTAATTTCTTTCTGGTTTTCTTTAGTTTGAAATAACAAGATTCTTAATAGCTCATTTAAAATTCTCTTATGTCTAGTGTTGTTTATTCAACCATCTTTGCCGGTATTTTAAAAAGATTTTTTTTTAATAATTTGTCTTTCAGTTTTTTTTTTTTTTTTTTTGGCTGCCGATGAATGGGGTTTTCTTGTATTAAATGTATATTTTTGTTTTATTTCGAAACCATGTGCCAATTTTTTTTTCTAAAATTTTCATCTTGTCTTCTTGCCTTAACTTTTAGTTATAATAATGAAATACACATATACTTAAATACCGAAAATATTGTTACGCATGGATAATATGTCGTCAAAAACATCTTCAATATTTTTTTTTTCTTCACAAAGATATCTAGCATATATACATTAAATAGCCTCACGAAAAAAAATTGCAAATGTGTCCCTCTAGAAATGAAGATTGGTCTGTTCTTATACGATTCCCAAAATATTACAACTGAAAGTTTAAATTTAAGTGAGCTGGACCAATTTTAAAACACCTCTAAAAATAAGTATGTCCTTCAATATCATTATAAAAATTTTCATTAAAAGAAAATTAACTTTAAATTATAATAGAGGCATACTAAGGCCAGGAATATTGATTTAAATAATTGTTATATCTCTTTTCAACCGCAGAATATATAGATTTCCTTACTGAAAGATATAATTTTATATATTTCGACATTTTTCGAAGCAAAGAAAAAAAAAGTGATTTTAATGCACCATTGGAGTGGTGAAGTAGCTTTAAGACAGCGATAACAATTGAATTAAAGAGATTTTTGAAATTTAGTCACTATTTTACACAAATTTATAGTTTTTATGATAATTGTATGGTTTTGGTGACTTATATTTTTTTAACTAACCATTGATTTGACTAAAGAATTAATTTAACCAATTATGGACCGGAAATCACAAAATATTACTTGAGCAACTGAAGGGTTAAATGAATTCATATATAAATAGTATGTAATGAGAACTTTCCAATGATATAAAATATAAATTACGATGGAAAATGTTCAAAATATTCAAAACTTTAATAAAATAGCACTTAAAATAAAGTCATAGAAAATTTGTCTAAAATAAATTAAAATTTTAGACAAATTTTCGCGAGAATGAAAACCAATTTAAAAAATTTTTTAATCATTATGTATTAAACGTCATTTGTCTCGCATGTAGTTTTTTTTAAAAATAACTAAAAATTATACACTGTTGATCGAAAACTATATTAAAAAATATTAAAAAATAGTCCAGTTCACGTGAACGAAATAATAAAACTGAAATATTTTGGGGATTAGTTTCAAAACATATCAAACTTTAATTTTAGGGGGATACATTTGCAACATACAAATCAATGCACTTTAATGTATATATATAATTTATACATATAAAAAGCATTTGTATAAATGTATATTTTAATACACATTTTTTATTTATTTTGTTGTAGCTAATGTCTAGACAATTTGGTCAGTATTTATTATTTAATATTTTCATAATTTTCTAAATTATCTTTATAATAATACACAATGATTATTTTTTTTACTTAAATGTTTTTTCATCATATTTATCAATTTTAATATGTTTTTATATGCTTTTGTCATAAATGAGAAGCAACATTGTAATTAGTTTGTTTTTTTAATATTTATACCTTTAAGGATTCTTAAATGTTGGATTTAGAATAATAACATGAAATTGTGTATGAATAAAAGCATCATGTAATTTCTAATTACGGCTAATTTTTATATATTGAATATGTTTCTTAACTGGCGATATGTGATGAATATAATCCAGATTTTTACATAAATTTTTTACAGGTGACTGGCTTATAATAGGCCAGTCACGTGCAATTTCCTTTCGACTGTAGCTACTATATTAAAAATTCCGCCAATGAAATATAAGATTTTTCGTTTCCTGCATAATCGCCAGTTAATTTAAATATCTCTATATCTACTTTCCCTATTTACAAAGATCTGGATGTTGATTGGCTTATCAGATAAATAACTACGAAAATCATTTAAATTACAATATATTTATGATCGAATCTGCGAATTATAGAAGAATGACCCTAAAATTTTTCCATTCTTTTCAAGGTTAAATGCTACTGAAATTTCAATCCAATGGGTGTGATAGTATTTGAACCTTTATAAATAGGAACTTAGATATGCTAACTCATAGGTTAGAATCTCCCATGTAAATAATAGAATCGAAAGTACTTAAAAATAATAAAATTTTCTAGTTTATAATGTAGTTTTGAAAACTCCAAAATGTACCGTGGGAAATACTAGAATATTATTATTATTTTTTTTAATAATGTATATCCCGGTTGCATTATTTTAAGTTTGGTTATTTATCCATTTCAGATAATTTTTGCATCTATTTTGGGCTTAGCATATTTTTCTTAATTCTTACTTTAGAGTAATTTTTGCAATTCAAATGACATTTTTTTGCATATTTTGTACTTAAAAGCATAAGTTTACATATTTTCCACTAAAGAGCATTTTATTAGCGACATTAGCAACATTTTATTTTTAGTGTTTTTCAAATCCGATTCTCTAATAATTTTCATGTTATGAATTGATAGAGATTTTGTAATTCCCGATATAATGAAAATTGGTGTGTATTATATTCTGTGTGATTAGCTTTGAAAGCTCTAACTAATTTAAAAGCTGGTATATATATTAGATAGTTCTATTACTAAACAGAGTTGGTGAAGAGAGGTACTTCATAATGTTTCGAATATATGACTAAATCTTTTCTTCAAAATCCTTAATCCCTCATCGATTGAATAATGTATTCAGGTTCAGACTTGCAAAGTGTTTTTTATGCTATTTTGGGGAAAATGTCAGAAACTCTACTTTGAATTTTTTTTTTAGAAATACCTTAATGGCTATAAAGCACCTGACTCAAAAATCTCATACCATTGATTGATTTGGAGTACTTGAGCTATTGTTATGAACAAAAATATCATTTAGGTCACGGTACTTATACTCTAAAAGTCGTTTTTATTTCTTTCAGCTTTTTGTTTTCACAAAAACTATATGTTCAAAATCAAAATTTATCTAGGCTAATACTAATGAGATGAATTATGTATTTAAAATTTCTTACCATAGACAAATTTTGAATTTATTTGTTTTTCTATACCCTACACCACTATAGGCGTTAGTGCTGATGTTTATGACATACAGAAAAAATCATCCCACGGTCACCTTAAAGTATACCAATAGACTCAGAATCACATTTTGAGTCGATCTAACGATGTCCGTCCCTCCGTCCGTCCATCGGCTGGCTGGCTGTTCATGCGAATTTTGAAGACAATTCAATGAAATTTTGCATGTAGGACTTTCATGACACAAGGACGAAGCCTATTGAAATTGGTTATGATCGGTTCATTATTTCACCTAACCCCCATACAAATGTACCCCCCAGAATAGGGATTTAACGAAGATCGGTCCATAATTGACCATAGCTCCCATATAAAACCCTCTTTCGAAAATCACTTTAACGTGCATAAATCACATACACATGTTAATGTCAAGTTTACATTCGACACAAATAAGTTTTATATAAGTAGAAATCATAGTTATAATTTTATGAGGATCGCTCCATAATTTACCATAGCAGTACCCTAAAGTGTATAAATTCATATAAATGTTTTATACTTAGTAAAAGTATCAGTCCACAATTGTCCACATGTCCAATATAAGACTCCTCCATGAATTTTGATGAACGTATGTCCAATGGTGTGGGGTATCATATGGTCAGGCATGACCGACTATATCTTTCTTACTTGCTTTTTTTTATTTTTAATAATTCATCTTTAATGAGACTGAATCACTATTGCCTATTAATACTTATATTAATATAACAAATGTATTTAGATTTATTATTTATTTTCTGTTAAATTCTATGACATTTTATATTCTCAGTTCAGTCCAAGTGAATAGAATAAACAATAAAACGCTTTAATGTCTGATTATCTGCAATGATTTATATAGACAGGTCTCACCAACAAAAATAAGTTGATTATACATTTTTCATTTTTTTAAGATGGAAAACAAAATGTTTCCGAGACAACGAACGTAGTTTTAAAGAGAGGTTGTATAGAAAAAATATGACAAATTTGTTTTTTATAAAATATATTATAAAAACAGATGCCTGTATTTCATAAAAGTATAATAGTATAAAATTATAATTGTCCCTTACAACATTTCAATTTATTTAAAACAATTTTGCTCCCTAGTAACTTCCAAATAAAATATGTAAATAGAAATATGTTATGCAAAAACTTAGTTGCCACTACCATGTATCATGAAAAAATTTCATATGTTTCTTGTCTTGTAACTATAAATTTTTAATTAAATCCAAATACATATTTATATGTTACAAGTACTTGTCTGTCTGGTAATAAAACACCCACTACAAATAAATAACACTCCTATCGAGCATTAAACACGAAAACAAAAGGAATTAAGAACCAAAAATGAAAAGACATAACACGAAATACATCATAAAATAAACTTTAAAAAATTAAAAACATAAAATTTTATTTTTTATATAAAAAACAGTAGCTCTTTAACAAAATGACAAGTAATAAAAATATATAACAAATTCAGACACTCGGATAAATTTTAAAGATGTTTTTTGTTTTTGCTGTTTTAAGTTTTATTAAAACATAAATCACTTAATAAAAAAAATGTTAAATCTTTTTTTGCGGCATTTTATGAGCAAAAATATTGATTTATATTTTTGTAAAAATGTTAAACATTTTTAATTTTTAATAAGCAAATTTTAAAGTGGGTTCAAGCTGTATTGAACCTAAGAAAAATTATTAATAATTTTTTAGGTTATGGCGGTCATAAAGTTGGGAGAGAATAAATCAAACATTTTTGACAATTAATTATTATTTTTATCTTGAATTGTAAACAATAAATATGGTTGACAATAATTAATTTAGTTATTTCTAATCGATGGAAATTTATTAACATCTCGTTAACTATTTCTAAATTTATTCTGTGATTTTCTTATATTTTGACGATTAAGTTTCAAATAATTTTATAATAACTCTGCTTCAAAAGGTCACTTTTCATTTTCACTCGTTTCGAGGAAAGTTTTAAGACAATTGAAGCATGAACGCGTATAAGGGCGTATAAATCATAAAGAAAATTTTGCAAGAGACAATAAAAACTTCATAAATTCATAAAACTTAATCGTTTTCTTACCTTTTTTCAATATTTGGTAAGATTTATTAAACATCTATCTGTGTGCAAAGTGTCGCTAAAAAATTCGTATTAGAATGAATTTTTACAAATAAATGTTTTATACTATTCACGATTTCATTAACATTCCAACCGAGTGAGCTGTATATATGCATAAATCGGTTTGCCAAATTTCATGAAGATAGGTAAAAAACTGACCATAGCTGACATAAGCCCATCTTCCTAAAATCACTTTAAAGTGCACAAGTCTAACAATAATTGCTAGCATAATAATAATATTAGAATAGTGGAAAACCTAGTGCAAAGTTTTATCACAGTCGGTTCATAATTGACCATAGCTCCCATATAAAATATACTTTCGGGAATCAGGCGCATAATAAATATAATTTAAATGATAATATCACGATATTATTACCCAGCAAAAGCTTTGCTTTCCTGGTAAGCTAGCAGGTATAATAGGAAACAACAATAAACTACTTATTTTTTTGCCTGAATAAATAGTTATTTTTGTTCGAGTTGTCCACAAATTTATGTAGTTATTTTTTGATTCTAGGGGTACTCAAAAATATGTACCTAAACGAAAACAAAAATAAAAAAAAAAAAAACAAAAAAAATTTGCCGTCAGTGAGACTCGAACTTGAACATAAACTAACCATTCATTTTTAATGACTAACGTCTTACTCAGTATACCATCTCGCACATAGCATCCTAAGCGACGAAAACCCTTTTTAGTTTAAAATATCTTTTTAGACATTTTGTTATAAAAAACTAACAGCTTTAGAATGGGGTTGAACCAACAACCTTCTGGTTGTTAATTCGGCGCTCTAGCCAACTCGTCCATGTGATTACAGTATTACTGTGCTATTATACTATTGAGTACTTATTAATGTAATACAGAATAGGCAAATAATAATGACGCCTCATTACCAAGAAACTACTTTAATAAGTAGTTTTCATTACCGAAAGCCAAAAAGTTTTTGCTGGGTACATATTCATATGTTTTACAGAAATATAATTTACTCCATCAAATCTTATAATATCCGGTCGACAATTGACCATAGGTCCCATGAAAGATCCCTCCACAAATATTAAAAACGCATGGTGTGGGGTTAAAAATGATCGGATCTGATCGACAGCATGTCTTTTACTTGTTTTTTTCGTATAAGTTAGTTGAAATTATTAACAAAAGTACATCAAAAGATCGTCCTATTATATTATTTAAATTATGAATATATGCCCTTTTACTTGTTTTTATTTTGATGCATTAAAACTCACAAGATAAAATTTTTTTATAACATTAGTATTTATGACATAAATTTTAAGTGACTTCTTCATATTCTGAAGTTTATGTATCACTCTAATACTGGATTGTACTCTATTTATTCAAAAACACCTAAAAGTCCAAGAAAAAAATTATTATGAAAAAAAAATTCGAAAAAATCGGTCCTTTAAATTAATTTTTTCGTTGACAGATTTTTAAAATTATTTTTGCATCAATAGTTGTAAATTGATTACTAAAGCAATGTTATGCAAAAAAAAACGTATTTTGAAAAAGTATGTTCATACGCCCTTATACACATCCATAAGAGCGTCCCGTGAAAAAAATCGTAGGACGATCAATCAAACTATGTGTATTAATTTGACAGAATATGTAAAAAATATCTAAAATAATTTTTAAAATTCAGTTCCCTACCACCGATTGAAAGTCACGGGTACAGTAGACGCTCGGAAATTCGAAGTCTCAGAAATCAGTAATTTCATTACATTTATCGCTCTAAAATTAGAATCCAAAATTCGAATTTCCGAGCGGTTTTTTTCTTTTTTTATTGTAAACACTAAAATTTTAAGAATTTAGTTTAACCAAATACAAAGTAAAAAGGGGAATCCCATTTTAATAGATGATTTACAGATCTTGTTGATGTTGTTAGAGTATAAAAGTCAGTTTTTTTGGTGTTTATACAAACATATACATGTACATATATATTTATATTATACATACTAAAGTCAAATGAACTGAATTGTTACTTTTTGTTATATTTCGTTAAGTTTTTTATAGTTTTTATGTTAAATTTTCCTAAATTTTTGTATAAAAAAACCGTCCAGAAATTCGAATAATTCGGAAATTCGAATCGCCCTAAAAACAAAGTGGTTCGAATTTCCGAGCGTGTACTGTATAGAACATTTTGTCCAAAATAAAGTTCTAAGTTTTGTCTCAGAATGGATATCAAAAAAAAAAAAAAAAATCGTAATTTTGGGCTAGTTATGAAAAAAATATTAAAAAATTTTTTCGCAAAAATGATGGTCCATAAACCGTCATTTTAATACATCATTCGAAAAAAATCCGATATTTTTTATTAAAAATTTAATAAAAATATTATAATTTTGTTCCTTTATATGTATAAATATTAAGAAGTTCTATTATAGTAAGTATGACCCATAACAAAAAAAAATTTTCAAAAAATTTGTTAACAAAAATGCTCTAAAAAGTCCTCTAGTGGAACAAAATCCCATGGAAAAAAATTTAATTTTTTTTTTTTATAACAGGCTTAAATTTACGATTTTTTTTTTTTTTTTTGGCACCTATTTCAAAAAAACTGAAAAATTTTTTTTAGCCAAAATGTACCTGGGCTGGGATTTTCAATCGCGGGTAGGGAACTGTAGATGAATTTAAAAATTGTTTTAAATAATAAAATACAAAAAAGCGTATACACGGAACACTCTAGCGGCTATGCTTCAATTGTAGATTTTTTTAATTGTTTAAGGAAGCAGAAGAATTTAGCTTTTAAACTATATTAGAATATGCTTAAAAACACATAATGACTTATGCTATTTTGTTTAGAATAAAGCGAGATATCGATTTTTAAAATCGCTTTAAAACACAAAGAGTTATTAAACATTTTCCAAACATCATCAAAAAATCCTTCCTATATTTCACGGTGGAGCACAATCGAAATCTTTTGGAAATAAATCTATAACTTCTAATCGGCTAGTTGTATTTACATGAAATTTCACATAGGCGTAGCATGGTCCCCTGGAAGGGGGCCTCCACAGACCTTTCAGTAGAGGAGCTGTTGGCGTTCAAAATAAGGTACCTCTGATAAGGACAATTTTTTGACCGCTTGCAAAATTTTTGTTTCTTATCTGATTTCAAATCTGATTACATCTTCTTCAAGTTCTTGAAAAGGCTATTTGCTTCCTATAGTCTTCATGTTATTTGCATTTGACATTTTGCAAAATCTTAGTTCAGTTTTTTAATATATATCCCAACATTCTCATCTGATCTTGTAATTTTTTCCCTATTAGTTAAAGAACAAAATTATATATTGGATTAAAAAATTTATATCCTACATTTTTTCAAGTCGAAAAATAAACGATTTTGATATTGAGAATTGCAAAAATATTGTTTTTTTATGCTTTTTTGACCCAGAAATTGTCTACATTCTTTTTTCTCTAAAATAAAATTTTCTTAAAGGACATATAATACTTTTACACTTTTCTGAAAGGAATCTTCACGGTATCTTCTCTAAAGTTGAAATCGAGGCCAAAAACTCAATACGGCTAAGCAGAGACCCTCCCGAAGTTGACCTATTTTGTATCAAAATTTTGAATTTAGCCTATGTATTCTAACATCCCAAAGCATATAAAATACTTTATCTTAAAATACACAGTGTGGCAAATCGAAATTTTTTGGAAATAATTCTGTAACTTCTAATCGGCTGGTTGAATTTACATGAAATTTCACATAATAGTAGCAGAGGAGCATAAAATTTGGAAAAGGGCCCCACATGGCTCAAAATAGAGTAACCGTTTGCCAAATTTATCGCACTTGTTGCGAGTCCGGTAAAACATGCCTGCAAAGACTTTAGAACATATTGGAGTTTCCTAAACTGCATTGTGTTTGTATGATTCTTCTATATCACGAAAATGTTAAAAACTCAACAAAATAATAATAGAATTAGGGATGCATTTACACAGGAACCCAAAAACAGTTTATTGGAAATTTTTAAACTGATTTTTGAAGCCCTCAAAAAGACCTATAATGTACGTATGATATAGAAGCCAGAGAAATCAAATGAAATTTCTTAAATTTATTTATTATTTTCTTTAAGTGTGCCCAGAATAAATTCAAAACAAATGTGTAGTTAAAATCAAAGATTTATTTTTTAATTAAAGCGTATTTCCTTGCCTTTAATTGGCAAACAAATCAACAAAAAAAGCAAAAGAAATATTAAATCATCAATATTCACATGTATTTTAATGCTTCATTAAACAAAATTGTAACAAATTTTTAAGCAAAAAAATAAAAACAACATTAAACTAAAACTGTTTCATGTAGAAAATTTATGGCATTTTTTTTTACCTCTTGCCGAAAGTAAAAGCGTAAACAAACACACATAAACAAATGCCCAATTATATAAATATTTATTTAGAAAACATTTGGTTTTACACTAATTTATCTACCGAGCGCTAAATGCAAATGAAGTAAAGTTTATATTTTCCCTCAATCACTCAAAAATCTCTTTTGTATATAAATAGTATGTGGTAAACACAAATACGAGAAAACTCCAAAGAAAATTAAGTTCTTGGTGTTAAAAAAAGTTTTATTTGATATGCGAGTGTTTGTGTATTGTGTGGCCAAAAAAGGAAATGACAGCTGTCAAATGTTGTTCATCACTTTTTAAATGGCAAAATAAATTTGTTACGTTCGTTTGTTCATCTTTTTTGCGTCAGTTTTGTGGGGAAAAATTCTTTTAATATTTTCATTTTTGGACTTTGTTGCGTTAACCTTCGTTTTTCATATTAATTTTCAATAATTAATGAACAATGTTTATGTTTCACAAAAGAGTACACTGAAAATAATAATTTACAACAATTGTAATATGGTTAATAAGATTACAACAAATTAAGATCTGTTAAAATACTATAGTTTTCTGAAATTAAGTTTATTACCCCAGGTCTACAACTGAGATTAACGATGATATAATATGTGAAATAACGCCGGCAGAAGAGAGTAACCATTTTGTTTATATTATGTTAAATCTTAAATAAGGGGAACACGTATTCTAATAAATCCTATAAGGTATCATTATTTTGAATCAGTCAAAGAGTAAACATATGCTTTTTATTTAAGAAATTCTTACATTATTCTTTGTAAATCAATTTTACAAAAAACAAAAATTATTTTTTTAGTAATTTCCAAAATACACATGCACACACACAAACAAACTTTCGTATATGTGTATTTTTTTGACAGTTTATTTTATAAGATAGTTATGTGGAGAAATCTCATCACAACAGTCTCATAATACTTCTTATAATACTAATATTTGAATCTACACGTGAAATAATTCTCTCAGAGAACGAATTTGACACTCTCTGACAGAAAAATCTTACATATTATATCACGTGTAGATGGGTTGTTAGATTATAATCACAGAAAAAACTACTATCTTATATTTTTCAATTAACACAGTAGTTTAATTTTACATCAAAATTTAATTAACATACTCAAACAATTCAAGTAAGTTATTTTTTCTCATTTAAATTTTTAATTTATTCAATCATCTATTTGATTGATTTAATAAATTTTTTAATTGGAAACATTTTTCGATTTTTAATTTTTTACAGTTGTTAGTAATTGATATAATAATTTTGGTAAGAGGCGCAAATTTAAACAATTTTTAATTGAATCAATTATTTTGGTGATTGGTGAATTTTTTGTGTGATATAAAGCGGGAGAAAATCGAGCAGAATCTCAGCCCTAATTAACTGAGTTATTCTCTTTGTGTATTTTTTATTTGTTTACAAATTTTTCTCCCCGATTATGGTTTTTGTGCCGCATACATGCATACATTTACTAAACCGTTTTACACAAATCTAGAAACAATTTTTGAAAAGAAAAACATGCATAATTTTGACACTTCCGTCAACGTTTTATGTCAAATTTTGTTTATAATTTTCATAAACGTTTATTATTGTTTTCAGAAAACTTAAATCTATATTTTTGTTATTGATTTAATGACGTAATCTTGTATTTCAATATAATATTTCAGTGATTTTCTTCTTTAACCTGTCAGAAATTAGAAATTTGATTTGAAGAAGAACATTTTTTGAAACATCTTTATATAAGAATTGAAATTTAATAAAAATTCAGCTATTTTTTTGAAATTAAACAAAAATGTATGAATAAGATTTTAGACACTTGTTAGAGTAATTGAAAAATATTTATTTGTTTAATTTTGTTTTTTGATGGAATTAAAATTTCAAGTGATTGAAAATTAAAGCGGTTAAATCTTTTGATGTAGATTTTTTTCTATTAAAAGTAACCTTGAGTTGTTTATTTAAGTGTATTTGGTTTAAGTGGGTTTTAAAAACCTTTAAAAAAAACTTGTAAAATATGGTATAGATTAGTTTATTTATTTAGTAAAATAAAAATACATTATAAAAAAATTACATGAGTAATGAATACCAGGCGACAGTTTTTTTTATAAAGCAGTTCAGGATTTAATTGGAAAATCATAGATAAAAATTTTTAAGGCTAATTAAATTATTCTCGTTTGAAATAAATTGAAAAAAACTTTTAAATTTTGCTCTTCTTAAGGCCAGTTTCTATATATATTAAATACCAAACGTTTAAGGGTATTTTTTAGTTTTTAATATAACTAAAAATAATAAAATAATATCCTTTACTTTAAAACATTTAAAGCAACATTTACGATCATAATGAAGGTCTCCCGTTCTTTCTTTATAACTCACCTGCCAATGTTATACCCATGTTTGTGGTATTATCTCGTGGTAATGTTAAGGTTGCATATGTTGTGCCACGATCTGGAGCCAAACCCGAATCTTCTGATTGTGCGGGACTCATGGCGCGATCAACTGCTGAAATGAGAACAAAGAACAAAAACACAAAACATAAAAATTACAGAAACAAAACTGCATAAAACAAAAAATTATAATTGAATAAATAAAATACAATGTTCAAATATATAAACACAAAATACAATCAGAATTTTAAAAACAATATTCAAACAAGTGGGCCAATTACAAAAAAAAAAAAAAAAAATAAAATAAATAAAATAAAAAATACTAGTAAGAATTTATAAACAAATTTCATAAAAAATATTCCAAAAAAATTATATTAATGAGCAGAACACGGCAAAAATATTTTTTTTTTTTAATTAACCTTCAGTTCCCTACTAGCGATTGAAATCTTGATTGAAAGTATGGTGCATTTTGACCAAAGTACTGTTTCGAGTTTTTTCGCGAAATGCGATTCAAAAAAATTCATAATTTTCTGTTTTTTATGAAAAAATATTTTAAAAATTTTCCCCATGGGTTTTTGTTCTGCTAGAGAATTACATTTTGGTGAAAAAATCATTTGAAAATAATTTATTAAATATTGTACCCATAAAAGGAACAATATTTTAAAATTTCTATTCATTTTGAAAAAAAATCACACTTTTTCCCTCAAAATTACGATTTTTTTGATACCCATTTCGAGAAAAAAAAACTCGCGAAACTCTTCTTTGAGCCGTAACTTCCCTGCAAACATTTTTTGGTTTTCGGTAATGACAACTACTTATTAAAGGAGTTTCTTGGTAATGAGGCGTCATTATTTTTTGCTTACTCAGTATTACATTAATAAGTACTCAATAGTATAATAGCACAGTAATACTGCAATCACGTGGATGAGTTGGCTAGAGCGCCGGATTAACAACCAGAAGGTTGTTGGTTCAACCCCATTCTGAAGCTGTTAGTTTTTTATAACAAAATGTCTTAAAAGATATTTTAAACTAAATAGAATTTTTGTCACTTAGGATGCTATGTGCGGGATGGTGTACTAAGTAAGACGTTAGTCCTTAAAAACGAATGGTTAGTTTGTGTCCAAGTTCGAGTCTCACTGACGGCAAAATTTTTTTGTTTTTTTTATTTTTGTTTTCGTTTAAGTACATATTTTTGAGTACCCCTAGAGTCAAAAAATAACTACATGAATTTGTGGACAACTCGAACCAAAAATTACTAGTTATTCAGGCAAAAAATAAGTAGTTTATTTTTGTTTCCAATTATACCTGCTAGCTTACCAGGAAAGCAAAGTTTTTGCTGGGTTTCTATCGCTGGTAGGAATCTGAAGACGAAATTTAAAAAGGTTTTCAATATTTTGTCTATATTCATTTCGTTAATACGTATGGTTTGAGTATCTTTCCACAAAATTGTTTTCAACGATGCACTCTATAGAATATGTACTAATTAAGTGCATTAAGTAAGGAAAACTAATTTCATTTTGGTATCAAAAAGCCCCTGGTGGTCGATCCTTAACTCTTTAACTCTTTGGTAGGTGTTTCTTTATTTTTTTTTATTATATTTTTTTTTACAATTGATGTGCGAAATTGTTTAATTCATTCAAAAAAAATATTTTTCTGGTTTTTTATTGTTTATTTTTTTATCATATTTTCTTTTTTACAATAAAGTCATTAAAATGTTTATTGCCTTTTAATGTTTGTTTAAAATTAAGCTCATCAATGTTTATTTATTTTAAAATTGTGTAAAAAAAAAAAGATTTTATGAGGTGTTAACAAAAGGATTTTCTTGCTGTTTTATGAAGAAAAAAATGCATTTTTTAGTCAACCACTTCAAAAGAAGACATAAGGAGAAAAAATAAATAAAAATTGGTGGCGTTTAAACACAACGAATCTAAGCACTAAACACTATGGGACAATATGAAGATTTTTTATATATATTTTTGTTTTATAAAAATGTATATCCACATATTTTATTCAAGAGTGCAATTTCTTTAATTGTAATTGTAATATAGAATAATATTTGGGTAATGAAATCTGTAAAGCTTGGTGGGACATAGGTCTTCACAACGGAAAAATTTAACTTCTTTTAAATAAATATTTAAGTAAAAACTGGATGCATTTTCAAATTCTGATAAAAATTGTTAAACGGTTTTTTTTGTAAAAGAAATAATTTCCATCACATGTCTTTGATTTGTAACATAAACTTAATAGTTAAAATAATATTCATGCTAAAATTTGTTTAAATTAATTACACTCTGCTGCAGTGAAAAATCATTCTTGAGGCATAATAAATCTGTTATAAAAATGTTCAATAAATACGCCCTTAACATTTTGAGTTATGCTCAAACTGTTTTTTGGTAGTTTGCTATCGTAGTTGCCAGATAAATTTGGCGATAAATCGTCAAATTCTGAGAGAAAAAAAATGACAAAATCATCAAATCGACTATTTGACATTGTCAAAAAATAACCAACATAAAAAATTAGGTGTTTTATATGTTAATGAACATTTTCTATGCTTTTTTTTATGAAAAATTAAATTTTAATTAGAAAAGAAATTAATAAAAATTACATTAATTTTATATTGTCGGCATACTGTGAAAGTCACGTAGTATACTATATATTAAGTCTGATAATATACACATAAAAATGGTGAATACTTAATTCTTTATAACTTTCAAACAAAAAATAAATTACCTTGCTTTATCTACGATATACGAAATTTAATTTTGAATGAAATCATTAAAAATGTCTTTTGATATTTAGTACTTCTATTTAAGTATTTCTAATGCCTTGATTATGAAATTAAAATTTTATAAAAGTGCCAAAGGGTTTTGCCCATTTGTAAAGAAAGTGTTTCTTCAACATTTGAAAATTATGTATGCCTTCATAATTGATTCGAATGTAATAATATATTGGTTCCCATAAATTTTTCCTAATAAATAAACCATTTACATTGACAAATTTAAAAAGATTTTTATTTAAATTGTTTATATATTTTTTTTATCCACTAATTTACTTTTAAAGAAAATTATATAAAAAATTATTAAAATTGCTCTGAATATCCTTTTTATAAAAAATCATCAAGTCATCAAGAGGCTATTTTTATACCCAAAAATCGCCAAATTAGGATAAATCGTCAAATCTGACAGCAGTGGTTGCTATATAAATATATCCCTAAATCGGTTATCTTTTTTATACTTTTTTCTTTTAAAACTATTTTGGAATGTACATGAATCAGGCTTTTCAACCGTATATTCAATGTTAAAATCAAATTCTTAAACAACGTTTAAAAAATCATAATTTTCCTAAATTTTTCGAGTTCGATTTATTATATTTTTTTTAACTCTATAATACGATGTAATAATTTTTAAATATATTTTTGCTGTAAACATAACAAGTTTTAGTTTTTAAAAATTAAAACAAAATTTGTAAAGTTTATTAGATTTAATCTACAATAAGTTACTAAAAGTCCATAAATTTATTCATTTCTGCCCCAAAAAGTATGCTGCAAATCAAATATCAACTAAAAAGCTTTGTCCAAAAATAAATGAAGATTTTTTCATAAAGTTTAGAAAATGTTTAATAACTTTTTAAGTTTTTAAGCGATTTTTAAGATTGAGATCTCATTTTATAAATAGTAAACAAATAAGTTTAGTCTTAAAGAAAAAAAATCAAAAAATTTCTAACAAATCTGAAATTTTGAAAAAGAAAAGGAAAAAGAAATGTTAAATAATTCGTTATCGTTATTATCTGTATATATAATTTTCTAAATCAAGTAAAAAGTTTTCAATTTACAGACAATTTAGGAAACTACGAGATCTTTAGTGCAGCAACTACATTAAAAACAGTTTTTATTGAAAAATCCAAAAATTTTAGGCAGTGTTTCGAAATTTTTGAAAATTGTTATATGATGTTCTCATAAAAATCTACGATTCATATTAGGTCGTTTTTCGAATGAAAATAAAAACGGTCATTTTGTAGCATGGTGCAAGGGTTCGTTAAGAGGTCTAAAATATCTCATAATTTTCGGAATAAGAGTAAGAATTATAGATCGAAACCACTGAAAGAATTGTGGTATTAAAAGATCTAATAAAGTCACTAAGTCTTTAGAGACCTGTGCCGAACACGATTGAAAAAGGGCCAGAATAGGCCACCATACATGAGTCCATCCATCGTGTCCATGCTCGGTCTCATTTTGCGCGACCAGTTAAAAACTATATAAAAAAAGATGGTGGGAAGTATTTCACCAACGCCATATAGCCCAGACATTATCCCTTCTTCTGGCTATTATTTCTTCGTTCGATACAGAGTGCCTTAGATAAAATACGCTTCACTTCAGAACAAGGTATCGAAAGTTGGATTAAAAGTTAAGAAGCAGTTTTGGGATGGAATCCATAAATTGCTAGAAAGATGAGAAAGTCGCAGATTCTGTTGGACAATACTTTGAATAAAATATACATCTTATTAAAATAGACGATGGAATTAATACACATATCAACATATTTTCTTGGAAACCCCGGAAACATTTTTTACTCATTTTAAAAAATTCAACTATATCTGCGGGTCCGCGGGAAAACAAAAAAATTCGTGAAAGGGTCCGAGATGAAAATTATTGTAGGAACGCCTGGCATAGTGTTATTAAGAAATGAAAATTATACTCTTTCAAATAAGATTTTTCAGGTAAATATCTTTCAGATACAGTTCTCTTAAAATATAAGAGCTAATATTAGCCTTATTTTACAGGAGTCAGAAGTCAAATATTTAAATATTTTAATTTTTTTTATGAAAAACCAAATCTAAAAAATTTAATACATATAAAGATTAAATGTTAACCCTTCAAAGAGACTTGTGACGAAAATTTTCCCAAATTTTTGAAACGTTAACACTTTATTTTTTAATTTTTCGAACACTTTCATTTTTCACATTTGTTTAATTTTTGTTTTGTTTAGTTTTTGCAACCATATGATTTATAGGATTTTCAAGCAAAAATAAAACTAGTAAAATTTGTAAACACTCAGTTTATAAACTGTCATTTTTCTCTCTCAATTTTTTCTCTTTTTACTGGATTTTGGCTGCGCAATCGCAAATGCAGTAAAAGTTTTTACTGGATGGTTAAATTTTTTGGGAAACCAACGCACATTGAATATAATTGCGATCACAAATCTGTTTAAACCTCTCTTTTGAAACAGCGAAAAACAAAATGTACATAGATTTTTGATCCAGCAAAGAGAGAAAAATTACAGTTTATAAAGTGAATATTTTTAAATTTTACTACTTTTATTTTTGCTTAAAAATCCAATAAATCAAATAGTTGCAAAAAGTAAAAAAATTAAAACAATGAAAGAAAAATGATCGAAAATTAAAAAAAAAAACAGTATTTTTTCATTCAAATTTTATTTAAAGTGCATTAAACTACAATAAATATATTTACAACAAAAGGAAAAATGTAAGTGATATTCACTAAAGTGTTCATGTATATTTTGGTACAAACTCTGATGATTTTTGTTTATTTGTTTGCAACCAGCTGTGATAGTTATTTTACTGGATTTTACAAATTTTCCTTTAGCATATTTTGAGATTAAAATCTAAAATTTACTGGTAAAATACTCACTTTACTGGATTTGACTAGAAAAGTAAAAGAACAGACCTAATATAAAACTTACCGAACTTGCTTTAATTTGTATTTTATATACATATGTATCTACGTCTATGTAGGTTACATATGTGCATTTGTTATTGATATCGGGCTTAAAGAGTAATTTTTACAATATTTTTATACTTCTCAATTTTAACTACTTAACATAAACGATCATTTCTTGTCCATTAATATCATTTTAAAAAATGTTTTGGTTTTCGAATATTAAAAATATATCAACAAATATTATAAAATTTGAAAAGAAATCCATGCATAATTTGTTGATTAAATTTTTTTTTTAGTAAAAAATATCGCAACACTTTTAATTTGTATTTTAGACATATTTATGTTATGATAGTTAAAAATCAAAAATTAAAAAAAAAATGTAAAAATTCCATTTAAGTCCGATAACAAAAATAAATGCTCAATGAATGCAAAATACAAATTAAAGAAGGATCAACACGTTTTATAATAATGAGCGTAATCAGTACCATAATTCTTTAGAATATGGAGTAAAGAATGTACAAAGATTTTTGAAATTTTTTTAATTGCATTTAATTTACTGATGTATTTTTTACATCTAACCACAAAAAAATCTCTAAATGATGTTATTAAATTTTCAATTCCAAAAATACATCCCCAAACATGTTAAAAGTTGCACTAAATTCAAACGCGGAATTATTTTTGATTGGTATACATTTTCACCGATATCAATTAGCGCCTTAGGTGTACCTCGAAGATTTGTGAAATATTAAAGACACCGCGATCTCATGTCATGAATACTTTTTATGCAATTTTTTTATTGAAACCCATTTTTCGCCTAACTAAAATATAATAGATGTATTTATATAGATGTATTATAGATGTATTTAGATGTATAATAGATGTATTTATATATATAATTTCACATAAAATGTAAAAAATTCTAATAGAAAATACGCAAAATTGTATATCATTTTTAAAGAGTAATAACATTTTTGAAAATTAATATTTTAATGCGCCACTTGTCCACAATATAATTCAACACTGGTCAACGACAGCCTGATTGAGTACAAGTTGGCCTATTTCTGCAAGTGTTTGTAGTTTACATTAGAGGAATTGGATACATATGCAAAAATCCGCGATTAGAGGAATCAAAAGAAAGAAAAAAACTTGTTATTATCATTTTTTTTTTTTTTTTTGATCTTTTTATTTAATTTGAACTAAATTATAAAAACTTCCCTAATATTTCACAACAGAATGCAGGTACAGTTTGAGTTAGGAAAAATTAAAAGCTTTATTGGAAAGCTTCAAAATATGATGGTCCTTATAGGACCACATTACATAAAACATTGCAAATTTATTTTAGAAAATACAAAAATAAAAATTTAATTTTAATATTTTTTAAAATCTTAAGGTTTGACAAAATAACTTTGTAAATTATGAACAAATAAATATTAATTATTTTACTTAATAAAATATTAATTTAATTTTTTTATTAAATTTTTAATTAAATTATTTAATTATTTTTAATAATTCTTGTAGAACTTATCATATTTTATGATTTTATGCCAATGTGCATTATTTATTTGAATTTATTATTTTTTTTTTTTATAATAAAAAGCTTTTTTTTAATTTCCATATCCTAGTTAAATATTCCAGTGCAAAGTATGTGTCTATGTATGTGTATAGATTTATAAAAATATTATTTTCCAGTCAGTTCTAGTTCCATCGGAAACTATATCTTGCTTTTTGTTTAACCCAGTAAACAAATATACATCCACATATTTTAATAAATAACTTGGGAATATTCCTGTTTTATTCAGACGTAATCAATTTAACTTTTAATATAGACTTAATAAATTTAATATAGACTTTGAAAATTTTGTTAGCTTAAACATAATATTATTTTTGAGATTTTCCGAAATCTTATAGCAACCTTATTTTTAAAAATTTTTATTATTAAAAATTTATTTTATTCTGTAATATATTACATAAATATTTCCAATCGGGTCCCACTGTTTTTCCCCTATAAATTTCTATAATTTTTCTTGGCAAATTTAAATTTATTCAAAAAACAAAATATCAAAAAATTTAATTTACCACAACCATTTTAAATCATAATACGAATGAATTGTACTTATTATATTATGTTATAAGAAAATAAAAAAGAAGGAATGTATTTGCATTAAAGTAAAATTTATTCAACACCCTCTACTGTTTATCTGCTTTAAAAAATAAATTAAAAAGAGAAAGAATGAAAAAATACATCAAAGTTAAATGAATTTTTATGCACCATATTCTCAATTATACCACTACCATATATATTGTTGCTTTTTTATTTTAGCAGTTTTTTTAATCTTATTATACCAATTTGCCAGCGGCATAACTCTTTTCATTAAAATTTGAAAATGAAAAAAAAAATAAATTTTGAATACCCTATAATAGGAATAATATTAATTGTTTCGTATGCAAATTATTCGCAGGCATTTGCTTCAAATTGTATCTAACTTATAGTTAAAGTGATAAATATTTTTTTTTATTAACAGAAGGTTAATAAGGGTTTATTATTTTTTTTTATAATACATTTGTAGTTTTTTATACCGAAGTGTTCAAACAATTCGACCTGATAATTTTGACAACTCTTTTCCTATCTTTTTTTTAATTTGAACATTTAAGTGTAGGTAAATTCAGCACAATGCATGACCAATTTTTTGCGTACGTATATTAAATTTACATGCAAGAAGATCTTTCAAAGATATGAAAACAAAACAAAAAAAAAAACCCAAAAAGTGCATTGTTATTGCACGCGCTCGCCGCGGGTGGACCACACTATTGCGTAGCAAATTTTCTGTTTTTAAAATGTCAGCTGCTTTTAATACTTTTTTATATTTTTCTGTTTATTTTTTTTATTTTTTTTTTTTTTTTGTATGAGGTTTTTAGCAAAAAAAGATATCTGTTCTTTCGGATTTTTAAAAAGAGCTGGTGCGCTTTAACAAATTGTTTATGCATCGGTCATTTCCAATGAAATAAATCCATCATTTGTGCAAGTTTAAGAAAAATAAAAATATGGAACAATTTGTATTTGAATGATTAAGGTGTTGAAATTATTGAAGAAAAGAAATGCGTGAAGTTGAAAGAATATTTTTTTAAATAAACAAGTTTCTGGCACAAATAAGTAAATGAAGACACCAAAAAAACAATAATTAATTTCGAAAACTACTTAAATTCTTTAGTAAGGGCTGTTGAAGATACAATGTGGTTAGTTATCCATAATTATTTATTAATTTCTCTATAATTATGTTTATAAGGATTTTGTACAACAAATTAGCACATCGACCGGTCAGTTTCCCGCTCTTAATAAAGCTTAACTCATGGGCTGTTTTAGGGTCTTAGTTAAGCTTTATTTAATTAATTAACCTTATCATGAAGTTCTGAGCCCTTAAAACAGTTTCATTGAATTGACTCTATTTCTCGAGATAAACCGTTATGTTGAAAATGAACGAGGTTACAACCCATATAGAAATACAACTAGAAAATGATTTGCCCGATTTGAAAATTTTGAAATAATTTTAATCCTCGTACCTATATAATTTTTTAAACTATAAATTCTTTAAAAATTCTTGTTTTTCAAAAAATTAAAAAAATGTCTAAAGTCGACATTTTGGAAAACGAAACTTTTGTATGGAAAAAATTAAAATTTCAAAAAATTTCCCAATATACTTCATACAAATTTCAAACGTTTGAAAACGTTTTATTTTACAAAATGAGACCTTAAAACGACAAAAAATTATTATAATTCTTTGTTTTTCTCTTCTATCATAAAATTGAATGTGTTACAAATAAAACGACCTATGTACTTGATCATGTGTATCAAAACTGATACAATGCCGCAGAATCAGTGTTGCTCTGTGTTATATTAATCGATAAATAACAAAATACTTTTCAAATTTAAGGCCTCATTCTGTAAAACGAAACGTTTTTAAAAGTTTGAAATTTGTATGAGGAATACCGGGAAATTTTTGTTTAAATTTGAATTTTTCCATCCAAAATTCTTTCGTTTGAAAACGTTTCGTTTTGCAAAATGTGGCCTTTAATTTATCTGTGGTTAGGCATTTGAACTGAGTTATTATAAATCGGTTAGTCATTCAGTAACGTTATTTTTTATGTAGATATTCTCTCTTAAATACTAAAACAAAAAACTGTATACATATATGGGTCCCTATTAAAATTCTTAACCGGGCTGAAACTGACTTTAAACCTTAATAGTTCTGTGGTAATACTAAAAAATGGTTTACAGATCTGAACTCACAAAGTTTGAAACTAATAGAATGCAAAATTGTATTACCATAGGTTTTATTTTATAATCACAATTGACGTTTTAACGTTAACGTTTTCCCATTCTTCTTTGTTCGCGTTTATGCCTTTTGATCTCATTCAATCGTATAGAAACTGATAGGATCTTTTTTCTACACTTTCTTTGTTATTGTGCAGACTTTCAACAGTTTCATACAGAGTGGTCAAATTTTGATGTCAAAACTTTCTCGTTGATGTGCCCTAATTGTCAACGTAGTAGATAGTTTGGAAAATAAGAGCGAAAATAACAGCGAACATTTAAAAAAAATTTGATTTCTCGCGAGGCAAATTCACAGTTTCTAAGAGTATAGCATGAATTACTGCGTGAATTTAGTTTTTTTTTTTGCTATTTTACACAATAAAATCGAAGACGCATTTAAAATAAATTGATTGAACAAATTCTATGGACTTTTTGAAAATTACTTTTTGAAAATTGCAAGTTGTATAAATCTTGTATAAAATTTAAGACAAATATCGTCATTAGCTGAAAACGGGACACTTTTGTCAAAACACATTTTGCTCAGGTACATGGCATGGATGGCATAAAATTAACTACAATTGGCATTAATGCTAAGCAGAAATGTAGAGGCACATCAAAAAATTTCAAAAGATAAATATTTCATGGACCAAAAAGTATTTACTTGGGTTAAAAGAAGCATAACAAATACTAAATAGCATTTATTTGTAATCAACTTAAATAAAATATATTTTCGTATAATATAAGAAGAAATAATTTAGATGTCAAGTGAATTCCATTTTTTGCAAAATTTTTAAAAAACTGCGATCTATACTAAAGATAAAAAAAATTTTTTAAATTTTACTCGGAAACCCTAAAATGTGCTACACTTCTACCAATAAACTTTGAACATATCATAAGTTTTATTTCCATAACTAAGTAGATTTTGATATTACTTATGTGTAATTTTTAGCAAAATTATACAATTTCAAATATGTAATATTTTCTATATACTCAACTTAAAACCGCTATAACTTTTACGCCCCTTTCGCAAAATGATTAACGCGAACAGATTCTGCTCACATTTGAGACCTTTTCTGTTTGTATGCTATTAAAAAAATCTAAAATTTTGTTTAACTCCTAAAATCAAAAATTGTTAATAAAGGCCCATACATATTTTTAATTAAAAACCCCTTCAAATACTTTTTATGATTTTTTTTTTTTTTCAATTTCAATTTAATGTTCATGTTCTTAACTAATTAATAACAAAATGAAACATTGTTTTCTTCTATTACTTTTGATTTATAATCTAATTATTCTGTTTTATATCTCACAAATTACACATGACCTTCAAATTTAATATGAAGAAATACCCTCAAATTAATATTATAAAAGAATAAAAAAATATTTTTAGAATTCAAATTTGGAATTTTTAATAATAAAAATATTTTAATAAGAACAAAATTTATCATTAAGTGAATATTACAAAAATTATATTAAAAAAAAATATAAAATATTCAATAATAAAAAAGAAAAATCTCCGGAAAATGTGCGAAATTAACACACAAAACTCATAAAAGCAAACTAAAGTTTACAAAAAAAAAAAATCTAAATTAACATAAAAAGCTACAAAATACATACATTTATTTGGTTTTTTTCACAAAATTGGAAATTAAAAATATACGAGTATATATAAATATTTACGCATATATTTATTTTGCAGACGGACGGACGGATGGACAGTCAAACATTTACATCTGTTTATAACGTCAGTGGCATGTTTTTCAATAATTATACTTAAAACTACATGTGTATAATTTACAAAAAGATGAAATAAAAAGTACAAAATAAAAGAAATTTGAAATGAAATTATACAGTTTTTTAAAGAATTAAATCTTTCGCAACAATTTATAATATTTAAAAATAAAGAAAACATATAGAAAATTCAAAAATAACTTTAAGCCAGAAAGTATATATAAAATTAAGTTTTAATTTCTTTTTCTTTGAGTTGAAAATATAAGCTACTAAATTATTATTTGGTATTATTATTTTCTAATGAGATTTAGCTCATTTGAGATTAAAATGGCTGTGAATGTTGAGTAAAATGACTTTGAATGTTTAATGTTTTAATTTTTGTTCAAATCAGATACAAAAACATACAATACACAGTGGGGCAGAATCGAAATTTTTTAGCAATAAATCTGTAACTTCTGATCGGCTGGTTGGATTTTCATGAAATTTGGTATAGGCATAGCGGAGGAGTGTACAATGTTAAGTTTTGAAGGGGGGTACAACAACCCCCTGAGGGTTGGAGCTAAGGGAGCTCAAAGTTAAGTACCTCTGATATAAAAAATTTTTAATCGTCCGATTTCAAATATTTGTATATATTGTTGTAGGCCCTGATAAGACCTATAAAAAACATGCTTACATGTCCTATTTATCTCTTATAGTTTTCAAGTTATTTGCGTTTGAATTTTTAAGCACCATAATTTTGTATGTGCTTGGTCCAGTTTTGTTCCTATATATCCTAGTATTTCCGATCGATTTTATTAATTTTTTTCCTATCTAGTTAAAGAACAAATTTATCTATTGAATAATAGTAATAGTAAATAAAATTTGAAGTCGATATCTTTACCGAGTACAAAAATAAACGATTTTGAATTTGAAAATTGCAAAAAGACGACTTTTTGTGTTTTTTTAGCCGAAAAAGTATCAACACTCTTTTTTATCTAAAATAAAATTTTCTTTAGCAACATATAATAATTTTACATTTTTCTGAAAGGCTTCACAGAGATGACTTTAAGATAAAAAAACAAGCCCAATAACTCAATTGGTCATGGTGCATACCCTCCCGAATTCTACCCATTTTATATGAAAGTTTTGATTTTAGACCATATTTTCTCAAATACCAAAGCATGAATCGACAAGCGGAATATATTTTAAGAATCCTCAATATGTTGTTAAAAGTTTTAAATCAAAATCTACGGGCCTTCGGAAAAATGTGGATTCTATAGCCATAAATGTAAAAAATCCCATTTTTGGGAATTTTGATTAGTTTTTTTGGGAATTCAGGAAAGCCCTACCCCTGATTTAAATTTGGTTAACGCGCTTTTATTTATATTAATAAGATCCACATTTCCTGCAAATTTCATTAAGATATCTTTATAAACAATTACAGTTATTACAATTAAAAAATTTGTATTTTCTCCAAAAACCCCAAATTGGGCCTTTTGTTTGGTTTATTTCTAAATAGCGAAAGAAATTTTAAAAATATGTATTCCAAATTAAGCTTATCCTTTAGCATATATAATTTCCGATCTTTTGCAAAAAGATTCAGGTCAATATCATGCCTCATTTCAGAAATATGAGCGTTTAAACTTTTATATTTCCAATTTATTGTATATATGACAATATTTTTACAAACTTGCAACTTTTGCCTTTAGTTTTGCATGAATAATTACTTAGAAAATTATGAATATTTCTATATACTTTAAATAATATCTCTATACACAAAATATTTTTATAAAAATAATTAATAAAAATTTATAAAATTTATTTTTAATAGCGTTGCCACATTTCCCAAATTTAAGTAAATCTTTATACTTTTCTAAGCATTCATATATTTCTATTAATGAATTTAAAATAACAAAACAAACAAAAAATGTCTATTTTAACTTAATCAATAAGTATTTTATTAATTTACATTTATGGTGTTTATCTACATGCAAAGTCGACTTCATTGGTGAATCTCAAATAGAGAGGTTTTTAAAGTTGTATTACGTAAAAATGAAGTCCTTGAATCAGCCTACTAACAGATTAAAAATTAAACATTCTGATTGGATGGATACTGACCCTTCCTTTACATATCTGTCCCAAACATTTGTTTATATTCAAATTGGCAACACTTCTACCACAATGAAAACAATATTTAAATAAACATAAAATACAAAATTTTCTATATTTTATAAACATTTTAACATAAAAAATCTTCTTCTATTTTCTATTTCACGCACACATTTTCTTTTTTTGTAAACTTAATAATTTTTTTTTTTTTTTGGTATATACTACAACACGGCTGTTCTATATCAAGGCAATATTTTAATGAAAAACTACAAACAAATCAACAGTATTGTATTTAATTAAAAATAAGGGGCGAAGGTTGTATAAATATATTCTCTAAGACTTTACAAGTATGTACTTGCTATAAAAAAAAAGTTTAGTTTATGCGCCCAACAAATGTAAATTAAAGTAATAAAAATTTTTCTTTTATTCCACTTCTAAAAGCATAAATTATTACTAACAAAATACTATAAACACTAATACATACATTAAAATTATTAGTGTATTTAGTCAAAATAATAAAAGGAAAAATAGTATTTAAAGACCATATTGTGTCGACCACCATAGTAAAGTTGTTATATGTTTAGTTTTGGAATGGATGAAGAAAACTAATCTTCATTATTATCATAATAATCGCTTTGTTCAGTCATATGTGGTGTTACGCTTCATTAAAACATCCGCTTAATAATGTTTTACTTTGGTTTTTTTTATATTTTTTCATATTTTTTCAAATCTTAATGCCAAACAAATTGTACTCGTTGTAAGAATTAAAATACTCGTATATACTGGGGAATCTTTTAAAAGTAGATTTAGTGATTTGTCTAACTCGTTTCAACCCTTGTTTTATAACTTAGTCCAAAACAGATAATGTGAAAATAAATTATTTTTGAAACGTCTTTACTAATACTCTCATCATTTTCTTTTTTTTTTTTAATTTTCAATACTATAGTTTTGGAGATATAAAAAATGAAGATATAAATAAAATTGTTTACAAAATTTTAAAAATTTGTTTTTTTTTTTTTTAAATAGAAAACGTTCAAAAATTAAAATTTTTCTCTTTCGTCAGCTGAATATGTTACAAATAGAATGACCCATATCTCAGTTATAATAAAGGAGGAAAAGGAGCATTTTTGTCCGTTTTTGATTATTTTTTTATTTTATTTATTTATTTATTTTTTTTTTTTTTTTTTTTGATACAATTTTTTTAATATCCCGGAAAATATTGGATAGATTTAAAAAATTATTTAGATATAACACGTAGCGAAAAAACATGGTTACAGCATTGTCACTACACAAATATTATATTCTCATTGTTAATTTTAGTTAATTTCAATAATACTGTATTTATGATAACAATGTTTTTGTTTCAGTTTTATCAATCGATGTTTACATTAAAAAAAAAAATAAAATAAAAAAATAATATACAAAAACTGTACGTTTTCGAATATTTTTTACCAGAAACAAAATTTTATTAATATAAAAAAAATATAATTATTTCTACAACTATTATATATTACAAATCTTTTTACTTGTTTTTAAGCCATAGTAACAATAAAATGTTACAAATAAATAAGCTTTTTACAAATATGTTTGAAAAATTCATAACTTGTTTGTTTTTGAATATATTTGTTGGTGTTTTTCAAGTAATGGTTAACTACTATTAAAGGCTTTATTTAATAAAAAAATATCTTGTATTATCTTGCTCAATATATGATGAAACGATATATGACTCAATAAACAATTTATAAATATAATATTTATTAATTAATGTATATTATTTTAATATAATAGTATGATCAAATGGAATCATAATGTGTTAAGATTGGATAATAATATTATATAATGGAATAATAATGTATTAAGATAATATAACAATATGAAAAACTCGAATCATAATATGATTCGATAACATCCAACATTATATGATAAAATGGAAGCCATAAACATTATTATTTATAACTATATCTAGTTTTAGCTGTGACCATATATTCCAATTATATTATGTTGCTCTTAGATTATGGTCAGTACAACTGTATTTATTCTTTGCGTGAACTTACAGATAATTCGAATTATAATTTTGTGTTAATTAAACTAAATTATCTTGAGAATTAGATTCGATTGAAAAAAGTGGTTCATAAGCTTAAAACTCCTGATCACGAGTATCTAAAGGCTTCATGGAAAAATTCAAATTTAAAGTCCTCATTTTGTCCAGGGGAATAGCTAGCCTCCATACAAAGAAAATATTAATTTTCGCATATTTAAAGGAGTACTACACTAAAAGTCTTTAAAAGTTATAGGAATAATTTTCATATTAAATTTCGAATAGGACGGATAGGTGCAGGAGGAGTAGCAGCCCCCATGTAAAGTAAATATTAGTTGTTACACCAAATGTAGTAGCGAAGCGCACCAGGAAAAGATAGTACATATTTCGCTTGTTAAAAAAACAACTTATACTGCATACACAAAAAACAACAACACTGATAATCTTTCTGATACTGCTGTTTTCAACTAAACTGCTTGTCTACATAAATAACACTAATAGTAATTGCAATGCTTGAGCATAAATGTTCGTGAGTACATATTTTCAACAGAATTTTTTTTCAGTTTTTGGCCCTTTTTTGCTGTTTATGAACCAAAATTTTATATAAATATTTATTACCTATCTATATAAAAACGTAATTCTTAGCTTAAATTGGGGGTCGCTTATTATTGGACCGATTTTATTTATTCCTTCAGCATTAAGATCAGAAAGAAATTTCCGAATTTTCAAAAAACCGTTTTTTTAGACATATCTGCGACATTTATGAACCGATATTGCTGACTTTCAATAGCGAAATTCTGAAATTTTGTACAACATTTGACATCAAATAAAGTATCTGTATCTGAAAGTACTTTCTCATAATTTAAACCGTCCACAGTATGCAACAGAAAAATTCAAAAAACTTATTATTATTTTACAATTCATATTTAGATTATTAAAATGTTGTAATAATAAACGTTATTACTAAATTGGCTCAGGTCTGAAATACACTCAAGCCAATGTTAAAAAAAAAAAAATATTTCATTTAATTAATTTAATAAATACCTAACAAATTTTTATTAAAAATCTTCCTCCATTAATAAATAAAATTTCTTATTACCGTTCAGTTATTCATTCGTTTATTCTTCTATTTTTCGCATCTGTAATAATTTATTACTTTCTGTCATGTTATTTACGTATTTCGGATGGCCTATAAATTCAATCAAATTAATTTCCTCCTTGTCGGAATATGTGTGTAGAATCTAAATATACTGTACATGTTTGTGTATTAAATACATTGTAGCTAAAGTAGTTTCTAGTAATTGCAATTTCTTCTATCTATAAAATCGAAATTTGTAGCTGTCAATTTTTGTTTAAAAAGTTAAAGTTTTGATAGATTTATGAGTTGAAAGATGAAATAAACATCAACTTTAAGTATCAAATAATCAAAATTTGATGTGAAAGATGAGTATGATGGTGGTATGTGATAGAGGTTTAATTTATTATTAATTAACGAGGGCTTTTTTTTTGTAAAGATTTCATTTAAAGAAGAGAATATAATGTTAAAGTAAAATAGTAAAATTTAACAGGGTAAAAGTTAGAGTTTGTTTATTCAAAGCAATATATCATAAAGTTAATTTGCTATAATTTATCAAAATCTTGATGGTTTCTTTAGAAACAACTCAATGAGTTAGTTTAAAGTAGTTCATTATTAAATTGATTCAAACCTTACAAATATAAACATTTTTAGTGCCGCAATAAACATATTCGTATTACGGAAGTTACCCCCATCGCCAGAGATTGTGCATCACAGGCGATACATCTAAGCCAGCGAAAAGCAGAAAGAGGGACATAAAAGTTTGAATGTGTTTGTGTATTGTATTTATTTACGCTCTTTGTTGCGAATGTATTTGTTATATCCAGCTTTGCCGTTTTGGGCTTTTTCTACCAAATTTGGTAGGATTTTTTTCCTTTGGTAGGAAGGTAGGTTGAATCGAATTTTGGTAGATTTTATCAAAGTGCTTGATTTTTTTAAATTAAAAAAATTTGTTAATAATAACAAAAAAAAAATAATAATATATTAAATTTAGAAATTTGTATATGTACAGGAAAAAGGTTTTCTCTAATTGTGAAAGAATTATCTTAACTAAAAGAATTTCAAAAATACTCGATAAAACCTAATGTCTGTCTTGCAACTGTATTTTATATTTTGCTTTTATAGAGTAAATTACCAGCAAGCCACAGATTTTTGGAAAAATATATTCTAAAAAGTTAAGTGCTACTTTTTATTCCTTTACTATGAATATTAGCCCTAATAAATAATATCATTGGCATATCTTTATTAAAAAAAAAAAAAATGAATGTTTTACAGGTTTTAAATAAGAATGATACCGAAGTAGATTTTAGTATAAATATAGTCACATTGATGTTTCAAACATTATTATAAACACAAAACGGTTTTGAATAAACTGAATTAGGAAGAAATTATTGAAGCTAATTACTGAAATATTAAATTATATTTCTTAATCAAAGGCAACACTGGTTATATCTAGAAAAGAAAAAAATAATAATTTTATCTTGCGACATGATCCTACTTTGTTGAAAGCTAGAATACAACTAAATGGTTTCTTGTTTTCTATTCATACTCAATTTTATAGCTTCGTTAACATTCGTGTTGTGTATGTGAAAATGCCGAAATCACTCGGCTCTAGAGTGCTATGGGCGCCTTTGCCTGATCTAAGCAATAAGAACTCAATATTCCTGGAAGTAAAATAGGCAATATTTTTAGATAATCATCTAGGTGTAAAAAAGAAGATATCGCTAGATAATCTTCTGGAAGATATAATAAATATATAGAAGAATTATTACTAAATAAATCTTGAAATAATATCATAAAGAAAACTTTACATCCATTCATTTTTTTTGCTGAAAAACAAACAAATTTCTTCAATATTTTTCACTTCTGAACAATTTTTCGGCAACTGAAAAAATTGTGACTGAAAAATAAAAGTATTGCATGAATTTCTTCCAGATGATCTTAGTGGGATATCATCAATTTATTGTGAAGGTGATAATCTCCTTACTGAAAAGAGGGCGATATTTTGAGGATAAAAATAATAAAGAGGAATTAATATTTTATATATGTTTTGTTGTTTATTGAATAATTTTCTTTAAACTGATAAAAATAAAATATTAGAAAAATATTATTTTGATGATTTTCGTCCAAATAATGAAAGGAATATATTGCGTAAATTTCTTCCAGGAAGATATCTTCCAAATGTTTTTAGGAAAGAAATTTTGTTCACTAATATATATTGGATTAAAAAATGATCTTTTTACAAAAAAACTCTTATGGTCATTATTTTTTAACAAGATTATAAATGTCTTTATCAGTTAAATCTTCTATATATATATATATATATATATATATATATATATATATTCTTTCATAAATCCCATTTTTGTTTCCAAACCATTATCCTCATATTTCTGCCATTAAATGATCCATTATAAAGATATAAAACAAAGAAAACATCAAAAGTTTTATAATTTTATTACAGTCGTCGCATGTCTGCTCAATTATGTTTTGGTCTTTTCTTAAAGTGCTAATGACTTAAGTGATCTATTTAATCTTACAACTCCAAAAAAAAGAGGAGTTTCTTTACGTAAATAATAAATATTTCTAATATTAGAAAATGATGATTGTCTCAACTTAAAATAAGTGTATTTTTGTTTTGTTCTCTAGTAAATTAAAACAAAAATTTTTTGTAAAGACATTGTAAAATAAAAATAGCGAATCAACTTGAAATTATAGAATAGATTAAAAGAATGTTATGGTGACGATGATGAGGATGAGACGGTTGATTCTGCTACGGATAGCAATGATGATGATGTGCAACTGTTGACAATAAATTAACGATGAATTTTCTATTGCAATCAAAATGCAATGAAACGGAAATAGTAAATTGTATGTTACGCAAACGAACTTGCATTTAGACACACATACATATTTAGTTGGGAATGTTTTTGTAGTATATATTACATACTTAGTTGCGGATTAAAGTAGTCTCTTGAGGTAATGAGCCAATTATTCCCTAATGCAGTAAAACTATTTTCTGTTATTGGAACCTATTGTCAAAGTCTATTACATTTTAGAAATTGAATAAATAGGAAAAAGATAAATATAAAAATATGTAACAAATTCAACAATCTAATATTGTACTACCTCTAAGACCACTATTAATGTTAACCCATTTTGTCAACAATTCTAGCAAAATCGCTACCTCTCTAGTAGCATTCCTTTATAAGATGGTCAACCCACATACTAATTATTTTTATGATCTCAACTTTTATTTTTTATTTCTCTCAATTGTGTCATTCTTCTTTAACATGATGTGAAAAAATGTCAAAAATTTGAGACTTAACAACAAGTCTTGTTGACGCTCTGTAATATCCTCTGTTCTTTTTCACATTCTTCTGTATCTTATTCATTTTTTTATATTTCAATAAATGTTTAGTGATCCCATAAAGGGACCTTTTACAACACTACTTTGCACTTTCTGGTATTACTCTTAAACACTAAATACGACAAAAAAAAGTTTGAATTTAAACATTGTTCACGAAACTCCTTCAAAAAGTTTTAGTTGTTTTACATTCAACACATTAACACACGCAAGACAAGAAAAACCAATTAAATTAACTCAACTGTAGTTCCTCAAAAAAGAATGTCATCAGATAAAAAGTCATCATCAGCAACAGAAACTACCAGGAATAAAAACTACTACTGCTTTCCATATATTAAATTAATACACCCATTCTTAGGGAGAATGCAAAAACTGAAATAAATTCAAAACTTATATGTAATATTTGTAAAACAAAGGCAAAAACAAAACAAGAAAAAAAACTTTGGTATTTTAACTTTAGGCTCAAGGAATTAGTCAGGTCAGGGTTTAAAATAATTAATTCGTGTTCTAGTTTTTTTTTAATTAAAATGTGTATGTCAACATTTTAAACTAAAATTTCATTATATTATCTTGTCATTTGCTAGAATTAAATTAATTTTTTCTAAGTAATAATTAAGTATTAATACCTTTTTATTATAAAATATATAATTTAAGACATCAGCACCCATAAACCTGAGCTGTAGATAGCCGTTCAAAAATTTAAAACATTGCTTCTTGAGCTCTTTATTGTAAGTTTTATTGACGTTTTATTGGCCCATAATCTAGGGCGCCGATAAGTATTTAAATCAACGGTTCTCAAATGGGAATACGTGACCCACAAGGGGTCCGTGAGAACATTCTTGGGGGTAGCGAAGCGATTCTGAAAAATATTCTTTTTAAATAAAAATTTAAAATGACACAATCTAAAAATGAAAAGATATCTCTATGTATCATCCAAAAATTAAAGACAAAAGTAATTTGTTTTTTTTCTGAAATTAGTTCTTTTAAGAATCAACTAGCATTAGCTGGAAGAAAAACCAATGAAGGAACCAGTGTTTCGATTGAAAATATAACGCATTATAAAGGCAACAATGATCAAATAAAGAAAATTAAGCTGACCAATGTAACAATATAAAGAAAACTTTACGATGTGTCAGTGAAAACAATTAATTAAAAAGATAAATATAGTTCACTTTAATTTGATGAAACTATCGAATTTTCACATGAAACCCTACTTTTAGGGTCTCATTTTATAAAACAAAATGAAATTTCATTTCGAAATTTTATATTAAAAACAACAAATAAATTTTAAATTTTTTATTGTTTTCGATACAAATTATCGAAACGAAATTTCGTTTCACTTTACAAAATGCCAAAAATTTTTTTTATAAAGCCATTTTAATGCTCTTTCCGAATAACATCCTGTAAAATAAAATTGTTAAAATTTGCTCGATCGGTGCAAGTTCTCAAAAATTTTATTTCGCAAAGAAGAAAATTTGTTTATACAACTTTATAATTTAAAGACGGAAAAATCTCATGTATTAAATTTACTTTTGAATCAACTGATTTAAAATTAAATTTTTGTCCATCAAAATAAAGAATCGATCTTTTGTAAATGCAGAGAATGATATTAGAGATGTGTTATCAGAAAAAGGTTCTTAATATTAAAGACCTCGTAAAGCAAATTAATATTACTTTTTCTTTACATAACATTTTATCTGATTTTTAAACTAGTCAAAGTTGTAGTGGGTCCCGCTTCTATAGAAATATCAAAAGGGTGTCGCGAAGCAAGATCTTGTGAGAACACCTGATTTAAATATTCGAATTACATAAAATCCACTCTACAAAAGAAAAATATTATTACAAAAAAAGAAAAAACTAAGTAATTTTGTAATCCCATATTTCAAAAAAAAGGTATTATCTAAAATATTGAATTGAATTATTGTCTTCAAGTCGTCCCTCTTTAATGCCAAAAAATGAAGCACACCAAGTACAATTACATTTGGTAAATATGTAGTCAAAATTGCATGACCACTTTCTACAAAAAAAAAAAAAAAAATACATAATATGTATCAAAAAACGATAAATATTATTTATCGTGTTTCCCACACCTTTTTCAAATGTAAATAGAGGTTTGAATTTTAAATTTAAATTCAAACTGAGAAACATTTGAGAAAAAACGTTTGAAAAATTGTACTTTCTCAACTTGATATTCAATGTTATTATCAAAACAAGAAAAAGACAAGATTAGTAAGTAAGAATGTCAAATTCGGCTTAACCGTATCCACCATCCTTAAGTGTTTTGTATAAACTTATTTTGAATTTCACCTTATAGGGGAGATGGGTGGTAAAGTCATCGAATAATACCTATTTTTGGTTTCCGGGTTTTTATCACTCCCTTAATTTATTTTACGAAATTTCGTTTCCGTAGCTGCCTTTGTTTAAGAGATATAGGCAAAAAAATATACTGGTGTTACGATGCCCACCACCTTATTTTGCTTCCAACAGACAGACCGAAGGACGTAACTAGATCATTTTAGAATGTCTTAGATGAATATTTTGATATGTTATAAACGGAATGACAAACTCAATATACTTTTTGGATTGTAGGTATACAAATATTTGAGAAATTGTATTTTTTCAATTCCATATCAAATGTTATTATTAAATCATTCTTAAACCTTAATCAAGTTTATAGATATTTAAAAAAATAAATTTTTTAAATTTAATATCTTGCCTTAAAAACAAATTAATAAAAAGCTATTTAAAAATTTGTACACAAATAAATTCAAATAAACAATAAATTGTGTAACACTATAATATAGGCGTATAATATAGAGTCCTCGAACAAACTTGAAAATTTATATCTAGTCATATATTTAGAACCCAAAATGTTGATAAAATAATTAGGTCGTTCTCCCAAAAAATACTTACTTTAAATAGTTAATCTATATTCACCAAAACCAATTTTCAATCAAAAAATTGGTTTTTATCAAAATCCATTTATCACAAAAATTAATTTTCTTATTAAAAAAGTATTTTGTAATCTAAAAACTTTTTCTACTTAAAAAACATTTAACGATCAAAACACTTTTTTTATCAAAAAATTATTTGAGAAAAAAAAAATAGTTTTTTTTAAATAAAAAACCTTTTTCAAAAAAAAAAAGTTCGACATTTTTATGAGGGTGGTTAATGGACCAATGTTAAGCGCTTGCAGTACGTTATACCTTTGTGTCAAAATCAAAATTTTGTTCAAAAGGTTTACATGGGCAGACAGACGGACAATGTTAAATCGACTCAGAAAGTGATTCCGAGTCGAATGGTATACAAACGCATAATGTGGTATAGAATAGAGTTATATATTTAATATATTGTTTCAATAATAACATAGCTTTTTTTGTTTTTTGCAATAAAATCATTTTTGCATACAAAAATAGGTTTTCCCCATAATAGTTCCTCTGAAAAATGAAGTTTTCATAAGATTATTTATTTAAAATATAATTGTTCTAATTTTAAATAACTAATAGTTTTAAAGCGCTGTGTTTTGGTATCATGCTTAAACAGCGACATACACAAGTAATGAAATTTATTTAAACATCAACTTGTATGATGATAATTTATGATTTGCAAAAAAAAAGTGTAAGAAAAGAGCAAAATAATATTTACTTACGAAACCACAAAAAAATTCACAATTTGTAATATCAGAGATGGATAAACTAAATCTGAAAACCGAGTAACTTTTAAAAACAAAATTCTACAAAAAATTACAATCTTCCTGTAAGATGTTAACAAAAATTTTTTTCGCCCTTAAAACTAGTTCTAGAAATGCCTTAAAGAACGATTCGAAGGCTACTCCTTTCATCAGTTTTGGAAATTTCCTAGCATGAAACTGGATTAAAGAAGTAATTAAAAAAGTTTACCTTAAACAAATTTTAGTGTTACATTTTGTAAAACAAAACGAAAATTTATTTCGAATATTTATATGAAAAATACCAAATAAATTAAAATTTTAATATTTATTTAGAATCGCGATATTTCTCTGCATAAAGTGTTCTTCTAAAATTTTTTTATAATTTTTCATATGGGCTGAAAATTAGAGATCAAGATGTATTTATAAGGAGCTATTATTACCATAATTTATTATTCATTTTGGTTAAATATGCTGTCATAATCCATAAAAAAATAAATTTATCTCTCTTAATAATAGAACAGAAAATTCACATTCAACGTTGTCACAAAGAAAATATTTTACCTACCAAAATTTTCTCTAAAAATTACCAAAACCTACCAAAAATATACCACATTTAAAATATTTTCTTTTTATTTTTATATTTTTTAATTTTTTTATTTTCTTTTTTTGAGAAATTATATTTGAAAATTAGTGCAAGCAAAACGTTCAATAAAAAAATAAATATTTTTTTTTTTTTAAATTACAATTAACACTTTTGGGTCAAAATTTGTCCTTTTTTATTGGAAATTGGTACGTTTTTGTAAAATCTTTAGAAATTACGAGAAATTGTATATTTTTGGTGAAAATTGGGTACTCTTTTTATGGGAAATTGGTACCTATTTTTTAACATTGGAAATTTCTTTGAAAATTTATACTTTTTTAAATTGTTTCTTTTCCCCAAAAATAGGAATTTTGAAATTATTTTTAAAATTTTAATAAACAGTACTTTATTATATATATATATACTCTTCATAAAATTAAAATTTTCACCACTTCGAAAATACCTTTTTAAAGAGTGAAAATATGTACATATGAAAATATGTTTTTAACATTTTCGGGAAACTAACTTTTTTATTTTTATATTTAAATATTTTTGCTCAAAAAATGAGATGAAGTATCAAAAGTTTAAAAAATAATTCTATAAAAGTCTAGCATTTTTTCCGGGTTTGTTCATTTTTTTAGTAATTTTTTCTATTTTGCATAATAATGATTAATAAGGTCTCAGCAAAAAGCTGAAAAAGAGTTGAAAAGGTAATGATTGTGTTGTCATTAGAATGAGGTACTTCGTGCTGAAAAAGAGCTGCAGAATTAGTGGTTTTAACACTTTGTTTACACAAAAATTTGTACAGTCCAGTAAAAATTTTTACTGGATTTGCGTTCGCGTAATCAAAATCCAATAAAGTGAGAAAAAATCGAGACAGAAAAACGAAAGTTTATAAACTGAGAATTTAAAAATTTTACTAGTTTTATTTTTGCTTGAAGATCCAGTAAATCATATGGTTGCATAAAGTAAACAATGAAAGGAAAATGTTCGAAAAAAAATTACTAAAAGTACATTAAAAAACAATAAATATATTTATAAAGAAATTAAGAATTAATCACTAAATTACATATATTTCGATTAAAACTCTGTTTTTTTTTTGTTGGTGTTTTAGGTTTATTTGTTTGTTTTTTTTATAATTTTTTTTTTTGAGAGTAAAATTTATAATTTACTCAGTTTACTGGAAAAGTAAAAGAATGGACCTAGAGTAGTCATTAATAGGATCTTCTTTTTCTTATTCAATTCTTCAATTTTGACGTTCTTCTCTTAAATATAGTATATATATTTAAGAGAAGAACGTCTTAAAAATAGTATATATATGTATATATTTTTTTTAGTTTCGTTAAAAATTATTGAAAATATTTTTTAAATTGGTGAAATTGCAATTTTCTTAGAAATTAATAAGCTTTCTTCCTGCTAAAAAAATAACTTTTTTGGAAGTTGTTGTTAATAACTTGCACAAAGTCATTATTATTTTCTCTACCAAAATCTGATTATTTGGAACAAACCAACCAAACTACCAAACTTCCGAAGATTAAAATAAATCTACCAATTTTGGTCCAATCGAATCAATATATGAACTGGACCCAAAAAATCTCTGCATACTTTAAGGCTTATAACTTTTATTAATAATAAATTAATAAGCTTTCTTCCTGCTAAGAAAAATCACTTTTTTGGAAGTTGTTGTTAATAACTTGCACAAAGTCATTATTATTTTCTCTACCAAAATCTGATTATTTGGAACAAACCAACCAAACTACCAAACTTCCGAAGATTAAAGTAAATCTACCAATTTTGGTCCAATCGGATCAATATATGAACTGGACCCAAAAAATCTCTGCATACTTTAAGGCTTATAACTTTTATTGTACGTGAAAAATGAGTACCGTTAACTTTTTTACATTTATTATTATTAATCTCAGTAACTATGTGCTAAATTTTGATGTAATAGTATAATTATTTTTTCTTAAAATTAAAATGTAATAAAATTCATGCAAACGCATAATTCAAATTTATAATCAAAATACATGTCGACCATATAAAACAATTGTTAGGAATGCTGGTGAGTTGGGCCATAAAAAATACAAAGAGTTCATAATAAATGAAAAGAACCCTGATAACTGAAGAAATTGATTTTCAGACTGTAGAATCGCGGACAAAATAATACCAGTTTTAAAAGAAAATATCTAAATCTCTGGATGGAATATGATACATTCTTTAAACTGCTCTGTATCTTTTATCAGAAAAGTAAAACAACGATAACTGAAGACCAATGAAAAGTTCCTAATAGAAAAGCTAGAAAAAATGTAAAGGCAAAAGGGAAGACAAAAATTATGGAGACTATTTTTGTGTTAACATAAATGCTATCTAAAGATTGAAGGAAACACTGGAGTACATTTTGCAATAGCCTTTAACAAAATCAAATTTTCAATGGGATTGAGCCATTGGTTTCATTTTTTAAGGTGAATTGTATGCACTAATTTTTTTGTGCGTTCTTATATAAAAATTTAAACAAAAAAAAAAAATACCCTCCGAACTGATTTCACCTTATGAATCCGGTTTAATAGTGATATTGGAATGAACTCCGGAAAATATTTTTATATTAATAAATTTCCATCCCTGCAAATTAAGTTATATATCTACTAGTTTAAGTACAAAGTAAAACAAAAAAAAACGCACTCCCCTATATGAGGCTCCTATAATCACGCAATTAGTTTGGTGGTATTTGAAAGGAAGGAAGAGGAAAGCGATTTACTTTTTTTTATTTTTTTGTAACATTCAAAAGTGTCCTCCTTAAACATTAAACTTGTGACAGTAAAAAAACTATTATTGACTAAGACTATAGAGAGTTAAATATTACAAAAAAAAAAAAAAAAAAAAATAAATAACAAACATACATTCATAATATTCTACTGTCTTGTAATGTCTTGCATGTCACATTGTTAATGGAATGTCCTTTTTTTTTGAGGTTAAACAAGTAGTAGAATAGTTGTGGTTCTTATTGTTCTTTGGAACATTTAAACAAATTACATTTTAGAGCTGTTTATTTAATTCTAAAGCACAACTTGTGCAGCCATTAAAAAAGAGTTCAGTTGAGTGTCTTTAGGAAATATGTGGCGGCATTTTGCCTTTTTTCTCTTAGTTATGTATTTTTTCTTTTATTCATTTTCTACAATTTAAAATTGATTTATGGAAACATTTGTATATGCGTCTACTTGTCTATGGGTTTTTTTCATTTTGGAGTTTTGGCGAAATTTGAATCTTAAATATGGATCTCATTCATTTAATCCCTTTAAGAAATATTTTCGCATGCATTTGTTGTGTAGTTATTCCCTTGTAATTGTAATCTTTGGGCATTAGTTAAGTATTTTATTTGTAAAATACTTAAAGAAGTCAACAAGTCATCTTGATACGGCTTATGGTGGTGGTGATGTTGGTTATGAAAAAGGGAATTTAGTTAACTAAGTGTTAGTAATTTAGATTAGAAGGAAAATTTAAAAAGACATTTAGTACTACCGTAGGAGTTAGTGAAAATACACTGAGAGAAATAGCAAGAAAATTGAAATTTCAATTTTTTCAAAAAGCTGATAATGTAAAATTTGGTTATCTAAATTTATAATCAAGTTGACCAAATATTTCTTTTCTTCCCACTTTCTTCTGATGAAATTCACTGGCTGGTTCAAAAGTTTTAACGAAAGTTAGGTTTTAAATAGGAAATATTTTTGATTTGAACTTAATCTCACTTTTGGTCTTTAATTTCAGCTGAATATTTGTTAAATGTATTTGATTTTAAGAATCCTTAATGTAAGGAATAAAAGAAGAATCCTCTGAAAAATTATTTGAAGTGAAATTCCTGCACTGAAAAAAATTAAGATAAATTAGGGAAGTGAAAAAAAAATCATTAATCATTTAAAATTTTTTTCAGTGTTGGAATTTCTTTTCAAACAATTCTTCTTTCTTAATGTATAATTTTATTTGCTAAGAATATGTTAACGCACTTCTTGATCTCTTTAAAAAAAATCTCAATATTTTTTTCCGCCTCCTGTAATTTTTCTCCCTTTTTTTTTGCATATATTTTACAAGAATTTGTTTATCTCAACAGATTAAAGATTATAAATAAAATAAAAAAATCAAAAAAAAAAAAACGATAAAAGAAATATATTCATAAAAAAACACTATTATTGCTGCCGTAGTCTGGGTCTGTGACTTCTTTTTGTTTCCCTTTTAACAAAACGCATTTGTGGATGACGTCAATTTGAAAAGTCATAAACATTATTTGTATTTAAACTCTGCAAATGCCACTGCCAACGATACCAAGCGCATCTATGGAAATATTTCTTTTTGTATTATTTTTTTTTTTTTATGAAAAGCGAAAATTTGCCAAGGAAATTCTAGACATTTATAAAGAGTTTTTGTATTAAGAAAAAATTGTGATTTTTTCCTTTCTAGTGCTATTGTTAAAGATGACAAAGAGGTAAAATTACGTTTTGAGAAATGATTGAGGATAAAAATAATTTCCTAAATTGATAAAATAAATTATAGAAAATATATGAGAGTGAAAAGGAAATTATAAGGTAGAGATATAATTCGAGAAAAAAAATATTTTTTGAACTGATAGCACTTTGAAAGAAGAAAAACTTAGTTTTTAAACTATATTAATTTTTTTTATACAAACTCGAAATAAGTTATGACCATGATAAGCAAAAAGTTGTGCTTCAATAAACCAGACTTTTAGTGATATATCCGTTTCAGAAAATTTTAATAATTTTGGTATCGATTTGTTGCAGCATATTTTTGCATATTTGGTTTTTAACAGCATATTTTGTCATATTTCAGTGAAATATACCTATTTTAAAGTATAAATTAGCAATTTAAATAGCATACGTTGGCATATTTTATACTTAAGAGCATATTTTACATATATTACACTAAAGAGCATAATTTTGCACATTTTACACTCAAGAAAATATTTGTTTCCGTATCAAAAGTTATTTAAGTAGAAAAAATTTTATATTTTTTTGCAATTGCTAATCAAAATCAAATCGTGTTTGGCATAGAAAAGTAATTAATTTAAAATTTAACCATAAAAAAATATTTTAGGAGAATATTTTTAGATTTTAATGCCATTTTATTTGTCCTGGTTTTGACTTATTCAAAATTCCTAAATTCATTTTCATTTTCTTTTTTAAAATTTCGATTTTGATGTAAATGTTTTGAATTTTTTATATAAAACTAAACATATGTATGTATTTGTTTATAAATGCTGTTTTAGAATGAAACGAGATAACAAATTTTTAAAATCGTTTAAAAACTCAAAAAGCTTAATAGATTTTAAACTTAAAAAAATTCTTTATAAAATATTTTAAGACAAAGTATTTTATTTAATGTTTGATTTGTTGCATACTTTTAAGGGTAAAAATGAGCTCCACAGTTTTTATCCTATTTACAAAAAAAAACTAATATCCTTATTTCATAAAATGAAACTTTTTGAAACGAAAGAAATTTTTATGAAAAATACTGGACTCTTTTGAAATTTGAAATTTTTTTCATAAAAATTTCTTATGTTTGAAAACGTTACGTTTTACAAAATCAGGCCTTAAATTTTAATTTATTTACAACAGAAATGTCTTTAAAAATTTTAGAAAAAAATTTAGGAAAAAACTTATTTTTTTAAATGTAAAAAAAATTTGACCAACACATAAAAACTTCCCAAAAAAAGTTTAAAGTAAAAATTGAACAAAAGTATTACAAAATTTGGCATACAATTATATAGGATCATACTTAAAGTGTTTTTTGAAAATAACTCAAAATTTTCATGGTGTAATCGAAATTCTTAAAATTGATTTATAATGTCATGAAGGCCTATAACGTATAGAGTGTAGTTATTTCTTATTTATAAAAAGATATAATTAAATTATTTAAAGTTTTCGACATGCATTTTTGATTTGCAGGACCAGCGTTAACTATAGGTCCTGCGCACCAAAAATTCATACAATTTTCTAATAATTTATTTATTTTTTGTTTTTGTTTTAACATTTTATTTTCCTCTTATACACAAAATGCGGGTTAACCATAACATGCAATCATTTTTATTTTTAATACAAATTGTCTGACATTAAAAACCCAGCCTCTATACAAAAACAAATAAAAATCAAACTCTTGTCTTTCAACTCATCAACGTCAATTTCAAAAAACTTTTTATCTAGAGAATAAATTCTGCAGAAGATAATCACAATACAAAAACTCTTATTAAAAAAGGTCATTAAACCTTTTTTAACCCTTTAATTTCTAGCCTTCATTCTTTTGCACTCATAATGATCTTTGTATTTATATACGTCTGTTAAATCTATCAATTATATTTTTATCAAGATAATTAAATGACTCTTTTAATTTACCATAAATAAATAAAAAAAGCGAAAAATTATTTATTATTAAATAAACACAATTTTATGAATACTAAACATGATAATGAAAATATTTAACACCCTTATTTCTACTAACTCTAGAAAAAACTAGGGGTGGTTACTTTAGAGCTCTTCGTGTATTTATACCAAAAAAAAAAAAAGGAATTTGTTGTAGAGTAATTTTGTCGTCCCTCTTAATAAAATTAAATTGGGCCTAACGAATCCATTGTACGCCTTTTAATGCATGCAACATTTTCAGTGCAACACAATAATACAAGAATTATTTTAAAGTGACAAATTGTTTTTATCTTCTTATTTTCTTTTTTCTGAAACCATTATGAACTGATTGAGTGATTTAACGAAAATTTTATAATCGTCTATCAAAGTGAGAAAAAAAAATAAAATAAAAAGTGGTGATAAGAACTTGTGATCTATTTTTATTTTAAATAAAAATTATTATTATTTTTTTTTTTTTTGGAAATTTACATTATGAATATTTGTTTAAGTTTGTGCTGTATGTGTGTTATAAGTATGTGACTATTTGTATTGATACAGGATCAAAATGTTTATTTAGGTGTTTTCAGTGAAGTGTGGATTTATTGATTATATTTTTAGGTTCTTCCAAAGAGTTTTTAAGCTTAAACGCGTGATTGCGACACAATAATGTAAATAGTTTTTTTTCTGTTTTATTCATTAAATATATACAAAATAACAGCTGCACTTGTATTGCAAGAAAAATTCAGTTGCAGCTATCTAAAATTCTTAATAAAACCAACATTTTCTTTATTGGATTTCAAATCAAAATTTGGATTATTTTTTTTCCTTTTTGTCTTATTATTTTTTTTTTTTTTTTTGCCATAAATTCTTCTATTAATTAAGTTTTGAAATGCAATTAAAATTTTCCTAATTACAGTTGTCATCTGAATTTTACACGAAGGTTTATGCTTATATATTTTCTCTCTCTTGATTTTGGCTTCTATATTCATATTTGTCTGCAGATGTGGCTGTTTTCTGTTGAATGTCATTTTTGGTTTTGTAATACAGACAGACGACAACTTCAACTGTGTTGAAAGATCTACACAATGTCTCTTTGAATACAGTGAAATTCAAAAGAAAATGTGAACCAAATTAGTACATTTTCGATAAAAAAAAAATAGTATGAAATAGAAATATTTAAAACACAGAGAAAAAAAAATCATAAATACAATTTTTTCTTCGTAAATATTATGAATCGAAATTGTTTTTTTTTTTTCTTCAAACTTTTTTATAAAAAACTAAATTTTTTGCATAGTTATTATTAAATTGTACATAATGATAATTTTAGGAATTTTGCAAAAATTTTTCAAAATTTTTGGTTTTGTTTTATAAGATTTCATTGCAAATGATAAATGAAAATAGTTATTGTATAAATAGTTATAAATGCTTTAAAATGGCAATTTTTCAAGAAAAATCTATTTGAAAGTTTGCATAAATTTGCATAATTTTGCAGCCATTCTAAAGCACATACATCAGTTTCATAAAAAGCTCAAAATAATTATTATTATTTTTTTTTGTTCCAAATATGTAGCTAAAAATCATAAAAAATATTAACATTTTCCACAGAAAACTTCAAATACTTACTTTACAAATTTAAAAATGTAAACGAAAATTAAAACAATTTTGTTTGAGACTTTATGATTTGATTTCATTAAAAAAAATAAAGCGTGATCCATTTCGAGGTTCTCTACTTTTTTAAAGAAAAAACACAGAAAATTCAAATTTAATGTGGAATGTTTATTATCATTTGAAAGAACATTCTTTGGCATTAATTTTTTGAAGATTATGTCTATCAAATGTTGACCGTTGCTACGTCGCAGATGGTCCATCCGTTGAGTCCAATTTTCGATGACTCGTTCGAGCATTTCGACTGGTAACTGGCGAATGACACGCGTGATGTCGAAGCGGGTTTGTCCGCATAAATTTTCGACTTTACATATACCCACAAGAAAAAGTCTAACGGTGTGATAACACACGATCTTGGTGGCCAATCGACCGGCCCAAAATGTGAAATTATGTGCTCACCGAAGTGTTCTCTCAATAAATCCATTGATTGATGCGATATGTGGGAAGTGGCGCCGTCTTGCTGAAACCAAATGTCACCGAGATCACGAGCTTCAATTTCAGGCATCAAATAGTCGAATACCATAGCACGATAACGGTCGCCGTGTACACTCTCAGCTACGGCCGCTATATTTTCTTTACAGCGTGCTGGACGTGGTCTATTTGATCGAATATTATCAAATAATGAATGCTGGGTCTCAAAATGGGTGATGGTGTTACGAATAGTATGCTCAGTAGGCCCATTATGTTGACCATAAGTTGAGCGAAGTGCATGAAACACATTCCTCACAGAACGCTTAGAAACTTGAATAGTTATTAATTCTTTATTATTTTAAGAAAAAATATTTTATTTGCTGTATATTTTTTGGGACAAAAATGAGAAATGTATGATAAGTTTTAATAAGTAAACCGAATTTTCATGAACTTATTATTCTTTAGTAAGCCCTTAAAATATGTTTTTTAAAATGTGATATTTTTAAAATTTTGGGTTTATTTAAAATATTGAATGCATGAAAATGCGATTTCTAATCATTTTGTTTTCCTAACTGCACATTGACCAGTGAAGTAAGAAACTATAAACGCTTTTTTCTAAATAAAAAAAAATAATATTTTTGTGTAAAAGGCGGATTTTCAAGCATTAATTGTTATTATTATTATTATTATTATTCTATTAATAGACTTATGTAAGTGGAAATTATATGGGCTTATTTTTGAACAATAAATGCGTAAAAATCCGCACTCTATTCTAGATAAAATTGAATTAATTAAAATTTTTAATTTTAAAAATATATAATAAATTGCAGTTAAACTCAAAAAATAATGGGAAAAATTTATTTATTTTAAATTTAGTTTAAATATTTGCTTTTCAATTACTTCAATTTATTTATTTATTTTAATAAAAAAAATTATTACAATTAACAGTCACTGAAATCGGTTCCATATAAGAAATTTCGTATGGAAAGGTACCAAAAGTATTTCAGTTTTAAAACAATTCTTTTTTTAACAAATTTATTCCTTACAAAACTATTTTCTTTAAACTTTAAATTTTGAATATTATTTTAAAACTCTCGAAACTCCATCAAAGAAATTCAAAACTTTTCACTTAAAATTGTGTTAAATATTTGTTAAAATCAAAATAAAATTCTTTATCAAAATAACAAATACACAAGAAAAAAAACATAAATTAAAGGGGAGAATTAACCAGAAATTCAATATTTTCCCAATAATTACTTAAACAAGGAATAAAAAAAAAACATCAAACATGCCAAACGACATGGAAAACCTCTTGCAACCATATTGTGTTTTAAACAAATAAATACTCGTACGAAATAAACAAACAAATTAAAAATGAGCATTAATTTTTTTCTCATTCGTTTGATGGAAAAACATGAATTTTCAATATTTGTTGCATTTTTCACACATCATAAACGACATTAAAAATTGTTGAAATTAAAAACCAAACATTCAAAATTTAAAGATTGCAAGACGAACAAAAACGAAAAAGCCAAGAAATAAAGAATGAAAAATAAAAGAAGACATTTACCCCTAGAAAATAAAAATATGGAAAATTTAAAATCCTTAGGGGACATTCATATAAAAAGAGCGAAAAACTCATACATACATACATACATATAAAAGATTTAATAAACATACGTATAGTAAAGTTTTTGTTATTGCTGCTGATGATAATGACGAATATAAACATTTGTTGTTTTTGTTTTACAATGTAATTTTTACAAACAGAGAAAACATTCAATCACAAACACTCACTAATACATAAACATTGTGTCACTCACATTTATTCCCGGTTTGCTAGTTGTTCGTTTTACGATTTAAAATGAAATGTTTTCAAAAAGAAAATCAAATAAACAAACACTTTTGCGGTCGTATATAAATGAATAAAAATAATACAAATCCAACGTATAATAATCGCAATAAAAACAATATCACAACAACAATGATGATGAGAATGACTAAAAGCAATAGCAGGGATAGGAAATTCAGTACTTTTAAAGAATTTTTTTTTTTTTTTATAATTTAAAAGAAAATTTGAATACTATTAAATGATAATTATAATAATATATATTATTTATATTCTGTTAAATTAAATTATATCTTTAGCAAATCAGCTGCAGTTTAATTGCATAATTTAAATATTAAACAACAAATATTAGAAATGTTTTTTAAATTTTAAAAAATGTTAAGTTTTTGAAGTGACAACAATATGAGAATTGTTCTACATTATGATAGCATATCATATTTTTAAGCAAATATAGTGCAGAGTTTATTTTAACGATTTTTGTTGAGAACATAAAGTTTCGTTAAGTTTTAAAAATCATTCAAAATAAGAAAGCTTTCGCAATTTAAGAAAAATCTTGTGTATGTTAATCGAATATAAAAAAAATATCATTATAATATTTTTTTTATGAAATTAGAGTTTCGTTAAGTATTTAAAATCTTCAAAAATAAGAAAATTTTCTTATATTAATGAAATTTCAACATTTGTTGATAGGAGGGTATGGGCTTACAATCTATAATAATAAATAAATAAAAAATATAGCAAAATTTCTATTTAAGTACTTTTGATATAGAGAATAAAATTTCGTTAAGTTATAAAAATCTTAATCTAATTTAATATTCCTTTGTGCAAATTTATTACAGTAAAAATTTTTTATAAATGTTTTTGCTTATAAAAAAAATAAAGTCTCGTTAAGTTTTTAAAATGGCAAAACACAAAAATCACTTTGATTTAAATAGAAAAAGTAGAAATTGAAATTTCTTTAATTTTTATAAATAATCAAAAATTAGCAAAAAAATTTTGATTTAAATTAAGAAGCATTAAGCTAAATGCTTGCAGTAAAATATACTTAGAAGTATTTTTTTACAAAATAAAGTTTCGTTAAGTTTTTTAAATCGTCCAAAACATTAATGTTCATGATTTAAATGTTTAATGTTCTATGTTAAATGAGCATATAAAAATGTTCTTATGTTTTTGATTAAAAAAGTAAAGTTTCGTCAAGTTTTAAAAATCATTCAACACATGAAATTTTGCTTGATTTAAATAAATAATCCTTTATGTTAATTGAATACTAAAACATTTTTTTGTAAATGTTTTTTTATTAAGAAAATAAAGTTTCGTTAAGTTTTATACATTTTTAGAAATATGTACAAATTTTTGACTGAATTAAATAATTTAACCTCTATATTAAATGGATACAATGAAATTTTCGTATAAATGTTATTAGTTAAGAAAAAACAGTTTCGTTAAATTTTAATAAATACTTGTTTCTAAAAAAGCTTAAAATATTTATTTTGTTCTGCTATATTCGTTTAATAAAAATTTTATATTAAACAATTTGTTAATTAAAAAAAATATTGAATTTAGTAAATGCTTTTAAACTCATAATAAACTCTCATTTACCATCCCTGACATAACGCCAACTGCAATAGTAATTGTAATGATATCACAAGGAGCTAAAGCATCATTAATAGCATAAATACGACGACATAGACACTCCGATAAAATAAAAACAACAATTTAAATCTCATAACAACAAGAACAAATAAAAAATGTCACTAATACCGCCTAGATGTTGTTATTGTTCTTCTTAATGCTGCTACTTCTGATGATGATGACTCCCTACTTGACTGATGACTGAGTGACTGACTGACGGACGAACTAAATGAGAATACCACAAATAAATTCGAAAAACAATTTTTAGTCTAGTCGAAGAAATAATAAAAGAATAAATCAGAGATTTGTAGGAATTAATTTAAATAAAAAAATTTAAGAATTTATAATTTTACTAGAAATAGTTAAGTTATAAAAATTGATTTTTAAAATTAGAAGCAGTTAACGATATATTTTGCGTTTTGGCAAATACCTTATGTTAAGATAACATATAAACTAAATATGTGCTAACAATGTTTTATGACCTTTGACCTTTACAATCTTTCGGTGAGTTTAGGTTATCTTTAAACTTTTGCAAAATTTTTGTTTTATTACAGGTTATTTGTTTTCAGGTAAAAATCATCTTAAAATGTATAAATTCCTTTATAAGCTGTTACATTCATACATATATGATGCATCTCCCTCTTTTCAAGTTTATTTCCCGTTTTGCATTTTTTTCCTGCCTTTTAATATTTGCAAAGGGGATACCTCTTCAAAGTCAAGTTAAAATAGGCAAAATTTGTATAAAACAAAATACATATAAAAAAAATTATATGAAAATCAGACATATTTCTATTCCATAAAATCATTAACGTTTTTTTTTTTCGTTGTTAGTGTTATTTTTTTCAAATTAAAAATTTTCATGATTTTTCCGCTAAATCGCAGCGAGAAGGAGCAATAGTCATTGTGGTGATAGTAAGGTCTCCCTGGCTTTTCATTTTATAATTATTATGGCTGGTGTTTTATTTTAAATGAGACTCATTTGAGAAATGCCATAATTTCAACGCTAAAACGTAAATGCCAGCAAAAACACAAATAAATCTAAATTTAAAAATTATTTTGAATTTTATATTTTCGAACACATTTTTTAAACATTTTTTATGGATTATTATGCGATTTCACTGTCTGCTCATTAAGTTTCTAGTTATTTTCACAATTCGTCTAGTGAGGATAATGGTGTGTCATTAAGTTTTTGCAAAATGTTTCTACTTAAAATTTATGTGGACACGTGTTAATTAAAAAGTCTTTTTAATGGTTAAGAAAATAAATAAAGAAAGAAAGTATTTTCGGGTATATTCCATGGAATAAGTTAAAGTGCTTAATGGAATAGTGATGGTTCTGTGGAAAGTGTAATAAAGACAAAAAATTATAAATATATTCAATTGATGATATGATGCATGCATTTACCTTAACAATTTCACTATACATAGTATAATACTCTTTTAAGTCAAAGGTCAAAGGTACGCTTTTTATAGTAAAAGGTGGTATCTTGTACAGGTCACAGAGAATTGAATTCGGGTGTCTAATTATGATTGTCCAATTATGAATTTGAAGAATTTTTTCATAATATCTTGCTCTTGCATTTTTTTTTATATTTTCAATCAATACTAACTTTGATACGATTGTATAAATAGGACACAAGAAAACAAAAAATCTTAAACCTTTTAATTTTCCTATAAATAGTGAGCTACAATTCTTGGGATCATATGTCGCTTTTAACGTTTGAATCTAAAATTTTATTTCACCATGTTAAATTAAAAAAAAAAAATAATTATAATAATTATAATAATAATACAAAATAATTTTTTAGAAATTATATTTTCAAAATCTTTTTGTGATTCATTAAAAATTCTTAAAAATCATTATTAAAAACTTATGCTTTTGCAACACTATTTTTGTGGATCATTAATTATAATTTAAAATTTGTATCTCTTTTTCGTTTACAAAACCAAAAATAATTTCAAAATTTTTATTTCTATACAAAAGCTTCAAATGAAGACATGACACGGAAACAAATATACAACACTTGAGAAATGTCATTTTTAATTTTAAGAAATTTTATGAGTTTTTAACGACATGTTATTTTCTTAATTTTCGTTCATTAATGACATGACATTGAGACATTTAAATAATCAATTTTTATTTATTTTTTTATTTTTAAAACGAAAAAGATAAAAAGGACTTGTTTTCCAAATGATAAATAACAAAAAATATTTTAAAGATCTGATTACAAGAAAAATAAAAAAAAGTAAAATAAATGACAACAAAGAGTAATTAAAACCTTGAAAGAAACGTTAAAAAACGTTATTTAAACAAATAAAAACAATTATAAAAAAATCTTAAAGAAATGAAAGGAGGCAGAAATCTCAATTAATATAAATGTATCTTTATGGTAGTTACAAGAGTAACTAATCCAAGTTTGTTGTATTCTTTTTTTTATATTTTGTAATATAAACAAAACTACATGATAATTTATTTTATTTTTTCATTTTATTTTTAATATAAACAAATGACATCTGGCCTCTTGTTTATAGTGTGTTTTTCATTTATAAACCTTTTATTTTTATTGCATTTTAACTACAAGATACAATTATACTTGTAAACGTATTGAGTACTTGTGTATATTTGTATCTAGTTCTTAAGTATCTTGAATGTAAGAAATGCCACACATTTTCTTGTTCACAACTTCTTGAAACCCTTATCTGTCACTTAAAAGTCAAAATTAAAAGAAAAACTACACTTAAACATATACATAAACACAGTACTTTAAAGAAGGAAATCATAAAGATGTTAAGAGAATTTTTTTTAAATCTATTTATTAAGGCAATAAATATTTCTTTGCTTTTTTTATATATATTTTAAATGGCAAAAATTTAATTTTTTGTTGTCAGAACTAAAGAATACATTTGACTAAATTAAAATTTAGTTAGATGTTAGAATTGGAATTTTTTTACTTTCTGCATTGGCTTCTCAAGTTTTATATTTTCCTTTCTATTTAGTTGTCTAAAGCAAACTTTTGATGCCTTAATCAAGACAAAATATATTTTAAAATTTTTTCTGTATTATAAGGAAATTTTAGTTATCTAAACCAAAATATTTTGACATGTCTAAGGTATTTTTTTTTTTTTATTAAAATTTTTTTCGAGGAAACATTTTCTTTCTTTGAAGAAATATATTTCCTTCATTCAAACAAAATATTTTTCAATATTCTATATTTGTTTCTCAAGTATTATAATTTTTCGTGATAGTATTTAATTGTCTCAAACAAACTTTTGATGCCGTAAAAAAAGAAACAAATTATGTTTATTTATTCATTTTTTTTTTATTTTGTCATCTTCTTTCATAACAAAGAATATTTTTCTGTCTGCGGAAATATGTTTGCTTCGATAAAACAAAATATTTCTTTATTTTCTCTATCTGCATCTCGATTTTTATTTTTCGTGTTTTTAGTTGTCTCAAACAAACTTTTGATGCCTTTATAAATAAATAAATATATATAAATAAATATATATATATATATATATATATATATATGTACATACATATCGCTTTTCAATTATTTTTCTTATTATATCAATTAATAAATTAATTAAATATAAATAGAAATAAGTGATACTTCAATTCAATTATTCATTGAATATACTATTTTTTTAATAGGCTAAATTTTAATTAATAAAATAATTGAATATGTTTCATTCCTAAATTCGTAATTGAAATTAGGTTTTAAATTTTTCTATACAAAATTTGAATTTAATTTCTAAGAAAACTTCAATTTTTAGTAATTTATTTAATTGTAAAAACATTTGAAATCATTTTTAAATTCTGATTCATAACTTAATTGAAATTTTTTCCATAATATTTCTGTGTGTTTATATTAAAAATTGGACTTTCATGTTTCGTTTCTTGTAATTAAAATTATTCTTAAAATTCTTTTGTATTTCAGATTTAAAATGTTAATATTTTTCTTTTTTCTAATATTTTTATTACTTTTATTACTGTATATATTTCTTTTCCAATGTAAACCAATTCAAATAATATTTCTAAAACTTTTTCCTACAATTTTCGCTTCAAATTCTTTGTATTACATTGTTTTGACATTTGTCTTGTAATTGAACAATAAAATCTACAACAAAAACTTAAAGAAGCCACTTAAATAAATAAAATTGTCTATTAAAATGATCAATAGTTCAATTTTTTATTTCATGCTCTAAAACTTCTATTATTCCATCCCATCGCTAGCAACAAATGAAACCTCAACGCCCACTACTCAATCATCAAAGTTTTTCTCACAATTTAAGTAACATTTAATTAAAGCTTTTTTATTACAATTCTATTATATTTTTCTTAAAGAATCTAAAAATTTTTATGGGAAAATATATTTTGTAATTTGTTTTTATTTTGATCGTTTTTTTTTTTTTTTTTTCTTTTAGTTAACAGGAAACAATTTAAGGAATTTGTTTGGGGTTCTTATTTAATAAAGTTGATGACATTTTAATATGAGAAATTTTAGAGTTTTAATGTTAAGAAAACAATATAATTTTATTTGAATATAAAGTAGTTACAAGGGAGTAATTAAATAAAAGAAAATAAAAAGACTCTTGAGACTCTTGACTGAAAATAAAATATAACTAGTAACTATTAAAATGCTATAAAGGAAAAACTTTTGCTAAGTTTAGAAAAAAATCAAAGCAAATTTTGGGATGCAAATCGAATGTCCGTAGTTTGCTTATGAGATAAACCTGGACAAACTTGGCAAATATTTGATATAAATTGCTTGACACTTTATTTAGAAAATTTTAACGATATTTAATTTTGAAAGTATTTTTTATCATAAAACAAAAATGCAAATAAATATCAACTATCAAACTATGTAGAAAATGTTTTTCAAATTAAAAACAGAAATTATGATATAATTAATTTATGTCACATTAATCAAATATTCACCTAGACTGACTAGACTTTATACAATATCTTTTTTTAATAAATTGGTAAATAGTCTTCATTAACTCATAAAATTTTCCTTGAAATAATTTATGAATTGCACCAAAATATTTTTTAAACATATTAAGTTTATTTGCATACATTTAACCTCACTTTTGCTTTCAATAAATTATAAATATTTTTATATATGTTTATTTTATATTTTAAAGATTTCCTTAAATGGATAAATGAAACTAAAATATTTTCACTGTCATCCCATTAAACTAAAAAGGCTGATAAGATAAAATCAGTTACAAATTGCTTAAATGAACCTAAAGTTTCCTCTTGAATTTAAATTTTCTTCAACCATACATCAAAATTTCTAACATTCCTTTAAGGCAAACCGAACAAAAAAAAAAAAAAAAACACATACACTAATGTATTTTAACATACATATATGTATGTATGTATGTGTATAGAAAGAAATACGAAAAAATTTATAAGAAAATTTAATTAAAATCTTAATTACGCGTACAAATGCCATAAATTCATTAAATGCAATTCACACATACTCTTTCTCTTCTCTATATATTTTTTCGTAAAAGCAGCCACAATTTTTAATAAAAGCATTTAGGCCCATGTACATATATACTCTAAGGAAATGAAATCATACTACTCGAATACAAATTATAACACACATACACACACACTCATACACAAATCAAACCAAGCATTAAAGCTGTAATAAACGCAGACTCTAGCCAAATATCTATAGCAGGATAGACAGACGAACGGTAGGTCTGATGGATTAAAATCATTACAATGATACGCGAGTTTGAGTAAATTACAAGAGGAATAAATACTTAGGCAAATACTATATATGAACTTTTTTTTTTTTTTTTGTAACTTGCCTGCATTCTTTATTGGAAAAAAAGTAGGAAGTTTAAATTTGTGCATTTGGTGCTTTTTTTCTTTTGCTGGTTTTATTTTGAAAATTAAAGGGTATATAACTCACTCATATATTAATTAAGCTTAAATTAAATTGGGTAAAATTGCAAAATAAAAGAGAAATTTTAAAAGTGCTAATCACAGTTTGAGGAGCTTTATTAAAAAACATAAAAAACTTTTACAAATACGAATTGACGAAGTTAACCTGTGAAAACCATATCGAAGCTTATAACTTTTACAAATATATATATAAGGACTGCGCGCGAGACATTTAGTGCTTACAATTCAGCTTATAAAAATAAAACTACTGAATATTTAATTTCATTAAAGTCTAAGGGATACGTTATCTTTTTATTCGCTTTTAATAAAATATTCAATATTTTCTGGAATACCCTCCATAAGAGCTTTATTGTGGTTCTCTTTAAACTCCATTTTATTATTTTTTAAGTATTTAAGCTTCAAGTATTTTTTAAATATTTTTTTTTTTTTTTTTTTTGCTATGACCCAATACGTTTTAAATGGACAGGTTTTTGAACAGTTTAGTGGATTGCTCTCCTTTGGTGCATAGCACTTACTTTTTTGTGGTAATAATGAGAAAAGAGATCAGTCCAGAATAATTATAATTCGTTGCATTTTCTAATTATAGGGAGTAATATTTTCTGACGGCACTCATTTGCATAAATTTCTCTGTTAAAAGTGTCATTTGTTATCAACCAAGTGCTTTTTCTCCACAAAATCAAATATCTTGCCAGATCAAAAGTTTATTCGACAATTTCAATGCTTTTATACTATATTTTTCTAATACATTTTCCATAACATCTGTGATATAGAATTCATGACTAGGATGTAAACAGTACGCCAGTACGTCCCTTTTTAACCCTTTAGGCAGCATTCAAATTAAAAAAAAATAGACTCAGTAATGTTCATCCTAACTTTTGTCTATATATTTTTTCTGGCGTTCCTATTATGAACTTTTTTTACTTCGTAAATATTCAGGCCAACTTTTCATAACTTTCCTGATAAAACATACAGAGCATTTTAAAGAATGAGTCACAGATTTTTTTATAAAATTCGTAATATTTTGTCTGCAATTTTACAGTCTGTAAATCAACTCTTTCTTCAGTTATCACAATTCTTATGATAATCATAAACTGTATTCTTTATGAGTTAAAAAACCAAATTTCCCAACTCACCTACACTCTTAGCTATTGTTTTATATGATCAACATGTGTTTTGATTATAAATTTGTATATGCATTTGCAAGAATTTTCTTAAATTTTCATTTTAAGAAAAACTAATTACACTATTACAACAAAATTTTACATATAATTACTGAAAATAATAAATGTAAACAAATTAATGGTCCTAATTTTTTTCACGTATGATGAAACTTATAAGCCTTAAAGCGCGCACGAATTTTTTCATGCGCAGTCCTTACTTTAAGTATATATTTTTTTCATTACATTATCTCTTATAAATATATAGTTTAAAAGATATTTGACTTCAAAAATTGTGAAATTTTTGATAATTTTATAAATCGGAAAGGAAAAAAATTTTCAATTATCGGAATGTTTAAGTAGAAAAAAATTATACTTAAATAGTTTAATATTTTCTGACATTTTGTGACAGGTCTCAAGAAGGCTTGTAAGTAAAATGTTGGATTTTTTTTCTTCGTTGACCTTCAATCCAGTTGTGGTGGAAAGTGATAATTTTTTTAAACAAAAGTTCAAATTTTTGAGGTCTGAAAAAAATGTTCATTGCTAATTTAGTAACTTTTTCGATTCAAATTGAATAGGACAATAGGTTAGTAAAGTTTTTGCGAAAAAAAAATACTCACTAGAGGTAAACATAGTCATCAAGCTGATTTGGTAAAAAAGAACTGAACTTTTAATAAAATGTATTATCTAAAAAAATATATAGTAAAATCATATAGATTTGTATGATATATAGCGTTTATACGCACTCGCTACTAGCAAATAATATGAAAATTTTGCCGTATAAACGGTGAGTTAAAATTTTATTTGCAAACGAAAACTAATCGTGATTAAAGAAACTAATTGCCACTTACATTTACGTTCATAGAAGTTCCGATTATAATACTCTTAGTTGCGTTTTTCTAAACGTCACGACAAATAAGAAAATATATTTCTTTATGTAATTCACCATATAAACAGTGAATTATTTATTTTCAAGTTATTTTTATTTACAATAAACGAGCGTATAAACGTAGTAATATATGCATTACTGAATTCTTTATAAATCATTCCATAACACGAGCAATATCTCAGAGCCTACAAAAAAATAACTTTTTCACCTCTTTAAATGTAGAACTAAGTGCATATTTTGCACTTTTTTGAAAGTAATTAGAAATTACTTCCAAAAAAGTAAAAATAAAAGGAATTTTTTAGCAGTTAAAAAGGTAAATAATTTCTAAGAAAATAAAAATTTTAAAAATTTTAAATTTATTTTAATTTTCTATTAAAAAAGTTAAAATTATAATTTTATTTAAAAAAATCTATAAATATAGTTTTAAGAGAAATACTTGAAAATCAAATGAAGAAGCATAAAAGAAGAACATACTACTAAGGACAACCATGGATTAAAAAAATAACTTCTGCAGCTCTTTTCAGCTCTAAGTACTTACTTCCAATGATAACATAATGTTAAAAACATGACTTTTTCAGCTCTTTTTCAGTTTTTTTTTTTTTTTTTTTTTTTTTTGCTGGATTATTCTAATGCCTGTCATCGTTTGGAAGATATTTCGAATTCAGTTTATGAAATTTATCAAGTCTTCTATAAATTATCAAAAAATGAAATTTGTATGCATCGTTTTAAAGAAGCCACAATTTCCTTCAAAATGATTTATAATATTCATATTTTGTGTTTGAAACGTTTCGATTAAATAAGCAAAACCCTGAAATATGCCAAATTTATTTCAGCCGCATTTATTTTGCGAAATGCTCCACTGTGTATATTTAGTTTTCAACGAACTAATCGGAAGTTTATTATAATTTTAATAAGAAGAGGAATAAGAATAAGATAAGAATAAGAATAAGAATAAGAATAAGAATAAGAATAAGAATAAGAATAAGAATAAGAATAAGAATAAGAATAAGAATAAGAATAAGATTAAGATTAAGATAAAGATTAAGATTACGATTAACATAAAGATTAAGATTAAGATTAAGAATAAGAATAAGAAAAGGAATAAGAATAAGAACTGCTTATAAAATCTCAAATTTAACAAAATTTTATGCATCCAATTTAATACTTTAAAAGCAATATATTAAACTGTGATATCCCTTAATATTTTCAATACGTTTCATATTTCTAACCTCACTATTTGCTTTAAACTGTAACAACCCTTATTAACTCATATAGTATTTTATTCAGAGCCCACAATTCCAATGTCTGAGATTTTTATCTTCTTTATAACAATTCCATTTCATTAATAAATTATACATTATGCAGTCTTGTGCCGCTCAATACAAGAAGCACAAGTATAAATAAGCTTTTGAATTTATTTCAATTGAGGATTTCTATTTTCAAACGAAATTGCATCATAATTCTAACGCATTTTAATTCGCCTCATATATTGTTAGTTTCTTATTTTTTTTCTTGTTTTTATTAGAATTGAAGATTCGAGTGCCAGTGTCATTTAAAGTTTAATTTAAATTTATGAGCATTTATTTAGCTTTTGTATTGTTTTCTACAATTTTTTTTTTTTCTATCAAATTGTATTATATATATGTGGAATTTTATTGGGCTTCTTTTATACAATTGTTTATGACACGCTATGAATCAAAATAATTTCATTTGAAATGTTTGTTTATGGGCAAATCTATTAATATTACTTTTGTATGGTTGTTTGTTGTTTTCCTTAAATAAAAATCTGTTCAATATAAAGCTTAAAAAATTTGTTTAAATTTATAAGAAAATCATAATTTTTTATGAGTAAGATTTCAGAAAAATTCATTTGTTACGCATGCTTATAAATAACATAATTTAATTAGTTAAACTTTCAATTGTTCTAAGTGGATTAAAAACAAAGATAGTTCAAATGGTCTTGGTAAGCTAAAGAAGACGTTTAAATGATTTCAAAACTATTGAGAAAAGAAAAATAGTCTTAGTAATTTTTGTCCTCCATTTTTGCTGGCGTTCCTATTATGAACTTTTTTTACTTCGTGAATCTTCAGGCCAGCTTTTCTTAACTTTCCTGATAACAGATACAGAACAATTTAAAGAATTAGTCACAGATTTTTTCATAAAATTTGTAATATTATCACAATTCTTGTCGATGATCATAAACTGTATTCTTTATGAGTTAAAAAAACCGAATTTCCCAACTCACCTACACTCTTAGCTATTGTTTTATATGATCAACATGTGTTTTGATTATAAATTTTTATATGCTTTTGCATGAATTTTTTTCTGAAATTTTTTTTTAAGAAATACTTATAATTACATATAATTACTGGAAATTATAATAAATATAAAGAAATTAACGGTCCTAATTTTTTCAAGTTATAAGATTTGAAGCGAGCACGTATTTTTTCTTGCGCAGTGCTTACTTTAAATATTTTGTTATCATTTCTGAATTTCATGCTTACTGTACTACATTATGATGAAAATATAACATTTTATAAACTTTACTGGCTAAGCCGGAAAACGTCGTTTTGTCATATAACTTATTTCTAGTGACACTGTAAGTGTGTGGGGATGGGTGGGCGTGCTTTTACCATTTTTGCTTTATTTTACGAACTAAATGTTAAAATTTGTAACCTTTACTTCCTTCAAGACTTGAAACTATCATTGGAAAATTAATTAAGAAGACATGGCTAGAGGGAGCTTTTATCCGTTTTGCCCTATTTTACACTCTAAGTGTTGGAATTTCCAAAAAATTTATATCTGTAAGTTCTTTTCACATTTTACAGTGTCTGCATGCCAAATTATAAGAAAACCGGTTGATGAGTAAATAAGATATAGGGAGAGGGGGCTTTTACCCCTCTTGCCCTATCTACCGTCCTAAATAACAAAAATTATAGGCTATAATTCCTTACACTTTTTGCCAAATTTCAAGAAAATCGGTTGATTAGTTAAGAAGATATAGGGAGGGGAAGCTTTTGTCCTATTTTAAAAGCAATATATTAAACTGTGATATACCTTAATATTGTTAATACGTTTCATATATCTAACCTCACTATTTGCCTTAAACTGTTACAACCCTTATTAACTCATATAGTATTTTATTCAGAGCCCAAAATACAATGTCTGAGATTTTTATCTTCTTTATAACAATTCCATTTTATTAATAAATTATACATTGTGCAGTCTTGTGCCGCTCAATACAAGAAGCACAAGTATAAATAAGCTTTTGAATTTATTTCAATTGAGGATTTCTATTTTCAAACGAAATTGCATCATAAATAATAAAAATTATAAGCTATAATTCCTTAAACTTTTTGCCAAATTTCAAGAAAATCGGTTGATTAGTTAAGAAGATATAGGCAGGGGGAACTTTTGTCCTATTTTACGCCCTAAATAATGAAAATTATAGGCTATAGTGCCTTCCAGATGCTACACCATTTGCCTGCTAAATTTCAAAAGAAACGGTTTATTAGTTAAGAAAATATAGGGAGGGGGATCTTTTACCCCTTGTGGCGATATGAAATATACTTTACGACCTATTCTCATACCTAACAAATACACATAAAAATCGGCAAAGCCGTTTCGGAGGAGTTCTATTACAAACACCGTGACACGAGAATTTTATATATATATACGAGTATAGATAGATTTACTTTCATTAAAAATCTTTTTAGCTACAAAATTATTATTACAATAAATCATTTTTCTATGTAAATATATTCAGTTTTATTTTTATTTTATACAGTACGTATTTGCTGGCGCTTTTCATATTCTTTTTTATTTTATTAGAATTTCTTTTAATTAATTAAATCATTTTTTTTTTATTAAGATCTTATTTACATTTAGCAAAACATTGTATGAAAATATTTTTATTTAAAAAATTTTTCGCATTATTTTGTGGGTGTTTCTCACAGCATGAACCAAAAAAAAAATTTTATTTATTTGTATGACTTGACGTACCCAATTTAATTTATTAGAATTACTCAGTGTCTGTTTATTTCTTGTTTAATTTTCTACATAATTTCTTGGTAATTTTTGTTTTGTAATAAAATAAATATACCTAGGGTTTAGTTTATTTCCTTTTAATTAATTTGACATAATTTTTTTTTGTAGAAGAAAATTTTTAAATTATTTTCTGAGTTTAGACAAATAATTACAACTTGGAAAGGGTTAAAATATCTAGTTCTTTAGTTCATATTGAAATTAGTTTAATGAGAGAAACAATAATTGAATTTAATTCAATTAAATTTTGGCAACAATACTTTTTAATTAGTTAAAAGATTAAAAAATTGGCAATTAGTTAAAAATACACAATAAAGTGACTCATTTTGGCACAATACCTCTATACGTTACAAAGGAAATCCCTCAATAAAGGGTATATACAAAAGGTTATGTTCAGAAAACAAAAATTTATTTTAATTGTAAAAATTGTTAGCAATTTAGAGCAAACAAAAGAACTGCTATACACAAAAAAAAATAAGGCCAGAAAAAATTAATTTTCTTCTTTAATTTAAAACCTTATTTTTTCTCGTTCTCTTTAATTTTTTATATTTTGAAAGGTATTTTAATAAATTTATAAATAAAACATAGAACAGCTATCAGTAAAATGATCCAAATGAAAAATCGCCCAAAAAATTCCCATGTAAATATAGGTTATATCTCATATGAAAAATTACCTACACAGAAAAAATTCTTGCTGTATATTTTTCAATTAATATACACGCAGAGAAAAAAAAACATGGTTACGGCATTGTTACTATAACAATGTTTTTTTCATTTTTAATATTCATTAATTTTAATAATACTGTGTTCACGATAACAAAGTTTTTGTTTCAGTTTTATTATTCAATGTTTACATTCAATCAAAATTCTAATATTGTTGACTACAAAATTTTTATGTTTTTAAATATTTTTTACCAAAAACAAGATTTTATAAATATATAAAAAATGTCATTATTTCTACAACCATTAAATACTATCAATATTTTTCCTTGTTCTTAAACTATATTTCATTATCAAACCATATTAACATTATTATTCCCATAACAATAAAATGTTACAAATAAATATGGTTTTAACCAAATATGGTTGAAAAATTCATAACTTATTTGTTTTTGAATATATTTGTTTTTTAACATTTTTTAACGTTTGTTTTCCACATTAATTATAATTCTCATTTAGTTTATACATGAATTGATATGAGTAGACAAGGTTTTGTAATATTTAGTGTAATTCAAACAATATAAGATATTGATTAACTACTAGTTAATAAAAAATATGTCATATTATCTTGCACAATATATGATGGTACAATATGTGACTCAATAAACAATTTATAAAAATAATAATTTTTGTTTAATGTATATTATTTTAATATATGATAAGATGTGTTATTAACATGATAAAATGAAATACTAATATGATAAAATGGAATAATAATGAAGTAAGATGGTATGATAAAATAATATGATAAAATGGAATCATAACAATTGTTATTTATAATCGTATCTATTTTTAGCTGTGCACATATAAAGCGTTATCCATTTCGAGGTTCCCTACCTTTTAAAGAAAAAAGCACAGAAAATTCAAATTTAATGTGGAATGTTTATTATCATTTGAAAGAATATTCTTTGGCATTTATTTTTTGAAGATTATGTCTATCAAATGTTGGCCGTTGCTACGTCGCAGATGGTCCATCCGTTGAGTCCAATTTTCGATGACTCGTTCGAGCATATCGACTGGTAACTGGCGAATGACACGCGTGATGTTTTCCTCCAAGGCCTGAATCGAAGCGGGTTTGTCCGCATAAACTTTAGACTTTACATATCCGAAGTATTCTCTCAATAAATCCATTGAATGATGCGATGTGTAGGAAGTTGCACCGTCTTGCTGAAACCAAATATCGCCGAGATCACGAGCTTCAATTACAGGTATCAAATAGTCGGTTATCATGGCACAATAACGGTCGCCATTGACGGTTACGTTCGCACCGGCATAATTTTTAAAGAAATATAGGCCGATGATTCCACCGGCCCACAAACCACACCAAACTATTGTTTTTCTGGATGAAGTGGCAGTTCTTGAATCTCTTCAGGTTGTTCTTCGTCCCAAATGCGGCAATTTTGTTTGTTACATATCCATTGAGCCAGAAATGGGCCTCATCGCTGAACAAAATTTGCCTCGAAAACGTCGGATCTTCTTGGAACTTTTCGAGAGCCCATAGAGCGAAGCGATGTCGCTTAGGAAGGGCGAGAGGCTTCAGTTGTTGCACAAGTTGTATTTTGTACGCTTTCAATTTAAGATCTCGACGTAAAATGCGCCAAGTCGTTACATACGTTAATCCGAGTTGCTGCAAATGGCGCCGAATCGACTCTCCACGGTGTTCGTGTACACTCTCAGCTACGGCCGCTATATTTTCTTCATAGCGTGCTAAACGTGATCTATTCGGTCGAATATTATCCAATAATGAATGCTGGGTCTCAAAATGGGTGATGATGTTGCGAATAGTACGCTCAGTAGGCCGATTATGTTGACCATAAGTTGAGCGAAGTGCACGAAACACATTTCTCACAGAACGTGAATTTTCGTAATAAAGTTGAACGATTTGTAAACGTTGTTCAGGCGTAAGTCTTTCCATTATGAAATGCCAAAAATTTGAATTTTCTGTGCTTTTTTCTTAAAAAAAGTAGGGAACCTCGAAATGGATCACGCTTTATATGAGCACAGCTAAACAAAAATAACATGACAGCAAGACACGACTCACACGTGATCTGTCAAAAAAAGGCTATTGAAAAAAGTATCTATACTTGAATCACCCATTATTTCAATCATAATATGTTGCTCTTAGATTATGGTCACTACAACCATATTGTTTCTCTGCGTATTTCATTTTGCATCTAAATTTAATAAATATATTCAAGTAATTATAAAATAAAAATAAAATTTAAGTCAAATTTTATTTCTCACTTAAATTTTTAATTCATTCAATCATCTACTTCATTGATTTGATAAATTTCTTAATTGGAACTATTTTTCTGTTTTTCATTTTTTACAGTTTTTAATAATTGATATAATCATTTTGGTGAGAGTTGCAAATTTAAATTTATATTTACAAAAAGTTTCTATGGATAATGACGCAAATAAAAAAATAATTATAATAATCGATTTAGTAATTCCATCAAATTAGTTATTAGTATTTTAGTATATTAGTTGTTCTTTATTTGGACAATGAAGTGCCGCAGACGAAAATTTTTATTAAATATAAAAAGTATAGTAACAGATAATAAGAAATTATTAGTTTCGTTGTTAAAATAGTAACATTATGCGCTTTTTAAGACAATTTTAATATCAAATCAAAAAAGTCTAGAAAAAAGGCCAGAATCTAAAACGAAAATTTGGAGACTAAAAGCAAAATAAAAATGCTAGATTTAGCCATAAAAAGGCTAAACTGGCAACACTATTTATTCGAATAATGTTCTTTCAAATTATTCGAACAATTATTACGAATAATTTTTCGAAGAATTTAAAAATGGTCTTTTTCGAATAACGAATGATTCGAATATTTTTATATCGAATATTCGCATAAAACGAATAATTTAATTTTTTGCAATTGAAGTGATTTTATTTGATTATTTATAAAAAATTCTTCCTTGTTCTAAATTTAAGTAAATTAAAATCGACTTAAATCTACTTATTAAAATTTTATTATTTTTTAAATTAATTTCTGCAGTTTTTTTTAATCATAAGAGGGATCCTTTGATGACGTATTGTTGACATCAATCGATGCAATTCTAAGATTGTTTGCTTTTGAGATATAGTTCAAAGAAAATTATTTTTTTTTATCGCATTTGTTGATTGTTTAAACAGTTTTTTTGCTAAAATTAATATATAAATTTAAAATTGTTTTTAAATTTTCCAGAAAAATCAGAGCCTTTACATTGAAGATTTTCCCTGCAAAAAATTGCTGTAACTTTTATAGATAGAAGGACTAGAAAAGAAAGCGGATTAAGAAAAATTTATCGTTATAGCAGATAGAAATTTTAGGAGGTTTTTAATTTTTATTTTTTCAATTTTTTGTCAAACATTTTCTTAAACTTTTACAATACGTGGAAATAAGCTCTTAAATAAATAAAATAAATAAAGCTCTTAAATAAAAAAATAAAAATAAATAAGCTCTTATATATTTTGTCAACTTTTTGACTTGTAGAAAAATAAAAATCTTGAATAAAATTAATATCTTGCTTGAAAAAGGCTTATATTTTCATCTAAAATACAAAAGGCCGTAACCACTAAAAAAATCAAATGTTATAACGTATTGACCCAAACTACATCTACACAAAAAAGTTAATATTTATATCTTCAAAAATTTCATCAAATATTAACAAAAGTCAAAAGGCCGTAACAACAACTTCATAAACGAAGGAGTCCTAAAATTTTTTCAATTTAAGAAAAATTTGGTTTAAAAAGTGTTTTATATTTTATCTACTTTTGCTTTAAGTGAACGATTAAAAATTTCACTTAATTGCTTTATTTTAAAGCAACAAATTGAAAAGTGTTGTTACGGCCTTTTGCATTTTTTGCTTCTGCTGTAAAAAATGAAAAAGTGCGGTTATTTATTATATTTTTTTTTTAATTTGTCAAAGAATTCAAATAATTTTAAATACGTGATCGAATAATTCGAACAAACCAAAATGCCTTATTCAAATTATTCGTTTTGTTCGAACAATAGAAAAACCGAACAATTTGAATATCATAATATTTACCCACAATTGAGGTCTATTTTAAAAAACAATCGATCAGTTCTTTTCATACCAAGCTCTATATTTTTTATTTCTTTAAATAAATAGAGCCGTTTTAATTTCCCCCAGTTTTTGGTAGCAAACTTTATTGTATCAACCGATTTAGTTTTAATGGAATGAATTAATTGGTTTAATTAAATTATTCGTTAATAGCAACAAAACTTTTTGTTCAGAAACCCCATATCCTAGTAGCATAATTATTGTGTTGTGTCTCACAAGCTGACACTTGATTGAAACACAATTAAAATAATAATTATTGAATTGAATCATAATTAAAAAAATAGATCTTGTTTAGTTAATAAAACTACTAAGGAGTGCAAAACAAAAGAATTAGTGCATATAATTCTGCTTAAAAAAATGCGTGAATCTTTTGAAATTTTAGGTTTTTATTAAAAGAAAATTTTATTTTTAATTAGTTTTTTAATAAAATATTTAATCGTTTCTGGAATACCTTCTATAAGAGCTTTTATTATGCTGTCGTTTAATTTCTTGTTAGAATGAGTCCACTTTTTTTAACTTTATTTTATTTTTTCCTGAGCTTGTTTTTATTATTAAGGCCCAATACCTTTAAAATGGACAGAGTAGAATAGTGTCAATAGTTTCGAAAAGCGCCGAGATCAAACTAAAAAATTAGAATGGTTCCTAATGATAGAAAGTTTTATTTTTTTTTTTTTTGGGACAATGTCGATTTCTTTGTACTTCTTGAGATCAGGATGTTGTAAAAAATCCGCCAATATGCACATTTTGTCTTACTAATTTTAAATCTTGAAAGAAATTCGTCTCAATCATCTTCGCTCTCTCTATTTTTCCTTTACATTTGTTCCATTGTTTCTATAAGGGGACATTTTGTACTTTGTCGCTCTTCAGGACAGCTTTTCTAACTTTTCTGATAAAAGATTCCGAGCAATTTAGGCTCATTAAATTCCCTTCTACAGATGTAGAGTTTATCTCTTAAAACTCTTATTATTTTGTCTGCACCCCTGCAGGTTTTTTCAGTGACCCAATAAATTGATTATTTTATATAGTTGACATAGGCTTTCATTATTAATTTTAATTATGCATTTGGTAGAGTTTTGTATAAAATATATAAAAATATGCCGTTTAATTTGCAAAAGTGTTCTCTACAATAAGAATTTGCTATGAAAATAAGACGAAATATGCTCCTAAGCATAAAAAATGCTAAAAATACTGTTAGAATCAAAATATGCAAAAATATATATCGATGCCAAAATTCTTACAATTGTCTGAAACAATTGTAAGAAAAATATGATTTTCAGGTGAACAGCGATTCTTTCCTGCGCACTCTTAGTTCTATAAATGATTAAAATTACAGTGTTAATAAATTTTGGCACTATTGATGTCAAACGTGCAAATTTATGTGAAAATCATGAAAATAATTTTATCGCTGATGAAATTTCTTAAAATATTGCGCAAAATTATAGATACAGAATAAATCATATTAGTAACTGAACTGAGGATCTGAACATAAATGACCAAAATTTTGATAATTTAAAAGTTCTTTTATAACTTTTTGGGAACAAGATAATTTTATTTTAATAATACTTTATTCCACAAATTAGTAAATCAACTCTTTTTGTAAAATATTTCATTTGAAAAATGTCAATGGCAAATAAAAGTATTTTTGTGTTGCAAAAGAACTTCTCCTCATATTTTGGTAGTAAAATTTTTTAATCTAATTTAATTTTAAAAATTAATTTATATTTCTATTTTTTTATTTTTATTTTTGTTTCCTTTTCTTTTCAACTGAATGTATATTTTGTTAAATGAAAAAAATAACAATTTCTGTTCTAGAAAAGGCACCTTGACAAATTGCAAAACTACAAAATTGTTGCCCTCTTGAAAATTTTGCCTTTTTGTAAGTTGAACACTCTGATTTCGTGCTTGTAAAGAGAATTTATTTCTTGTTATTTTTATTAATTAATTTATTAATTGTATTAGTAAAAATAATTAAAAATATCGTATATTAAGGGCAACATTTTGAAAATTTAAAATGTCATAAAAATTTCCCTATTTGATATATTAAAAAAAAAATTAATTGTTTAGTTGTTTCGATTTCTTTACATAAAATTCATTCCATATTTTATGTTTCCAGTTAGAAAATAATCTTTATTTAAATAAAAATTCTTATTGGAAATGGTGTAGTGTACTGTCAATTTAGTTTTTTATATGTATTTATAGCTATAAAACAATCTACAAAATAAATAGAATAAAACCTTACCCGACAACATTGGTCCCATTTGTATGTTGGCACCATTTGTATCCTCATTTTTTAGGGCTCCACTTTTGCCCGAGACACAGCTGATGGGTTTTTTTGTTTTCCACAACTTCATTTTGTTGAATTATATATTTTTTTTTTTACTTCTTTTCACAAAATGTAAAAGATTTTATGAGAATTTTAAAGAAATTAAGATTTTTTAAATATATTCTATAAAAATAGATTTTTTGGTAAATTTTTTACACAATCTTAAACATTTTGAAGGCACTATTTAATTTTTTTTGATATCTTTAGACAAAATTAAGATTTTTTCGATTTTTTTTTTTGGTAACAATTTAGATTTTTAATAAATTTTTAGCTCGTTGTATAAAATTATTTTCATTTTTGTTATTTTACAAGAATTTGTTTTTCAAATTTAATGTTGCTTTGTTTGTTGTTGTATATTTTTATATAAAAACTGCAGTTTATTTTTAAATTCTTTTAATTTTTTTTATTTTATTTTCTTAGTTTTAACGACAAAACCAAGAGAAAAAAGAACAGTGTCTGGTATTTTGATGATGTTGATGTTTGATTTTGTTGTAAGTAGGTAGGGAGTGTTTGGCGGCCAAAAAGGGGAGAATTTCCCCAGTATAGAAAAGAAAAAATAGCGTAATCTATATAACGAAGAAAACGACACGAAACACACTTACGCAGTCATTCATTTAGACAAAATAAAAATAACAACGCCGACCACGAGTGAAGAAAAAAAAGCACTTTGGCGCACGCTTTTAGCAATTTAGATAAAATGGAAAAGTGTTTTTTATTTTCCTTTTTTTTTTTCGTAGTTTACTTTTATGGTTTTTCTTTTGATTTTTCGTTTTTTTATATTTTAGTAAAGATAGAGAAACATTAAAAAAATGTTTTCTTTTTTATACTAGGGTTCAAAATCGCATTATTTGAAAGATAATTAAAATTCTATTTTAAATTTATAAAGCTTTAATTAGAATTTTTCTATTCTTGCTTTTGTTTTATAAAATTTATTTGTTACGCTCAATTAATTTTCCATTTATAACAAATTTGGTCATGACGTTTTATTTTTTTGTTGAAATTTTCAATATTTTTTTCCTTATTATTTCCACTTTATTTCGAGATTTACTTTCTTTTTCAACAATATATATTTTCTTCTTTTTGGTATTTTAGCAATTTTTTTCATTTATATTCGTGTTTGTTCTTAACTGTGGCACTCAATATTTTACAATGATTTCAACGTTTTCTTAAGTTTAGCGCTTTACGCACACTTTTCATAAAAATTTTCTTTTAAATTTCATTTTATCTCAGCAAAACACTCTTTTTACTTAAGAAATTTACTCAAAATTTATATAAAATTCTCTTATATACATATTTTGGGTTTTCTTTTATTTTTAATTTTCTTTAAGAAATTGTTCAAAAATACTAAAATTTCACGTTTTTCCGTTTGTATGAAGTTGCTCCATTCGCGGTTTATATACGAATGCCAGGGCAACACTCTTTATTATTTGTCATCATTGTTGCTGAATGAGTGTTGCTCACTTTGTTGTGGTGTCGAATTTATGTGCTCTATTTTATTATTTTGTTAGCTCTTGTTGTAAGTGTGTGTGCAATTGTTTGTTATTTACTTCTTTTTTGTTTTTGTTTACATTTGGGAAAAGTGTTTAATGTTTTCGTGTGTTTGCTACGTTTTCTTGTTATTGTTTTTATGTTCGTTTATCACAGGAAATACCTAACATATGTTAGCTACATTGTTGCTTTAGTAAAAGGTGTATGTCTTGGCTAAGAAAATGTTGAGGGGGATGCAAAAATGTTGCTGTTTTTTGTGTGTTGCGAATGATTAATTGTTTTTCGAGTTGTATATGAAAACTTGTTAAGGAATCTTTAAATTTTAGGGCAGAATTAATAGAGTAAAGGTTAATTTTTGTTTTAACGAAATATAGTTACAATTTGTATGAACTATAAAAAGTTAAAATATCTAAACAAAATTAGATATAAGACCTTAAAGTTGTTTATTATTACAGAGAATCGAAAATGGGAACGAAAGCTAAGCAATAAATCGAACTCATATGTTCGCATTTTATTTTAAATCCAATTTTAATGATGAAAATTTACAGTATGATAATTTTGATTTAAATGAAATAAACACCATTATGGATTTCGGTAATTTGCAACTATCTGAAAAAGATGTTGCAGAAGGTATTGTTAGACTTTCTAATTCATTTAAGGGTGATAATGATGGTTTACCAGCTTTTTTAATAAAGAAATGTTCTTCTTCATTATGTCTACCATTGAAAATTATTTTTAATAAGTCTTTAAGAAATGGCTATTTTATTAAAAAGTGGAAATTTACTACAATTTTGCCTATTTATAAATCTGGTGATAAAAATAATGTCATTAATTATAGACCAATTTCCAAATTAACCAATATTTAAAAAATTCTTAAACATATTGTTTATCATAAGCTTTTCTTCAATGTAAAGAGGCATATTTCTTTATCTCAACATGGATTTATGACTGGAAGATTAACCTGTACTAATTTGGCTGTTTTTACCAAGTATTGTGTTGGTAGTTTTGAAGATCGATTGCAAATTGATGCGATTTACATGGACTTTGCTAAGGCATTTGACCGAGTACCAAATGAACTTTTATTATTAAATTTGTATAAGTTGGGCGTTCATCCCCGAATGTTATCTTGGTTTCGTTATTACTTGTCGGATAGACAATCCGTAGTTTCTCTTGATGGTGTTTGTTCCACATCATTTATTCCTACTTCTGGTATTCCAAAAGGTAGTGTTTTGGGTCCACTGTTATTTAATATATTTATTAATGACATTGACTTATGTTGTAGAAAGTCTCATTATTTATTGTATGCTGAAGATTTAAAAATTTTTTAAATAATTTCTAATGCCAATGACGTTTTTAATCTTCAGGAGGATTTAAATAGAGTGAGTTCTTGGTCAGTCCGTAATGGTTTACCTTTTAATTTAAACAAATGTTTTTCTATGACTTATCATAGATGTTGTAACACTGTTATATCTCGATATAGAATACATCAATATTTACTTTCATCCGTGGATGAAATTTTATATTTAGGGGTATTATTTGATAAACAATTATCATTTAATAATCACTTAAATTATATTATACACAAAAAAGTTCTATATACATCCTTTGTGAGATCTAGATTAGAATATGCTTCATTTATCTGGAGCCCTTGTACTCAATTACACACAAATAGTATTGAAAAAAATTCAAGTAAAATTTATAAAGTTTGCTCTTTCATTTTTAAACTTTTCATTTGTAAACCCTCAAATTCCTATATGCTATAATTCATGGATTAATTGATTGTCCTGATTTGCTTCATACCATAAAACTATATGTACCTCCTAGGCCTCTAAGGCAAAATAATTATATCTTTTATATAGATATTCATAGAACAACATATGCTTTGAATGAACCTTTAATAAAGGCTATGAGATTATTCAATAAATATTCTAATGAATTAGACTTAAGTATATCAAATCTTGAATTTAAAAATTTGTTAAACAGTTTGTTTAAATAATCAATTTAATTATGTATATTAAATTATCATTGATGTCTGTAAGGATAATATTGTATCCATAGACTGAAACTAATAAATAAATAATACTTTTATTAATAAAAGGTATAAAATGGTAACAAATTTATTTATATTTTAATACAAATTTTAATTTTAACAAATTATTAGACTGCTTTAAAAACTGTAGTGTGCCCACAAATCGTATTCGCTCGAAAAAAATATTGTGTTATTTTTTTAATACCAAAATAAAATTTTCTATGATTAAGTGTTGACAAAGACCTTAAGATCCAAAATAAAAATATTTATTTTTTTTTTATTTTTCAACCAAATCATGTACAAAAAGTCAACACTTTTGTAAAAACATGACTATGAACTAGTTAACAATAAATAATAATCTAAATAAATAAAGAATAAAAATCTTAAATAATTTGCCTTCAATTTCATAACTAAAATTTCTTCTAAAAGAATCAATATTCCCATTCAAATAATCTTTAAGACTAATATCAACTAATGACATGTCAAACTAAACAAATTTCTTGTGCGTTAAAAAACTAAAGAAGAAAAATATTGTTGTTTTCTTAATTATAACCAAATTTTAACATAAATTGTAAGAGTTTATTTTTTATATTAATTAAATTGGACAGTTTTACGAAACCTCAACATTAAGTTTTCATAAATACATATATATTTGTTGTCACTGATAATGATGCAAAATTATGAAAAAAGAACAAAGATTTTCATTTCAAATTTATAGACTTTAAGGCATTTTGTTTTGAGAACACACACATGCACTTTTAGAGACACGGACATTTTAAAAGAAAATATATGGAATAGAGGGCCAAAACGCCTACATTTAATTAAACACAACAAAAAAAAAAAAAATATCAAAAACATTTCCTGTACAGTAGGTGTTAGACGAATCTATTTAAGGTATGAAGCTCCCTAAATTTTAAGTTAATTTTAAATTTTTTAATAGATTTAAAAAGTAGAAGAATGTAGCTTTTTAACCATGTTATCACTCATATATCGAGACATAGTGCATACAATTCAGTTTATAAAATTGAAACTATTTTGTAAAACAAAACATTTTCAAACGTTGGAATTTTGTATGAAGAAAACTGGGAAATTTTTTAAAATTTGAATTTTCTCCATACAAAATACTTTCGTTTGAAAACGTTTCGTTTTACAAAATGTAACCTTTAAAGACCTCATTTCATAAAACGAAAGATTTTTGTGCGTTAGAATTTTGTATGAAGAATATTTTTTTTGAAGAATTTTTTTAAATTTGAATTTTTTCCATACAAAATTCTTTCGTTTGAAGACGTTTCGTTTTACGTCTTTAAATTTTTTTCAAGTATAATAAAAGTTATAAGCCTTAAGGCCTCATTTTGTAAAACGAAAGGTTTTCAAACGGCAGAAATTTGAATGGAAAAAAAATCAAATTAAAAAAATTTCGCAGTATTCTTCATAAAAATTTCAAACGTTTAAAAACGTTTCGTTTTACAAAATTAAGCCTATAAAGTGTGCGGCTCTTAAGGACTCACGTTTTAAATTTTTGTATGAAGAATACTGGGAATTTTTTCTAAATTTGAGGGCCCGATTTTGTAAGACGAAACGTTGTCAAACGGTAGAAATTTGTATGGAAAAAATTAAAATTTAAAAAAATTTCCCAGTATTCTTCACACAAATTTCAAACGTCTGAAGACATTTCGTTTTACAAAATGAGGCCTTAAGCTTTTTCCATACAAATTTCTGCCATTTGGAAACGATTTGTTATACAAAAAGTGGACTTAATATATATTTGAGACCTTATTTTGTAAAACGAAACATTTTCAAAATTCAAATTTCAAAAAATTTCCCAGTATTTATATTTACAAAATGAGGCCTTAAATTTTTTCCATACAAACTTCTGCCATTTGGAAACGATTTGTTATACAAAATGTGGACTTAATATATATTTGAGACCTTATTTTGTAAAACGAAACATTTTCAAATGGTAGAAATTTGTATGGAAAAAATTCAAATTTCAAAAAATTTCCCAGTATTCTTCATAAAAATTTCAAACGTATGAAGACGTTTCGTTTTACAAAATGAGGCCTTCAAATTTCGAAAAATTTCCTAGTATTCTTCATACAAATTTCAAACTTTTGAAAACGCTTCGTTTTACAAAATTAAAATTTTTTCCATACAAATTTTTTCAAACGTTTTTGGTTTTGTTTTACAAAATGAGGTATTAAATTGCAGTTTGTTTAGGGCCTCATTTTGTAAAACGAAACGTTTTCAAAGAGTAAAAGTTTGTATGGAAAAAATTCAAATTTAGAAAATTTCCCAGTATTCTTCATACAAATTTACAAAATGAAGCCTTTAAAATAAAATGAAATATAAACTTTGCAGTGCTGATTTTTTTTAAAATGAGAAATAAATTCTTGTCGACAATTTGTATTGAAAACATCAACTATTTGTTTTTGCTTAAAAAATATATACTTTTTATTACATTTTCTAAAGTATTTTATTTGACGTTTAATTTGAAGCATACTTTTTGGGGCAAAAATGAGAAATATATAGAAGGTCTTGGTAAGTTGTTCCATATAAACTCGAATGAGTTCTATAGTTTTTATTCAATTTGAAAAAAAAACTAAAACCTATGTTTAAAATAAAAAAATTTATAAAAATTATTGCATTATGCTGCACACAGAGAAAAAAAATTCGCATATTTGAACATTTTTTTTTCATAAATATTATGAATCAAACATTTTTCAATAAAAAATAAAATTTTGTTCATGCATAATGAAAATGTTATGAATTTTGCAAAAATGTTGCTAAAATTTTAATCTAATTTTACTAGATTTGATACAAATGCTAAATAAAAATAGTTGTGCATGAATATATTAACAATAATAAATTGATTTATTTAATTTATTGTAATTTTCCAATAAAAAGCGATTAAAAAGTAACGTTTAGAAATTTGCATAAATTTGCTGACATTCTTTTTTTTAATAAAAAATGCTTTTGTTATGTATTTCTGTTTCCAATATGTGGCAAAAAATCATTAAAAACTAAAAATTCTCCAAAGAAAATTTCGAGCATGCATTTACAAATTGAAAATATAAATAAAAATTTAAACAATTTGTTTAAGTTCTTTTGATTTTTGAATAATTTCATAAAATGTAAAAAAGTATTAATTTAAAAAAAATATTCTTAAATATTATGAACTAAAATCAATAAAAGTATATTTTTATTTTTATGCACAAACTTTTTTCCTGTGTAGGCTTTTATAGAAAAGTTTGTAATAAATTCTCACAATGGACCGGGATCGATCTCTGGGTGGAGATGTGGTACTATCTGGTATCACATCTACCTTCTCTCTATCTCTATCTTGTAATAAATTTCAGTTGAACTCGAAAAATTGTAGAAAAATTTTATTTTTTTCTTTTTTGACCAAAACATAAATAAATATATATCGTTGAAAAGCCTGATTTTTCGGCATCTCAAAAAAGTTTAAAAACAAAAAATCGAATCGAAAAAATCGACAGAAGAATAACAGAATTAGGAAAACATTTATACAGGAACCTAACCAAAAACAGTTTTTTGAGCGTAATTCAAAATTTTGAGGTTGTATATTTATATATTTACCCCCTTATTCATACGATGTAGAGACAAAATTTGATTTAAAGAGCATTTTAAAATTAAAAGTTTATTGTTAATACGGAGGTTAACATATATCCTCAAGAAAGCCTAAAACTTATGCTATACCACTTGTTAAATCATTTTTCCTCCTTTTGTAGGGCTCTCAAAATTCGTTATTACTCTTAATATTTCTCTTAATATATCAATATTTTATATCTTTATTAATTCGTTAATAAATTTAAAATAGACAAAAATGTTGAAATTATTTAGACTTCCTTTACTTTAATTTTTCACATTCTTATCTTCAACAATTTTGAAACCCCAAAAAATACTCGTATAATGGATTTATTTTAAAGAATTATTAACTTTATTCCAGTTTTCTTTTTAGTCATTTATTTTAACTTACAAGTGGGTGGTCATTTAAAAATAAAAACATTTGCCAAATTTTCATCATATTCCTGATATTATATTTTTTCCTTTATTTAGTGCATGTCACATCGTTTACGGTTTTAACTTTTCAGATTTTTTCTCTTCATTATGAAAACTTCAATTTGGACTTGTGCCATGGCGTGGACAAAAATCATAAATTTTCTTATTTATTACACAGATTTTTTTAATTTTATTTTCTAAATTATTTTTTGTTTTTTTTTTTCTGTTTCTAACTAAAGCAGTCTAAAGCAGAGAATGACTCTAGTAAAATATATTGCAAGCATGATACTCGTAGATATCTTTTGAAGTCACTAAATAATTCAGGTGATTTTGTTTTGATTTTATTTTTAGCTCTATATTGATTTTGTTTTTCCACTTAAACTTAAAATGTCATTTAAATGGGGCATTTTTAGTTTTTAATGTGAATATTTATAAATAAAAAAAAAACAATCACTTCCGTTAGTGATTATCACTTTAGAAATGAAATGAATTTTTATAAACTAATAAAAAAAAAAGCATTAAGATTACAAAATAATTTCCAAAAATCTCTTTAAAGTTACGAACTTTCATCCTCCATAAGAATCAAAAGTGATGTTTAAAAAATACTTCTTAAAAATCCTAAAAATTTGGACAAAAAATCTTAATTTGATTTTTTATCAAAATTCCTTTTTAGCACCAAATTAATTGATTAAATAAAATAACACACAAATGATTGCATTTAAATTTTTAAAAATACAACTCGAAAAAGACTCCCACTCTTTAACTGTCAATTTTTATGCATTTACGGTGGCGGCTTGTTTTTTAGAAAGATAAATTACAATGCACTTTGATGATAATGTTCAACATATGTTTGTTTGTCACTATTACTTAGTTTTTGTTGTTTTTGTTTGCTACTGTTGCAGTTGTTATACGTGTTGCACTTTTATTTGATTCTACGGGCGATAACAATAGCACAACTCTTTGTATCACCTCATTTCAAGTTGTTGTTTTGTTTTTGTTGCTAGCAACAGGTCAATTGTTCAACATGATGGTTTTTCAATGTTTGTTGGCTTGTTTTACATGAAATCCATGGACATGATTTTTGTATTTTATTTTTTCGTTATCGATAAATATTGACCTTTGAATATTTCAGCAAATTAAGTGCAATTTCGTTAATGACCATATTTGAATATTTGACATATGTTTGTTAAAATGTTTCTGTTTAGACGAATATTAGATGAACATTACACTTCTACCAAAAACTTTGTTTGCCATATAATGAGAAGTATTCATTTTAAAATGTTATTACTTAGATTTCATTACAAGAACTAATTACTTCCAAGATGTTTAACAACTTATTGTTTTTGAAGTATTACTGAAGTCATTATTAGTAATCATTATTAGCAATAGCAACTACTTACATTATAGATTACAAATAACTAATGAAATTTCAGGATATAAAAAACAGTTTTTTTTATTTTTATTTTAAACGTAAAATGATTTTATAAATTTTAATTTCAAAAACATAAAAATAGCAAAAAATATAAAATATTTAAAAAAATATTTACGATTACAAATTATTTCCCACACAAATTTTGCCTTTTCATATATTTATCCGGCCTATAAATAAGTAGTTACTAAACCATTTATTTGTAATGCAGACGGTATAATGTTGTAGTTGAAAAAAAAACCTACATCCGTAACTACATACCAACAAAAGCTTTCGGTATGTGTTATTTTGTGTTGCTTTAAGAACTACTTCTTTGTAATTAGTATAGCTACATTTATATTTGTATTAACTTAACCATTAGCTAAAGCATCTAACAATAAATTTAGTATAGAAATTTATTTATTATGAAAGGGATTTCTCCTTTTATAGAAAATTATATAAATTTTCGTTTTGTAGAAAATCTTATAAATTTTCGTTTTATAGAAAATTTTATAATTTTTTTTTTATAAAAAATTTTCGATTGTAGGAAATTTTCTGTCAATTTTCTTTTTATAGGAAATTTTCGGTCAATTTTCTTTTTATAGGAAATTTTCATTTAATTTTCTTTTTATAGAAAATTTTTCATAAACTTTAATTTTAAAGAAAACAATCGATCAATTTTATTTTTATAGGAACTTTTCGATCAATTTTATTTTATAGAAAATTTTCGATCAATTTGCTTTTTATAGAACATTTTTGATAAATTTTAACTTTATAGAAAACTATCGATCAGTTTTATTTTTATAGGAAATTTTCGATCAATTTTATTTTTACAGAAAGTTTTCGATCAATTTTCTTTTAAAGAAAATTTTCGATCAATTTTCTTTTTATAGAACATTTTTGATAAATTTTAACTTTATAGAAAACTATCGATCAGTTTTATTTTTATAGGAAATTTTCGATCAATTTTATTTTTATAGAAAATTTTCGATAAATTTTCTTTTATAGAAAATTTTCAATCAATTTTCTTTTATAGAAAATATTTGATCAATTTTCTTTTTATAGAAAATATTTGATAAATTTTTTTTTTATAGGAAATTGTCGATCAATTGTCTTTTTATAGGAAATTTTCATTTAATTTTCTTTTTGTAGAAAATTTTTCATAAACTTTAATTTTAAAGGAAACTATCGATCAATTTTATTTTTATAGGAAATTTTCGATCAATTTTATTTTTATAGGAAATATTCGATCAATTTTATTTTATAGAAAATTTTCGATCAATTTGCTTTTTATAAAACATTTTTGATAAATTTTAACTTTATAGAAAACTGTCAATCAATTTTATTTTTATACGAAATTTTCGATCATTTTTATTTTACAGAAAATTTTCCATCAATTTTCTTTTTATAGAACATTTTTGGTAAATTTTAACTTTATAGAAAACTATCGATCAGTTTTATTTTTATATGAAATTTTTGACCAATTTTATTTTTATAGAAATTTTCGATCAATTTTCTTTTAATGAAAATTTTCGATCAATTTCCTTTTTATAGAACATTTTTGATAAATTTTAACTTTATAGAAAACTATCGATCAGTTTTATTTTTATAGGAAATTTTCGATCAATTTTATTTTTATACAAAATTTTCGATAAATTTTCTTTTATAGAAAATTTTCAATCAATTTTCTTTTATAGAAAATTTTCAATCAATTTTCTTTTATAGAAAATATTTGATCAATTTTCTTTTTATAGGAAATTTTCGATTAAATTTTCCTTTTTATAAATAAATTTTCCTTTTATAGATAATTTTCAATAAAATATCTTTTTATTCGATCAATTTTCTTTTTTAAAGGAAATTTCATAAATTTTCTTTTTATAGAAAATTTTATAAAATTTTTCTTTATAAAAAATTTTCAATCGATTTTCTTTTTATAGAAAGTTTTAAATTTTGATGTTGTAGCAAAATTTCTAATTTTGTTTTTATATGAAATTTTTAACAAATTTTCTTTTTATAGGAAATTTTCGATTAAATTTTCCTTCTTATAAATATATTTTCCTTTTATAGATAATTTTAAATAAAATTTCTTTTTATTCGATCAATTTTCTTTTTTTAAAGGAAATTTCATAAATTTTCTTTTTATAGAAAATTTTATAAATTTTCTTTTTATAGAAAATTTTATAAATTTTCTTTTTATAGAAAATTTTATAAATTTTCTTTTTATAGAAAATTTTATAAAATTTCTCTTTATAAAAAATTTTCAATCAATTTTCGTTTTATAGAGTTTTAAATTTTGATGTTGTAGCAAATTTTCAAAGAATTTTATTTTTATAGAAAATTTTCGATCGATTTTCTATTTTTTTTTTTTTTAAAGCATTCGATCAATTTTCATTTTATTGATAAATTTCGATCAATTTTGTTTTTATATGAAATTTTTAACAAATTTTCTTTTTATAGAAAATTTTCGATCAATTTTCATTTTATGGAAATTTTCGAATAATTTTCTTTTTATAGGAAATTTTTTAATAAAATTTCCTTTTTCACGAAGCTTTCGAACAACTTTCTTTTTAAAAGAAAATTTAAAAATTTTCTTTTTATAGAAAATTTTAAAAATTTTCTTTTTATAAAAAATGTTATAAATTTTCTCTTCATAGAAAATTTTCAATTTTGATTATAAAGCAAATTTTCTATCAATTTTCTTTCTATAAAAAAATTTTCGAATAATTTTCTATTTTTTGAAAACGTTTGATCAATTTTCTTTTTATGGAAAATTTTTTTATTGAGAACTTTGTTTTTATATTAAGTTTTCAACAAATTTTCTTTATATAAAAAATTTTCTATCAGTTTTCTTTTAATTGGAAACTATCTATATCGATTTTATTTTAAAAGAAAATTTTTAAAGAAATTATCTTTTTGTTGAAAATTTTTGGTAAGTATACGGAAAAATTTCCTTTTATAGCTAATTTGCGATAAATTTAAAATTTATTAGAAATTTTCATCAAGTTTTTTTATTTCGGAAATTTTTAAAAAATTTTCTATTTGTAGAAAAATTTGGTAAATTTGTTGAGATAATATGTTTAATGAATTTCCTATTTATTAAATGTAAATTTTTTATGGGCGTATCAAGCTTTAACCTAGGGGGCATAAAACAAAAATTTTCCCGCAACAAAAGCAATAAAAACAATAGTAGGTGTTCGTCATTTTTAGGTCATATTTCAGCTATTTATGTAACGGTTTTCATGTTTCAAATTTTTCTAATAAAACGGACGATTTCTTGGTATTAAGTATCAAGGATCCTTATAAAAATATCGAAATTCTCAGGACCATTACTCATATTTGGATTTCATGGTATTTATTTGTAAGGAAAATTTAGGTGAAATCAATGGTACCGAAGAAAAGTGTTCGCTATAGCCATAGTTCGTTATAACCGGTGTTCGTTATAACTATTTTCGACTGCAATTAATAAGATTTTGTTGTTCTCTTGGTAACAAATAACGTATATTTTCTGAATTTTGTAATTTATATCGTAATTTTTGTAAAAAGAGAAATTTCTTTTACTTAACAAATTATTTTGCATCAAGAAGAAAGTGGTTCAATTTCAGTTTTTTTTTTTTTTTTTTTTCTTTTCATATCTTTAGTAATTTACATTTTAATTGCTTATGAAAATCATTCATAAACAAACTTTGTTTTGAATTTCATTAATAAAATCGTTTCTTTTGGAGGCATAAGGACCTAATTTTGTAAAAGGAAACATTTTCAAACGTTTGAAATTTGTATAAAGAATACTGGGAATTTTTTTTAAATTTGATTTAAAAAATTTTAAATTTTTGTAAATCAAAACGTTTTCAAAAGTTTGAAATTTGTATAAAGAATATTGGGAAATTTTTTGAAATTTGAATTTTTTCCATATAAATTTCTGCCGTCTGAAAACGGTTCTTTTTACAAAATGAGGGGTTTACGCCTCATTTTAAAAGTACTCATTTTGTAAAATGAAACATTTTCAAAAGTTTGAAATTTGTATGAAGAATACTGGGACATTTTCTGAAATTTAAAGGCCCCATTTTGTTAAACGAAACGTTTGAAATTTGTATGAAGAATACTGGGAAATTTTTTTAGATTTGAATTTTTTCCATACAAATATTTACCACTTAAACATTTCGTTTTACAAAATGAGGCCTTAAGTTTAAAAGTTTTTAAAGGCTTCATTTTGTAAAACGAAACATTTTCAAATGTTTGGAATTTGTATGAAGAATACTGGGAAATTTTTTGAAATTCAAAGGTCCCATTTTGTAAAACGTAACGTTTTCAAACGTTTGAAATTTGTATGGAGAATACTGGGAAATTTTTTTAGATTTGAATTTTTTCCATACAAATTTTTACCACTTGAAAACTTTTCATTTTCATTGAGGCCTTAAATCTTTTCTATTTAAATTTAACCGTTTGAAAACTATTCGTTTTACAAATTGAGGTCTTAAGTTTTTAAACAATAATACAAATTTAAATATTTTGATGTGACGTTGTTTTGCATTTTCGTTAACGATATATAATTGAAGAACATAACCGTAAACCAACAAATAACACTTTCATTATAATAATAGAGTGCAATAAGTCACGCTAGTGACATTTTTTTTTCAATATCGATTTCAAAACACCATAACTATGGTTAAAATTTTAATATTTAATTAACAAGTAATTAATGTAGTGGATAACTTACTCAGCCACTAACTAATGCATTAAACAATTTAGATGTGGGTGAAAGATCATACAACCAAAAATAACCAATTCACAAATTTACAAATTTACAGTATAAAAACATATGTTATTTTAAGGACTCATAGGGTTGTTTCCCAAGAGCTTCATAATAAAGTCCTGTTAAAATTCCTTATTAAAATACAATGAATATTTTTTATTTCATAAGAAAAAATTTTAAAATTCAATTTAATTATTTCATAACTACAACACCAATAGCTGGCTATAAGTTTACCAATTGTTATGCCAGCAAATCGCAACAATTATTTTGGCATGTAGTTTTGAATTCTTCCCTAATGGTTTTGCAATAATTACGAATTTTGATTTAAATTATAAAATACTTTTTAATACTTTTTAATCCCTTTACAGTTTATGGAATTTTAGAACAGGGCACAAAGCTACCTAATCCAGCAATATATTTGTGTTTGGGTTATCATTTGAATCCCAGTAGCCTGAATAAATATAGAAAAAATTTGTAAGTTTTTTTTTCTCTCCGAATATTTTTAAATGTCAGCTTTTATATTATTTTATTTAATTTTAATTTAAAATCTAATTTAACCATGTCCATCGACGAAATCGATCGTGCCTTACAAACAATGTTACGTTTTCAAAGTTCTGCTGTTAACGAAACCTATGATTTGCAGGAATTATTTCGTTTGTTGGTTGGTTGTTTTACGTGGTAGCCCGTAACCTTACGGGCAATCAATTAGACTCGTTAGAGTCCGTTTTGATGGAACCACACTACTCGCCAGGTGAATGAGTTGTATTGAGTCTGTATTGAGATAGAAGTGTAGGGAAGAACAATGAGAACATAAATTAATTAGATCCAGCCTGTAACATTGAGATGTTTAATGATGTCACTGAGTCTAGTGTTAGATACCTCACAAAGGTTGTCTAATTGGTACCCTCCCAGAAATTTATGTCTGCTTGCGTTCCAGGCTGGGCATTCACAAAGAAAATGAAATACTGTCTCCTCCTTCCCGCGATTGCCAAAACTACGGCAATATTCATTGTAAGGAAGACCAAGTCTGCTTGCATGTTTTCCGATCGTCTAGTGACCTGTAAACAATGCTATTAGTCTCGAGATGTCGTTGCATTTGTAGCCAATGAGTTGCATTGAGCGTTTTTCGTTGTAGGTAGGCGACGTTTCTTTCGCGACTCTACATTTGTCCAGATTTCGCCATCTATTTTTTGCCTTTTCTATTTTTGGATTCTGCTTTTGACTGTTCCTAACGGGATTGCGACAGAAACCGATAAGAAGGCATTCATAGCCTGTTCATTACCATAGTAGTCCCCATGCGCAGGAACCCAGACTATAGTAATGTCATACAGTCGACTTAGTCCTAGCAGTTCCTCTTTACACTGTCTGACTAGAATAGAGGTAGTTTTCGGTGATTTGAGCGATAGTATTGCCGCTTGACTGTCGACAAATAAACCAATATTCCCTTGAATATTTCTATCGCGAATTAGTTTACACGCTTCCCTGACCGCTAGTATTTCCGCTTGGAATACGCTTGCCTCGTCAAGGAGTCTACATAAGATCATTAGAGAAGACACCAGAGTCGACACCGCAGTTCATCTTTGAGCCGTCAGTGTATATCCTAGTTCCAAATTGTTCAAGAAGATTTCCCCTTCTCCATTCACTCCTGGTGGGGAATAGGACTTTAATAGTATTTCCGAAGTCCATCTGGGGAATCATATAGTCGGTAAATTGATTGAATTGCGGGGGTATTAAACTTATATCCTCGCGTGCCCATACGTTCTTGATCTCCAGCTTTCCGTTTCAGATAATCTTATCGCACTATTAACTGATGATTCAATTATGTATAGGTCTATAGGTGTTAGGTGCAATATAGTGTTCAGAGCTTCCGATGGACTAGTACTTAATGCACCTGAAATGCCTATGGAAGCAGATCTTTGTATCTTGTAAAGTTGATCCACCACATATCTTTTACTAGTAGCGGCTCACCACACAAGAGATCCATATACAAGAATGGGCCGTATTATTGCAGTGTATAGCCATTTTGTCAATTTTGGACTCAAACCCCATTTCACACTGAACATCTTTCTACAGGTGTAGTATGCTACCGTAGCCTTACTAACCCTATGTCGAATGTTCAGTTTCCATGAAAGCTTAGAGTCCAAAATAATGCCCAAGTACTTTGCATTGTCCGACAAGGTGAGTTACAGTTTTCTAACCGTGGTAGTCTGAAGCTCGGAATCTTGGTCTTTGTGGTGAAAAGTACCAGATCTGTCTTGCCCGGATTCACTCCTAGTCCACATTCTTTGGCCCAGTCACTGAGTGTAGTCAGAGCAGTTGATATGATATCACTTATCACGTTCAGAAACAGTCCTGATACTAGTATCACCACATCGTCCGCGTAAGCCACGACTTTCACTCCCTTGTCTTCCAATTCGCACAGGAAGGTATTAATGACAATAAGCCACAACAGCGGAGAAATCACACCTCCTTGTGGAGTTCCACGCATAACTTGTTTGGTCTTAACACTGTTGCCTAAATTTGCAATGACGATTTTTGTCCCTAGCATTGACACTAACCAGTTGGTGATATAATCCTCAACTCCTAGTTCGTGCAGAGCTCTCTGTATCGCCATAGTCATGACATTGTTAAAGGCGCCTTCTATGTCCAGAAAGGCAGCCATAGCGTATTGTTTAAATTCAATGGATCGCTCAATGACCCTTACGACCTCATGAAGAGCCGTCTCCGTGGAGCGACCTTTAATGTAGGCATTTTAGTATTTTACCGATTTTTTTTATTTTCTTATTTAAATTAATTTCTTTAAAATTTCAGCTTCATTATAAAATCAATGAAGTATTAAAAGATTGTCACCTTCAAGGGGATCGTGTCGATTGTGATAAAATATTTATACGTATTGAAATGTCACCAGGATCTTGTTTCCTTTTCAATAGTATTTATACACATTCGGATTTTTATAAGTAAGTTAATTTATTTAGGAAAATTATGGACTCATTTTGTAAAATGAAAAGTTTTCAAACGGCAGAAATTCGTAGGAAAAAATAAAAAAATTTTAAAAAATTTCATACAAATATCAAAGATTTGAAAACGTTTCCTTTTACAAAATGAGGCCTCTAAATTTTTAAGCTTTAAGGCCTCATTTTGTAAAACGTAACGTTTTTAAAAGTTAGAATTTTGTATGAAGAATATTGGTTGGTTGGTTGGTTGGTTGGTTACCGTGGTAGCCCGTAATCTTACAGGCAATCAATTAGACTCGTTAGAATCCGTTTTGATGGAACCACACTACTCGCCAGGTGAATTAGTTGCATTGAGTCTGTAATGAGATAGAAATGTAGGGAAGAAACAATGAGAACATAAATTAATTAGATCCAGCCTGTAGCATTGAGATATTTAATGATGTCACTGAGTCTAGTGTCCGATATCTCAGAGAGGTTGTCTAATTGGTGCCCTCCCAGAAATTTATGTCTGTTTGCGTTCAAGGCTGGGCATTCACATAGAATATGAAAAACCGTCTCCTCCTTCTCGCTGTTGCCACAACTACGACAATATTCATTGTAAGGGAGACCAAGTCTACTTGCATGTTTACCGATCGTCCAGTGACCTGTAAACACTGCTATTAGTCTCGAGATGTCCTTGCGTTTGTAAAGAATATTGGAAAATTTGTTTAAATTTGAATTCTTTCCATATAAAATTCTTTCGTTTGAAAACGTTTCGTTTTATAAAATGTGGCATTTATTCAAATCAGTTTTTTCTTTAGATTTTTTTTAATCTTTTGTTTTATTTTCATTTAAAAATCGATAACATTTTTACTACAAAAACATCAGGACTTTTACGATATTTTTTTTTTTTTTCTTTTTATACCTGAAAAGCCGATTTCAATAATAAAAACGTCTTTTATAAACAACAATAGTAAAATTTTTTAATAATATTTTTAATATTTTTTGCCAAAGAAATAAACAAAAACAAATGTTTAAGTAATTTTCCGAATTCAATGACGATTGGTCCATGCGTTTTAAAATTTCATTAAAAAAAAAATAAGAAAATTAAAAAAATATAATATTTAGCTAATTTAGAACTATTTAAATGCTTTTTGGAATTCCTATGCGAAATAAAAGTAAAAATTTGGACAAAAAAATCCGTGCACATCTTAAGGCTTATAACTTTTATTATACATGCAAAAATGTATATTTAACGTTATATATTTTTTACATTATTTTGTAACGTAGAGAAAAAGTCATCCAACAACCACCTTAAAGTATACCAATCGACTCAGAATCACTTTTTAAATCGATCTAACAATGTCCGTCCGTCCGTCTGGCCGGCTGGCTACCTATCCATGTAAACCATGTGCACAAGGTACTGGTCGCAATTTTAAAGATAATTCAATGAAATTGGCAAATTGGTTGTGATCGGTCCATTATTTCACTTAGCCCCCATACCAAATGTCCCCCCAGAATAGAGTTTTAACACTCATAAATGCCTTAAAAATAAGAATATTTTAATGAAACTCGGTGCAAAGAAGTTCTGTGCAAGTATCTTTGTACCAAATTTTATGAAGATCGGTTCACAATTGACCATAACTTCCGTATAAACCCTTCTTCCGAAAATCACTTTAACGTGTATAAATCCCATACGAATGCCAGTATCAAGTTAATATTCAAAAATTTTCACAAATAAATTTTATATAAGTAGAAACAATATTGCCAAATTTTATGAGAATCGGTCCATAATTTACCGTAGCTCCCATATAAACCCACTTCCAGGAATCGCCCTAAAGTGCATAAAATCATCTAGATGTTATTATAAACGTATTATTCTGTATTTGTATATTTAATTTTACATTTAGTAAAATTGACCACAGGTGTAATATGGGTTCCCTTCCCAAATTTTTATGCTCGTACACAATGGTGTAGGGTATCATATAGTCGGTCTTGACCGACTGTAACGTGAAACGAAGGAAATCATTTCTTATTTGTTAATACTAATTTTATTTTTACAGAATCATTAATTTAATAATTTTTATGTATTTATTCACACAAAAAAAAAACAATTATTATAATTATTTTTTATACATAGAAACTATTTGCGAATATAAATTTACAAAAAGTTCTTATAAATGTGAAGGATCACACAAAAATTTGGAAAAGCTTAATCAAAATGGAATTAAAGTCCAAAAATTACGAAAAACAATTCAAAATATTGAATAATTTTTCATATGAAATATAATCAAAGTTTGTATTAACATTTTTTGGGTGATTTTTTATTGGGTTATTTTGCTGGCAGCCGTTTTATTTATAAATTTCTTACAATATATTTAAAAAAAGAAAACTAATGCTAACTCTTTTCTGGCCTTATTTTTTGGAGCATTTAGCCTTTTTAAAATTAATTTTAGCCTCTTTATTTCTCACCTTCTGGCAACACTGATCGAAACACATTCCGAACATATAAAAAAATCGCTAGAAATTCAGTTTCTTGAGTCATAAAAAATTCTAAAAGCCCAGAAAAATGTTAGAACTTATGCTAAAATCATTAGTTCTAGAACTGGTGCACTCAGAACCACTTCAGATTCTCTAATAACATCCTTAGAACTAATGGTGTCGCAACCTATTCTGGCACTCATTGAGTTGGATGTTATTGTGTTACTAAATTTGGTCTTAAGTAACTAGTGGTTTAGAACTAGTTCTGTATTGCTTCTACATCAATTTTCTTAACAAAATATTGGTTCTTAAATTACTTCTTAGAACTGTTTAAGAATCTTAAAAGAAATGGAAAAAAATTTAATAAAACAGAATTAAAAAATTTTAGTTCATTTAAAAAGAGGTCTTTAGGAAATGGTTCATGAGAATGAAAAATAAAATCGGAGAAAAATGTTGATTTTAATAACTGTTTCTTGAAACGTTCCCTAATGCTTATATAGAACTAGTTCTGATTGTGACAGTGTTTCGAATAAAAATCATTGATTAAAGAACTAGTTCTAGAACCGTTCCATACTGGCACTGGATAACACTTCTACAGAATTAGTTTTGGTGGTGACAATTTCGAAAAAACTAGAAAGAGTACAGGCTATTTTCATGCATTCTGGAAACTAGTTGTATAACTAAAGCATTTTTTCCTGCGAGTTTGCCATCACCGGATCCTGATAACCAAAGAAAAAATTTATTTACAGAATGTAGAATCGTATGCAAAATACTACGAATTTTAAGAGAAAATAAAAAAATAGCGCTGTAAACCCACGAAGTAAAAGAAATATGGAGGCAAAAAATGCTGTCTAAAGGGTGATAAAAAGCACGTACTAGCGCACTTTTTACAAAATCCTGGTAGTGAATTCCATATCACAGATGTTATGGAAAATGTACCAGATAAATACTGTGTAAAAAAAATCAAAATTATCGAATAAAGTTTTGGTCTGACAAGACATGTGGTCTGACATGTAGGAGGAAATTCACTTCATTAATAACAAATGACACTTAACAGAGAAACGTATGCAAATGCCGTCAGAAAAAATTCCTTCTCATCATCATTAGATGATGTTAAATTTTCTGTTAAATTTGAAACTTAAATATTACTGCCTTTAACAAAATCAAAATTTCGAGGAGATTGACCCATTGGTTTCATTATATACCCAACATCATAAAAGATGGGAAATATATTGGGTTTGTCATTCCTTGTGTAATATGTCGAAAAAATCGTCTAAAGTATATATATGTTTTGGGCCTCGTAAGATTCTGAGTCGATCTAAGAATGTCAGTCCGTCGGTTCATAAAGAAAAAAGTTATGGGCCAAATTTTAGAAACACAGGGTGTCTGTTGTAACTCCAGTTCATACTATTCTGCCGATATTTCTTACAAAAAAAAAAAAAAAAAAAAAAAACATGTACGCCAACGAATTTTTTTACAAATAGTTCAAGGACCGATGTAAACTCCAAAAATGGGCGTGATCCGCTCACTTCACCTCCCACCTCCATATAAGGTGAAATTTTAAATTAGGGTGGATCAAAAGGTTGTAGGTAGTATGTATAATAGATTCGGCCAAGCCGAATATAACATTCTTACTTCCCAACAAAAACTTTGCTTTCCTGGTAAGCTAGCAGGTATAATTGGAAACAAAAATAAACTACTTATTTTTTGCCTGATTAACTAGTTATTTTTGTTCGACTTGTCAACAAATTCATGTAGTTATTTTTTGACTCTAGGGGTACTCAAAAATATGTACCTAAACGAAAACAAAAATAAAAAAAAACAAAAAAACTTTGCCGTCAGTGAGACTCGAACTTGGACACACACTAACCATTCGTTTTTACTGACTAACGTCTTACTCAGTACACCATCTCGCACATAGCATGCTAAGCGACAAAAACTCTATTTAGTTCAAAATATCTTTTTAGACATTTTGTTATAAAAAAACTAACAGCTTCAGAATGGGGTTGAACCAACAACCTTCTGGTTGTTAATCCGGCGCTCTAGCCAACTCATCCACGTGATTGCAGTATTACTGTGCTATTATACTACTGAGTACTTATTAATGTAATACAGAGTAGGCAAATAATAATGAAGCCTCATTACCAAGAAACTACTTTAATAAGTAGTTGTTATTACCGAAAACCAAAAAGTTTTTGCTGGGTTGTTATAAGCTGAATTGTTTGCACTAATTTTTTCGTAGTAGTCCTTATATAAAGACTTACAAGTTCGAATTTCGTTTTTATGGCAAGTTAATGTTCAGATTTTGGCCGTAAAAAGGGAGTGGCATTCTAGCATGATAAATAAAATAAGATCAGATTAATTTATAATTTTCACTTTTCTATTTTTTTTTTTTTTTTGATTCAAAATATTAAAAGTTTAAAAGGCATGTAAGAGAAATTTGAACTTAATTTAGCAAACCCTTTGGGGATCTATTTACCCTTTAGCATTATTCAATTTCACACTGAAAACTGTTACATACAGAAATATCAAAATAAGCGTTTTACTTTGCTTTTACCGGTTTGGAAAGCTCTATATTTCTGTATGGTACATATACTGAAATGTTTAAGTAAAATATTATTCCAAATTTTATTTAAAATAAATATTTAATCTACTCTATATGTACCTTAAAGATCCTCGCAATTTACTCTCCCTAACCGATTATCCCAATTATAACGATAACGAAAACGAATTGCAAAATATGGTTTGACCATTGAAGATCGTTGTGCCGAATCAAATATAAGGAACAATTTAAGGTAAATAGATAAATAAAACAGAATGTAAAATAAAAGAAAATATTTTCTTCCAAGTCGACGTAAATGTCTTTTCTATGACGAAAAATTCCCTAATGAAAACTTGGCGGCAGAATTTGATTCTGATTTCTACAATCAAGATGTTTGCTATAACTATTGTCATATTTTGAAATTTATAGATTTGTGTCAATGTATGCCAATGTTTGGAAGTACATTATTTCCAAGTAAGATAAAATATGTACATTTAATGAAATAGAATGTTATGAAAGAGAATACTTAAATGTCAGATGAACAGAATGTGAGAATTGTTATGTAATAATACGATTTACATATCGAAACTGGAAATACAAAAGCCGTAAGTAATTTAAAACAAGTTTTTTATTCATTTTATTATTAATAAATATTAAACTTTTAAAATTTCAGACAAAATATAAAACAATTGGTCAAAACTCCGGTAATAAATTCGTCTTTAAAAATGGATTTTTTTGAAATTACTTTAGATTTGGAATATTGGCCAATTATACAGTGTCGTATCATAAACATTTTTAGTAGCACAGAATTTTTAGGTAATTTTATTTTTTTAATAAAAAAAAAAACTCATTATTATTATTATTTAATATTTCAGTGGCTCTAGTCAGCACCGCCAGTTTATTTTTAGGCACCAGTTATATAATAATTATTAAAGCATTTTATAGCTTATTTATACGTTATACCTGTTCCTTTTTTGTAAATAGGGTAAGCACTTTTAATACTTTTATTGTGGATAATGTAATTAATATGTTTTTTTTATATTTTAGGACTATATCTTAAAGGAAATTAAAAAACAAGAAGAAATTGATTTATTGAAACCTATACCTTGTATTAATATATCATTGAAACCGGGTTTGAGAAATTAATAAAATTCTTGAAATAAATTTTAATGTAATAAATAAGCCATTTACACCAAACAAAAATTAGTCGGTTTTTGTAAAAATCAAAAATTAAAATTCACATCGTTTGCATGCCAGTTTACTTGTATTTTATTTGGCTTTTGTACTAAAATGCTTTTTAATTGAATTTTAAAATAAATTTATTGTAAAAAAAAAAAAATATTAATAAATTAAACTGTTTCTGAAAACTTTTAATTTTCTATTTCATTCGTATATGAAAGTTTAATGTTATGAAATGATTTGAACAGGCTGTTTCATAAATAATTATTTTAGTAGTTTTTAATTGGTTTTCTATGCCGTTTATACCAAAACAAAACCAACTGGAATTTTGAAAAACTAAATTTCAAAATTTGTTTTTATTTTAAATGTAAGTTAGACGAGTCATTTTTGCTCTCATGTTATAAAACTAGACAGTAAATAAAATTTAATATATTTTTGTTGTTAAAAACATTTTTAACAACATTTTAAAAATAATTTTTGCACAAATTTTATTAAATAAAATATTTCAAGAATTTTTACAATCTTCTTTTTTCATCATATATAAAAGCTCACTTTTCTGAACTCAACTGAACAGATTGTATCATAAATATTTATTTTAATAGTTTTTATTTGGTTTTTAATAAAAACTAGATGAAATTGGTTTTTAATTTGTATGGAAAACTAAAGAAATTTATGTTATTTTTCAATCAAAAAACAAATGAAACCAAAAACTGCTAGCTTTTGTTTAGTGTAAACAGCATATTCAACAAAAACTAATTTAAAGTAGCTTTTGATTTGTATGGAAAATGCAAAGAAATTAATGTAGTTTTTCATTCAAAAACCGAAAGAAGCCAATTAAGAAACTTTATACTACATTTACACCAAAATAAAACTAATTCGTTTTTGTGAAAACTAAATTTCAAAAATCAATTCGTTTACATATCTGTTTTCTTCCCTATGTAGTTTTTGTTGACGTCTTGATTTCTGGATTAATTTTTATTTAATTTGTATTTGACTTTGATATATTTTTAAAATGTTTGTTAAAAATATTATATACACGTTTTTTGTAAATAAACTATAAAACAAATGAAATCTTTCAAAAAATCACAAAATTTTTATTTTTTCGTTCAATACAAAAGCTTACTATTGTGAAATCTGTTGAAATGGATGTTTCATAAATAGTTATTTTAGTATTTTTTATGTAGTTTTTCATAAAAACAAGTTGAAAATGGTTTTTGATTTGTATGGAAAAATTTGAAAATTTGTTGTGGTTTTTCAATCAAAAACCGAATGAAGCCAAAAACTATTAGTTTTTATTCGGTGTAAATGTCATATTAGTTTAAAGAAACTTAACATTTCTAATTACTATTCACATAGCAATATTATCAGCAATTTTGATCCATTATGGAAATGTTATATGGACAAAAACACAAAACTTTTAAAATTCTACTAAAATTCTTTTCGGACATTTTTTCTATGCACATTGATAGCGATTTAAACGAACAATAAGCGTTGACGTGAATCACCTTTGCGAGGGGGCCCAAAAGTTCTCGCAGTTGAAAGTTGAAAATTTTTAAAAAGTTTACAGTGTAATTGTACCCATTCACAAATTTTGCCAAGTTCTATCGCCACATGTAAAAAGACTCAAAATATTATCATTACTAGCTTAGTTATAGAGAAATAATGGTGTCTATTCTTGAAAACGCGTCGAAGAAGTGAAAATTTCCATTAAAACAAAAACAAAATTTTAAAAAATTGTTTTTGTTTACCGTACATTTCTAAAGTGGAATTTACCGTTTTTAAAAGAGAGAGAAACGCGTTAAAGTTTTCACGTTTATTAGATTTTAGAAACATGTTAAACAAAAACAATTTTTTAAACTTTGTTTTTGTTTTAATGGAAAATTTCACTTCTTCGACGCGTGTTCAAGAATAGACACCAATATTTTTTTTTTTTAATAATTTTTGCACAATTTTTAAACTAATAAAAAAGATATCAGTTGCAATTTTTTCCGTAATTACTTTTCTCGGTTTATATCGAGTTTTCTTAGTTAATGCACTATATGAGTCATCAAACGAGTTCAAGATGAATTCCGGTATACTCCGTTCTTTTTCCTATTCTGTTATTAATTTTTCTCAACAATATTTTTTATCAAAACTTCAATTCTTTCTTATGCATATGACTGCAATATTTGTCATTCATACTCATTCAATTACAGAGCAAACCTTTTAGAGATGGGGGCAATAAGACATCAATGATACATTTAGCCGTGATCTCCTAATAATCTCTGAATGAGTTCGTGCAAATAGAGTCGTCTTTATACTTCGTAAAACTCAATGTTGTGTGTTAACATACAAACGACTGATGGATTATGTTGTTTCATCTATATTTATCGGTGGTATAAATATTAAGAAATCAGAAGTTCTCGATGTTCTTGGCACGACAATACAGAGTGTTGTCCGTTAGAATGAATGCATTCTCCAAGTGTCGAAAGAAGATTTGAATTCTTCTTCTCTCGTTTTTTTTTTTAAACGGTGCAAGAAATACTTCATTCCATCTGATCTTCTTACTATTTATACCGATGCTTCAAAGTCTAGTTTGGAGCTTCTCCACCGCGTACAGGAGAAGGCGAAGATACTTATCGGTGACAGTAGGTTATCCAACTCTATTGATTCACTATAACATCGTCGCAATGTAGGCTGTTCTATCATTATTACAATGGAATATGTTCTGAAGAAATTAGAGAGCTTGTTCCCAACATGCGTTTATTTATATGCAATACACGCCAATTCGTTGTCGATTAGTCAGTTGATCACATGACACATTATAGGGAAAATTCGTTCTTTAGCCGTACTATACGTGTGTGAAATAAACTCCCTGCAAAAGTCTTTCATGCCACTTGCAACTTAGGAAAATTCAATAATAATGTTCACAAACGCTACTCCCTCTCTTATTCCTTCCATAACCTGTTATCCTAATACCAACACAATGCACAATGGTTCATAAAAAAAGTTAATTAATATTTTTTAATAACTGAAATACGATTTTTTTTTATTATGACTGCTTTTCTATCTTTTCTGGCATTTGATTGTTTTTTTTTTTTTTTTTTTTTTTTTTTTTTGACATCCTAAATTTGATTTAGGATGTCAATCAAAGAGAATTTTTACTCTAATACAAAATAGCCTGATTTTGTAAAAAAATCAATTTATCCAATAAAAAAAAAAAAAAAAAAAAACATCTCAAATGCAGATATTTTTCTTTTTTGCTTTATTAAACATTACACAGTGGGGTAGAATTGAACATTTTTAGAATTAAATCTGTAACTTTTAATCGGCTGATTGGATTTACATAAAATTTCATATAGGCGTAGCAGAGGAGAGTAAAATTTTAAGTTTGGAAGGATGATCCTACATACATATCAGGAGCGGAACTATGGGCTCAAAGTAGGATACCTCTTAGGGTTTTATAGTTGGAACAAAAAGTCGACTTTTCGGCTTTTCGATTTTTTTAAATTTTTAAATAGTCTCCTTTTTTGACTTTTTCCGACTATTTTCGACTATTTTTAACTTTATTCGAATTTTTCGAGATTTTTCGCCTCTTTTGACTATTTATTGTTATTTGTCTTAGAATTGTTATTTGTCTTAGAAAAAATATAAAGTATATACAACGCAATCAAATATATAGTTTAATTAACAGACGGTATACATATGTAATGAAATTGCTAGTTGCACACAAAAATATATTTTTATGATACTATTTCCAACAGTTAGATGATGTAGTTGAAATAAAAATTGCTTAAAAACTTTTTTTCGACTATTTTCGACTTTCTCCGACTAATTTCGATTTTTGCCGACTATTTTCGACTTTTTCCGACTATTTTTCGCTTTATTCGACTTTTTGAATATCTGGCAACAAGAAAGTCTATTTCTCCATAATCTTCAAACCAAAAAGTCGATTTCGATTATTTGAAAGTCGATTTGATGAACTCTAGTACCTCTGACGTAGAAAATTTTTAACAACTAGTAAACATTTTTTTCCTTACCCGATTTCATAGATTTTTATATCTCACATATTTTTCGAGTTGTATGCATTTGAAATTTCACAAAACTTAGTAATTTGATTGCTAATATTGTTACTAATACAATGTTATTAGCCATTTTGCCAAAAACAAAACCATGTTCGAAATTATTATAACAATAAATTGGTTACACTAATTTTAAAATGTTTGTACTTTTGTCCATATATATAATAAATCTCTCTTACTCTTAACTAACTTTAGTAATATTTTTACACTCAAAACAACAACATATTAATAATTATTTTTTAACAAAAATGTTTTAATAAATATATTTTCAAACTCATAACAATAGAACAGTAAATACTGTTATCCTCTGATAAACAGTTTCAGATTCTTTTTGTACTCTTATCAAGTAGTTAATAATACTTAATATTACATTAAAATTACATTAAATTTACACAATTAACATGATAAAAAAAAATAAAATATATAAAATTATACAAATAAATTAATTTAGTAAACATTTTAAAGCATTATAAGTTTTGTGCGTTTTAAAGTCACAAAAGTCAGCAAAAGGAAACCCAAAGTACCCCAAATAGAACTATTTTGATTACTACCATCGCCAACAACTTCTTGAATCCATTTCGCATGATACGAAACATCAGTATAAATGGCGGGTGCTAAATGATTAGCGGCAAAACTTCTCAGACCCACTAGTTTGTTATCGACAAACACGGGAGAACCAAAATCTTTATTTAAAGATTCATTGGTGTTGAAACACAACATGCCAGTAGAGTAAAAAGTTTTGCCATAATATTGCTGACATATATCATCATTTAGTTTAGAGACATTGAGCAGCATTAAATTATTTAAAATTAAACCCTAAGAAATAAAGTTTAAATTATATTAAAATAAAATTTAAAAAAAAACATATAAACGAAACTTTTTAACGTCGAGTCTATAGTAAAGAAATGTTTATCAAGAAAAAGGTCAAATTTTTGCTTGAATTGTAGATAATTTTCTATCTCTATTAATTATAGGGGAAAACGTACATCATAATAAACTATGTAAAAAATTACCAAGAAAAATCAAAATGACGTCTTTTCTCAACCAAAGTCAAGACAAAGTTGTCATTGCTGGAACACTGACAATTTTGTTTTAACACTGCATTAATACTGACTGTTTACGTTAGGCAAATTTTTATCAAGATAAAAATTCGACATTTGTCTTAATAAAAATTTCTCTAGTATAGACTCGACGTAACTTACCTCATTTGTGTTCAACCAAGTGGTCACCTTAAATTGGCCTCCATTATTTTTGTCATACCAATTAGTGTTGTATACCTGAGGTAAAGAAATCGGTTGAACATATTTACTTATTTTGGGTATATCACGTTCCAACATTAATATGGCCACATTATCATGTAGTTTCAGAGCATTAAAAGTTTTAGGTTGATAACTGTGAGTAACACTATAGATAAGCGTTTGTTCTTGCCGTTGGCAACGAGTTATGGAAGCTAAAACTACTTTAAGTTCCGAGGGATGATAAGGTTTATTTTTATTATAACTGTTAATTAAAAAGTTATTTCATTAGTGTCTTGTTTTTAATTTTTAATCGCTTAGTAATGCAACTTACTTGTAAACACATTGGGCTGTGGTTAAGACTACTGAAGGGCCTATAACAACTCCTGAACATACATGGCCATCACCAAAAGGTTCATCATATTCCTTTAAACGTATGGAAGCATGATGTTGAGCATTGCTAAAAGAGGCTTCTGTTGAATTCACATTGGTGTTATAGTACAAAATACGTTCCTCATAAGTGCTATTTTGGGTGACGCCTAGAAAAAATATATTGTGTTAAAAATTTTTATTTTTATTTTATTTTAAATAACAGTTAATAATAGAGTTCAAATTAAAATATCGGTTTTTAACTGAATACATTTCTTTGTTTATTTATTTATTTATATGGTCATTAGTATATTTTCATAAATGAAAAATCTTATCATGAATTTCATATTTCTTGTACTGAAAAGGAATTTTTTTTCTTTTTTGGTTCGTTTTATTTTATTTTTATTTTTTACCTACCTAAATTTCATGTTTTGGGAAAATATATTAACTGATAAGAGACCCCCTGCAGCTTAGTAACCATAATTTCTACGGTCTTAAATTGAATATTAAATAAACAAAAATCATACGATGTACTTTTATTTATACCCTACACCACCATAGGTGGTTGAGGTATTATGCGTTTGTGCTGATGTTTGTAATGAATAGAAAAAGTTATCTAACATCAACCTTAAATTATACCAATCGACTCAGAATCACTTTTTAAATCGATCTAACAATGTCCGTCCGTCCGTCCGTCCGCCTGGCTAGCTGATTGGACGGCTGGCTATCTGTCCATGTAAACCTTGTGTACAAAGTATATTTTAGAGATAATTCAATTAAATTTGGCACATGGGATATTCATGACACAAGGACGACGCCTATTGAAATTGCTTATCATTAGTCCATTATTTCACCCATACAAATGTCCTCCCGGAACAAGGGTTTAACGATCTTAAATGCCTTAAGTATAGCAATATTTTAATGAAATTCGGTATAAGGAAGTTCTGTATAAGTATCAATCTTTGTACAAAATTTTATGAAAATCGGTCCATAATTGATCATAGCTCCCATACAAATCACTCTTCCGAAAATCACTTTAAAGTGCGTAAATACCATACGAATGTTAGTATCAAGTTAATATTCACAAATTCGCACAAATAAGTTTTATGTAAGTAGAAACAACATTGCCGAATTTTATGATAATCGGTCCATAATTTACCATAGCTCCCATATAAACCCACTTCCAGGAATCGCCCTAAAGTGCATAAAATCATCTAAATGTTAGTATCAACGTATTATTCTGTATTTGTATATTTTATTTTACATTTAGTGAAATTGACCACAGGTGTAATATGGGTTCCCTTCCCAAATTTTTATGCTCGTACACAATGGTGTAGGGTATCATATAGTCGGTCTTGAAGGATTATATTTTTCTCGTTTTATTTTAATTTAGCTCTAAACTGTTACCATGATTATTTAAAAAGATAATGAAATATTTTTTAATTTCTTTTAAATAATTTTTAATCAATTGTTAATACTTAAATGGTTTGACAATGATTTTTTAAATTTTTGTTTTATAACTAGGCAATGGAAATATCTAATATCTTTAAATTATAATATTTAGGTTAAAAAATTAAATTTAAGTAGATTAATCAGTTTATTATATAGAAATTTCCTTTAATATTTTTTTAATCAGTTACTAGTTGCGTTAACAAAATCTGAAAGCTATTTTAAGGTGCAAGACTTTTATTAAAAAACATTTCAAAACGTTTATTTGGTCACGTTTAATGTGAATAAAAATAAAGAAATTTTTAATTTAATGGGAAACTTGCGATAAATTTGATCGAATAATAAAATTATTGTAAATTAAAATCATTAATTAGAATTTTTTGTTGTGAATCTTGAAAGTTCTTTCTATATAGAGCGTTTAAAAAACATCTGAAAATATGTTATACAATTCGGTCTATAGATCTTAATTGTATCAAATTTTAGATTTTTAATAAAAGAAATTTGAAAAACATTTGATGTGCAAAAAAAATTAGAAAATTTGTTTATTGAACATTTTGTAATCAATTTGATTTTAAAAAAATTTATTAAAAGTGAGCTTTGACCCGTTGAATAAAAAAGTTATTATCCAGATTAGTAGTTTGATTTTTTTTGTTGTGAATTTTAAAATTTTTTTCGATACTAAAGATCGGTCTTTAGTTCTTAATCAAGCCAATTTTTGAATTTTCGATCAAAGGAGGAACATTAGTAAGAGAAATAGTATTTAAAAAATTTATTATAAATTTCTTACCCAAAGAAAACTTATTTAAAAATTTTGTTATTTAACAACTTAATCATACGAATTATTTATTTAAATTTATTTAAACATCTACAAATATGTATATAAAATTCGATCTTTAGATCTTAATCGAATTTTAAATTTTTAAACGTATAATATGCAAAAAAATATTGAAGAAATATTTAATTTATTTAATAGAAAATTTATGATAAATTTAATTTTTAACAAACTAATTAAAGTGAGGATTATTAATTAAATTCTTCTGTTATGAATTTTTTAAATTTCTATCTATCTAGAGCTTTTATAAGAGCTTTTATAAGACTTTTAAAAATATAATTTCGGAATTTAAATTTTCGTTCAAAGGAGGAAAACAAGTAGGAAGAATGGTATTTAAAAAATTTATTATAAATTTCTTACTTAAAGAAATCTTATTTAAATTTTTTCTTTTTATTTAAAAAGGTTGTTTTTATTGAAAACTTAACCATAAGAATAATTTATTTAATTTTTTTATTATTATTCTCGACCAAATTTCAAGAGCTGCTATTTTATTTTAAAGAATAACTATCTTGTTAATAATAAAATTTTTAAATTTATTAAAGCTTTATAAAAAAAATTTATAAATTTGAAATTTTTAATATCAATAAGGCCTTAAAAATTTAAAAGAATTCCATCAAATTGAAAAATTTACTAACTGAAATATTAACCGCCTGTTTCTCTAAATGTGAACGAATGTTTCGTTCAATTAAATGTATTGAAAAAAAAAAAACAAATAAATTTGAAAATTATTTGTTGTTTTCAATACATTTACTCGAACGAAGCCTTCGTTCGCATTTAGAGAAACAGGCAGTAAAGCTCCAAAAAGCTTTGATTTTTATCAAGGGTAGGTTAACGAGAACTCCTTATTATGTGATTTTGAACAACTTTTAGGAGATCAAAGAAAACAAGTTTTTTGTATGAAAACTATACAAAATTACATTTTAATCCTTTTCATAACTTCGGAACTAAACAAAATTTAACAAAATATTTTAAATTTAAAAATTAATTAATAATAAAAATTTCACATAGAATTTTTTATCAGCACACCGGCGATATGTGATTTGAATTCTTAATATATTAATTATTACATCGGAGTTAGGATTTTGCAAGAAAACTTACGCTGAGTGCAGACAAGCATTTTTTTTATCAAGACAAACAACAAAAAGTACAAGACAAGCTTCAAGACAAAGCTGTCAGTACTCGTGCTCGAACATCTTTGTCTTGAAGCTGCAATAATAGCGACAAATTCTGTGTACAATAGGAAACGTTATATCCTGCTGTTCCTTGAGTTGTTAAAAATTTGTCTAAAATAGACTTAGCGTTATGAATTTATCTCATCGTGAGATTATTTGACATTTTTTATTTTTTTTTTTTTTTTTTGCTTTTGTATTTCAATTAAATATACCGAATTTTTAGACTTGATAAAGCCATATATCAAAAATAAGACAAATCCTTCCAAAAGTGTATGAAATATAAATCAAATGTATTTTTAAATGATTTGATTTAGTTTCACTCCAAAAAAAAAAAAAAAAAAAAAGATATTTTTTTCCCTTTGTCACTAGCTGTCATTATCGATATATTCCTCAACTTAAAATTGAAATTTTATTTAAACTTCAAAAATTCTTATATCACTTACTTGACTGCATTTCACTGCATAGAAAAACCACTATAAAGATTTTTGTTATTTTTCTTATATTTTCATTTAAACACATTTTTAATTTTTGTGTAATTTTCTTTAAAATTTTTAATAAGGATTTTTATATTATTTACAATTTTTCTTTCAACACAACAAAGCCTCAAACAATTTGTAACACTCTGCACAATTTAAGGTCACCAACTAATTAGACTTGAAGTAAACTTAATTCTAAAAGAAACCTTCGATGGATTTGCAAAAATATTATATATTTTGTTGCTGTTTTTATATTTTTATAGCTAATCAATTGTGTTCGATTATGATAAAGACTAAAAGAAATTTAAAATAAAACACTTGAAATATTAAAATGTTATCAGCGTTGGGGAAAACATGGGTAATAACAGACTTGAAAAGATGACTACATAAAGAAATAGAATTTTGAAATTTCGAAAAATCCATTAGGAAATGTAGCAGCTGCAAATTACTAAACAATACTTGGTTAAAAGTTGGATCCTAGATATGAAAATTTATTATTTACTGTATAATTTAAAGAGAGTAAGAAGAGTAGCTTTGCGTTAGCGATTATTTTATATCATTGTTAACAGCTCAATAGTAATTTGAATCAAATCAATAACTTTAAATTCAAATTATATCCATAATCATATATTTAATAAGCAAACACATTTTCTGTTATACCTTTTACGCTCATACTATATACTGGATTTTGATAAAAGATATACCATTAGAAAGGTATTTTCTCAAAGATGTGCAGAATGTAAATTTTATTATAACCCGTATATATCGCTTAAGTTATAAGCGCTAAAAGTTGCACAAATCTCACATAAACATATGTATATATGTGTATGAGCCTCAAGCAAAAGAGCAACTGAAATTATTAAACTCTTCTCTTTTTTATTTCTCATGTCTCTCAGACAACTCTATCAATTCAAAGCAGTGTTATTGTTGTTATTTCTTTACAAAAACAAACTAGACATGTTGTAATGATTTAACAACATTGAATTAGAGGTTTTGTTCAATTTTAATTGAAAGATTTGTACGAAAGTAGTGATGAACCGTATATAGAAAAGAGTTTAATACTTTAAATTGCTTTGTTTATTTTTTTTCTTAGTCTTTTGCATTATGAAGAACAAAGTAGAAAAAGTAAACAATTACTTTGTGAAAGGTGTTTTGTTTTTATGCCGTTCCTTTTTATTTTTAGCACAATATAAAATTAAATATTTGTATTATTTTATTGTTTTTTTATTTTGAATATTAAAAGTCAGGGACCGTAACTGTTATGACAGAGGATTATATTTTCACTTTAATATTTTTTAAGCCAAAACAATAGTTTTTTGGCTGTTATTTGTATTTTTTCAAGTATAAATAAAAATTATGTGATTTTTACTTTTTTTTCGAAGTAATATAAAAGTTATTTACTGATTGTTATATATAGCATTGTAAATGTTAAATAACTTGTCAATTTAAAAAATCATCCAAATAAAAGAAATCGCAAAAAAAGTTGCCAAAACAAGAAAAAGTCGCCAAAAAGAAAAAAATACGTGGAATAAAAAAAATACGTGAAATAAAATAAAAAAAACGCTAAAACGACAAAATAAAAAATCACTAAAACGACAAAACAAAAGAATCTTTTAAATAAAAGTGGAGAACAAAAACCGCAAAAACCCTATGTAGAAAGAAAATTTCTCTAATGGAAAAATATATAAAAATTTTATTGGTTGCAAAATTTTTCTCATAAGAGTAAAATATGCATAATTATGCTCTTTAGCATAATAGATAGATAAATAACTAACAGTTTGGTTCATTTACAGCCGAGGAAAAAATATAATTTTTCATATTTTTGATTGCCCTGTTAATTATGTATTAGTTACAATCGTTAAACGTTTCTACTGACATTTTTTATTATAAGAAGGTTGTATTTTCCGAAATATATTTTATATAAAAAATTAATTTTATTTAAACTAAACTTATTTCAATACGATAAGGGTAGCGCCGTAGCCCAGGTAAAATCTAGTTAATATAAATTGCATATATTTCAAATGCATGTTTTATTTTAAGTAGACCATTGTACATATTGTCCAATAATTTATTATTTTTTTTTTTTATTTTTTGCTTTCACTGATAATTATTCGGTTTACCTTTTTATTTACTTTATGCTTTGTTTTGTTTTACATATGTTTTCTTAAACATATTTATTTAAATAATTTCTTTGTTTTGCTTTTTCAGGTAAAGGTAAATAAAATAAACCAAAAGAATTGTTTATTTAATAAAACGAATAATAAACTTTGGACTATAATAAATCTGATGTCTAAGTCTAAATCCAGATTATTTAGTAATTTATTTTTATAAATTAAGACAAGATTTGTTATTATTAGTAATAAATATAATATAATAAAACTAGCGTTTACACTAGTAATAAAATTGAATTCCTTGAGAAGATAAGAACTGAAAAAAGGAAATTTGTTGCAAAAAAGTCAAGAAAATAATCGTTAATTTACAACTAAAAAATATCAATACGGCAGCTAATTGCAAATAAAAATAATACTGTGCGACAAATGGTAGGGGTCAGTGATGGGGAAGGGTTCAAACTACCGGGGAAAGTCATATCGGTAAAAAAGAAGTTATACGTGTCCCGGCGTTTCGCTGGGTCACGTCTAGGAATCGAGATATATCGATTTGAAGTTAGTAACTATTATATAGGGGAAATTGTGACCTTTGGTGGTCTTTTTTTTTGACATAACTCGAGAACCACCAGTCCGATTTTGCTGAAACAAATTTAAAAATATTAGGAATTACAATTCCTTTAATCTGTTCATACAACGTTTCGCTACATAAGCAACAGTTTCGCAGTTATAAATAAATGTATGAAGAAAAAAACTATTTTTTGCCTAAAAAATTGAATTTTTTTATTTTTAATTCATAAAAAATCCAAAATGGTAAAAAAAGTGTCAAGTCCTATTACTTTCACGTAAAGTCACATAACCTTTAAACAAAATGAGACATAGATCATGAAAATCGATGGACGCGTTTCGCTTTTATTCACAATTAAGTGAAGGTATGAATTTCAAAAATTTGCTCGAGATATGCTCAAAATTCCTTGGAAAAAACATTGATGACTTTTTTTTATGATTGTCAGAATTAAAAAAAAAAAAAGTAATAAACAAATGGTTATTTGATTTTTATGGTAGCGGTAACAAACTAAACTATTTGGGTTTTTTCCGTTGGCTACCTTACAAAATTTGTAAAACGTGCTACAATGGTCTTAACATGTGGATCCAAGGGAAACGCAGTTCACTTCGTTTTGGTGTTCTAATGATTTGGACTGATCCAGGAGAGCACAATTCCGACAACTGTTAGGCTTGCGCAAACAAAATATGTGAAGTAAATCGTAAAGGCCTTAAACGAAGAGTTTACATATCTGTTAAAAGTGCAAGTCCTGATAGAGAAACTTCTTTTTCTATTGAAACCATGGATCAATCGGATTTCACCTATAAACCAACACCAGAAGCCGGCCCATCGAATAAAATAATTCCAATATCACAAGCAAGAATGGACAAGATTGTTGCAGAATTAAACCTTTTTCAACGTGAAGCAGAAAAACTTGCCCAGCTTTTGAAAGAAGGCAACAATTTGGAGCCTAATGTCAAAGTCACCGGATATCGAAGACGACAATTGCTATTCCAACGGTACTACACACTCAACGAAGGGAACACATTTGTTTACTGCCACGATATAAAGGGACTGATGGAGGCGATGGCCATTAATTATGTTCATCGATTCTTCGAAATCAAGCCTGAAAGTAATTTTGCTACATAAATATAATAAAAAACCCAGCATTCCCATTGGCTACAGCACAGACATGAGCGAAACATACGATTCCATGAAAATAATTTTGCTACACTGATCACATGTGGCGGATCAGTTGTGATCTGAAAGTCGTGGCGATGCTAAGAGGTCTCCAAGGAGGCTATACGAAAAACATGTGTTTCTTGTGTCTTTGGGATACCCGATTTAAAGGAAACCAATACGAAACGCATGAGTGGCTTGCTCGGGATCCAACGGAGAAAGGACACAACTGCGTAAATGATACACTGGTGCCAATGGAGAACCTCCTCATGCCCCCTCTCCATATCAAACTGGGAATCTTAAAAAATTTCATCAAGGCCATTGTGAAGAAACCGAAAATTCTTGATTGTTTGGAAAATATTTTCCCACGAATCAGCGAAGCAAAATTGAAGGAAGGTGTTCTGAATGGGCCGGATATACGAAAGCTCATGAAATCAAAGGAATTTAAAGGTGCTTTAGACGGTAATGATTACTTTACGTGGAGGGCAGTGAAGAAAGTCATACGATATTTTTTGGGAAGTACGCGAGCACACAATTACCCCACTCTTGTGACCAAGATGTTGCACTACTTCCAGAAAATTGGAGTGAATATGTCCCTCAAAATTCACTTCTTGCATCACCATCTCGAATACTTCAGCAAGCAGATAGCCTCAGAGTCGGATGAACATGGCGAGCGCTTCCATCAAGTGGCAATGCCAATGGAAACGCGACATAAAGGCAAAAGGCTCGATTCGCTGATGACTGCAATTTGTTGGTGGTCGCAATAGACGTATGATCCCGACAATGAAGATGAAGAAGAATATACAATGGGAGTTTCCTCCGAGGATAAGTCACAAAAATGAAGTTAACTGACTGATTAAAAACAATTGATTTTTTCCAGATGAAGACAGATCCTCATCCGATACAGACTCTGAACAAGTGGGCGAACCACCACGCAAGAAAGTAAAGGGCGCAAACAAACGAAAATAAGTTTTGCGTTCATCGATTTTTATAACCTATGTATCTATGTAATAACCTAATAATTACCTGTAATAATTTTTAATTTTACGTATTAATAATTATAATAAATAATATATAATAAATGTTATCCAAATTCATTGAAACATAAAATCAATATTCTTGTCAAAATGAGATACCTTCACTTAATTGTGAATAAAAGCGAAACGCGTCCATCGATTTTCATGATCTATGTCTCATTTTGTTTAAAGGTTATGTGACTTTACGTGAAAGTAATAGGACTTGACACTTTTTTTACCATTTTGGATTTTTTATGAATTAAAAATAAAAAAATTCAATTTTTTAGGCAAAAAATAGTTTTTTTCTTCATACATTTATTTATAACTGCGAAACTGTTGCTTATGTAGCGAAACGTTGTATGAACAGATTAAAGGAATTGTAATTCCTAATATTTTTAAATTTGTTTCAGCAAAATCGGACTGGTGGTTCTCGAGTTATGTCAAAAAAAAAAAGACCACCAAAGGTCACAATTTCCCCTATATAATAGTTACTAACTTCAAATCGATATATCTCGATTCCTAGACGTGACCCAGCGAAACGCCGGGACACGTATAACTTCTTTTTTACCGATATGACTTTCCCTGGTAGTTTGAACCCTTCCCGATCACTGACCCCTACCACTTGTCGCACAGTGTTATTATGTCTCTCTTCAGTCGCGGAATATTAAGATTTTATTTTGGAATGATACTATTGAAGATTACATGTAATTAACCCTTTAACAGCTAGTGGATTAATTTTATGTATTTAGTTCTCGAAAGGTTAAATTAGCAATTATTGCATATAAGTATTTGTTATCCTTAAGTATAGATGAATTTATTAAAAATATAATAAGTTCCTTCTAAACTGCGTTAAAAATCGAATTAAAAAGGATTTTTGAAATTTAATCACTATTTTACACGAATTTTTAGTTTTTATGATAAATGTATGCATTTGGTGATACTTATTTTCCTAGCTAACAATTTATTTGACTTAAAAATTAACTTAACCAATTATGGGTCGGAAATAACAAAATATTACATGTGCAACTAAAGGGTTAAATGAATTTATATACCAATAGTATAGAATCAGAACTTTGTAATGATGCCTTAAAATATAAATTACGATGGAAAATTTCCAAAATATTCAAATTTTAATGAAATAGTATTTAAAATAAAATCATAGAAAATTTTATTAAAATTTTGATTTCGCGAGAATGAAAACTAATTTAAAATTGTTTCTTACTCATTATGTATTAAATGTTATTTGTCTATCATATGTTGTAATTTTTTTGTTTTTTTTTTTTTACAAAAAGTTGCAAAATTATGTACTCTGTTGATCGAAAACTATATTTTTAGAGGTATTTCAAAAAAGGTCCAGCTCACGTGAACGAAATAATTAAATCGAAATATTTTGCGGATTAGTTTAGAACATATCAGTCTATAATTGTAGGCAGGTACATTTGCAATATTTTTTTCCTCCATACAAATCAATGCACTTTAATATACATATACATATTTTATTATTTACGTCGTTTAATAATTATTTTTGAAATTTTTAAGATAAGAAAAAATCTAAAACAGCAGCTTATTTTAAGGATTGCCAAGGTTATATTTTTGGAAATTGACAAATAACTGTTAAATATTTTCACTCAAATAACTCTCTCTTTAATACGTACATTTAGAAATTTTTACAATATAAAGTAAATTTTGCCTTTCCGAAAAGCTGTTCATACCACTGTCATTGTTTTTAACATAATGTCTACATTACATAATTTTTTATCAAGACAAACGTCAAAATCAACACGAATTTATGGAAGGTGGCAACAGTTGTACAAAAACAATAATATGGTGAATTCATTAATGTTTTTTATAATAATCAGCGGTTTAACTGAGGTTACCTTGTACTGATTTTGACGTTTTTCTTGATAAAAATTTGTCTAGTATAGACACATTTTTATTAAAAAGCTTTTTGATAAGCTTTTTTTTAGCGGAAAATTTTTAACTCACCACTAAAGCATAACAACGTTTTCTATTATTTTTTGATAGTAAAAAATTTTGCCTAGTGTTGAAACAAGCAAGTTTCTTAGCAAGACAAACGTCAACATTTTATCAGGATAGAAATTTGTCTAGAGTAAAAAGAATTTATTCTTTTTTCTGCCCTTTTGATCTCTTGTGTGTTCTATTCTGGTTTTTTTTTTTTTTTTCTAATAGTTAAAAATATGTTATATATTATATATTTTCTCTATATTTAATATTTAATAGAGGGTATACACTAGGTTTATAACAAGGTTTTCTAGAAAAGTTCACGCACCATAAAATGGCTTTGCATTACTATAATGAATTAGTAAAATAAAATAAAATAAATTAAAATACCAACATCACCAAAAATACGAAATTTCATCAAAATTCGATTTGTTATCAAAAATTCGTTCTTTCGCAAATTTCATAAAAAATACATAAAAACCATAATTTCACCAATAATTTTATTTTTCAATAAAAATACAAAATTTGACCAAAAATACGAAATTTAATTAAAAATTTTATTTTTTACCAAAAATTTTAAATTTAACCAAATGTCCAAAATTTCACCAAAAATTTGAATTTTGTATTATTTTTAAAATCTTTCTGATAAATAATACTTTAAAAAAAATAGGCCAATAACAGAATATGACAAAATAGCACATGTCAAAAATTAACGACTCACAATCGTCATAAATTCGAGAATAACACTGAACAGTGGTTCCAAAACGCTTTTTTGTAAATAATTCCGTAACTTAATATCCGTTAAGACCGAATTACATTAGCGCTTAGTCAGCAACAGTATCAGAAAAAATAATCAGTTATTCAATGTCAGAATAACATGTTGCTGCCTTTATAACTACATTCAAGTGTAGGCAGCGACAATTTGCAACCTCCAACTTGCTTTATTCGACTTGTGTATTTTTGATTCTCATTTCTTTGCTCACTCTCTTTGACTCGCTCACAATCTGAAAACGGCGCAGTAAATTTAGAAACAGGGCTAATTAAAACAGCATTGAAAACTGCATTTGTTCTTTGGACTGTAATTTGGGCTTCAAAAATTTCTGAATAAAATTTAGCATGGCCAGCGATGAGGAGAACAGATCCTTAGCGAGCCGGGAGTATAGTGCTTTTGGTAATATTTATTTTCCTAGCTAACAATTTATTTGACTTAAAAATTAACTTAACCAATTATGGACAGGAAATACCAAAATATTACTTGTGCAACTAAAGGGTTAAATGAATTAATTTATCAATAGTATAGAATGAGAACTTTCTAATGATGCCTTAAAATATAAATTACGATGGAAAATTTCCAAAATATTCAAATTTTAATGAAATAGTATTTAAAATAAAATCATAGAAAATGTTACTAAAATTTTAATTTCGTGAGAATGAAAACTAAAGTTGGCCTCCTAGTTTATGTAATTTAAAAAATCGATAAAAATTCAGTTAAAGAGATATTTATATCGAAATAATTTTTTTAATTTTTGGCCTCGATTTTTGAAGTTTTTTAAACTTGGCAGGTTTAGTGGGGGTCCAGAATATTTGAAAATATTACTGCAAGAATTATTATTACAGAATTATTTCAAAAAAGAAAAGACCACTGTGGTACAAAAAACTAACAAATTTTAAAAAATTTCTAATCACTTTAAGACATTCTGAAAAAAATCCATTTTGAGGGCAGTTGCTGCATTAAATATCTCATAGATCCCTTTTAAATTAATATTATATTTTCTAATCGATTTAGAAAGCAAAAGAATAAAAAACTGTATACAATTGAAATGCTTGATTCTTCTACCTCGGAAAAAGTTTAAATAGAAAAAATCAACAAATGAGCTTATCCAAAAACATTTTAATGTTTTGGCAGCACAATCAGAACTTGTTTTTGACATTTTATAAATTAAAAATTTTATTGGTTACACAGAAAAAATTAAATTTCATATTCTATTACAAAATTTATAAAATTAATTATATTTTTTACTGAAATCGGACCAATCACTTAATTATTAAAGTCAAACATTCAAATTCATAAATTTTTTTATTGGAAAACGTATTTTTTTCTTATTAAAATATTTTTACTGTTTATAAATTTGAATGTGTGAAAATTTTTTGAAACGATAAAAATAGTATTTAATTTTTAAGAGATTTTTAAACAATATTTAATTTTAAAACAATAAAACGTTAATTAAATGTTAAAAAATATTTAATCTACCGAGCGTATAACTGTAATTACGAATAAAAAAATCTGATGAAACTTCCGATATGTAATTTATATTTCTATAAAATATACCCTACTCCAGGTGGATATATGTATGGGTACTAGGTACAAAAAATGGATCTATCATAACCAATTTTTACCAAGATATCTTTAAGATTACGAGCCAGCCGATCGGACGGAAGGATATATTACGGTATACTTTATGATACAATACCCGAAACATGTATGGTGGTATGGGGCAGGACTTCCCACAGAATTGTTCTTCACGGATCCTTTCATAAATTTTTTCTCGATAAATAAGCATGTAAATAGAATTAGTCTCCCTTTCAAAAGACAATGTAGAAGCTACAAAGATCTTACAAACTAGGAAGCAATCGCTCAGTCCTAAAGATAATAAGATAGTTTCCAGCTTCGATCTAGCGAATTGCTCTATCATCTCGAATGAAACAAGATTCCTTGCGGACATCCTAAACTATTGTTACAGACACCAAGTTGGAAATCGTTGGTGTAGGGTATAAACAATTTTCAGCGCTGAAGTACAATTTTTTTTTTTTTTTTTTGCAAAACAATTAAATCGAGTTAGGTGTAGCAAAATAATTATATACACCAAGATCTATGAAATAACATATGATTTAAACGAACCGCTAGCCGAATGGTTATGCATCAGAAGGACATAGTTAAATCGAATCCAAGATGATTATGTCGGTATAGAGTATAATAAAAAAGCAACACTAATTATGTTCGTTATATGATAAGTTTTTAAGTGTTTTTAGATCCACATTTTCAGAATTGTCTAGAATAAGATATTAACTATTGCATTTGAAAAATTCTTACTTAAATTTACCTCTAGACATCTGCAAATATTGCATTTCATATACATAAATGAATTATATTTTTCGACATTTTAATAATTTTGTTATTATTTTTTATTGAACTTGTCAAAATACAGAAAATTCTTTTTTTTTGTATTGAGTTTGAAAATATTTACAATTTTAAAAAAATATTAGGTCTGTTTGTTTGCATGATATTTTTATTAGTTTTGCTTTTTTTAAGTATTTTACTAAAAAAGCGCTTCTATGCACATAAAAATGGTAAAAGTAATAAACATTTTAAGAGAAAATATTTTTCTCTTCAACTATATTTACTTGAATATTTTGTATGAGTAGAACTAGTAAAAAAAAATTATTTTCAAATTCCTATAAAATTTTATTTTTAAAAAGTGTGGACCCGGCGAACTTCGCCTCGCCCCAATTTTAAGCCTTCAGACAAAATTTAGAGTAATATAAAGTAATATAATATATATAAAAATTATTCCTTTACGCTAAGAATTTTCAATTTTTTTCATTTGAAAAGCCATTAAGGAATAATTTCACACAAAATTCCATACAATAAATATTGCACTGAATTTCAATTGATTGTAATGCTTTTACCGTATATGGATATAATGCGTGATTTACGACAATCCGGAATTAGTTTAAAGCCTTGTTTAGACGTGCGCGAAATTACAAAATTTAATGCCGAAATTACTAATGAAATCTAGAGCGTTCATACTGGCTAGATGACATTTGATGTAATTTCGTGAACAGCTGATACTTATTGTTTACATTTTAAATTGTTATAGGGGTAAATAAAGTATTTTGAAATGGAAACAAATAAGAAACAATTACTTACTAAATTGGAAATTATTAATTTGCAACAATTAAAAATGTAAAAAGGATAGGTTTCATTTTGCAAAATCACTTTAATAATTAATTTTAAGATTTGTGTTTAAATTTAAGATCAGCTGTGAATTGTTTTTTTTTTTTCTTCTCACGGTTGAAACATGCAGTACATAGTTGAAAAAAGTATATTTTCCAACCATGTACAGAGTTGCATGGAAATGGACATCGTAATTTCAATTTAATTTCGCCGAAATTACACAAAATTATGTAATTTCTCAAGTGTCAAAATGTATGGGAAATTACATAATTTCAACTTGATTTCGGCCGAAATCAGGAAAGTACGTAATTTCGCGTCGGTCTGAATGCCCTATAACAATACACAAAACTCGTATAAATTGCAGCAAGAAAAATAGCACATTTATTGTAGAAAATTAAAATGCTAAAATGACACCTGGCAGATTGCGCAAAGTCTAAGTCAATGTATAACGCCATCTATCGGATTTTGGCTGAGAACTTTCTATTTTTTCATTTGGAAAGCCATTAAGGAATAATTTCCTCAAAAATACGAACAACTGACAAAAAATTTTACAGAAATCGGCCAGCCGTTCTCATTTTATGAATTACTATACATTGTTTACACCATTTTTGTGGTAAATTTTGAAACAATTTTTGCAAATTTTGGAATTATAATTTATACTTTTGTAAACCTTTAAGTGATTTTCGCAAAGGGCTTTTTTTTGGGAGCCGTGGTCAATTATGTACCGATCCTTTGGTACATTGATTTGTATTTAAATAAGATGTGCCAATTTGTCTACATTTCCCTATATATTGAGATTTTTGCCTGATTAATGCACGTTTAAATAATTTGAAGAAGATTCTTTTGTGAGGCTTATAGTCAATTATAGACAGATAGTGAAAAAATTGATAAGGTGGTTTAAGGTTACAAAAAATTGTATTTGTGTTGTATTCTGTCACATTTAATAGATTTACAAGTAGATCAATAAACTTAATTATTATTATTTTTTACATATCCTTAGATAAAGGAAATCCTGTAAGGAAATATTAAAAATTTATCTGCAAAGGAACATATGCCCGCATTTTTGAGACATTTCCTAGTTTTCTTTTAATATAAATAAAAAATTAAATAACAATTTTATTTAATTTTTCATTTATTTATTTTTTTCTTTTCTTTTTTGACACAAAGAATTTATTTTACTATTTTCCGTTTTCTTACTTTTTCAAGTAAAATTTTATATTTGAGAATTTTTTAAATTTCTCTTTTTTTATAGTTTTTATTAGTTTTGCTAGAATTTCAAACAAACAAACATATTATTTTTTATCAATTTTATTTTAAATCCAAATAATGATTCTTTGTGTGTAAGTTCCCAGCAAAAACTTTTTGGTTTTCGGTAATAACAACTACTTATTAAAGTAGTTTCTTGGTAATGAGGCGTCATTATTGTTTGCCTACTCTGTATTACATTAATAAGTACTCAATAGTATAATAGCACAGTACCGGATAACAACCAGAAGGTTGTTGGTTCAACCCCATTCTGAAGCTGTTAGTTTTTTATAACAAAATGTCTAAAAAGATATTTTAAACTAAATAGAGTTTTTGTCGCTTAGGCTGCTATGTGCGAGATGGTGTGCTGAGTAAGACGTTAGTCAGTAAAAACGAATGGTTAGTTTGTGTCCAAGTTCGAGTCTCACTGACGGCAAAATTTTTTTTTGTTTTTTTATTTTTGTTTTCGTTTCGGTACATATTTTTTAGTACCCCTAGAGTCAAAAAATAACTACATGAATTTGTGGACAACTCGAAGAAAAATAATTAGTTATTCAGGCAAAATTAAGTAGTTTATTTTTCTTTCCAATTATACCTGCTAGCTTACCAGGAAAGCAAAGTTTTTGCTGGGTTAATTTAATTTATTTTTAGTTCACTTACAATTAATTCTAAGCCAATAAAAAAAAATTACACATTTTTTGATAAATACCTTTTAATATAAAACAAAACTATTTCATTTAACTATAAATAAAATTAAATACCAACATTAAAGTAATTAAAAATACTGAGTATCCTAAACTTGTAACACCATTACCAAAAGGAGCAAAATGAGGCAAAGTACCATTATTATCTGCAACGGTTTTTAAAATCCAGTCCTTAAAATAAGCTACATCAGTATAAACACCTGGAAATAAGGGCTGAGCACAACCTGCACCCCAGGAGACAATACCGGCTTGACGACCCAAGCAAACTAAAGGTCCACCAGAATCACCATAACAGACACCACGTTCGCCTTCAAAATAACCAGCACACATCATACCCTTGTGTATCGATGAACCATATTCGGTTTTATTACGGCAATCATTAGTGTCTATAATGGGCACATCTAGAGTCTTAAGCAAATCTGGGGGATAACCCTAAAGGTAAACAATTTGTATATATAATATGAAATTTATTAAGAAATATAAGTAGGTTTAACTTACATCTTCGGTATTACCCCAACCAGTAGCCTGGCATATAGTACCATTTGCCAAGGGGGCATCATTGAGTATTATTGGTCTTACAGTAGGATGTTTAGCTGGTACTGTGCCATTTAATATTATCAAAACTATATCATCATCAAATGTTATTAAATCGAATATCTTAACACGTTTAATAACTTTTATGATTTCATATACCAATGTATTGTTGTCATATTCAAAGCGATCAAGATTTCCCATTGCAACAATAAAATTTTCGTCGGGTAAAAAAGTGCCATTAGGTTCGGGAACATTATGACTAAAAACAAAATATAAATAATGAAATCAATGTTATTTTTTTTTCCATAAAGGATTTAAATATATTTAAAAGAATAACAAAATTTCAATTAAACAGCTAAACAGTAATTTCTATTTATTTATTTATAATTTTTTGTGCTGATCACTAATTTAAATATATTTTAAATCAATATTTTTTCGTCACATAAAACCGTTCGATTTGCAGTTTTTTAGGTTAAAAAATATTTTGTTGCTCTTATTTGAAAAGTCATAAAATCTGTTTTTTTTTTAATCTATAATTTTTTTATTTTATTATCATGTAATAAAAATAATAAATAAACACTCCATACTTACTCTACAAAACAATGAGCAGCACTTAATACCACATTATCGGAAATCAAAGTACCACCGCATGTATGACCATTTCCAAAGAAACCATCATTCATACGATGTCTTATAGACACCTGATGTCTAGTTGCGTTCAAAGTGGCATCAGTGCCATTTATGATTCTGGAATCTTCGGGCTTGACAGATTTCAAAAAATCAATTCTTGAAGTGCCAGCCACTGTAACCATATAAGCCATATAACTATTTCTTTATTATCATTTATTTTTTCTTTTCAATTCTTACCTATACTATTAACTTGCAATAGCACAACAATTGTAAAACATAATATCAGTGATAAATTTTTTTTCAACATTTTCAAAAAAAACTTTTTTTTCAATCCTTTAACCACCTCGTGTTTAGCTACTTGTTTCTCGGTTAAAGATTTGACAACTAATAAACTTTAAAAGTAAGAGACGATATTTAAATCGTCAGCACTTTAATCAACGACTATAAATAACTTAATATGTATTTATATATTATTGTTATTTTTGCTTTTTCACAATGACAAAGTAAAATGATATGATATTTAGGTCTTTTTTTATACAGCAATTGAAGAGTCTAATATTTTCCAATTTTAACATCCATAAAATAATTTAATCTCAAGAGGGAGTACTCGTACATGTTATTCTATATAGTTGCTGCTGTAATAACTCCTTGTCTTGTATTTATGGCCGATTTTTTTTACATATACTAGACATTATTGTGTGCTCTAATTTCAATTACTAATTTGTAGTATTTTTCGGGGAATTTTTATATCAATAAAGTAAAAAAGGCAAATATTTGAAGTGATTTCCTTTATTGATAAGATTTTAAAAATCAAATACTTAAAAAATTACTTATTAATTAATTAATTGGGTATTAATTTAGTATTATTGGGTTAATAAGAAAAGGGTAATTTGATTTTTTGATTTTTTTTTTTAATTTTACCAGATGAAAGTAAATCATTTAGTATGTTTGCTATTTTTTTATAATTTCCAATATTATGTTTATTATATATCATCATGTATGTTTAAGGAGTTATACGTTTGTGCTGATGCTTTTTTTTAATCATCGTACCCACACTTTTAAATACATTATAAAAATTTTTATTTTTGGGAATCCAAAAAAAAAAAAAAAAAAAATAAAATAAATAATAAATAAATGAAATAGGCACTTTCAAATCTATTTGTATTATTATAGTGACTCAAATACCTGTAAAATATGTTCATAAATTAATTCGAGTAAGGGGAGCGAAATTTATAACGGTTTTAGGTTGAGCATATACAAAATTTTACAAACTTGAGGTTTACGTATAATTCTGGTAAAGATTACATTATTCAAAGAAGACTTATGGTGTTCTCAATGTGATGGTATTAGTGTAGCATCCCAGCAAAAACTTTTTGGTTTTCGGTAATAAGAACTACTTATTAAAGTAGTTTCTTGGTAATGAGGCGTCATTATTATTTGCCTACTCTGTATTACATTAATAAGTACTCAATAGTAAAATAGCACAGTAATACTGCAATCACGTGAATGAGTTGGCTACAGCGCCAGATTAACAACCAGAAGGTTGTTGGTTCAACCCCATTCTGAAGTTGTTAGTTTTTTATAACAAAATGTCTAAAAAGATATTTTAAACTAAATAGAGTAAAAACGAATGGTTAGTGTGTGTCCAAGTTCTAGTCTCACTGACGGCAAAATTTTTTTGTTGTTTTTTATTTTTGTTTTCGTTTAGGTACATATTTTTGAGTACCCCTAGAGTCAAAAAATAACTACATGAATTTGTGGACAAGTCGAACAAAAATAACTAGTTATTCAGGCAAAAAATAAGTAGTTTATTTTCGTTTCCAATTCTACCTGCTAGCTTACCAGGAAAGCAAAGTTTTTGCTGGGATATTTTATTGTTTCCCATCAAATTTTTTTTTAATTTTCTTTATACCAAAAATCGCAATTTTTAAACATTTTGCATTTCAATTAAATATACCGAATTTTTGGACTTTATAAAGTCATATATTGAAAATGAGACAAATCTTTCCAGAAGTGTATGCAATATGAATCAAATGTACTTTTAAATTATTTGATTAATTAAATTTCACACAGAGAATAATGAATATATTTGAAAAATTGTTTCTGAAATATAAATCGAACCACTTTTTTTCCGAAACTTTATTCATAAAAATAAAATTTTGTTCATAGATATTATTAAATTGTGCTTAATAATAATTTTGCGAATTTTGCAAAAATGCTGTTAAAATTTTAATTTAGTTTTATTAGATTTGATTCAAATTCTAAATAAAAATACTTATGCATGAAAATATAAACAATAAATCCCTTTAAATGGTAATTTTCCAATAAAAAGCTGTTAAAGAGTAAGGATTAGTAATTTGCTTAAATTTTCTGCCATTCTATAGAAAGTGCATCTGTTGTGTTCTTCTAACCTCAACAAGTGCCTAAAAATCATTAAAAACCAAAAATTCTGCAAAGAAAATTTCAAACATACATTTACAAATTGAAAATATAAATGAAAATTTACACAATCTCGACTATTGATTCATTTCAAAAAATGTAAAAAAAAGTATTAATATTTAAGACATTATTCTTAAATATTATGAACTAAAATCAATGAAAGTAAATTCTTATATTTATGCATAAACTTTTTTCTGTGCAGTTCAAAGGAAAAGATCTTTTTTCCCTTTGTCACTAGCTGTCTCGATATATCGATATATTCCTCAAAACAAAATTGAAATTTTATTTAAGCTTCAAAAATTCTTATATCACTTACTTGCTGCATTTCACTGCACAGTGGGGCAGAATCGAAATTTTTTGGAAATAAATCTGAAGGAATTTTCAAATTCAAAATCGTTTATTTTTGGACTCGGTAAAGATATCGACTTCAATTTTTTTTATTCAATAGATAATTTTGTTCTTTAACTAGATAGGAAAAAAACTAATAAAATCGGTCGGAAATACTAGGATATATATGAAAAAAACTGGACCAAGGACATACAAAATTATGGTGCTTAAAAATTCTATTTGCGTTTGAAAACTATAAGAGATAAATAGGACATGTAAGCATGTTTTTTATAGGTCTTATCAGGGCCTACATAAAAATATTTCAAATCGGACCAGAAACAAAAATTTGGCAAGCGATTAAAAATTTTTTATGTCAGAGGTACCTAACTTTGCACCCCCTAAGCTCCGTCCCTGAGGGGTTTGTTGTGCCCACCTTCCAAACTTAATATTTTACACTCTTCCGCTACACCTATACCAAATTTCATGAAAATCAAACCAGCCGATCAGAAGTTACAGATTTATTTCCAAAAAATTTCGATTCTGCCCCACTGTGCACTGCATAGAAAACCCACTATAAAGATTTTTGTTATTTTTCATATATTTTCATTTAAACACATTTTTAATTTTTATTAATTTTCTTTAAAATTTTTAATAAGGATTTTTATATTATTTACAATTTTTCTTTTAACACAACAAAGTCTCAAACAATTTGTAACACTCTGCACAATTTAAAGTCACCAACTAATTAGACTTGAAGTAAATTTAATTTTAAAAGAAACCATCGATGGATTTGCAAAAATATTATATTTTTTGTTGCTGTTCTTATATTTTATAGCTAATAAATTGTGTCCGATTATGATAAAGACTAAAAGAAATTTAAAATAAAACACTTGAAATATCAGAATGTTATCAGCGTTGGGGAAAAATGGGTAATAACAGACTTGAAAAGATGACTACATAAAGAAATAGAATTTTGAAATTTCGAATAATTCTTTAGGAAATGTAGCATCTGTAAATTAGTAAACAATACTTGGTTAATAGTTGGTTCCTAGATATGAAAATTTATTATTTACTGTATAATTTAGAGATAGTAAGAAGAGTAAATATGCGTCAGCTATTATTTTATATCAATAGTAATTTGAATCAAATCAATAACTTTAAATTCAAATTATATCTATAATCATATATTTAATAGGCAAACACATTTTCTGTTATACCTTTTACGCTCATACTATATACTGGATTTTAATAAAGGATATGCCATTAGAAAGGTATTTTCTCATAGATGTACAGAATGTAAATATTATTATAACCCATATATATATCGCTTAAGTTATAAGCGCTAGAAGTTGCAGAAATCTCACATAAACATATGTAAGTATGTGTATAAGCCTCAAACAAAAGAGCAACTGAAATTATTAAACTCTTCTCTATTTTATTTCTCATGTCTCTCAGACAACTCTATCAATTCATAGCAGTATCATTGTTGGTATTTCTTTACAAAAACAAACTAGACATGTTTTAATGATTTAACAACATTGAATTAGAGATTTTGTTCAATTTTAATTGAGAGATTTGTAAGAAAGTACAAATGTGTATAAGCCTCAAGCAAAAGAGCAACTAAAATTATTAAACTCTTCTCTATTTTATTTCTCATGTCTCTCAGACAACTCTATCAATTCATAGCAGTGTCATTGTTGTTATTTCTTTACAAAAACAAACTAGACATGTTGTAATGATTTAACAACATTGAATTAGAGGTTTTGTTGAATTTTAATTGAAAGATTTGTAAGAAAGTAGTGATGAACCACATATAGAAAAGAGTTTAATACTTTAAATTGTTTTGCTTATTTTTTTCTTAGTCTTTTGCATTATGAGGAACAAAATAGAAAAAGTAAACAATTGCTTTGTGAAAGGTGTTTTGTTTTTATACCGTTCCTTTTTATTTTTAGCACAAGTCATCATTTTTATATAAAATTAAATATTTGTCTTATTTTATTGTTTTTTTTTTTTTTTATTATTATTTTGGATATTTAAAGTCAGCGACCGTAACTGTTATGACAGAGGATTATATATATATATATATATATATATATATATATATATATATATATATATATATATATATATAGTCGTTTTTGATCATATTGATTAGGGTTAGAACGTTATTAAATTAGCCAATTCTGTTTTGATTTTATTCTTTGTGGTCTTAGCCAATTATTAAATTAATGCGAGCAAAAAAATTCAACTCTTAAAAAATCAACGGAATTTTTTTAAATTTTGTTAAAAATAATTATTGAGAATGCTGAAAACTATAATTTGATTGATTTACCAATACACATAAATTTAAGGTCATTTTAACTACAAAAGATATTAATAATATTAAAAAAACACTCTCCATTCTTTTTAAGAATTTAGGAATATTTTAGAATAACAATATGATAATGGTACTAAAATAATATTGATGTGTAGTTCTAATATGAGGATTCTTAAAAATTATCTTAGAGACACAATATTGAAATGATCATGTCTGAAAAATTGATACAAGTTGTGTAATAGCAAATATTTGATATTAATCGAATGGACACATGTGACAATTTCTGTTATCAGTCGTTTATTTAATGATTTTCAAAAATCAGATTAACACCTTTACTTTTGGAGCCAGGTCCTTTATTATTGTATCGACTAGTATTTAATGGAAATGAGATCCCATTAAGACAACTTGCATTAATTTGACTTTAAACGCATATGTTTTGAATTTAGACTGTCTCGGTAGACATGTTTCCTTAAATATTGATTTCCAATAGTAAAAAAGTGCTACAGTCCAATAATCATGAAAGATGAAATTTTAATTATTTAACATAGAACGAGTGTCAGAATAGGTATAATTCTTAATTTTCTTTCTCTATGTTAGAATTTGTTCCAAAACCAAAATCAAAGGATATTTGAACATTATTGCGTTATCGGACATTAAATAATGTCGTATCATTGCGAAAATATTATATTCAGCTGTTGATTCCATCATAAGAATGATCGTTACTAGTCGCATTTTTTTGATCGAAAGCTTTTATACAATTATAAATTATCAAGTTAAGCCAAACTATCATGAATATTTGAGCGCTTCTTCAGAATTATCGTAAGATTTCAAATTAATAAAAAAAAATAAATAATAATTCTAAAAGTATCAATCCAAATTTTCCAAAATAGTTTAGAAAAATAGCAAAATTTAATATATGTTAGAATAGAAAATCATGATATTTAACAATACTATAGTTTCAAATATTTTCCAATTATTTTTTTTATTAAAATTGGGAGTCACTCACGCAGGTTCTCTGCTCGGAGTAAAGCAAAACCTGAAATGAAAAATGAAGACAGGAAGGAAATGTTACAGCCGCCAAACTTAGCATAATTAAATAGTTTATACTTACTGGGAGATGTAATGCCATTTTTCAAGTGTGTTGTTTGTTTGTTTCCTTGTATCTACCATTCAATTTTTTTCCATCGGTGGGGTACCTATTAAGTCGTCCTTACACTTAGAAACATTAACAAAATCATAAACCTGTCTAAGATGAAAAAATAAAAAAAACTTACCTGAAGTGCAATTCCTTTCTATCCAAGAAGGAATATTTCGATCAGACAATTTTTTATCTGTGGTTGGCAACAGAAATGTATAAAATTTTTCGTGTTTTTATTTTTGATTTAAAATTATTTAAACAAACGTCAGTTTTTTTCTTGCTTTTCGAAAATGTATTTAACCAATTAAAATAAATAAATATTGAATCAATTAATCCTTTAAATAAATTTTAATATAAAAAACAGTATTAATTGAAAAATTTCAAGCAATAATTTTTCTGTGTACCTTTAAAAATCATTTTGTAGTTAAAGAAAACCTTAATTTCTTCTAATTCGCAAACAAAAGGATTAAACCGATTTTCATTTGAAAAACTTATGTTTTATAGATTAAAGAAAATCTGTAATATCTATTAAAAAAAAAATATGGAAAAATCTTTTTCTTTTTTATTTCAACCAAAAAATATTTTAATCATTCGTTACAATAATAAAGTTTATTATTTTTTATTACATGTTGTAAATAATATGTTATAGGTTCAAATCCAATTATATTTTACAATGGGAAACCACCGATTATAATCAAATTGTTAAAGTTCTAATCAGTTTTGTAAAATTAAAAGAAGAAAAAATTTCAAACATTTTTTTACTAATTGAATATATATGTAAATGAAAATTTAAAAAATTTGTTCAGTCTTTTTGACTTTTGATTCATTTGAAAAAAATATAAAAAAAGTTTTAATGCTTAAGAAATTATGCTTAAATATTATGAACTGAAATCAATGAAAGTAAATTTTTATATTTATGTACAAACTTTTTTCTGTTTATACATTTCTTAATTTAATTTTTTGTAATGTTTTTATAATGGAAGGGTGATCATTTTGATGAAAAAAAAAATCAATTTTTTCAACACGTTCTATCTATATTTGGTTTTTGGATATTTCGGTATAAAAAACGGTTCATCAGTTACAGAATTATTCTAAAGAAAAGCGTTTTGGACCACTATGGTACATCAAAAACTAAAAAATTTAAAAAAAATTCTAATCATCCTCTAAACTTTGAGACATTCCGAAAAAAACCCGTTTTGAGGATAGTTTCTACATTAAAGATCTCATAACTTCCTTTTAAATTAATACTATATTTTCTAATCGATTTAGAAAGCAGAAGAATGTAGCTTTTTATTAAATGTATTTAATTTAATGTTTGATTTGACGCATACATTTTGAGGCAAAAATGAGAAACATATGGCATGTTTTAGTAAATTATTCCAATTTAAATCGAATATGTTCTACAGTTTTGTTTAATTTTTAAAAACTAAATCTATTATGTTTACAACAAAAATTTCTTTAAAAATTAGTTCGATCAAATTGCAGTTAAATTCGACAATTTTTGAAAAAAAATATTTATTAAAATTTGCTTAGAAATTAGCTTTTTATTTGGCTAAACAAAACTTGTTTTTGTCATTTTATAAATTAAAAATTTAATAAGTTAATGTCACATTAATTTATTTTTAGTTCACTTACAATTAATTCTAAGCTAATCAAAAAAATAATATATATATATATATATATATATATATATTGTTACGTTTTTACCTTTTAAAAACTGTCGTTTATTTCCTTTAAATAAAACTGTACTTTGATTGCAAATAACAGCATTTTAGTAGTTTAAAAGTTGTAACGACTCTTTATTTTATTTAAAAGTGTACAACAATAACAGTTTAAATAGTCACTTGCGTTCTAATATAAACACACATTTAAATTACACAATGTACAAGATTATACAGCCAAGGCAGTTAATTTGTCTTTACTTAACGACGCTTCCAATTAGACTGACTCAATGGTGTTCTCACGTCCAATTTATATACACTGTATTAGCTACTAGATGCTTCTTGAAAGCTCTATTTCTTTCAACAATGTTCTTAATGGACAAACTAGAGCTTTCGATGTTAATGTTAGCAGCTTAAACATTTAGTGTTGCTATACTTAAAAACAATGGTGAAAGCTTTTTATTCAATGTTGTACGTTTAGAACTATGTTAATAATTTTTACAGATATTGTAACTGCTGTTAACATAAACGGAAATGCCTAGAAGCATTGAGAAAGATTTAAACCAACCGTTAAACCCGTTATATTTGAATTCACTATCTTCATCCGTGTCTAAAGACATACTTTCGCTGTCAAATATATGGAAAGGTTCATTCTCAAAGGCATCTTGATTTTGATTTTGATTTATTCGAACAACGTCATTATAGTAATGATCTTCTTCCAGCAATTGTGATAGAGGCACATCATCACCACTATCATATTCGTCAGAGTCCCAATTGAACAACTTTGATCAAGAATTTTTTAAAGCTGTTTGCGTTACTTAATCTATAGCTTTCTTTAATAAAATTATTGCATCTTTGATTGAATGAGATTTTTAAATTTTTGTTTAGTTCACCATTCTCAGCAATTAGTTTTGCTTGCAATTTATTTCAATAAATAAGTTTGGTTAGCATTATTGGATTTTGGTCCATGGACTGCAGCGCTGCTGTAATATTTGGTGGAAAGAAGTACGCCACTATATTTCCATCTTGGCTTTGCATTGCCTCAATGGGTAAGTGAACGGAGCAGTTGTCAATAAGTAAAAGGGCTTTTGGAGGTAAATTATTTTCCTCGGAAAAACGAATGACCTATTAAAAAATATTTTAGAATTATGGAACTTATAAATATGTATGTATAAATAACGTTTGCACTTACATACTTCATTAATAAAGATGTTATGAAACCAGTCATAAAAGATCCAAGCATTTTTTGAAAAACCGTAATGTAGTTGGTTGTTAAATTTTTTGAAACACCTTGGATTTTTGGCTTTTCCAATAACCAATGACAACAACTTACAGGAACCATCAAAATTTGCTCCAAGTAAGATATAAATTCTTTCTTTTTGGGTTTTGTGTCCCGGAGCACTTTTTTCGGAAGCTGAAACATATGTTCTATCTGGCAGGCAGCGGTAATATAGCCCAGTCTCGTCGATATTATATATTTGAGATTCCACTAGGCCCATTTCTGCGATTTTAGCACGAAGTCTATGAATAAAATGAGTGACTGAATTAGTGTCGCTGGATAAAATCTCGTCACTAATTTTTAAAAGGCGAATTCCATGCCGCTTTTTAAATTTATTAAACCATCCATCGCTTGTGGTAGAAGTACATTAAAGTCCAGTGCTAAACGCTTTTCTTGAACGCCTTTGTCAATCTTTTCCAATATTTTTAATTTGTCTTGTAAAGGCAAAGTGTTTTTCTTACGTTTGTTTGGCATTTCTAGTCCACTTTCTATTTTAATAAATGTTAAACCGTATACATATACAAACTCCAAAAAACTGACTTTTAAACTCTAATAACATCAACAAGATCTGTAAATCATCTATTAAAATGCGATTCCCCTTTTTACTTTGTATTTGGTTAAACTAAAGAGCGCCAAATGTAATGAAATTACTGATTCGAATTTCTGAGAGTTCGAATTTCTGAGCGTCTATATATATATATATATATATATATATATATATATATATATAATATAAAACAAACTATTGCATTTGATTATAAACAAAATTAAATACCAACATTAAACTAATTAAAAATACTGAGTATCCCAAACTTGTAACACCATTACCAAGAGGAGCAAAATGAGGCAAAGTAGCATTATTATCTGCAACGGTTTTTAAAATCCACTCCTTAAAATAAGCTACATCAGTATAAACACCTGGATTTAAGGGCTGAGCACAACCTGAACCCCAGGAGACAATACCGGCTTGACGACCCAAGCAAACTAAAGGTCCACCAGAATCACCTTGACAGGCATCACGTTCGCCTTCCAAATAACCAGCACATATCATACCCTTGTGTATCGATGAACCATATTCGGTTTTATTACGGCAATCATTAGTATCTATAATGGGCACATCTACAGTCTTAAGCAAATCTGGGGGATAACCCTAAAGGTAAACAATTTGAATATATAAAATGAAATTTATTAAGAAATATAAGTAGGTTTAACTTACCTCTTCGGTATTACCCCAACCAGTAGCCTGGCATATAGTACCATTTGCCAAGGGGGCATCATTAAGTATTATTGGTCTTACAGTAGGATGTTCAGCTGGTACTGTGCCATTTAAAATTATCAAAACTATATCGTCATCTAATGTTATTAAATCGAATATCTTAACACGTTTAATTATTTTTATGATGTCATATACCAATGTATTGTTGTTATATTCAAAGCGATCAAGATTTCCCATTACAACAACAAAATCATCGTCTGGTAAAAAAGTGCCATTAGGTTCGGGAACGTAATAGCTAAAAAAAAGGTATAAATAATGTAATCAATATTATTATTATTATTATTATTATTATTAAGGATTTAAATATATTCAAAAGAATAAGGGAAAATACTTAAATAAAAATAGCATAGGAATTTGAGACAGTTACAAAGTAATTTATTTATTTATTTACATATTTATTTATTTATTCATATATATATTTTTTGCCGGTCTCTGATTTAAATATATTTTGTATCAACATTTTTTTCGTCACATAAAACCGTTCGATTTGTTTTTTCTTAGGATCCAAAATATATTGGTGATCTTATTTGAAAAATCACAAAATATGCTCTTCAAATCTATACTTTTTTATTTTATTATCATGTAATAAAAATAATAAATAAACACTCCATACTTACTATACAAAACAATGAGCAGCACTTAATACTACATTGTTGGAAATCAAAGCACCACCGCATATATGACCAGTTCCAAAGAAATAACCATCATTCAAACGACGTCTTATAGATACCTGATGTCTAGTTGCGTTCAAAGTGGCATCAGTGCCATTTATGATTCTGGGATCTTGGGGCTTAACAAATTTCAAAAAATCAATTTTTGAATTACCAGCCTCTGTAACCATATAAACCATATAACTATTTCTTTATTAATTTTTTTTTTCAATTCTTACCTATACTATTAACTTGCAATAGCACAACAATTGTAAAACATAATATCAGTGATAAATTTTGTTTCAACATTTTCAAAAAACTTTGTTTTCAATCCTTTAACCACCTCGTGTTTAGCTACTTGTTGCTCGGTTAAAGGTTTGACAACTAATAAACGTTAAAAGTAAAAGACGATATTTTAATTATCAGCACTTTAATCAACGACTTTAAATAACAACTTAAAAAATGATATGATATTTTACTCTTTTTTTTTATACAGCAATTGAAGAGTCTAATATTTTACAATTTTAACATCCATAAAATAATTTAATCTCAAGAGGGAGTACTCGTACATGTTATTCTATATAGTTGCTGCTGTAATAACTCCTTGTCTTGTATTTATGGCCGATTTTTTTATGTATACTAGACATTATTGTGTGCTCTAATTGGAATTACCAATTTATAGTGTTTTTCGTTGAATTTTTTATATCAATATGGTAAGAAAAAGGCGAATATTTGAAGTGATTTTCGTTATTGATAAGAATTTTAAAAATCAAATATTTAAAAAATTACGTATTAATTAATTAATTAATTAATTGGGTATTAATTTAGTATTACTGAGTTAATTGATAAAAGTTAATCATTTAGTTTGTTTGCTAATTTTTTATAATTTCCAATATTATGTTTATTATACACCATCATGGATATTTGAGGAATTATACGTTTGTGCTGATGTCTTTTTAAAATCATTGTACTCACACTTTTAAATACATTATAAAAATTTTTATTTTTGGGAATCAAAAAAAATATATATTTTTTTTTTTTTTTTTTTTTTGATGGCACTTTCAAATCCATTTGTATTAATATAAAGTGACTGAAATACCTGTGAAATCTGTTCATCAATTATTTCGCACAAGGGTAGCGAAATTTATAACGGTTTTAGGTTGAGCATATACAAAATTTTACAAACTTGAAGTTTTTGTATAATTCTGGTAAAAAGTAAATTATTCAAAGAAGACTTATGGCATTTTCAATGTATGATGGTATTAGTGTAGCATACTTTAGGGTTTCCGATCAATATTTTTTAAAATTTTCTTTATACTAAAAATCGCAATTTTTAAACATTTTGCATTTCAATTAAATATACCGAATTTTTGGACTTTATAAAGCCATATATTAAAAATAAGACAAATCCTTCCAGAAGTGTATGCAATATAAATCAAATGTACTTTTAAATTACTTGATTAATTTAATTTCACTCCAAGAAAAAGATGTTCTTTTATTTAAGCTTCAAAAATTCTTATATCACTTACTTGATTGCATTTCACTGCATAGAAAAACCACTATAAAGATTTTTGTTATTTTTCTTATATTTTCATTTAAACACATTTTTAATTTTTGTGTAATTTTCTTTAAAATTTTTAATAAGGATTTTTATATTATTTGCAATTTTTCTTTTAACACAACAAAGTCTCAAACAATTTGTAACACTCTGCACAATTTAAGGTCACCAACTAATTAAACTTGAAGTAAATTTAATTCTAAAAGAAACCTTCGATGGATTTGCAAAAATATTATAAATTATATTTTTTAATAGAAACAAAATAAACTAAAACTAAACATAGATTAAAATATTTTAAATTAGATAAAATTCATTTAAATTAAATAAAAATTAGAAATATAATATTATAATTTAATATAAAAATGAATATAATTGATTTAAATTAAATTAACAATAAAATATTTCAAATTAAAAATAAATAAATTACATTAAAATAAAATAATTTAAAATATTCTAAAATAAAATTAATTTAATTAAAGATAAAATATTTTTAATTAAAATAAAGTAATTTAAAATCAGATTAAAATATTTTAAAATAAAATAAAATTAATTCAAATTAACTAAAAGTAAAATATTTTGAATTGAAATAAAATAATTTAAAATTATATAGAATATTTGAGAATAAAATAAAATTAATTTAAATTAATTAAGAATAAAATATTTTAAATTAAAACAAAAATAATTTAAAATAAATTAAATAAAATTAATTTAAATTAATTAGAAAGGAAAGCAAATACTTCAAATTATCTCAAAATGAAATATTTTAAATTAAAATGAAATAAATAAAAATATTTTATAATAAAATTAAATTAATTTAAATTAAATAAAAATTAAAAATATAATATTTTAAATTAAAATAAAAATAATTTAAAATAAATGAAATAAAATTAATTTAAACTACTTAAAAATAAAAGAAAATATTTAAAATTATTTAAAAATAAAATATTTTAAATAAAATAATTTGACATAAAAATTAAATTGAGTTAAATTAAGTAAAACTAAAATATTTAAAATAAATAATAAAATAAATTAAAAACAAAATAATTAAAATAAAATAAAATAATTTAAATTAAATAAAAAAATTAAATTAAATTATTTAAATTAAAAATAAAAATAATTTAAAATATTTTAAACAAAAATAAAACTATTTTAAATCAATTTAAAAAAAAATAAACTAAACATTAAAAAATGAGAAAATAAATTTTTATTTTAATAAAAAAATAAAATAAATTAAAAATAATTTAAAACAAATGAAATAAATTAAAATTAATATAAATTTTTTTATGAAAATGAATAATAAAAATATTTAAAAAAATAAGAAATAATTAAAAATAATTTAAAATTAAAGAAAGCTATTTTTTATAAAAATAAATTAAAAATAATAAAAATTAAATAATTTAAAAATAATATAAAATTAATAAAAATAATTCTGATAAAAATAAATATTATTAATTTTAATGAAAACAAAAAAATAAAATTAGTTTAAATTAAACTAAAATTAAATTAAAATATTTTAATAAAATTAATTCAAATTAATATAAATTAAAACATTTTCATAAAATAAAAAGAATTTAAATTAAATAAAAATAATTAAAAATATATTAAATTAAAAACAAAATAAAGATAAATAAAAGAAAATAAATATATTCTAAATTAAAAATAAAATTAATTTGAATTTAAGTCTTTAAATAAAAATAAAATAATTTATATTTAATTTAAGTTAATTATAATATTTTAAATCAAAATAAAATAAAAGATTGTGAATTAAAATAATTTAAAATTAATTAAAAATAGATTTAAACTAAAATAATTTACAATATTTTAAGTAAAAAAAATTGATTTAAATTGATTAAAAATATATATTAAAATAAAAAATAATAATTTAATTTAAGCTAAAGAAATTAAAAAATAAATTAATTTATTAAACAAAATATAATAGAACAAAATTAATTAGAATAAATATATAAATAAATAAATGTATAAATAAATAAATTAATAAAATGTATAAATAAATAAATGAATAAATAAACAAAAAAATATATATTTTGTTATTCATTTAGTTGATATTGTTATTCCTGTATTATTTTTCTTTATTATTAATTATTTTTATTTCAAATAAACTTACACAATTATTATATCTAAATTTATATTTAATGATTGTTAAATATTATATAGTTTTATCACTTACATTTAAATATTATTTCCCTTATCTACGTTTTTTTTTTTTTAATTATATACATTATTTTTTTTTAATTAATTTATGTTGATTTTCAATTTTTGTAAATATATTAATGATCTTATATATAAAATAAAATTTTATGATTATAACGTTTTGAAAGAAACGCACTAATTGGTAATTAATTAAAAGGGCAATAATAACGTCATGGAATACTGAAATAAGTCTTATGGGGTGGGCAACCTGTCCAGGACACAACATCCTGTCCTGATGATTCGATTCTCGTTATGTCATTTGAGATTGTTTATTAAAGTCGTATGTCCGTCCGTCTTTCATAGCTTTTTCATTTAGCGGTTTTTGTTTTGTTTAATGTTTCCTGTATTAATTTGCTTTAACATCCGCTTTTGAATTAGGCACGTTTTTTTTTAATTGTGATGACCTCAGGTGGAAACCGAACCCAAATATCCGTGGAGCTAATGTCGCAGCCTACAGCCAGCAAAGAGGATATTTTTCATCACATTTTCAAATACTCAGCTCACTGTTTATATGGCAGATTGCATACAAAAATATGTGAAAAAAATGTATTTATATAATGGTAAATTAAAATAAAAATAATACTTTAATTATACCAATCAAGCAGATGATTAAATAAAGCAATGTGTTAATTGAAAAAAAATATGATTTTTTACTTTGATTCTTTTAGGTGATTTTTCTTTTATTTTATTCTATATTGTTTCTTTTTTTGTTGCATGTACAAACATACAGTTGAGAGCATAAAAAATACAACGCTAGGCTATATGATTTTTGAACGTATTTATTAGGGCTAGAACGTTATTAAATTAGCCAATTCTGTTGTGATTTTATTCTTTGTGCTCTTAGCCAAATATTGTATGTCATTTTGTTCCAAATTGTTACACATAGGAATAGTTATTAAACATTAAACATTTATAGTTGCATTAACATTAACAGAATTTTTTAAATTTTGCTAAAAAAAATAATTATTGAAAAATGCTGAAAACTATAATTTGATTGGATTACCATCAATTACTACCAAGGACATTAATAATATTAAAAGAACGCTCTTTCTCCATTCTTTTTAAGAATTTAGGAATATTTTAGAATAACATTATGTTGATGGTACTGAAATAATATTGCTACATATCAATATTATTTCAGTTTCTAATATGAGAATTCTTAAAAATTATCTTAGAGACACAATATTGAAATACTATATTGTCTGAAAAATTGATACAAGTCATGTAACAGTAAATATTTAATATTACTCGAATGAACAACACATGTGACCATTTAAAGCTACTACTGCCACCAGTCAATCATTTAATGATGTTAATATGGTAATGGTAAACATTTCTAACATAAAACATATAGTTTAGTTTACTAAAATCAAACTAGCACCTTTACCTTTGGAGGCAGGTCATTTATTAATGTAACGAGTACTATTTAATAGAAATGAGATCCCATTAAGACAACTTAAATTAATTTTATCTTTAAACTTAAATATTAATTTCCAATAGTAAAAAAGTGCAACAGTCCAATAATCATGACGGATGAAATTTTAATTATTTATAGGTATAATTCTTAATTCCCTATGTTAGAATTTGTTTCGAAACCAAAATCATGAGATATTTAAACATTATTACTTTATCGGGCATTAAATAATGTCATATCATTGCAAAAAAATTATATTCAGCTGTTGATTCCATCATAAGAATGATCGTTACTAGTCGCATGTTTTTGGTCGAAAGCTTTTATACAATTATAAAATATCAAGCCAAATTATCATGAATATTTGATCGCTTCTTCATAGAGGATTTTTGTAAGATTTCAAATTAATAAAAAAAATAAATAATAATTCTAAAAATATCAATCTTTATGGAAAAATTTCCGAATAGTTTAAAAAAAATAGCAAAATTTAATAGGAAGTGTAATTATTTGCTAATATTAATATTATCTGTAGATTTCATGTATTTTAGTTTATATGTAAGAATAGAAAATCATGGTATACTATAGTTTCCAATCTTTTCCGATAATGATTTTTATAAAAATTTAAAAAATCATGTTGATTTTTCTGAGTTGCACTATTTTTTACTCGCTCAAATTTACAACAGCTTTTACTAAACGTTTAATAATTTTTCTTACGTTAAAAAATATTGAACAAAATTATATATAACAGGTAGCTATAGCCCCAAATAATAAAATCACAACATTACTGTTACATCGGGTTTCACTATAAGCAAAATGTATGCGGACAAAGAATACATCACATATGTAACTTAGCATTTTTTATGCTCGCTACTGTATGTATGCACTAGCAACGGTTCCTTCATTGCCAGGGTCTCACTCACTCAGGTTCTCTGCTTGGAGTAAAGCAAAACCTGAAATGAAAAATAAAGACAGGAAGGAAATGTTACAGCTGCCAAACTACCATTCAATCTTTTTCCATCGGTGGGGTACCCATTAAGTCGTCCTTACACCTAAAAACATTAATAAAATCATAAACTTTTCTAAGATGAAAAAATAAAAAAACTTACCTGAAGTGCACTTCCTTTCTATCCAAGAAGGAATATTTCGATCAGACAATTTTTTATCTGTGGTTGGCAACAGAAATGTATAAAATTTTTCGTGTTTTTATTTTTGATTTTAAATTATTTAAACAAACGTCAGTTTTTTTTCTTGCTTTTCGAAAATGTATTTAACCAATTAAAATAAATAAATATTGAATCAATTAATCTTTTAAATAAATTGTAATATAAAAAAAAAACAGTATTAATTGAAAAACTTCAAGCAATAATTTTTTCTGTGCACCTTTAAAAATCATTTTGTATTTAAAGAAAACCTTAATTTCTTCTAATTCGCAAACAAAACGATTAAACCGATTTTCATTTGAAAAACTTATGTTTTATAGATTAAAGAAAATCTGTAGTATCTATTAAAAAAAAATATATGGAAAAATCTTTTTCTTTTTTATTTCAACCAAAAAATATTTTAATCATTCGCTACAATAATAAAGTTTATTATTTTTTATTACATGTTGTAAATAATATGTTATAGGTTCAAATCCAATTATATTTTACAATGGGAAAAAATCGATTATAAAATTAATCAAATTTTTAAAAAAATTCCAGACATATATTTAAATATTTTGTATTGATTTAATTTCAGAACATAGTACCCTTTTGAAAAAATTGTTAGCGAAAATTTTTATTTTCTGAAAATAAAAAATTTCACTATAAAATTATGAAATTCTTTGTAAAAATCATAATATAATAACACAAGGTAGAATCACTAGAGAGAGTCGTCAAATTTAATTCTTGCTAAGTCAAAAAACTGAAAAAAGAAAAACAAAAAATAAAAATCAAGAATGAAAAAATATTAAATGTTTTTCTTCCATTTATTATTTGAAAAAATTTGTTCTCAGAAAAACTTTTGCTTAATATTAAATATTGTTTCCTTTTGTATTTGAAATTTTGTTTTAATTTTTCTTTCTAAATTTTGGTTTGCTTTATATGTGATTGACTTTTCAGGATAAATAAAAATGAGAACGATCTTTCTAATGATTCTACCTTTAGTAATTGTGTCATGGTAAAAAATAATAAAAAAAAACTTTCAAATTACAAATAACCCTCGATTTACGTTGTATATCATTTACGCGTGACCATTTCTTGAAATACTCGTTTTTTAACGCCAACTTGTTACAAAGCTTTTAATCGATAATGACAAATCTGGATTTGCGCGAAATACAGTACTGTGTACTGTACTGAATCATGTGCAGATATGGTAATTGAAAAAATATATTATTTTAAGGAAATATTTTAAAAAAGGATCTAAAACAAAAGAATTTCGAGACAATTTAATATAAAAAAAAGTTAATACACTTATTACTTAAATATAACCAGATTAGCAAAATAGTATATAAATAAATTAAAAATATATGATTGAATAATAAGCCTTAAAAAATTATGGTTGCTTGTAACAACATGAAGACGAATCCCATAAAAGTAATTTTTGGCTATCAATGGCATTTTCACGAAATTGATTAATTCAAGGAGAATCTTCATTAAGTGATTTTAAAGCCACTGAAACATTTCCATCACATTTTAAATCAATTAATAAATGATGATATGAAGATTAATACCAAAAGGTCCTATTGTGTTGAAATATAGAAAATCATTGGAATAAACATAAAAAATAAATAATTTTATATGTTTTAATTTAACGCAATTTTTAGGTCCCAAACTAATATTTAAATTTATTCAGTGCTCTAATTTACGCCATATATATAGAAATTCTGTTCCCAAAATATAATTTTATATTTATTCTGAACTTTGTTTTACGCGTTTTTAATTTACATGTATTTTCTTCGGTCCCAACAAGCCACATAAATCTAGGATTACCTAGAAGTTATTATTAAAATTAATGATTTGAAAACTAGTTACATATTTACCCCTAGTCTACAAATAGACATTTTTATATTAGCAATTGTCAAATTCTACTTCTCTCTTTAATATGTTACTTGTGGACCAATAAGAAATCTATTGCGCAATCTATTTCGCAATAAATGTTTAAACACAAAGCTGAGCAATAACGTTTAACATAAGCTGTCAAATTTAATGTTTTCTTTTAAAAAATGTTCCATTTTTTACAAGAAGAAAAGTACAAATTAATTTAATTTAAATTAATTTTGAAAAGACAAATAAAGAATAAAAATGCGAAATAAATTAAAATTTCAATAAAAACAAGAAGGAAAGATATAGTCGGTCAAGCTCGACCATATGATACCCCACACCATTGTGTATATACATAAAAAAATGTGGACAATTGTGGACCGATACTTCTGTTAGGTATAAAATAAAATATACGAATACATAATATACTAACATTTATATGAATTTATGCACTTTAGGGTGATTCCCGAAAGTGGGCTTCTATGGGAGCTACAGTAAATTATGAAGCAATCCTCATAAAATTTATCACTGTGAGTTCTACTTATATAAAACTAATTCGCGTCAGATATAAACTTGATACTAACATTCGTATGGGAAGAGGGTTTTATATGGCAGCTATGGTCAATTATGGACCGACCTTTATGAAATTTGGCACAAAGATTGATACTTTTACAAGAATTCCTTACACCGAATTTCATTAAAATATTGCTATATTTAAGGCATTTATGATCGTTAAAGCCCTATTCCGGGAGGACATTTGTATGGAGGCTAGGTGAAATAATGGACCGATCATAACCAATTTCAATAAACTTCGTCCTTGTTTCATGAAAGTCCTACTTGCCAAATTTCATTGAAGTATGTTTAAAATTGCGACCTGTACTTTGCGCACAAGGTTTACATGGGCAGCTAGCCAGCCGTCTAGCCAGCGGACATCGTTAGATCGCCTCTAAAAGTGACTCTGAGTCGATGGGTATACCTTAAGGTGGGTGTTGGATAACTTTTCTATGCGTTACAAACATCAGCACAAACATATTTAACATATAAATTTCTCAAGTATCTACGTTTTCTCCACCCCTTAACACAAAGTTGGAAATAAAATTGTTTTCCCGTTATTCTGTCAATGTTATTTCTAATGTTAAGAAATAAAAATATCTACGTGTAGATGTAGAGTTATATACATTAGGCTCTTTAATGCAATGGTATATCCTTATACTATTGAAGATTACATGTAATTAACCCTTTAACAACAAGAGGATCAATTTTATGCATTTAGTTCTCGAAGGTTAAATCAGCAATTTTTTGCAGATATCTATTTATTATACTTAAAAATAAATGAATTTATTAAAAATTTAATAAGTTCCTTTTAAACCGCAATAATAATCGAATTAAAGAGATTTTTGAAATTTAGTCACTATTTTACACGAATTTTTAGTTTTTATGATAAATGTATGCTTTTGGTGATATTTATTTTCTTAACTAATCATTTATTTAACTTAAAAATTAACTTAACCAGTAATGAACCGGAATGACGCCCTGAAATATAAATTATGATGGAAAATTTCGAGAGAATGAAAACTAAATTAAAAATTGTTCTTACCCATTATGTATTATATGTCATTTCTCTATTTTTTTTTTTTTTTTTTTTGACAAAAAGTTAATAATTATGTACACTGTTGATCAAAAACTGTATTTTAGGAGGTATTTTAAGAATTGCCCAGCTCACTTGAATGAAATAATTGAGCCGAAATATTTTGGGAATTAGTTTAAAACATATCAATCTTTAATTTTAGGTGGGTACATTTGCAACATTTTCTGTTTCCATACAAATCAATGCATTTTATGTATATTAAAGTGCATTGATTTGAATGGATTTATTATTTACGTCGCACAGTGAGGCAGAATCGAAATTTTTTGGAAATAAATCTGTAACTTCTGATCGGGTGGTTGGATTTTCATGAAATTTGGTATAGGCATAGAGGAGGAGTGTACAATGTTAAGTTTGGAAGGGGGGCACAACAAACCCCTCAGGGGCAGAGCTAAGGGGGCTCAAAGTTAGGTACCTCTGACATAAAAAATTTTTAATCGCTTGCCAAATTTTTGTTTCTCGTCCGATTTCAAATATTTTTATATATGCTTACATGTCCTATTTATCTCTTATAGTTTTCGAGTTATTTGCGTTTGAATTTTTAAGCACCATAATTTTGCATGTTCTTGGTCCAGTTTTTTCATATATATCCTAGCATATCATATATATCCTAGCCGATCAGAAGTTACAGATTTATTTCTAAAAAATTTCGATTCTGCCCCACTGTGCGTCGTTTAATAATTATTTTTGAAATTTTTAAGATAAAAAAATAATCCAAAGCAGCACCTTATTTTAAGGATTGCCAAGGTGATATTTTTGGAAATTGACAAATAACTGTTAAAGTTTTCCCTCGAATAACTCCGTCTTTAATAGATACATTTAGAAATTTTTACTATATAGTGTAAATTTTGCCTTTTCGAAAATCTGTTCATACCACTGTCATTGTTTTTAAATAACACTTTCTATTAAAAAGCTTTTTTATAAGCTTTTTTTAGCGGAAAATTTTTAACTCACCACTAAAGCATAACAACGTTTTCTATTATTTTTGGATAGTAAAAAATTTTACCTAGTGTTGAAACAAGCAAGTTTCTTATCAAGATAAACGTCAACATTTTATCAGGATAGAAATTTGTCAAGAGTAGAAATAATTTATTCTTTTTTCTGCGCTTTCAATCACCTGTATGTTTTGTTCTGTTTTTCTTTTTTTTTTTCTAATAATTAAAAATATGTTATATATTTTCTCTATATTTAATAGAGGATATACACGGAAAGGTATAAAGAAATATGATTAATATTTCGCGATCGCTAAAAAAGTTCACGCACCAATCGCACTGAAAATTTTTTATAAATACTATTACTTTGGTATTAAAAAATTTTCACTTTCCGCCAAATTATTTAAGTTTTCATCACAAAAAAGCTGATAATTTTTGATATAAAATAATTAAAAAAATCTGTATAATTTCTGTAAAATCGCAATGTTAATATAAAACTCACAAAAAAAATTATTAATTAATATAACTTTTTCTTGGTTGGTTGGTTGGTTTACGTGGTAGCCCGTAATCTTACGGGCAATCAATTAGACTCGTTAGAATCCGTTTTGATGGAACCACACTACTCGCCTGGTGAATTACTTGTATTGAGTCTGTAATGAGATAGAAATGTAGGGAAGAAACAATGAGAACATAAATTAATTAGATCCAGCCTGTAGCAATGGGATATTTAATGATGTCACTGAGTCTAGTGTCAGATATCTCAAAGAGGTTGTCTAATTGGTGCCCTCTCAGAAATTTATGTCTGCTTGCGTTCAAGGCTGGGCATTCACATAGAAGATGAAAAACTGTCTCCTCCTTCTCGCGATTGCCACAACTACGACAATATTCATTGTAAGGGAGACCAAGTCTACTTGCATGTTTACCGATCGTCCAGTGACCTGTAAACAATGCTATTAGTCTCGAGATGTCCTTGCGTTTGTAGCCAATGAGTTGCATTGAGCGTTTCTCGTTGTAGGTAGGCCACGTTTCTTTCGCGACTCTACATTTGTCCAGATTTCGCCATCTATTTTTTGCCTTTTCTAGAAAGTGTTTTTGGATTCTGCTTTTGACTGTTCCTAACGGAATTGCGACAGAAACCGCTAAGGAGGCATTCATAGCAGAGCCTACCCGGGCTAATTCGTCTGCCTGTTCATTACCATAGTAGTCCCTATGCGCAGGAACCCAGATTATAGTAATGTCATACAGTCGACTTAGTCCAAGCAGTTCCTCTTTACACTGTCTGACTAGAATAGAGGTAGTTTTTGGTGATTTGAGCGATAGTATTGCCGCTTGACTGTCGACAAATAAACCAATATTCCCTTGAATATTTCTATCGCGAATTAGTTTACACGCTTCTCTGACCGCTAGTATTTCCGCTTGGAATACGCTTGCCTCGTCAGGGAGTCTACATGAGTGTCTAATTCCAAGATCATCAGAGAAGACACCAGAGCCGACAACGCAGTTCATCTTTGAGCCGTCAGTGTATATCCTAATTCTAAATTGTTCAAGAAGATTGTCCCTTCTCCATTCACTCCTGGTGGGGAATAGTACTTTAATAGTATTTCCGAAGTACATGTGGGGAATCATATAGTCGGTAAATTTATTGAATTGCGGGGTATTAAATTTAATATCCTCGCGTGCCCATACGTTCTTGATCTCCAGCTTTTCGTTGCAGATAATCTTATCGCACTATTAACTGATGATTCAATTATTTATAGGTCTATAGGTGTTAGGTGCAATATAGTGTTCAGAGCTTCTGATGGACTAGTACGTAATGCACCTGCAATGCCAATGGAAGCGGATCTTTGTATCCTGTAAAGCTGATCCACCACATACCTCTTACTAGTAGCGGTCCACCACACAAGAGATCCATATACAAGAATGGGCCGTACTATTGCAGTGTATAGCCATTTTGTCAATTTTGGACTCAGACCCCATTTCACACTGAACATCTTTCTACAGGTGTAGTATGCTACCGTAGCCTTACTAACCCTATGTCGAATGTTCAGTTTCCATGAAAGCTTAGAGTCCAAAATAATGCCCAAGTATTTTGCATTGTACGACAAGGTGAGTTCACAGTTTTCTAACCGTGGTAGTCGAAGCTCGGAATCTTGGTCTTTGTGGTGGAAAGTACCATCTCTGTTTTACCCGGAATCACTCCTAGTACACATTCTTTGGCCCAGTCACTGAGTGTAGCCAGAGCAGTTGACATGATATCACTTATCACGTTCAGAAACAGTCCTGATACTAGTATCACCACATCGTCCGCGTAAGCCACGACTTTCACTCCCTTGTCTGCCAATTTACACAGGATGGTATTAATGACAATAAGCCACAACAGCGGAGAAATCACACCCCCTTGTGGAGTTCCACGTATAACTTGTTTGGTCTTAACACTGTTGCCTAAATTCGCAATGACGATTCTTGTCTCTAGCATTGACACCAGCCAGTTGGTGATATAATCATCAACTCCTAGTTCGTGCAGAGCTCTCTGTATCGCCAAAGTCGTGACATTGTTAAAGGCGCCTTCTATATCCAGAAAGGTAGCCATAGCGTATTGTTTAAATTCAATGGATCGCTCGATGACCCTTACGACCTCATGAAGAGCCGTCTCCGTGGAGCGACCCTTAATGTAGGCATGTTGACTTCCTGAGAGTCGAGTTGTATCCTCTAGACGCTGTCTTATATGTAAATCAATGAGTCTCTCCAAAGTTTTCAGCTGAAAAGATGAGAGACTAATCGGACGGAAGTCCTTTGCATTCTCATGACTTCTTTTTCCGATTTTTGGAATGAACACTACCTTTACTCTCCTCCAGTTCCTGGGAACATAGTTGAGGGTTAGGCGGAGTTTAAAGATCTTATGTAGCCAGGGTATGATGTATAACTATGCACTTTGCAGCATCCGTGGTATAATACCATCAGGCCCTGCAGATTTGTACGGAGAGAAGCTATCAATCGCCCATGAAATTTTCTCAACGGATATTATGTCATCCTCGATTCCTTGCGAGGATTTAATATGCCCCATCTCCTGGTCTGTAATATCAGTGCAGCCAGGAAAATGAGTATTAAGTAAAATGTCCAAAGATTCCGCCGACGATTCTGACCATGATCCATGCATCCTTTTAATATAGGATGGTTTATTATGATCATTTGCCAAAACCCTACTGAGTCTAGCAGATTCCTTGGTATTGTCGATAGATTCGCAGAAGCCTTTCCATGAGTTTCTTTTTGCGATCTTTATTGCTTTCTTATATTCCCTACGCTTATCGTGATACAACTGCCACGATTTTGTCCTGTAGCCAATATTGAAAGCATTGCGTGCCTCCTTGCTTAGCTTCGAGAGTTCCCTATTCCACCAGGGAGGGAAGCTCTTTTTAGCCTTCGTCATTGGAGAGTATATATTAAAAGCTTTAACAATTTCCTTGCCTAATGTACCCTCAATTTGGTCAAGACCCTCAGTCGTTGCTTCGACTGGAGGTATTTTTTTCAGTTTGTGCATGAGAATCCCATTGAACTTAGTCCAGTTCGTTCGTCTTGGGTTTCTGAAAGTTGACGCTGTTTCCTTGCAGACGAGTCCAATGTCGAAAAGAAAGAAATCCAAAAGGATTTCTCTTTGGATACTCTCCACCTATCAACTGATAAATTGGATCTGTCCTTCATAAGTGTAATGTCTAGCACCTCTTCCCATCCATTATGGTTCACCAAGCTCGGAAAAACGAATGTGGGATCGTTGCCAGAGTTGCATATGGTCAAGTGGTTTGTATTAATGAAATCAAATAGACACTCACCTCTGTCGTTGATTTCCGTGCTGCCCCATATTGTATGCCTTGAGTTAGCATCACAGCCAAGGATAATGTCTTCTTGAGCCTTTATAGAGGCCAGAAACGCCCTCACTTCGTCTGGCGGGGCTGGCATGTCGTGTGCCATATAGCTGGAATCGATCAGGAAACTTCTGTTTCGCATTAATTTTTTCTTGTGTTGTTAAATTTATTATTAAATTTATTATTTATGTGGAAGGAGAATATAAAACAAAGCTATTTTGATCCATATATAATACCTAAATTCTACCATTTAAATACAAATAATAAAAGTATCAAAAGCAATATATAAAAGCAATATAATAAATAAAAGTGTACAAAGGCATTTTAGAAATCGCATTCGGTGCGTAAAGTTTTTTGTTCAAATTGACTAAAAAGGTCCCTTTTTATAACAGGACAATATTAGCTATACGGTATTTTGAGGTCCAAAAAAGTTATAACCCTGGTGCACTGTACAGCAGTCTGTTTTTTTAAATACATACGAAATTCAGCTAAAAATTTGATTTTTCATCATAAATTCGAAATTTCACTAAAAATACCATAATATACAATACCATAACATAATAGTAACCCATCGTTTATGAGACACAATTTTCATTTTTTATATTTAGTTTCAGAGCATACATATATATATATATATATATATATATATATATATATATATATATATATACATATATTTAGAACTACTACTAACAGGGACCTCTATAGCATACTAGACTTGCATTTATACTTTACCAAAACTATTTTTTATGCACTATGGCTGGGGAGCCAATTACATTATAACATTATTAAATATTTATTTTAATGTTATTAATATTTTTACAATATTATACATATATCTCATAAATATATATTTGTTATTAGATATAATTGTTAACTAATTATTAATTACTCAGGTTTTATTACTAAGTAATGAATGTTTATATTTTGACCATGAAATGGCTTTATATTACTATATTGAATTAATAAAATAAAATAAAATACCAACATCACCAAAAATACGAAATTTCATCAAAACTCGATTCTTTATCAAAAATTCGTTTTCTCAATAAATTCGAAATTTCATAAATAAATACGAAATTTCACAAAAAATCCATAATTTTACCAAGAATTTTAATTTTAATAAAAATACAAAATTTTACCAAAAATACGAAATTTAATTAAAAATTTTATTTATTGCCAAAAATTTTAAATTTCACAAAAATATCCGAAATTTCCCCAAAATTTTTATGTTTGTATAATTTTTAAAATCTTTCTGATAAATAGTACTTTTAAAAAAATAGTACAATAACAAAATATGACAAAATATCTCATATCAAAAATTAACTACACACAATCGTCATGAATTCGAGAATTACACTAAACATCAAAAATAACCAGTTATTCACTATCAGAACTGCATTTAAGCATAGGCAGCGACAATTTGCAACTACAATCTTGCTTTATTCAACTTGTGCATTTTAGCTCACTCTCTATGTCTCGCTGGCAATGTATTGTATGTTTGTTAGTTTGATTTTAAATTACCCCATGTAGGGGATTTATTTGGCCACGGAAAGTTCCAGAGCGCCAACACCAATTACGGCAATAAGCCTACAGGTTCTCCTTTAGAGAAGACCTCGACCTACACCTTCGTATAGAAAGCTGATGCCTCAAAGTTGACTCCTGATTTAAAATCCAATCTTATAAAAAGTTAGGTTATCAAAATCAAATACATGTGGAAAATGCAAGCCACGAGAAACCATAACGCGGTACAGTTATACGACGAAAAATATTCAGTCAATGCGGGGTGAGACGCAAAATTCTCGAAGGCCAAGCAACAAAAACCCGCCTGACTGTAATTAAGAAATAATTACGATGACGCGAGAGTTGTTCACCAACCCAGAGCTACTTTGCGAATGGGCTCGCAATATAAAAGCAGAGAAGGCTAAATAAAACAGCATTGAAAACTGCTGCTGACCAAATGTAATCAACTCAATAACAAACAGTGCATTCTAAATTATCTGATTGTGGCAGCACACACTGGGTACCCTCATATTTTGGTTAAACACACAAAAAGTATTTTCTGAGCCACGCCTTTTATAACGGAAGGGTGATTTTGACGCCACAAACTCAATTTTTTAAACACGTTTTGTCTGGATTTGGTTTCTGGATATTTCGGTACAAAAAAGTGGGAGTTTTTTAATTCGCCTATTTTAATACCAGTTTGTTTATACTATACCGAAATTTTGGTAAAAATGTAAAATTTTATTTAGATATCTCAATCGGTTCATAAGATACAGAATTATTTCTAAAGAAAAGCGTTTTGGACCACTATGGTACATCAAAAACTAAGAAATTTAAAAAAAAAATTCTAATCATCCTCTAAACTTTAAGACATTCCGAAAAAAACATTTTGGAGATAGTTGCTAGATTAAAGATCTCGTAACTCCTTTTTAAGTTAATACAAAATACATTTTCTAATCCATTTAGAAAGCAGAAGAATGTAGCTTTTTATTAAATGTATTTAATGTTTAATTAATTTAATGTTTAATTAATTTAATGTTTAATTTGACGCATACATTTTAAGGCAAAAATGAGAAACATATGGCATGTTTTAGTAAATTATTCCAAATTAAATCGAATATGTTGTACAGTTTTGTTTAACTCTAAAATAATACAATACAATACAATAAAATTTTCTTTAAAAATCAGTGTATTCTTTTATAGAAAAAATTATAACAAATTAAAGTTAAATTCGAAAATTTAAAAAAAAAAAAGTTATTTATAAAAATTCGTTTAAAAATTAGCTTTTTATTTGGCTAGAACTTTAAAAATGTATGCGGTTGAAGAGCTTGATTCTTCTACTTCGCAAAAATGTTTAAAAAGAAAAATCAACAAAAGATCTTATCCAAAAGCATTTTAATATTTTGGCAGCACCTTGTTTTTGTAATTTTATAAATTAAAAATTTAATAGATTAAGTTAATGTCACATTAATTTATTTTTAGTTCACTTACAATTAATTCTAAGCCATATATATATATATATATATATATATATATATATATATAAATATATGCCTTTTAATATAAAACTATTTCATTTGACTAAAAACAAAATTAAATACCAACATTAAACTAGTTAAAAATACTGAGTATCCCAAACTTGTAACACCATTACCAAAAGGAGCAAAATGAGGCAAAGTACCATTATTATTTGCAACGGTTTTTAAAATCCAGTCCTTGAAATAAGCTACATCAGTATAAACACCTGGATTTAAGGGCTGAGCACAACCTGAACCAAAGGAGATAATACCGGCTTGACGACCCAAGCAAACCAAAGGTCCACCAGAATCACCTTGACAGGCATCACGTTCGCCTTCCAAATAACCGGCACATATCATGCCCTTGTGTATCGATGAACCATATTCTGTTTTATTACGGCAATCATTAGTATCTATGATGGGCAAATCTACAGTCTTAAGCAAATCTGGGAGATAACCCTAAAGGGAAACAGTTTGAATATATAAAATAATTTTTTTTAGAAATATAAGAAGGTTTAACTTACCTCTTCGGTATTACCCCAACCAGTAGCCTGACATATAGTGCCATTTGCCAAGGGGGCATCATTAAGTATTATTGGTCTTACAGTAGGATGTTCAGCTGGTACTGTGCCATTTAACATTATCAAAACTATATCGTCATCAAATGTTATTAAATCGAATATCTTAACACGTTTAATTATTTTTATAATGTCATATATCAATGTATTGTTGTTATATTCAAAGCGATCAAGATTTCCCATAACAACAATAAAATCTTCGTCTGGTAAAAAAGTGCCATTAGGTTCGGGAACGTTATAGCTAGAAAAAAAATATAAATAATAAAATCAATATTATTTTTTTTTGCTTAAAAGATTTAAATATATTTAAAAGAATAACAAAATACACAGAAAAAAAATCATATTTTTTCATAAATATTATAAATCGAACATGACTTTTTTTCCCAAACTTTTTTCATAAAATTTAAAATTTGGTCATAGATATTATTAAATTGTTTATAATGAAAATTTTAGTAATTTTGCAAAAATTTTGTTAAATCGTTCATTGTACAAGTCGATGCCAAACCGCATTTTTGAGGTTATTTCTAAAAATGGTGGCAATACTCATTACTAATAGAATGCTAGAAGATAATAACTTTCATTTTTATAACCTAAAGTTTAAAAATAAATTACAGTTTGCTTAGTTTTAAAATATTCCTTATTCAAGTGACACACGAAATAGTACCACAAAAGTACATGTCTTTAAATAAATGCATAATTTTAGTATAACAAAATATGTATATTCTTTATTTCTTCAGGAAATTAAAGCCAACACTTTGAAATTTGGTTGCGCACAAAATTATTTTTTTCTGAACTTTAGTTTAGGAGAAAAACTTAATTAAAATTAAAAAAAATGTGATTCCTTATTCAAGTGGCAGGCAGTGTACATGAAAATATTAGCAAGAAATGCCTTAAAATGGCAAAATTGCAAGGAAAATCTATAAAAAAAATAATGTTTAGAAATTTGCATAATTTCGCTCGCATTTTGCAGCACATCATTCTGATAAAAAGAGCTTCTCTTCTATTCCTATAATGTAGCTAAAAATCATTAAAAACCTAAAATTTTCCGAAGAAAATTTCAAACATTCTTTTACAAATTGAAAATATATGTAAATGAAAATTTAAACAATTTATTTTAAGTCTTCTTGACTTTTGATTCATTTCAAAAAATGTAAAAAAGTGTTAATATTTAAGGCATTATTCTTAAATACTATGAATTGAAATCAATGAAAGTAAATTCTTATATTTATGCACAAACTTTTTTCTGTGTACTTAAATAAAAGTAGCATAAGAATTTGAAGAAGAAAAGGATAAATATTTACTTAAATTTGGGAAATGTGGCAACCATCTTAAAAATAAAAAATATTTATTAATTATTTTTATAAAAATATTTTGTGTATAGATATTAGTAAAAATATATAGAAATATTCATAATTTTCTAAGTAATTATTCACAAAAGTTGCAAGTTTGTAAAAATATAGTCATATATACAATAAATTGGAAATATAAAAGTTTAAAGGCCCATATTTCTGAAATGAGGCATGATATTGACTTGAATCTTTTTGGAATACATGTTTTTAAAATTTCTTGCGCTATTTAGAAATAAACCAAACAAAAGGCCCAATTTGGGGTTTTTGGAGAAAATACAATTTTTTAAATTGTAATGACATATTTGTTTATAAAGATATGTTAATGAAATTTGCAAGAAATGTGGATCTTATTAATATAAATAAAAGAGCGTTAACCGAATTTCAATCAGGGGTAGGGTTTTCCTGAATTCCCAAATAAACTAATTAAAATTCCCAAAAATGGGATTTTTTACATTTTTGGCTATAGAATTCACATTTTTCCGAAGACCCGTAGATTTTGATTTAAAACTTTTAACAACATATTGAAGATTCTTAAAATATATTCCGCTTGTCGATTCATGCTTTGGTATTTGAGAAAATATGGTCTAAAATCAAAACTTTCATATAAAATGGGTCGAATTCGGGAGGGTATGTACCATGACCAATTGAGTTATTGGGCTTGTTTTTTTTATCTTAAAGTCATCTCTGTGAAGTTACCTTTCAGAAAAGTGCAAAATTATTATATGTTGCTAAAGAAAATTTTATTTTAGATAAAAAAGAGTGTAGATACTTTTTCGGCTAAAAAATTTTCAAATTCAAAATCGTTTATTTTTGTAGTCGGTAAAGATATCGACTATTTATTCAATAGATAATTTTGTTCTTTAACTAGTTAAGTAAAAAACTAATAAAATCGGTCGGAAATGCTAGGATATATATGAAAAAAACTGGACCAAGAACATGCAAAATTATAGTGCTTAAAAATTCAAACGCAAATAACCTGAAAACTATAAGAGATAAATAGGACATGTAAGCATATATAAAAATATTTGAACGGACGAGAAACAAAAATTTGGCAAGCGATTAAAAATTTTTTATGTCAGAGGTACCTAACTTTGAGCCCCCTTAGCTCCGCCCCTGAGGGGTTTGTTGTGCCCCCCTTCCAAACTTAACATTGTACACTCCTCCTCTATGCCTATACCAAATTTCATGAAAATCCAACCACCCGATCAGAAGTTACAGATTTATTTCCAAAAAATTTCGATTCTGCTCGACTGTGTAATGTAATAAAAATAATAAATAAACACTCCATACTTACTCTACAAAACAATGAGCAGCACTTAATACCACATTATCGGAAATCAAAGTACCACCGCATATATGACCAGTTCCAAAGAAATAACCGTCATTCAAACGACGTCTTATAGATACCTGATGTCTAGTTGCGTTCAAAGTGGCATCAGTGCCATTTATGATTCTGGGATCTTGGGGCTTGACAAATTTCAAAAAATCAATTTTTGAATTACCAGCCACTGTAACCATATAAACCATATAACTATATCTTTATTATTTTTTTTTTTTTCAATTCTTACCTATACTATTAACTTGCAATAACACAACAATTGTAAAACATAATATCAGTGATAAATTTTGTTTCAACATTTTCAAAAAAACTTTTTTTCAATCCTTTAACCACCTCGTGTTTAGCTACTTGTTGCTCGGTTAAAGGTTTGACAACTAATAAACGTTAAAAGTAAAAGACGATATTTTAATCGTCAGCACTTTAATCAACGACTATAAATAACAACTTAACATTTATTTATTATTATTATAATTTTTGCTTTTTCCAATCACAAAGTAAAATGATATGATATTTAAGTCTTTTTTGTTTTATACAGCAATAAGAGAGTCTAATATTTTCCAATTTTAACATTCATAAAATAATCTAATCTGAAGAGGGAGTACTCATACGTGTTATACTATATAGTTGTTGCTGTAATAACTCCTTGTCTTGTATTTATGGCCGATTTTTTACGTATACTAGACATTATTGTGTGCTCTAATTGGAATTACCAATTTATAGTGTTTTTCGTTGAATTTTTTATATCAATATGGTAAAAAAAGGCGAATATTTGAAGTGATTTTCTTTATTGATAAGAATTTTAAAAATCAAATATTTAAAAAATTACGTATTAATTAATTAATTAATTGGGTGTTAATTTAGTATTACTGAGTTAATTTATAAAAGTTAATCATTTAGTTTGTTTGCTAATTTTTTATAATTTCCAATATTATGTTTATTATACACCATCATGGATATTTGAGGAATTATACGTTTGTGCTGATGTCTTTTTAAAATCATTGTACTCACACTTTTAAATACATTATAAACATTTTTATTTTTGGGAATCAAAAAAAAAATTGTTTTTTTTTTTTTTTTTGATGGCACTTTCAAATCCATTTGTATTAATATAAAGTGACTCAAATACCTGTGAAATCTGTTCATCAATTATTTCGCACAAGGGTAGCGAAATTTATAACGGTTTTAGGTTGAGCATGTACAAAATTTTACAAACTTAAAGTTTTTGTATAATTCTGGTAAAAAGTAAATTATTCAAAGAAGACTTATGGCATTTTCAATGTATGATGGTATTAGTGTAGCATACTTTAGGGTTTCCGATCAATATTTTTTAAATTTTCTTTATACTAAAAATCGCAATTTTTAAACATTTTGCATTTCAATTAAATATACCGAATTTTTGGACTTTATAAAGCCATATATTAAAAATAAGATAAATCCTTGCAGAAGTGTATGCAATATAAATCAAATTTACTTTTAAATTATTTGATTTAGTGTCACTCCAAAGAAAAAGATCTTTTTTCCCTTTGTCACTAGCTGTCATTATCGATATATTGCTCAAATCAAAATTTAAATTTTATTTAAGCTTCAAAAATTCTTATATCACTTACTTGATTGCATTTCACTGCATAGAAAAACCACTATAAAGATTTTTGTTGTTTTTCTTATATTTTCATTTAAACACATTTTTAATTTTTGTGTAATTTTCTTTAAAATTTTTAATAATGATTTTTATATTATTTACAATTTTTCTTTCAACACAACAAAGCCTCAAACAATTTGCAACACTCTGCACAATTTAAAGTCACCAACTAATTAGACTTGAAGTAAATTTAATTCTAAAAGAAACCTTCGATGGATTTGCAAAAATATTATATTTTTTGTTGCTGTTTTTATATTTTTATAGCTAATAAATTGTATTCGATTATGATAAAGACTAAAAGAAATTTAAAATAAAACACTTGAAATATCAGAATGTTATCAGCGTTAGGGAAAAATGGGTAATAACAGACTTGAAAAGATGACTACATAAAGAAATAGAATTTTGAAATTTCGAATAATTCTTTAGGAAATGTAGCATCTGTAAATTAGTAAACAATACTTGGTTAATAGTTGGTTCCTAGATATGAAAATTTATTATTTACTGTATAATTTAGAGATAGTAAGAAGAGTAAATATGCGTTAGCGATTATTCTATATCATTGTTAATAGCTCAATAGTAATTTGAATCAAATCAATAACTTTAAACAAGGAATAATTCAAATTTTATCGTTTTAATATTTATTTTATAAAACTTTAATAAAACCGGAAAGTTTTAGTATGAATAATCTTTTTAACAAAACTGGACAATCTAGTGAATATATTTTTTGCTCTGTACTGTAGATTATATCAGAAGCCATCTGTTGGAAACAGGAAGAGACAAGCAACGTCTAAAAAAAGTAAAGCCAGTAACCACCCGTATAAACTGCGATAAAAGAAAAAATCTTAAATACAACAAATCAACAGTGGGACAAAAGACAGACAAAAAGAGCACATACAGAAAAAACTAGTTTAGAGAAAAATAAACGGTAAAAAATAACGTGACCTTACCAACTTAGAAACATAGAAAGCAACATGTGATTCAAACCAATAACCCAACAAATATATTTTGCTAACTATTACTAATACAAAAAAAATATTTTTTGAATTGAAAACTAAAAAAAAGTAGAATTTAATTAAGCAAAACTAAATGAAAGTAAATTTAAAAGAAAAAAATAAATAAGCCTAAAAAAATATAAATAAAACATTCAATATTGAAAACTATTGAAATTTAATTTATTTTAATTAAAAATTAAAATAAAATACATTAAAAATTAAATTCAAATAGTTTTAAATAAAATAATTATTTTAAATTAAAATAAAAATAATTTAAAATAAGTTAAATAAAATTTATTCGAATGAAATTAAAATCAATTAAAAAAAAATAAAAATATTTTAAATTAAAAATAATATTAATTTAAACTAATAAATTAAAGTATTTTAAAATTTAAAATACAAATTCACTTAAATTATTGAATTCAAATATTTGAAATAAAAAAATATAATTTAATTTCATTTAAATAAATTAAATTATATTTTTAAATAGAAACAAAATAAACTAAAACTAAACATAGATTAAAATATTTTAAATTAGATAAAATTCATTTAAATTAAATAAAAATTAGAAATATAATATTATAATTTAATATAAAAATGAATATAATTGATTTAAATTAAATTAACAATAAAATATTTCAAATTAAAAATAAATTAATTACATTAAAATAAAATAATTTAAAATATTCTAAAATAAAATTAATTTAATTAAAGATAAAATATTCTTAATTAAAATAAAATAATTTAAAATCAGATTAAAATATTTTAAAATAAAATAAAATTAATTCAAATTAACTAAAAGTAAAATATTTTGAATTGAAATAAAATAATTTAAAATTATATAAAATATTTGAGAATAAAATAAAATTAATTAAGAATAAAATATTTTAAATTAAAACAAAAATAAATTAAATAAAATTAATTTAAATTAATTAGAAATGAAAGCAAATACTTCAAATTATCTCAAAATTAAATATTTTAAATTAAAATAAAATAAATCAAAATATTTTATAATAAAATAAAATTAATTTAAATTAAATAAAAATTAAAAATATAATATTTTAAATTAAAATAAAAATAATTTAAAATGAATGAAATAAAATTAATTTAAACTACTTAAAAATAAAAGAAAATATTTAAAATTATTTAAAAATGTAATTAACCCTTTAACAGCAAGAGGATCAATTTTATGCATTTAGTTCCCGAAAGGTTAAATTAGCAATTTTTGCTAATTTTTTTGTATTTGTTTTTAAGAAAAAAAAAAACCAAAACAGCTGTTTATTTTAAGAATTGACAAGGTGAGATGTGCTGGAAATTGGCAAATAAATTTAAGAATTTTCAAAAAATAAAATTCGAAATATCCGTAGAATTTTGAGAAAATTTTAAATCTTACTATGAAATATTATCCCTCATATAATTCCCACTTTAATATATACATTTAGAAATTTTTAGTATATAATGTAAATTTTGCCTTTCTGAAAAGCTGTCCATACCACTGTAATAGTTTTTAAATAAATAACGCTTTCTATTAAAAAGCTTTTTGATAAACTTTCTTTAACTGAAAATTTTTAATTCACCACTAAAACATAGCAACGTTTTCTATTATTTTTTGATAGTAAAAATTTTACCTAGTGTCGAAAAAAGCAAGTTTCTTATCATGACAAAAGCCAACATTTTATCAGGATAGAAATTTGTCTTGAGCATAAATAACTTATTCTTTTTTCTGCCCTATTGATGTGTTAGTATTCTATTCTATTCTATTCTATTTTTTTCTAATAGGTAATAATATAGCAATGTCTTACAGAGCATAGAGTATATTTCGCGATCGTTAAAAAAGTTCACACACTAATCGCGGTGAAAATTTTTTATAGATAATATTACGTTGGTATCAAAAAATTTACATTTTCCGCCAAATTCTGTGGAATTTCTGTAAAATCGCAATGTTAATATAAAACCCATAAACAAAATAATTAATTAATATAATTTTTTCTTTTATTGTTAAATTTCTCGACATTTTATGGTGTAAATAAAAATTCAAAATCATTTCCTAACAATTTGTCACAAAAGTATGCAAAAATGCGTTAAATTAGTTTCTGCCGGATTTTTATATTTTACTCCTATAACCGATAAGTTCTAAGTAATTTTCTTTTGAATGCTTAACCTCAACACAATATTATTCTTATTTATGTGGAAGGGGAATATACAACAAAGCTATTTTGATCCATACATAATACCTAAATTTTACATTTGATTATTTAGAACTTTATATAAAAATATTACAAAAATGTGTACAAAGGCATTTTAGAAATCGAGTTCGGTGCGTGAAGTTTTCTGTTCAAATTTACTAAAAAGGTCCCTTTTTATAACAGAACAATATTAGCTATAAGGTATTTTGAGGTCCGAAACCCTGGTACATTGTACAGCAGTCTGTTTTTTAAATAAATACGAAATTTGTCTAAAAATTTGATTTTTCACCATAAATTCGAAATTTCACTAAACATACCATAATATACAATACCATAACATAATAGTAACCTATCATTTATGAGACACAATTTTCATTTTATATATTTAGTTTCAGAGCATATTTTTTTTAGAACTACTACTATAGCATATTAGACTTGCATTTATACTTTACCAAAACTATTTTTTATGCACTATGGCTGGGGAGCCAATTACATTATAACATTATTAAATATTTATTTTAATGTTATTAATATTTTTACAATATTATACATATATCTCATAAATATATATTTTTTATTAGATATAATTGTTAACTAATTATTAATTACTCAGGTTTTATTACTAAGTAATGAATGTTTATATTTTGACCATGAAATGGCTTTATATTACTATATTGAATTAATAAAATAAAATAAAATACCAACATCACCAAAAATACGAAATTTCATAAAAACTCGATTCTTTATCAAAAATTCGTTTTCTCTCAATAAATTCGAAATTTCATAAAAAAATACGAAATTTCACAAAAAATCCATAATTTCACCAACAATTTTATTTTTAATAAAAATACAAAATTTTACCAAAAATACGAAATTTAATTAAAAATTTTATTTTTTACCAAAAATTTTAAATTTCACAAAAATATCCGAAATTTCCCCAAAATGTTTATTAAAATGTTATCATTTTTAAAATCTTTCTGATAAATAGTACTTTAAAAAAATAGCACAATAACAGAATATGACACATGAATTCGAGAATAACACTGAACAACAAAAATAACCAGCTATTCACTGTCAGAATAACATGTTGCTGCCGTTATAACAGAATTTAAGCGTAGGTAGCGACAATTTGCAACCACCATTTTGCTTTATTCAACTTGTGCATTTTAGCTCACTCTCTCTCTATGTCTCGCTGGCAATGTATTGTATGTTTGTTAGTTTGATTTTAAATTACCCCATGTAGGGGATTTATTTGGCCACGGAAAATTCCAGAGCGCCAACACCAATTACGGCAATGAGTCTACAGGTTCTCCTTTAGGGAAGTCCTCGACCTACACCTTCGTATAGAAAGCTGATGCCTCAAAGTTGACTCCTGATTTAAAATCCAATCTTATAAAAAGTTAGGTTATCAAAATCAAATACATGTGGAAAATGCAAGCCACGAGAAACCGTAACGCGGTACAGTTATACGACGAAAAATATTCAGTCAATGCGGGGTGAGACGCAAAATTCTCGAAGGCCAAGCAACAAAAACCCGCCTGACTGTACTTAAGAAATAATTACGATGACGCGAGAGTTGTTCACCAACCCAGAGCTACTTTGCGAATGGGCTCGCAATATAAAAGCAGAGAAGGCTAAATAAAACAGCATTGAAAACTGCTGCTGACCAAATGTAATCAACTCAATAACAAACAGTGCATTCTAAATTATCAGCTGATTGTGGCAGCACAAACTGGGTACCCTCATATTTTGGTTAAACACACAAAAAGTATTTTCTGAGCCACGCCTTTTATAACGGATTTTTTAAACACGTTTTGTCTGGATTTGGTTTCTGGATATTTCAGTACAAAAAAGTGAGAGTTTTTTAATTCGCCTATTTTAATACCAGTTTATTTATACTATACCGAAATTTTGGTAAAAATGTAAAATTTTATTTAGATATCTCAATCGGTTCATAAGATACAGAATTATTTCTAAAGAAAAGCGTTTTGGACCACTATGGTACATCAAAAACTAAGAAATTTAAAAAAAAAATTCTAATCATCCTCTAAACTTTAAGACATTCCGAAAAAAACATTTTGGGGATAGTTGCTAGATTAAAGATCTCGTAACTCCTTTTTAAGTTAACACTAAATACATTTTCTAATCGATTTAGAAAGCAGAAGAATGTAGCTTTTTATTAAATGTATTTAATGTTTAATTAATTTAATGTTTAATTAATTTAATGTTTAATTTGACGCATACATTTTAAGGCAAAAATGAGAAACATATGGCATGTTTTAGTAAATTATTCCAAATTAAATCGAATATGTTGTACAGTTTTGTTTAATTCTAAAATAATACAATACAATACAATGAACTTTTCTTTAAAAATCAGTGTATTCTTTTATAGAAAAAATTATAACAAATTACAGTTAAATTCGAAAGTTTTTGAAAAAAAAAGTTATTTATAAAAATTCGTTTAAAAATTAGCTTTTTATTTGGCTAAAACTTAAAAAATGTATGCGGTTGAAGAGCTTGATTCTTCTACTTCGCAAAAATGTTTAAAAAGAAAAATCAACAAAAGAAAAAAATCAAAAAAGATCTTATCCAAAAGCATTTTAATATTTTGGCAGCACCTTGTTTTTGTAATTTTATAAATTAAAAATTTAATAGATTAAGTTAATGTCACATTAATTTATTTTTAGTTCACTTACAAGTAATTCTAAGCCATATATATATATATATATATATATATATATATATATATATACATATATGCCTTTTAATATAAAACTATTTCATTTGACAAAAAACAAAATTAAATACCAACATTAAACTAGTTAAAAATACTGAGTATCCCAAACTTGTAACACCATTACCAAAAGGAGCAAAATGAGGCAAAGTACCATTATTATTTGCAAGGGTTTTTAAAATCCAGTCCTTGAAATAAGCTACATCAGTATAAACACCTGGATTTAAGGGCTGAGCACAACATGAACCAAAGGATATAATACCGGCTTGACGACCCAAGCAAACTAAAGGTCCACCAGAATCACCTTGACAGGCATCACGTTCGCCTTCCAAATAACCGGCACATATCATGCCCTTGTGTATTAATGAACCATATTTGGTTTTATTACGGCAATCATTAGTATCTATAATGGGCACATCTACAGTCTTAAGCAAATCTGGGAGATAACCCTAAAGAGAAACAGTTTGAATACATAAAATATTTTTTTTTTTTTTTTTTACAAATTTAAGTAGGTTTAACCTACCTCTTCGGTATTACCCCAACCAGTAGCCTGGCATATAGTACCATTTGCCAAGGGGACATCATTAAGTATTATTGGTCTTACAGTAGGATGTTCAGCTGGTACTGTGCCATTTAACATTATCAAAACTATATCGTCATCAAATGTTAGTAAATCGAATATCTTAACACGTTTAATTATTTTTATAATGTCATATACCAATGTATTGTTGTTATATTCAAAGCGATCAAGATTTCCCATAACAACAATAAAATCTTCGTCTGGTAAAAAAGTGCCATTAGGTTCGGGAACGTTATAGCTAGAAAAAAAAATATAAATAATAAAATCAACATCATTTTTTTTTTTTTTTTTTTTTTTTTCTTAACAGATTTAAATATATTTAAATTTAACAAAATACACAGAAAAAATCATATTTTTTCAAAAATATTATGAATCGAACATCACATTTTTTCCCAAACTTTTTTCATAAAAAATAAAATTTTGTTCATAGATATTATTAAATTGTTCATAACGAAAATTTTAGTAATTTTGCCAAAATTTTGTTAAATCTTTGGTTCGGTTTTATTAGATTTGATTGCAAATGGTAAATGAAAAGAGTTATACACTGCCTGCCACTTGAATAAGAAATCACATTTTTTTTAAACTTTAATTAAGTATATCTCTAAAATTAAACTAAAACTAAAGTTCAGAAAAAAATAATTTTTTGCGCAACCAAATTTCAAAGTGTTGGCTTTAGTTTCCTGAAGAAATAAAAAATATACATATTTTGTTATACTAAAATTATGCATTTATTTAAAGACATGTATTTCTGTGGTACTTTTTCGTGTATCACTTGAATAAGGAATATTTTAAAACGCAGCAAACTTTAATTTATTTTTAATTTTAGGTTATAAAAATGAAAGTTATTATCTTCTAGCATTCAATTAGTAATGAGTACTGCCACCATTTTTAGAAATAATGACTCTAAGTAATTTAGCGAAATTAAACTCCATTCTTCCGTTATTGCATCCATTAAGGATTCTATCGTCTCAAATTGTTTTCCTCCTTTATAAACTTTTCTTGCAAGCCAACCCCAGACATTTTTCATTGGATTCAGGTCTGGTGAATATGAGGGCCAATCCAAAAGTTGAACACCTTTTTGATTAATCCATTGTTTTACTGCTCTGGCGGTATGAATCGGAGCATTGTCGTGTTGGTACGTACAAGGTATGGGTCCAAAGAAATCATTAAATTTTGGAAATGCTTCCTCCAGAATGTTTTTTGTAAGAAGTTGCAGTCATTTTGTTGGATACAAAAACCAATTCTATGGTACCATAATACGAAATGGCACCCCATACCGTTATTCCGACATCTCGGCTGTGTCTGCGGCTCAAAAATAATTCCTCCTTATTTTGGTCATGAAAGTAATAGTTATACCCGTCGGGACCATCAATATTAAACTTTTTTTCTTCGGAAAATATAACTTTAAACCATTTGTCGGACCATGTCATTGTATTTTTGGCAAACTGTAGACGTTGTGATTTGCGTTTTTCATTAAGTGGTGGTTTTTTTGCAGTTTTCGTCGGACTATGTATGGGCAGGACTTTAAAATACGGTGCACTGTTCTTAGACTGGCACTGACTCCACTTTTTTCACATATTTTTGATACCAACATGGCGGGATTTGATGCAATTCTAAGAATTTTTCGTCTTTCTTTTGGAGTTGTTGTCATTTTCTTCCGCCCTTTCATGTTTTTTCCCTATCTTTCCACGTTATTTAAATAATTGTACATAACTGTCTTTCCTCTATTAATGTTTTTGGTTATTTGGAGCGGATTCTGACCCTGAGATTTCAAAATCAGAATTTTTTCTTTTTCAGAGTTATTAAGATCCTTACCACGTCCAATTTTGAATAAAAACTATTTAAAAACTATTAAATTAAAAATTCTGTAGCAGTTTATATTGAAAGAAATTCAAATCATAGCCTTCCTGATTAATATTAAAAGAATTCCTTATTCAAGTGACAAACGAAATAGTACCACAGAAATAGATGTCTTAAAATAAATAAATAATTTTAGTATAACAAAATAAGTATATTTTTTATTTCTTCAGGAAACTAAAGCCAACACTTTGAATTTGAATGAAATTATTTTTTTGCGAACTTTAGTTTAGGAGATAAACTTATTTAAAATTAAAAAAAAAAATGTGATTCCTTATTCAAGTGGCAGGCAGTGTACATGAAAATATTAGCAAGAAATGCCTTAAAATGGCAAAATTCCAAGGAAAATCTATAAAAAAAATAATGTTTAGAAATTTGTATAATATCGCTCGCATTTTGCAGCACATCATTTTGATAAAAAGCGCTTCTCTTCTGTTCCTATAATGTAGCTAAAAATTATTAAAAATCTAAAATTTTCCGAAGAAAATTTCAAACATTCTTTTACAAATTGAAAATATATGTAAATGAAAATTTAAACAATTTATTTTAAGTCTTCTTGACTTTTGATTAATTTTAAAAAATGTAAAAAAGTGTAAATACCCAGCAAAAACTTTGCTTTCCTGGTAAGCTAGCAGGTATAATTGGGAACAAAAATAAACTACTTATTTTTTGCCTGAATTACTAGTTATTTTTGTTCGACTTGTCCACAAATTCATGTAGTTATTTTTTGACTCTAGGGGTATTCAAAAATATGTACCTAAACGAAAACAAAAATAAAAAAAAAACAAAAAAAACTTTGCCGTCAGTGAGACTCGAACTTGGACACACAATAACCATTCGTTTTTACTGGCTAACGTCTTACTCAGTACACCATCTCGCACATAGCATCCTAAGCAACAAATACTCTATTTAGTTTAAAATATCTTTTTAGACATTTTGTTATAAGAAATTAACAGCTTCAGAATGGGGTTGAACCAACAACCTTCTGGTTGTTAATCCGGCGCTCTAGCCAACTCATCCACCTGATTGCAGTATTACTGTGCTATTATACTATTAAGTACTTATTAATGTAATACAGAGTAGGCAAATAATAATGACGCCTCATTACCAAGAAACTACTTTAATAAGTAGTTGTCATTACCGAAAACCAAAAAGTTTTTGCTGGGTATTTAAGGCATTATTCTTAAATACTATGAATTGAAATCAATGAAAGTAAATTCTTATATTTATGCACAAACTTTTTTCTGTGTACTTAAATAAAAATAGCATAAGAATTTGAAATTTCAATTAAATAGCTATACAGTAATTTTTATTTATTTATTTATATTTTTTTGCGCCGATCTCTAATTTAAATATATTTTAAATCAATATTTTTTTCGTCACATAAAACAGTTTGATTTGCAGTTTCTTAGGTTAGAAAATATTTTGTTACTCTTATTTGAAAAGTCACAAAATATTCTCCCCAAATCTATTCTTTTTTATTTTATTTACTAATGCACAGTGGGGCAGAATCGAAATTTTTTGGAAATAAATCTGTAACTTCTGATCGGCCATTTAGAAAAGGATAAAGATTTACATAAATTTGGCAACCCTTTTAAAAATAAAAAATATTTACTAATTAATTTATAAAAATATTTTGTGTATTAGTAAAAATATACAGACATATTCATAATTTTCTAAGTAATTATTCACAAAAGTTGTAAGTTTTTAAAAATATAGTCATATATACAATATTGGAAATATAAAAGTTTAAAGGCCCATATTTCTGAAATTAGGCATGATATGAACTTGAATCTTTTTGCAAAAGATCGGAGATTATATATATATATATATATGCTAAAGGATAAGCTTAATTTGGAATACATATTTTTAAAATTTCTTTCGCTATTTAGAAATAAACCAAACAAAAGGCCCAATTTGGGGTTTTTGGAGAAAATACAAATTTTTTAATTGTAATAACTGTAATTGTTTATAAAGATATCTTAATGAAATTTGCAGGAAATGTGGATCTTATTAATATAAATAAAAGCGCATTAACAAAATTTCAATCATGGGTAGGGTTTTCCTGAATTCCCAAATAAACTAACCAAAATTCCCAAAAATGGGATTTTTTACATTTACATTTTGAATCAAAATCTACGACACTTCGGAAAAATGTGGATTATATACATTTTTCCGAAGTGTCGTAGATTTTGATTCAAAACTTTTAACAACATATTGAAGATATATTCCGCTTGTCAATTCGTGCTTTGGGATTTGAGAAAATATGGTCTAAAATCAAAACTTTCATATAAAATGGTTCGAATTCGGGAGGGTATGTACCATGACCAATTGAGTTATTGGGCTTGTTTTTTATCTTAAAGTCATCTCTGTAAAGTTGCCTTTCAGAAAAGTGCAAAATTATTATATGTTGCTAAAGAAAATTTTATTTTAGATAATAAAGAGTGTAGATACTTTTTCGGCTAAAAAATTTTCAAATTCAAAATCGTTTATTTTTGTAGTCGGTAAAGATATCGACTTAAAATTTTATTTATTCAATAGATAATTTTGTTCTTTAACTAGTTAAGAAAAAAACTAATAAAATCGGTCGGAAATATTAGGATATATATGAAAAAAACTGGACCAAGAACATGCAAAATTATGGTGCTTAAAAATTCAAACGCAAATAACTCGAAAACTATAAGAGATAAATAGGACATGTAAGCATGTTTTTTATAGGGCCTACAACAATATATAAAATATTTGAAATCGGACGAGAAACAAAAATTTTGCAAGCGATTAAAAATCAGAAGTTACAGATTTATATCCAAAAAATTTCGATTCTGCTCGACTGTGTAATGTAATAAAAATAATAAATAAACACTCCATACTTACTCTACAAAACAATGAGCAGCACTTAATACCACATTATCGGAAATCAAAGTACCACCGCATATATGACCAGTTCCAAAGAAATAACCGTCATTCAAACGACGTCTTATAGATACCTGATGTCTAGTTGCGTTCAAAGTGGCATCAGTGCCATTTATGATTCTGGGATCTTGGGGCTTGACAAATTTCAAAAAATCAATTTTTGAATTACCAGCCACTGTAACCATATAAACCATATAACTATTTCTTTATTAATTTTTTTTTCAATTCTTACCTATACTATTAACTTGCAATAGCACAACAATTGTAAAACATAATATCAGTGATAAATTTTGTTTCAACATTTTCAAAAAAACTTTTTTTCAATCCTTTAACCACCTCGTGTTTAGCTACTTGTTGCTCGGTTAAAGGTTTGACAACTAATAAACGTTGAAAGTAAAAGACGATATTTTAATCGTCAGCACTTTAATCACCGACTATAAAGAAGAACTTAACATTTATATATTATTATTATAATTTTTGCTTTTTCCAATCACAAAGTAAAATGATATGATATTTAGGTCTTTTTTGTTTTATACAGCAATAAGAGAGTCTAATATTTTCCAATTTTAACATTCATAAAATAATCTAATCTGAAGAGGGAGTACTCATACGTGTTATACTATATAGTTGTTGCTGTAATAACTCCTTGTCTTGTATTTATGGCCGATTTTTTACGTATACAAGACATTGTTGTGTGCTCTAATTGGAATTACCAATTTATAGTTTTTTTCGGTGAATTTTTTATATCAATATGGAAAGAAAAAGGCGAATATTTGAAGTGATTTTCTTTATTGATAAGAATTTTAAAAATCCCATATTTAAAAAATTACGTATTAACTAATTAAGGGGTATGTATTAATTTAGTATTATTGAGTTAATAAAAAAAAAGAGTAATTTGATTTTTTTAATTTTACGTGATGAAAGTTAATCATTTAGTATGTGTGCTATATAAAAATATAAAAACAAATTTTTTGCCTGATTTTAAAAAAGTCCATTATTTTTTTTTCACGCCGTGTTTTTCCATATAAACCTGCGAATGTTCCTGGCGAAAAAACGATTTTTTAAAAAATGTTCGCTCCTATTCCGAGTTTTGAGTCTGCCTACCGCCTTGACTATTTAAAACATATCCCTTCCGAAAAAATCAAAAAATTTTAAAATTTAAAAAATTTTGGGATCAAAATTCGACCACCCAGTATATAACTAGCGAAAGTATGCACGGTTACAAAGAAGGAGTAAAATGTGTCCCAAAATTCGGCATAAAGAAATTCTATAAATATAAATCTGCTATATAGATATGGAGGACAAATAGTTTAGTTTTGTTTCGGTAGTTTGAAATGAAGGAAAATAATCTTAGTGTTTGAATTCAACTCGTTGTTTTACGTTTTTACAAAAAAAAAAAAAAACGTAATGTGTGACTATAATATATTTTATTTTACTTTGAATTTATTTTATTTATTTTGTTAAACTGTTACCTAGTGTCCATACTAGAAAATTTTTTATCAAGACATATGTCACATCATGGTCCCGAAAACCTGGAACTTGAGTAATCCGTTAAATATATCTGAATAATTCTGGAACTTGAATAATCAGTTAAATATATCTGAATAAAATTTCACATGACCAAAGCAGAGGTTTTTCGAGTTGATTTGAGAAAGTAAAAATTTCTGGCGAGTCAGTGTGGTAGTGGGTAAACCTCCAAGATTGGTTCCCTCGGATTTGTAATTAAAAAAAAAAAAAAAAAATAATCGCCTAAAATTAATTTCTGATTTGACTGTAAACTTAATTTGGATTCTAAAATCCTGTAAAAGGTTATACTAATCTGAAGTTGAAACTTTACAAAAATTTTAGGCTTTTTTCAAAAAGCTGGAAATATATATATATATATATATATATATATATATATGTTCTGGCCTATAGCATTTTTTAAGGTTTTAAAAAAAAAATCTTAAATAAATATGTATAAAGTAAAACCGGAGGCGCTTTGGACAATGGTCCAAACTTTGTCAATTTTCAATATGTTTTTTAAATTTTTTGTGAAGCTGAGATCAACAAAAAAAAAATATTGTACTTGAATTCTTGAATGCTACTAAACGGGTTGTTTAAAGTTAAATAATGCTTCTCAACCTTTCTCTATCTTTCTCAATGCTTCTTGACCTTTCTGTTAACATATCTGCAGAAATTATTAACACAGCTGTAAACATACAACATTGAATGAAAAGCTTTAACCGTTGTTTGTAAGTATGACAACACTAAATGTTGAAGCTGCTAACATTAACATCGAAAGCTCTAGAATTCGAATATACTAGTTTGTCCGTTAAGAATATTGTAGAAATAGAGCTTTCGAGAAGCATCTAGAAGGTAATGCAGTGTATATAAATTGGCCATGAAAACACCATTGAGTCAGTCTAATTGGAAGCATCGTTAAGTAAAGACAAATTAACTGCTTCGGCTGTATATTCTTGTATATTATTAAAATGTGCTGTAAAAATTTTATAATTTAAATGTGTGTGTATTACAACGCACTAGAACTGTTATTGTTTTACATTTTAAAATAAAATAAAGAGTCGTTACAACTTTTAAACTACTAAACTGCTTTTATTTGCAATCAAAATACCAGTTTATATAAAAGGAAATAAACTACAGTTTTTAAAAGGTAAAAACGTAACAATATGTTAGTTATATCGTAGTTAAACACACAAAAAGTATTTTCTGATTCACGCTTTTTTATTATTACTATATTAATGAAAAAAGCAAATTTTTGAAACACGTTTTGGGATTTTGGGCATTTTGATTGAGAAATTTTCTACAAAATATTTTTCCACTCAGATGTAAAATCCTCGTAAAACCCAAGGTTTTTATTTTTAAAACTAATTGCCTTAAAAATGTACATTTTCCTTATAAAACCACTTTCAAAGATCACTTTAACTATATAAATCTCTTATACTGAATCAGTACATAAAATTTGCTCTTACTAAAATAAAATAATTCTCCCTTAAGAAGTCCAACTAAATTTCCAACTAGGTTATTGTTCAAAAATGTACACCCTCTTCAAATTACTCGTATTTAATTTTTATTAAGAAATTCTAATGAATTATTAAATTCGTCACTCTTATCTTATCGATAAAAAAAAAATAATTTTAATTAATATTTAATAATGTAAGTACTTAAGACTAAACTATTGAATTTTCTTTACAACAAATGCAATAAATCAGTTTGAATCAATCAGTTCAATAATTTAGATATAATTTAGAATTTAGAAATAATGGTTCTTAAAAACTGCGGTCTCTTTATCTTAAATCTAATATGTTGCTTAAGTTTTCTATTACGGGGAGTTGAACTTAAAACCAGCCTAGACTATCGCATTATTAATGGCAAAGAAGTCAAGTGGAATAGCACTCGCTATCAAGTTTCCATACGTTTAGAAGGATATGATCGTTATTTTTATGGCATTGGTCACTTGTGTGGCGGCAGTATTATTGCCCATAATGCAATACTTACAGCATCCCATTGTATATGGAAGTGAGTTTTTGGTTTTAATTAATTATTTATCTTTTTTATATAATATTATTAAATTTTTTTTAATATCTAGTGCCAACACCAATAGCTTTTATTCTGCCAATAATTTTTCCATAGTGATGGGAAATTTAGATCGCAGTTTAAATAATAAAAACTCTTTAAAATTAAGTGTTAGTAAAATAATTACCGGACCACGTTTTAATTATGATACTTTTCGTGATGATTTGGCTATAATGTTTTTAAATCAATCCATACCTGAAAGTTTTAGAGGGGCCGAAGTGATAGAATTAAATGATAAATTGAATATAGCAGATGGTAAAAAATGTATTATAACTGGTTGGGGTTTAACTCAAAATGTAAGTATATTTTTATTTAGAAATTTAAAATTAAAATGTTTACTTCAATTCAAAATTTTCCTAGGAATCCTATACGAGAAATCTAATGTTTTTGGAAGTTCCCATTATTAATAGAACCACTTGTTCTCTCAATTATGGACCAGAGACTATATTTGATGGTATGTTGTGTGCTGGTTTTATGAATGGCAAAGGTGATGCGTGTTCTGGTGATTCGGGTGGTCCTTTAGTTTGTGATAATAAACTTGTGGGTATTGTATCGTTTGGTTTTGGTTGTGCTATACCCGGCTATCCTGGTGTCTACACCAATGTAGCTTATTATTATAATTGGATACGCAATCAAGTTGTTTTGCCATCTAAAAGTTATCAATTATCGTCTAACTATGCGATTATTAATGATATTAACAACACCTCCACTATAGGTGGTAATTCTACTGTCAAAATTGTTTGTAGTAATTTTATAATTATTTGTATAATTTTTATTAATTTTATTAAAAATAAATTTATTTTGTAATAGAATGAATTTTTGTAAATTAAATAAAGAAGCAAAATGTATATGAATTAAATGAATACAAGTAACCAAACAAATATTTATATCTTTTCCGAAATAATCATTATCAGAGACGATTTAACGATGTCTGTTCATAAGTCCGTTTGTCTGAAAGGCCGGTTGTTGTGTATATCACAATTTTGAATGAATTATGAACCTACAAAATAACATTTTCACTCGAAAAACTTTTTGAGTACATTGCATACAAATTTTCAAAAATTTTTAACTGCCTCTAAATTTTGAGATATAACGAAAAAAAAGAAGAAGAGAAAGAAACGAGCATAAAAATTCGGTTAAGGGGACTTATATTATACCTGTGGCCAATTTTACTAAATGTAAATTAAAATATACAAATAATGCGTTGATACTAACATCTAGATGATTTTATGCAGTTTAGGGCGATTCCTGGAAGTGGGTTTATACGGGAGCTAAGGTAAATTATGGGCCGATTCTCATAAAATTTGGCAATGTTGATTTTACTTACATAAAACTTATTTGTGTCGAATATTAACTTGATACTAACATTCGTTTATATGGGAGCTATGGTCAATTGTGGACTGATCTTTATAAAATTTCATTAAAATATTCTTATTTTTACGGCATTTTGAGTGTTTTTCGTTTATATGGGAGCTATGGTCAATTGTGCACCGATCTTTATAAAATTTGGTACAAAGATTGATACTTGATCTTTGCACCAAATTTCATTAAAATATTCTTATTTTTAGCGCATTTTGAGTGTTTAAACTCTATTCCGGGGGGACATTTGTATGGGGGCTAGGTGAAATAATGGACTGATCATCACCAATTTCAATAGACTTCGTCCTTGTATCATAAAAGTCCCACGTGCCAAATTTCATAGAATTATCTTTAAAATTCCGATCCATACTTTGTGCACAAGGTTTACATGGACAGCCAGCCGTCTAGCCAAAAAGTGATTCTGAGTCCATTGGTATACTTTAAGGTGAGTGTTGGATAACTTTTCCTATGCCTTAAAAACATCAGCACAAACACATAACACCCCAAACACTTATGGTATGGTATAGGGTATACACATTTTCAGGATAGTTGCTGCACTAAAGACCTGGTAGCTCCCTAAATTTGAAGTCAATTTTAGATTCTTATACTGATTTAGAAAGCAGAAGTATATATCTTGTTAACTATATTAAAATCTTTTATATATACCACAAATATGCTCTAAAGAAGTAGTTTATGCGCCTTAAATATGCATTAAAAAACAAAAAATATGCTCTAAAAACGCTTAAACATAAATTTAAAAAACAAACAATTTTTGTAATTTTTTGAAACAAAAATGATGTTTTTTTTTACAAAACAAAATATTTTATTAGTATTTTAATGTTATAAACTAAGGCAAAACTGAAATTTATCAACTATGTCGTACTTTTATTCCCCATATTTTATTATATCAGATAAAAGCGTTATTGATCTTCCATTTGCTTAGTCACTTAATTTTATGCATTATTGTTAGCTCAGAAATTATCCAAATTATCTCATAAATAATAAAGATCAATTAAAAATGGCTTATTAAGATCAACAAGTCCGTTTCCATATCTTCAGGATTTGTTGCGACTAGTCAAGCTACTCAGCAATATTAAATGAATGTGGATGGCATCAATAAAAGTTTAATTTAAAAACTAATTATTTTTAGATTTATTTTTTTTTATAAACTCAAATTTGAAAAAAGTGTTAAATATGCTCTAAAAATAACAAAATATGCTACAAATATGCTGTAAAAATCGATAAATGCAAAAATATGTCATTAAGCGTAAAATATGCAAAAATTTGCACTTGCAAATCTATGCCAAAATGCTTTATTTGTTCTGAAATAGATAAATATTTTATCGATGGCTTCATTGAACGTACCATAAAAACATGCAATTGCATATTTGCGGTTTCCCTGGTAACGATTTATTCAAAATTTTTAAATTTATTTTCTTTTATGAAAATTTTAATTTTGATGTAAATTTTTTAAATTTTTTCTTTAAGACTAAACATATTTATTTACTATGTCATTCAGAATAAAACGAAATATTTATCGTTAAAATCGTTTAAAAACTCAAAAATGTATTTAACATTTTCTGAACTTCAATAAAAATACTTCATATATTTTAAGACAAAGTATTTCATTTGATATTTGATTTGATGCATACTACACGCAGAGAAAAAACATGGTTACAGCATTATCATTACAACAATATTATGTTATCATTGTTAATTTTATTGAATTTTAATAACTTTGTGTTCATGATAACAATGATTTTGATTCAATTTTGTCATTTAATGTTTACACTCAATAATAATTTTAATATGATTAACTGCAAAAATGATACGTTTTTAAATATTTTTACGAGAAGCAAAATTTTGTTAATATGAAACATATCATTACTTCTACAATCATTAAATATTTGCAGTCTTTTTCCTTATTCTTAAACCATATTCTGTTTTTAAACTATATTAATTTGATTATTCCTATAACAATAAAATGTTACAAATAAATATACTTATATATACTTATACTTATTCTTTTCACAAACTTAATGGAAAACTTCAATACTTCTTTGTTTTTAAATACATATTTTTTTTAATATTTGTTTACTAATTTCAATGTAATTCTCATTTAGTTTATATATGAATAAATATAAATAGACAAGGTTTGGTTATAGAATATAAGAAACTTGCATTTGAACCACATATGGTGGTACAAATGAATATAACTAATAATAAGTAAATATTATTATTATTATTATTATTATTATTATTATTATTATTATTATTATATTATTATATACATATATATAATAATATGACAAAATGAAATAATAATATGATAAGATTGAATAACTATATGATAACATGAGGTAAAAATATGGTAAAATGGAATCATAATATGAAAATGTGTTGTAATAGTATAATACAATTGTTCAATTATACGTAAAACTATAATCATAACATGAAAAAACAAACCATAAAATCGGATACAATATGACAAAATAGAATCATAATAATTATTACTTATAATTATTTCTATTTTTGGCTGTGATCATATGTTTCAATCATAATATGTTGCTCTTAGATTATGATCACTACCTACAACTATATTCTTTCCCTGCGTGTATCTGGCGAAAAAATAATTTCTATAGTTTTTGTCTAATTTTTAATTTATAATAAATTGCGATTAAACTTTAAAAATTGTGAAAAAAAACTTATTTTTTTAGTGTTTAAAAATCTGATTTTAATATGTGACCAGAACATAAAAAAATGTATACGATTGAAAAGCCTAATTCTGGTATTTCCCAAAAAAAAATAAAAAGAAAAACTCAGCAAAAAAATAAAAGAATTACGGAAAACATTTATACAGGAACCTTCACAAAAACAGTTTTTTTATCAAACTCAAAATTTTTAGGGTGAAATTTTTATGATGTCCTCAAGAACGTTTATAGCGTACGGTATTTAATTTCTCTAGTACTTTTTCACCGCAGCACAGTGTTACAATTTAGGTTCAGGGTCAAAGGTTATTGAAATTGTTTATGAGCGTTGGATAAATGTTTTAAATATATAAATTATATAAACAATTTGACACAAATTTAAATATAACTAAGAATATAACACAAAGAATATAACTAAGCAAAGTTTTAAATTTCAAGTTTCAAGAATCGGTCTACAATTAATAACGGTTTCCACATAAAACTGTCTACGAAAATCTTGAAGTCTATTATGTGATCCATCTTGAGTGACTACCTTTTTTTATTATTTAATACCTCATTAATTTTCTTCAATAAATAAATTAAAACGCAATACATATTCATTACTTATTTGTCTTTTATTTTAATAAATATAACAAACTTAAAACTAATAGAATACTATAATTATTCATTAAAACTAAATTTCTAGCACTATTGTCATATAAAGTATAATTTAAAGTACTATTTTCTCTTACAATCCAGTCATAAAATGCACTAACATTTGTATAAACGCCTGGTCTATCGGCCAAAGCACAGCCTTCACCCCATGATACTACACCAGTCAGTTGATTATTACAAACAAAAGGACCACCTGAATCACCTTGACAAGCATCAGTACCCCCAGTAGAAATGTAACCAGCACAAATCATAGAATAAGGTATAAAACCATAACTATTGTAGCATTGTTGATAGGATATAATAGGTACACTGGCGCTCCAGAGTTTAACCGATAATTGACCCTAGAATATAAAGAAATTTTATAAAATCCATCTTTAATATATAAATTTCAAATTATTTACTTACATTTCCCATATCACCCCAACCACTAATTTTACACACAACTCTCACTTCAGTTGAATGTGTATTAAGTTGTATTGCCTTAACCGTGGGCCAGTCCCATGGTATATAGCCATTGATAAATAACAGCGCTATATCATTGGTGAATATAGTAGCATTATAACCTTTGTGTTGTATAATTTGTTGCACATTGTATTGTAGTTGTAAAGGGTCTTTAATCAAACGATTTGCACTACCCATTACCACCGTAAAATCACTGGCAACATAACTGTTAAAAAAGAAAAAATATATTAAAAGGGGTTATTAAATTTGTTTTTATATTATTTTACTTACTTTTGCACACAATGAGCCGCTGTTAGTATTAACCTTTGTCCTATTACCGATCCACCACATATATGTCCTCGACCAAAACCCCGAGATTTTTCTCTAGTTTTAACTCTCAGTGATATTTGATATTTGGCTTCGTATATACTAATCGCAGTGCCACCAACTATTTTGCCTTCTTTAGCAGGTTCAGCAACTGAAATTTATTTTTATTAAAAATTGGTTTCATTTTAAGTTTAATGTCATATGGTGTATAACAAATTTTTACAAAAATTGAATTAATATTGAGTGTAATAAAATGAAAACTTCGCCGAATAAAGCACTTAATCGAGTGATTACACTTAAACAAATGATAAGCATTTTTTTTTTTTTTTTTTTTTTTTTTATTCAGCTAGAAATGAATTCCATTTATATGTGAAAAATTTACAGCTGAACCCAAGTATATACCGTTATTACCATTATTAAATTTCAAATAATCGTTATTTTTAACAAATAGTTCAAGTTCGAAATATTGTAACTGTCAATGTTTACATGTTATCTTCTATATTATATATATCACAATAATTATGTTTGTATTCTTATATTTGTATTTATGTATTAAACGATAATACATAAATATGTTATCGATTACAAAAAAAAAAAAAAAAAAAAAAAAAAAAAAACTTTTAATATATTTTAATATTTGATAAGATTTTATTTTCAATGTTAAGTAGATAAAATTTTGAAGGTTTCCCTTTAAAATAAGTTAATAATATTTCTATAAAAATGTATTATTTCATTAATAAAAATTATAAATCATTGCCAAAGAGGAATTAAGCAATGAAATAAGATATTTTTCCGTTAAAATAATAGGTTCAAGATTTTACTCCCAAAAAAACTTTTAAAACAAAAAAAGTTTGCGAACGGAAAAATTGTAAAATCCAGTAAAATTCATGGTTATTTTACTGGATTTTACAATTTTTCCAAACAAATAAACATAAAACAATAACAAAAATTAATGGAATTTTTTGCCGAAATATGTAGGTATGTACGTGCACTTTAATGGATAAGAACTAAATTTTTTCATTTGTTATAAATATATCGTTTTTTTTTCATAAACTTTTTGGAATATATTTCCTCCATTGTTTCCATTTTGATTTTTTACTTCTTTTTTTCTACTTTATACAACCATATGATCGTACATCATTTACAAGTAAGAAAAATTCCAATAAAATTTGTAAATAGTCAGCAGGGATGGAAAATGGAAATATTTTGCGGTATCAAAAATATATTTAAATGGTACTATTTTCACCAACAGAGTACTAAAATTCAAAATTTTTATATTTATGTTTTTTATTTCAAAAAAAATTGCATTTATATTCAAAATTAGGGATTAAAATACGAAACCACATATTGAAACTTAAAAAAAAAAATCACAGATTTGAAATAAAAATTATATTTATTGATCTTTATTTTGTTTTTTATTCAGGAAAAATAATATAATAAAATATGAATATGAATCATATATTGGCTCTTTTCTTGAGAACAAATTCAAGAGAAAAAGGAATCGAAAGAGATATTCAAAAAAAATCCCCATTTTAAAATATAAATCACCAATTATATCCCCAATATGTTTGGGGACATATTGGAAACAAAATTGAAAATGTATTGAAAAATTTTCTAGGAATTAATTTTAAAATAAGTTGCCCACAAAAAATTTCCTAAAAAATATCTAATATTTCATATAAAAAGAAAATTTATCACTGTTTCCAAAAAAAATTAAAAATAAAAAGGAAATCTTTCAAAAATTCCTAAAGAAGGACATCTAATGAAAATTTTCTATAATAAAACCATTTGTCAAAATTTTCCTAAATCAAAATAATTTTTCAAAAATTTTATATAAAAGAAAATATATTGAATTTTTCTATAAATTGAAAATTTACCAAAAGCCGTAAGAGCTTAATGTTATGAAATTTTAATAGTTTTTATTTGATTTTCGAAAAAAAAAATTAATTGAAAAAAATTTTTTTGATTTGTAAGGAAAAAGCAACGAAATTAATATAGTTTTTCATTAAAAAAAAAAAGTAAGAAAGATATAATCTGTAAAGCCCGACCATATGATACCCCACACCATTTGCATGTCCATCAAAATTCGTGGAGGGGTCTTATATTAGACATATGGATAATTGTACAGTTATAGTTTTATTAAGTGTAAAATAAAATATACGAGTACAGAATATTACGTTAATGCTAACAGTTATATGAATTTATACCCTTTAGGGTGAATCCTGAAAATGGGCTTAAATGGGAGCTATGATAATTTATGGAGAGATCCTCATAAAATTTTTCACTATGATTTCTACTTATATAAAACTTATTGGTGTCGAATATAAACCTGATACTAACATGGGTATGTGATTTATGCACGTTAAAGTGATTTTCGAAAGAGGGTTTTAAATGGGAGCTATGGTCAATTATGGAGCGATCTTTATGAAATTTGTTACAAAGATTGATACTTATACAAAACTTCCTTACACCGAATTTCATTAAAATATCACCATATTTAAGACACTTATGGTCGTTAAACCTCTATTCCGGGAGGATATTTGTATGGAGGCTAGGTGAAATAACGGAATAATCATCACCAATTTCAATGGGCTTCGTTCTTGTATCACGAAAGTCTTACGTGCCAAATTTCATTGAATTATCTTCAAAATTGCGACCCGTACTTTGTGCACAAGGTTTACATGGACAACCAGCCAGCTGTCCAGCCAGCCAGACGGACGGACGGACATCGCTAGATCGACTCAAAAAGTGATTCTGAGTCGATTGGTATAATTTATGGTGGGTATTGGATGATTTTTTCTGTGCGTTACAAACATCAGCACCAACGCATAATACCCCTATGGTGGTGTGGGGTATAAAAACGAATGAAGCCAAAAGCTACCAGTTTCACTAAATAAAAAATAATTCATTGAAAATTTCCTTTAAAAAGAAAACTAGCAACAAAGTTTTATTTAACGAAAAATGTTTAAATATTAAATTCATCGCAATTATCTACAAAATTTATAACTTATCGAAGTTTTTATTTAAAAATTAAATTTAATTAAGCATCCCTATATTTTACGAAAATCTCCAAATCCCTCCCCACGAAAATCTGTCGCCAAATGAAAGTTTAAATCCCCAGTTTAGTGACAAATCCCCTCATCTGGTTACACTGTTCTATTTGAAAAATCAATATAAGCACAGTTTTGGTTTTTTTTGGAAAAAGCTTTAATAGATTTAAATAATTTGGGCAAAGGATATTATTTACCTTAATTTCATAATTACTTTCAAATACCAAGTGTATGTCTCACAAATAAATCAATTTTCAATAAGAAATGTATTGTTATAAATGTCATCACTTTTTTAATTTTATTCAAAAGTTAAAATATTTGAAATTTTCTCTAATACACCTATGTTGTTATTTAAAAATGTTTAATTTGGAACAGGTTGTAGAACAACAAACTAATCACTTGAGAGTACCAAATTACTCTCAGGAGTATTACGGTACTTTTAAATATTAAGTAGTATCAAAAAAACACGATCGTATCAACTTTTCCATCCCTGACAGTCAGTAAATGAACTGTTGCTTTGCTCTCTTTCGGCTCTCTTTACCAGGACTGCCACAATTCCGATTTTGACACCAAATTTGGGGTTACGAGCTTAACAAAAACCTAACTTTGGGGTTTTTCCTTTCTTATTTAAATAAGTGTTAAACAACGTTTTAAAAAATTGGGGCATATATTTATGAAAATATCAGAACGTTGATTGTAAATTTTCCGCGGTTGTTAAACGATTCAAAATGGTAACGTTAATGGTATTTTGGATTGTTTTGGGAAGGGTATTTTAGCGGCATCGGTATATCAAACTATTTTGTTAAGGTATTTAGGTAATGGTATATAAAAGGTAACGGTTTTTTCAGAAATTTCGAAGTTATCGGTTCATAACCATAAAATACAAAGTAGAGTCAAGTATTAAAACGTCGGGCTGGAATAATCGTAATATTCATACAAGTTTGATTTTAATTTTATTAAAATGATTTTTTTTTTCAAACTGTGTAATAACGGTAATGGTATTTTAGCGATAACGATAGTTTGAGCTATTTCGGTAAAGCTTTTTTAGCGATAACGGTACAATTATTTTGGTAAAGGTATAGTAAATTTGAATGGGTTTTTTAGCGGTTAGGTAGAGTTACTATAGCCAACCTTAAAATTTTCACTGTTTCAAAAAAAAAAACACAATATGTCATATGACAATTTCCTAAGGTTTAGTTTTTTGTGTTCGTTTCATATTCGCCTCTTTTGGTTTTGGTTATTTCTAACGGTATTTTAGCGGTTATGGCCAGTGTTACCGTTGAGAATTTCAAAGAAATGGGATTTAAAGAAAAAAAATCTCCAAAAAAAGGGGATTTAAAAAAGGGACCAACTGCTTCAATATCTAAGAAGCTATTGAAAATTTTTTTATTTGATAAAAACAAAAACAAGAAATGTTATATTTTAAGAAAAACTACTAAATACAATTTTATTAATAACAAAGTAATTTATTTATAATAATTTTTATTATTATTGCAAAATTGTTAAAACTTACTATAAAGGATTTTTCCTAACATTTTGTGCTGCATTATTTAAATAAATATATACATATATATATGTATATATATATATATATATATATATGTATATATATATATATATATATATATATATATATATATATATATATATATATACATATATATATTATTTGAAGGGACTCAATCTTCAAATATACAATCTCAAAATAATTGATTTTTTTCGATGGATTTAATATAAAATGGGTCGAAAAATTAAACACAACTTAGTTTCTCATCATTTAGCACATAGTCGTAAAAAGTGGCTATTTAGTCCCATTTTAAAAAAGGATCCAAAAAAGTGATCAGATGCTTGAAAAAAGTGATTTATACTATATTATAATAATTTATATCTAAAATATATAATATACTATAAATGATTTCTTTTTTATTTTCGTAAGTCATGAAAAGTCTCATAATACTCCCCACAAAGAGATCCTAATATATATGTTATTTATTTAATTTCAAGTATAAACAAAATCTTTATACAAAAATATTTCTGCTAGATATTACTTTGACCATTAATATGTATGTTAATATTAAAAAATCTTTTGCCAACAATTTAATCAAACATGTTAAATAATTTTATTCTAAGATTTCTTTAATTTTAAAGATGATGAATCTGAAGTTTATATAATGTAATTTTGAAATATTTACATACATATGTAAAAATATTCATCCAAAAATTATCTCTATAAAAAGAAAGAACGAAAAATTGATAAGAACAAAAAAAGGTATTATTCTGAATGTGATAAAAAGATTTTTTTTTTTTTTGTTAAGTGGGGATTATTTGTGGACATTTTTTTTAAATTTTGGGGTTGGCCAAAAAAAGCGTCTGGCAGGCCAGCTCTTTACTGCTTTTTGGGTACAAGAACGTATCTAATATAACAATATGTTAAATTTTAAAGAAATTTAAAATTGCTTTTTAAAGATGGTCTGATGGAACTTTCTTTTCCCTCAAATATTTCTTATATGTTAGTAAGAATATTGTATTTACACTTAAACCATAAATAATTATAGCCTTCTATTTAAATGGCATTGAGTCTAATTTATAAATTAGTTTACAAACAAGATAACATTTCTTTTTGTTCTGCCTGAATATGATTTTTTATTTATTTTTAATATAGATAATAATTTGATGTCATAAATCATTTATTAAGTTGTTTGTAAAAAAAAAAGAAAAAAGTTAACAAATTAAATATATATAGTTAGAATAACACAGGGCAACACAATTTTTTTTTTTATTTAGTTACTCATGAATGAATTACTTTTTTGGAATTAGCTCTAGTTATCAAGATAAACCGAAATTTGTGAAGTTGCTCAACACATTTCAACAGAGTTAGAGAATGAATTGTTTGATTTTATTTAATTAAATATCCAAAAATTTAAATATCCAAAAGTGTTAATTCGTGTTACCTCCTAATTTTATTAAATCATTTTCTATTAAAAAATTGTGTCAATAAAAATAAAATTTCGTACAAAATTTTAAACTTTTTGTTTTTCGAAAATTACCAAAATCCTTTTTTTATTCTTTATTATCATAAAACTGGATATGTTACAAATAAATCGAGCTGCATTTCATTAAAATCGATGGATATAAGGCGACTTTATTTGCAATTCAGGAAAAGTATCTCAAAAATGATTCAAAATATATTATAATTATTCTTAAAAGAATTGATAAAGTTAACATTTGTATTTAACAAATTGAAAATGTACTTTAGTATATTTCATATTTCTTTGAAATTTGTTTAGTTTAAATAAAGAAAATCATTTTTTTTTTTTTTTTTGCTTTTTGCTTTGTTTTAAAGAATTTTGAGTCTAGTGAAAATAAATTACCAAAAAAAAAATGAAATCAAAACGATTTTCTCATCGTTATTGGCCTATATTTGAATAAATGCTAAATAGTGCTTTAGTTTTGTCCGCCACTGTATATAGTTATTAAAACTATTTTTTAGATAGAAAAATCTCGCGTGACTTTTTTTCTAGTCTACTGAACTTGAACTTTTCGACCAATGCTGGACGTAGGGTGTAACTCTCAATAAAAATTTCTTTATTATCCATTTTAAAAGCCCTGTCTTTTGAAATATGTGAAAAAAATATCAGATCACTTTTTTGTAAAAAAAGAAAAGCAATTTTTTTTACCCATTTTAAAGTTTTAACTTTGAAATGGCTAGACGAATTGAGATAATTCAAAAAAAAAAAATAATAATAAAAGAAATTAACACATTATTTTGGAATGTACTGGAAATCTTCGGATATTTTTTAAAAATATTTCACTCCTATATTACGAAAGTTATTTAATAAAAACCAATGTTACGATATCTTAAAACTTTTTGATACTCGAGATGTTCAACTTTAACACCTTGTAACTCAGGTAAACTACAATACCATTTCTTTGAGACCTTAATTTGGTCTGGCTCTACACTTCTCCCATAGGAGATACAGATTTATTACCATTTTTTTTTTCGATCGGCTCCACTGTGTATCAGTTGTGGTTTTGTCGAATTAATTAAAAGCAACAAAACTTAATAAATTTAAATATATTTTATTATCAGGGCAAGTTTTTTAAGCTTTTCACTTAAAAGGTAAGTTTTTTGCATATTTCACAAGTATTTTACTAAAAATGCTTATTTTTGTAGTATTTGCATAAAATGAATACCAAAATTAATGTCCTTAACAAAAACGATATTTTCATTGATTTTTTTGGAGTTTTTTTTAACTTATCTGTATAATTTTTGGTAATTATTTTTTAATACTTCGTACATAATTGTAAAAAAAAATCATACGTATTAAATATGACTATAAAATTCTATTTGCGAATATTTTTAATATATTTTTACGTTTTTATAAAAAAAAAAAAATTGAAAACTATCAGTATTTTAAAGTTAAAAAATGCATATTTATAGAAGAAAACACATTAATTTGTTTGTTTTTCTATGCATATTATTCCATTTTTTCATACATATTTAAACTTGCCCTGGTTATTATAATTTATTATTAAAGTCAGTTTTATGGAATAGCCATAAAATACTCAGAGTATGAGCAATATAAATGAAATCTAAATAAATAATACGTTCTGAGTAATAGTTTCCTCATTCAGCTTCAAATGAACACAAAATTCACTTTTAACTAAAATTATACAATAAATTATACGAAATGTTAAATTTTATGAATAACATTAGCAAAATATATTTTCATTTTAATTTAATCAATTAAGGAAATTGTTTTTAACTTTAATATTAAATAAATTTTTGCTCATTAGAACTGAATTATTTTGTATCAATAGCAATTAAGCAGCTATAAAAGTTTATCACAAAATTTGTTATAGCAATTGTTTTAGTTTCCTTTTTATCTGTAAAATTTAATATAAGATGCAAATCATTTATTTTTTATACAACTCTTATAGATCTTAAACTGTCTATGTCCTTATATTTATATTTACTTTAACTCACTTCCATTAGTTGTAACACAAGAAATTATCAATATAATATACAAAATTAATTTATTTATCATTATAATATTTATTTTTTTATTTTATTTATTTTTTTATTTATTTTTTTTTTTTTTTTTTTTCTTATACGCTTAATATTTAATTTATCCGTAAATATTATATTACTCTTTACCATTAATCTCAAAATCGAAATTATAACTGTCGTACCAAAAAAAAAAAAAATGATAATAATTATTTTAAGTTCTTTTGAGTTCTATATTTTTATACAACATGCAGCTTACCTTCAAAAATAACAACAAACGCTTTAAAAAAAATTATAGGAGAGATTGGGGCAAAGTGGAGCATGCTTTAATTTTTGAAACCTCCAATGAAACTGTTGCATAGAACGGATTATAGTCTAACATTTTTCATAAAAATAATAAAAATTATTTACCTTTTGGTAGTATTTTTCTGCGTTTTTTCAAAACAACTTTTTTTTTTTTTTTGATAAAATGGGAAATGTTGGGGTAAAATGGAAAGTGTTAAAAATACCATATTTAAAGATATTTAGCGTTTATTAAATATTTTTAAATGACTTATGTATTTTCGAGGCCACTCGAATATTAAAATTCAAATAAAAGCTATAAACAGATAGATAGATATAGATATAGATATAGATATAGATATAGATATAGATATAGATATAGATATAGATATAGATATAGATATAGATATAGATATAGATATAGATATAGATATAGATATAGATATAGATATAGATATAGATATAGATATAGATATAGATATAGATATAGATATAGATATAGATATAGATATAGATATAGATATAGATATAGATATAGATATAGATATAGATATAGATATAGATATAGATATAGATATAGATATAGATATAGATATAGATATAGATATAGATATAGATATAGATATAGATATAGATATAGATATAGATATAGATATAGATATAGATATAGATATAGATATAGATATAGATATAGATATAGATATAGATATAGATATAGATATAGATATAGATATAGATATAGATATAGATATAGATATAGATATAGATATAGATATAGATATAGATATAGATATAGATATAGATATAGATATAGATATAGATATAGATATAGATATAGATATAGATATAGATATAGATATAGATATAGATATAGATATAGATATAGATATAGATATAGATATAGATATAGATATAGATATAGATATAGATATAGATATAGATATAGATATAGATATAGATATAGATATAGATATAGATATAGATATAGATATAGATATAGATATAGATATAGATATAGATATAGATATAGATATAGATATAGATATAGATATAGATATAGATATAGATATAGATATAGATATAGATATAGATATAGATATAGATATAGATATAGATATAGATATAGATATAGATATAGATATAGATATAGATATAGATATAGATATAGATATAGATATAGATATAGATATAGATATAGATATAGATATAGATATAGATATAGATATAGATATAGATATAGATATAGATATAGATATAGATATAGATATAGATATAGATATAGATATAGATATAGATATAGATATAGATATAGATATAGATATAGATATAGATATAGATATAGATATAGATATAGATATAGATATAGATATAGATATAGATATAGATATAGATATAGATATAGATATAGATATAGATATAGATATAGATATAGATATAGATATAGATATAGATATAGATATAGATATAGATATAGATATAGATATAGATATAGATATAGATATAGATATAGATATAGATATAGATATAGATATAGATATAGATATAGATATAGATATAGATATAGATATAGATATAGATATAGATATAGATATAGATATAGATATAGATATAGATATAGATATAGATATAGATATAGATATAGATATAGATATAGATATAGATATAGATATAGATATAGATATAGATATAGATATAGATATAGATATAGATATAGATATAGATATAGATATAGATATAGATATAGATATAGATATAGATATAGATATAGATATAGATATTTTGCCTGAATAACTAGTTATTTTTTGGTCAAGATGTCCACAAATTCAGGTAGTTATTTTTAGACTATAGGAGTACTCAAAAATATGTACCTAAACGAAAATAAAATAAAATAAAAAAAATAAAAAACTTTACCGTCAGTGAGATTTGAACTTGGGCACAAATTAGCCAGTCGTTTTTAATGACTAACTCTTACTCATTACGCCTTCTCGCACTTAATTTTCTAAGTGACAAAATCTTTTCTTCCTTTTTAAACATTTTGTTATAAAAAACTAGCAACATCAGAATGAGGTTCAACCAACAACCTTCTGATCCACGTGATTGCAATATTACTGTGCTATTATAATATTTAGTACTTATTTATGTAATATAGAGTAGGCAAATAGTAATGACGCCTCATTACCAAAAAACTACTTTAATAAGTAGTTACCATTACCGATAATCAAAAAGTTTTTGTTGAGAAATTACTATAATTTTCACACACTTAAGTTGCATAAGTTTTATAATATCTAGTGTGTATCTTTATAGCATCCACTATTTACTCGATTTTTTAATCAAGATTTTCTTCCTTTAATAAGCTAATGTAGTGGTACATGTTAGTTCTAGGAATTTTTGGTCTTATCACTAAGAAGTTTATTGAATTATTTCCAAATTTCGTTTATTCTGTTGCATTTACTAGAGCATCAAATTTTTTATATGTTGTAAAGTATATTTCATATCTCTAGAGGGCGTAAAATATGCCACAAGTGGTAAAAGCTCCCCCTTCCTATATTTTTTTAACTAATAAACCGATTTTCTTGAAATTTGGCAGAGAAATAATGTAACATCTGAAAGAAACTATAGCCTATAATTTTTTTATTATTTAGTACGGGAAATAGCGCAAGAGGGCTAAAAGTTCCCATTCCCTATATCTTCTTAAGTAATCAACCGGTTTTCTTAAAATTTGGCATGCAGACACTGTAACATGTGAAAAGAACTTAAAGATATATATTTTGTAGAAATTCCAACAATTAGGGCGTAAAATAAATTAATTGTCCAATGATAGTTTCAAGTCCTGAAGAAACTAAAGGCTATAAGTTTTAACAATAAGTTTTAACAATTGGGTAAAAGCACACCCATCCATGCCCACACAATTACAGTATATTCGTTATTTTTATAATTTAGAAATGTAGTACAATAATGACATTTACCAATAACATTTTTTTGAAAAAAGATTAAAAATATGAAAAAAAATCCAATAATCTTCATTATCCCACGCGCCGCAATACCCCACTCTCCCCTGTATATATAAAAAAACAATTGACTCAAATACGTTACCTATCGCGATATCTTATCAGAACAGAAAAAAATTAATATCATACAAAACAAAAGAACTCATAAACACAAAAGCGATAATGTGATGTTACCGGTTGTGGTTTACTTAGAAATTTTGTGATTTGTGTCGATTTTATTTTGGCAAAAAAAAAATTTTAAATTAATTTAACAAACAAATTAATTTAATTTCTAAAAATCTATATATAAACAGTGCGTGAGTCATAGTAATTAATTAGCGCGGAAATGACGAAAAAAAAAATAAAACAATTAATAGAAAGATAAAGAAATATAATTAGCACGGAGATGACGAAAAAAATAATAAAACAATTAATAGAAAGATAAATAAATATAATTACGGCTATTTAAAATGTAGAGAGTTAAAAGAAACTTTCTCAATACATTCGAATTAAACTTCTAAGAAGCTATTTGGCAAACAAAAAATATAAGATTAATAAAATTAATGAAGCTCCATTATTTATTTACATACATATTTATATTTAATAGGTTCATAAAAGAATTTTCTTATGGAATTGATATTTTGGTTCAGATTGAAAATAAATTAATTTTATTAAAAATTAAAATAAAAAAAATTCTGTAAATGTATCGTCACCTAAAATGCAAAAGGCCTTAATCACTGAAAAATGGTTGGTTTTTTACTGGATTATAATATACATCAATATTAACAAAAATCAAAAGGCCGTAACATCAGTTTCATAAATGACACAGTCGTAAAATTTGTTTCATTTAAGAAAAATTTGGTTTAAATAGTATTTTAAGCTTTATTTACTTTTGCTTTAAGTGAACGATTAAAAAAAAATTACTTAATTGTTTAATTTTAAAACAAAAAATTGAAAATTGTGGTTAACGCCTTTTGCATTTTCATAATGTTTTTTTCTTCTGCTGTAAAATATTAAAAAGTGTTGTTACCACCTTTTGCATTTTAGGTGACGGTGTGTATTTTGAAATGTAAAAAATGTGTATAGCATGTATCGTCACCTAAAATGCAAAAGGCCTAAACCACTGAAAAATGATTGGTTTTTTTACTGGATTATAATATATATCAATATTAACAAAAATCAAAAGGCCGTAATATCAGTTTCATAAATGAAACAGTCGTAAAATTTGTTCCATTTAAGAAAATTTTGGTTTAAATAGTATAGCTTTATCTATTTTTGCTTTAAATGAAAGATTAAAAAATTTTACTTATTTGTTTAATTTAAAAAAAAATTGAAATTTGTGGTTAACGCCTTTTGCATTTTCGTAATGTTTTTCTTCTGCTGTAAAAAATTAAAAAGTGTGGTTACGACCTTTTGCAATTTAGGTGCCGGTATGTATTTTGAAAAAATTTTTATCCTCTTAGAATTTTCATCAACATTTGTTTTTTTTTTCATGAAAAATTCGATTTTCATTAAAAAAAAATCATTTGTTGAAGTAAATTTTGTTTTTGAGAAGAAACTAGAGAAAAAATGTTTGTTGAAAAATCGATGGAATTTTTAATTAATATTAAATTTTAAAGTAACGTAGTTATGGTTCTATGAAAGATAATGACTTCAATCTTTTTCTATATAATTGAGAATTACATCAGCTAAACTGTGAATTTATTTGAAGAAATAGGAGTCCATAGTTTTTCAGATTTTTGGAATTAAACTAAATATTTTAAAAAAATTTACTATAAATATTGTATTTGTCATTTGGAATGATGAAGTGTAAAAAAATTAAAGATTTTGATAAAATAAACACCACAATTCCAAAAAAAAACCGGCGAAAATCTCAAAAATAAGATTTTTTTTTTGAATCTTGCCTATAAAGTCCACTTTCGTTGCAGGTCTGGAAAAAGCCGTTAACAAACTCTTTATAACACATCAGAGACAGAGACGGAAATTATATTGTGTTCATGCTTTGGAATTTTACAACATATAGACTAAAGTCAAAATGCTGATACAAAATAGGTTAAATTCGGAAAGGTTTGTACTAAGCCTTATTGGGTGGTTGTGCTCGTTTTCTAATTTAAAACCAAATCAGTGAAGATGCATTTCAGAAAAATATGAAGTTATCTTAAATTCTTAAGAAAAATTTTATTTTAGAGAAAAAGCAAAAAAAAATAAAAAAAATCCTAATTTTTCCTATTTTGAATTACGGAATTATTTATTTTTAGAGTCGGAAAAGATATCGACTACAATTTTTGATTTATTCGATAGATAATTTTGTTATTTAACTAACTGAGAAAAATTTACACAAGCGGACTAAAATATTAGGTCATGTATGGAAAAAACTAGACTAAATTCTTGCAAAATTGAGATTGTTAAAATTTCAAATGCAAATAACTTGAAAACTATAAGATATAAATAGCTTTCAAAATATATACAAATCTTTGAAATTTAGCAAACGGTTTAAAATTATCAATGTCTGAATTATCAATGTCTATCCTGGTCCCTCTGCTAAACCTATGTGAAATTTAATGCAAATCCAATTTGCCGTTTAGATGTTACAAATTTGTTTTAAAAAATTTTTGTTTCTGCCCCACTGTGATTGTAAAAAATACATTTTGTTTTCATTTAATGTATTATTTTAATAGATGTTAAACAAGTTACAGATTTGAAAAGCTACTTAATTAAAGTAGGCTACATTATTTTGGGATCGGAGCAGGGGAAATGGTACCCCCATACAAACAAAATAATAAGTGTTGCATATCTAAAGATCTATTATAACCAAATTCTTAATATTTGGTATTTCAAGACTCACTTTTAAGACATTTATTTTATTTCTTCTTCATTTAAATTTTAAAGAATGTTGGATACTCTTGCCCTAAATGATAGCGCCAGCACAAAAAATTGGTTTGGAACACTACATTACAAATAATCTACATTTTTTTTTTTTTTTTTTTTTTTTAAACAAATTGTTAAAACTCAAACAAGTTTTTTCGTCTTAAATAATTTTACTTTACAAAATAAAGTCGAAATTACTTAGACTGTAGATATTCTTTAGCACATCATATCAATTTTTAAAAATTTCAAAACACGTTCTAAATTTTTTAAAAATTCCGGAAAACCCGTTTCGAGAGATCTTGTAGCTTCCTAGATTTTAAGTCAATTTAAGATTTTCTAAATGATTTAAAAAGCAAACGAACGTAATTTTTTTATTCAACATTTTCTAAATTTTATTAAAAATTTCTTCATACATTTTAAGACAAATTATTTAGTACCAATGGCTTAATATTGAAAAGGCGTATCTCTACTTTTCATAATTTTATAGAAGGAAAGAACCGAATAAAACATAAGAAAATTTAGATACAAAAAAAAATAGTATGTAGTTTTAATTCAAAACAAGGAGCAAAATGAATGCTGACTTTTATTGTTGAATTTTCTACTTCTTAGGAAGTTATCCTAGGTATCCCTTTTTTTGAAATTCTTGAAAATAGATTTAAAGTCAATTAACAAAATTTGATGTTTCAATAGATTACTGCAAAAAAAAACTACAAAAATTATATTTTATAAGTTAAATGTTCATTAAAATGGTGGCAATCTGGTGGTAGAATTATTTTTAGATCTTTCCAATCGTTCCATTTTTATACCCCACACCACCATAGGTAATTGGGGTATTATGCGTTTGTGCTTATGTTTGTAACGCACAGAAAAAAAAATCATCCAACACCCACCTTAAAGTATACCAATATACTCAGAATCACTTTTTGCGTCGATCTAACGATGTCCGTCCGTCTGACTGGCTGTCCATGTAAACCTTGTGCACAAAGTCAGGTCGCAATTTTGAAGATAATTCAATGAAATTTGGCACGTAGGACTTTCATGACACAGGGACGAAGCCTATTGAAATTGGTTATGATCGGTCCATTATTTCACCTAGCCCCCATACAAATGACCTCCCGGAATAGGGGTTTAACGATCATAAATGCCTTAAATATAGCAATATTTTAATGAAATTCGCTGTAAAGAAGTTTTGTATAAATATCAATCCTTGTGTCAAATTTCATGAAGATCGGTTCATAATTAACCATAGTTCCCATATAAAACCCTCTTCCGAAAATCATTTTAATGTGCATAAATCACATACACAAGTATCTGGTTTATATTCGACATATTTGTGTCGAATATAAAGTAAGTATAAGTAGAAATCATAGTGACAAATTTTATGAGGATCGCTTCATAATTTACCACAGCTACCATATAAGCCCACTTTCGGGAATCATCCTAAAGTGCATAAATTCATCCAAATGTTAGTATTAACGTAATATTCCTTATTCGTAGATTTTATTTTACACTTAGTAAAAGTATCGGTCCACAATTGACCACATGTCTAATATAAGACCCATCCACGAATTTTGATGGACATGTACAATGGTATGGGTATCATATGATCAGGGTTGACCGACTATAACTTTCTTACTTGTTTTAAAAATATAATCAATAATCTTTAAAAATATAATCAACTAGTATTCATCAGTTATATTAGTTTTGAAATAAATTATTCCTAATGACTCAAAGCTCGAAGCGTGTATATTATGGCATCTCCATCTTCCTGAAATTTGAAATAATGTCTTTGATGGACAATGAACATGTGTCCCCTAGTTGCCTAGAAGGCTTATTACAGAGACCACTTTTAGAAATACTCAGATATTTCTCACCTTCCATTCGCTTTTTTCTTTTTCTCTTTGGAGTATTATTTTAGTTACAATTTTCTTTTGCACAATTCCTTTTATTAAAAACTTTAATATAAGAACTCTCCAACAAAAGAACCAACAACATTTTGATGTGCGAATATTTCACAAAAATTATTTGGATTATAATTCTAAGAAATTCTTTTTCCTTCAAAATATATTTGAAATAAGTTAGTGCTTTTTTTCTAAATACCTATAAATCCGTTATTTGCAGTAATAGCACACTCAAGAGACGTGTATTAGATTGTGGTCTACCAGAATTCATTAAAAAAGCCAACAATATGATGTTGGATTTGGTGCATACTTTTTAGGGCATAAATGAAGAATGTGTGGAAAGTTTAAGTAAGTTATTCCAGATAAAATCAAATAAATTCTACAGTTTTTTCTAATTTTTAAAAAATGAATCTTGCTATGTTTACAACAAAAATATCTTTAAAAATTATTATATAGTTGTATAGGATTTTATAGAGAAATAAATAAATAATAAAATACCGTTAAATTCGAAAATTTTTTAAATGTGGAATTCTTTTACTTCCCAAAAAAAGCATAAATAAACATTTGGAGAGTGTATTGGAAATTTTAAAACTGATTTATTAACATACACTATGTTATTTTTGATGTTTCACTGTAGCACAGTGTAATTGAAAATCATTTAAAATAATCTTTAATTAATACTAAACATTATGGGCAAACATTCTTTATAATTTCATTATTTTCATTCATCGCTAAAATATTTCCTTAACACTAATATCACTAAAGGCATTACAAGACTTGTATATTTAGCAAAATTTCTATTTGAGCTGTTACCATCGTCATCATAATAGTAATAATAACTATAATTAAACGAATTATTATTTGTGACAATCCAATTATTATAATATGAAACATTCGTATACACTCCTGGATAACCAATCTCAGCGCATCCATTACCCCAGGAAACAATACCCGCCAAGACTCCATTACATACCAAAGGACCACCAGAATCACCCTGACAGGCATCAACACCACCCGTGTTCATGTAACCAGCACATAACATACCCCTAGAAAGATTACCATAATTTATTTCGCATGTAGTAAATCCAACAATGGGAACAGTGGCTTCCATTAGAACATTAGATATATAATTCTTTAAATAAATAAAAAAAAAGTTAGCAAATATCTAAGAAATAAAAAGTATTAACACTCACATAACCTGTAGAACCCCAACCCGATACAGTACATATAGTACCACTTGGTTCTGGTAGTGTATTCAAAGGTATGGCCATTACTGTGGGCCAATTCCAGGGTATATAACCATTAATTAAAAATAATGCAACATCATTAGCTAATGTATTAATATCGAAATTGTCATTGACTATAATTTGTAAGACATCGTATTGTAGCGTATAATAAGTCGTTGAGGTCAAATAGGTGGATCCCATGACCAAAGTAAACTCACTGGCAGTGCGATAAGTTACGGGCGTATATTGTTCACTGAAAGATATAATCATAATAAGTATTTGTATGAAAGTTTTTTCACTTGTTGAATTTATTTACACCCTACACCACCATAGGTGGTTGGGATATTAAGCGTTTGTGTTGATGTTTGTAATGCACAGACAAAATCATTCAACACCCACCTTAAAGTATACCAATCGACTCAGAATCACTTTTTAAGTCGATCTAACGATGTCCGTCCGTACGTCCGTCTAGCTGGCTGGATGGCTGGCTGGCTGTCCATGTAAACCCAATGAAATTTAGCACGTATAACTTTCATGACACAAGGACGAAGTCTACTGAAATTGGTTATTTTACCTAGCTCCCAAAAAATTGTCCTTCCGGAATAAAGGTTTAACGATCATAAATGCCTTAAATATAGCAATATTTTAATTAAATTCGGTGTAAGAAGTTTTGTATAAGTATCAATCCTTATGCCAAATTTCATGAAGATCGATCCAAAATTGACCATAGCTTCCATATAAACCCCTCTTCCGAAAATCACTTTAACGTGCATCAATCCCTTACGAATTTTAGTATCAAGTTTATATTCTATACAAATAAGTTTTATATAAGTAGAAATCACAGTGACAAGTTTTATGAGAATGTCTCCGTAATTTACCATAACTCCCATATAAGCCCACTTTCGGGAATCATCCTAAAGTGCATAAATTCATATAAATGTTAGTATTAACGTAATATTCTGTATTCGTATATTTTATTTTACACTTAGTAAAAGTAACGGTCTACAATTGTCCACATGTCTAATATAAGACCCCTCCACATGTCTAATATCCCCTCCATGAACATACACAATGGTCTGGGGTATCATATAGTCGGACTTGACCGGCTATAACTTTCTTACTTGTTTAAATTTAATATGTTCTCTTACTTTGCAACACAATGTGCAGCTGTAACCACAACACGCCGTGAAATGACTGAACCTCCACATATATGTCCGGAGCCATAACTTTGTTCTTCCAAAGCTATTAGACGTACTGACACTTGCCAAGGAGCCGATTCTATTGATATTGCCTGACCGCCTACAATTCTTGGATCTATTTTCGATTTAGAAAGTAATTTAATAGCTGAAAGTAAAAACAAACAAATAAACAAACAATCTATTATAAATATATTTTAAATTTAAAAAACAATTTAAATTTAATAGAAATTTGTACTTTTGTGGCCGTAATTGTACTAAAAGGGTAATAACTTCTTCTGTAGGAAACAATACCTTTCGGAAATTTCCCCTGAGTTCTTAAACAAATTTTCAAACTAATAACTGTCGTTCAAGATGGACATGAAAAGTTTTAAAAAAGTTACATTTGACCATACCGCAAGTTTAAAAATCACTAAGAGTGTTAAATGAAATGCCTAATCCAAAGCAAAAAAATAATATTAAGATGAGTTCGATCAGAATGAGGTTGAACCAACAATCTTTTGGTTGTTAATCCAGATTGGAATATTACTGTGCTATTATACTATTGAGTATTTATTTATTTAATATAAAGCAGCCAAATAATAATGACCCCTCATTACCAAGAAACTACTTTAATAATAGTTGTCATTACCGGGAACCAAAAAGTTTTTGCTGGTGGTTATGCTCACCTATCTGATCGTTTCAAAAATATCCCTACATTATCCTCTTTTAAAAGTAATCTAGAATAATATTTAATTCAAAATATTCAAATACTTCTGGCAAATTAAATTCAAAAATAAAAGTATATTGTAATGTAATAGAAATGTAAATAGTTAAGTTACAAATTTACCTCTATAAAGCCATGGTCAGCGCTGAGGTAGAATATATTAATTGTTGTATGTAGAAATGAAATAATAAATTAAATTTTCATTAACGAGGAGAGTAATGGAAAGCGAAACATACGTCTTTGTGTTTCCAAAAAAGTGTCCCAGTTGAACTCAATAAATGCATATCAAAAACTTTCTTCAAAAGTTATAACATTCAGGTCTGATAATGTCTAAATGATTCTAACTTTTCTTGCATAAATTTAGCTACATTTAATTTTAATTTTATGAAGAGAGCAAAATTTTATAAATGTACTAAATTAATTCCTAGAATACTTCTGTACTTTTGACAATAGAATTGTACTAAAAAGTGAAATTGTACTGAATTTATCATCCCTGAGCTGTTCAAGTTCTAAATTTAAAAGATAAGATCTTTTTTATTCGTTGTTAATAAAATATTTAATATTTTCTGGAATACCCTCCATAAGAGCTTTATTGTGCTTTCGGTTACTTTTTTGGATTAGACTCCTTTGGTATGTAGCAGCACCATTTGTTTGATACCCCTCAGTTCCTTTTTTGTGGTAATATAGAGAAGAGAGATGACGGAAAAAAATTTAATTCGTTGTGTTTTCTAATGATAGGAAGGAATCTTTTCCGACGGCATTCATTTGCGTACATTTCTCCATTAAAAGTGTAATTTCTTATGAATTAAGTACTTTTTTTCCCACATGTACAAATGTCTAACCAGAACAAAAGTTTATTCGTCATAACATTTGTGATATGAAATTCACCTCTAAGCCGTATTCATATTTTTGAAAAAAAAATAATAATAATAATAATCTCAATAATTTTTGTCCTCTCTTTTGGCTTCATTTTTCTCTAGCATTCCTATTAGGAACTGTTTTACTTCGTGGATCTTCAGGCCAGGCTTTTTTACCCTACTGATAAAAGATATAGAGTCACATTTCATCCAGAGATGTAGAGATTTTCTCTTAAAATTCGTACTATTTTGTATGCGATCCTACAGTCTATGAATCAATTTTTTTCTTCAAGGATTTTTTAGGTGATTGTGAATTCATTGTATTTTTTTATGACTCAAAATCTGTATATCCCGGCTCGACTGCCTTCTTAGCAGTTGTATTTCGATAATAAATTTGAAATAATTTTCATTTAATTTTCATTTTAAGAAAAACTAATTAAAACTAAGTTAACCGTAACAGTTTTTTTTTTTCACATACAATAAAAGTTATAAGCCTTAACGTGTGCACAGATTTTTTCGTGCTCAGTCCTTATTTTTTATGTTTCATATTTATACTCTACACCACCATAGGTGGTTAGGGTATTATGCGTTTGTGCTGATGTTTGTAACGCATAGATGAAATTATCCAACACCCACCTTAAAGTATACCAATCGACTCAGAATCACTTTTTAAATCGATCTAACGATGTCCGTCCGTCCGTCTGGCTGGCTGTCCACGTAAAGCTTGTGCACAAGTATGGGTCGCAATTTTAAAGATAATTCAATGAAATTTGCCACGTGAGACTTTTATGATACAAGGATGAAGTCTATTGAAATTGGTTGTGATCGGTCCATTATTTCACCTGTCCCCTCGAAATAGAGTCTAAACACTCAAAAATGTCTTAAAAACAATATATATAAAATTTTAGAATGGAATCACAGGGGATGCTGAGAAAATTAACATTTAGTGAAAACTTTATTTATTTCAGTAGCCCTACAAACATTTGGACGACAAGAATATTTTAATGAAATTCAGTACAAAGAAGTTCTGTACAAATATCATTCTTTGTACCAAATTTTATGAAGATCGGTCCACAATTGACTATAGCTCCCATATAAACTCCTATTCCGAAAATCACTTTAACGTGCATAAATCCCATACGATTGTTAGTATCAAGTTAATATTGAACACAAATTTAAGTAAAAATAACATTGCCAAATTTTATGAGAATCGGTCCATAATTTACCATAGCTCCCATATAAATCCACTTCCAGAAATCGCCCTTAAGTGCATAAAATCATCTAAATGTTAGTATCAACACATTATTTTGTATTTGTATATTTTATTTTAAATTTAGTAAAAATGACCAAAGGTGTAATTTTTATGCTCTTACACAATCATGTAGAGTATCATATAGTCGGTCTTCTTTCTCGTTTGTATATGTTTCATTATAATCACTTACAATTTGCTGCTGCATTTGTTATCAATAGTAACGAAAATAAATTAATTACACTTTTTACTCTTAATGTTATATTCATTTTACTCTTAATAGCAAATATATTTTAGTTAAAGTTATTTTTAAAATTTTTAATTAATAATTTTAATCTTATTGAAATTTTCGTTCCTTTAGGTCTTTATCTAATGCCTATAAAATTTTTAATGAAATTCTAATTTCAATAATAAAAAATATTTAGCTATCTAATTAAATTGATTTTTACATATGTACGTACGTTCTATCTATTTTCTTCTATTAAAAATTATGTCTATCATATGATAATTTATTTATCATATCTTATCAATATAATAACTTTATCGTTAAATAAGAATTAAAAGTATTAATTACTATGTGCATTTTTTCTATTATTTTTTATAAAAAAAAAGAATGAAGTTTACAGCACAGAAATGAGTCTTTTAAATATCTGCAATGTTTACTTTAAAAAAAATTACTATTACAAAGCTATTACTTCTTAAACCTATATTGTAAACTTTTAAAAAGAAAAGTAAAAACAAGGACGTAAAATAATCATTATTCTTGAAATTTCAAACAAAAATATCAGATTCAAGGATTGACCGGATAAAAGTGTTAAACACAGAAATTCTCAGAACAGGTTATAACGAATTCGGCATGATTTTTAATTTTTGATTTTTATTAAAAGAATAAATTCTAATGATTACACGCTGCTACAAAATTACACTCTTTATTTTCACTCGAAAAACAATATAATCTAAAAAATTTCGAAACGCCGTAAATTTTGAGATATTGCGAAAAAAAAATCATTTTTCCTGCACTAAATATCTCGTAGCTCGCAAAATTCAATTTAAAAATATTAAATTGACTTAGAAAGCAGAAGAACGTAGCTTTTTAATTATATTAAAATTTTTTGTGTACACTCCTTTTCGTTTTTTAAAATTTGATTTTAATGTATTTTTTTTTTTTTTTTTTTTTTTTTGATTTTTTCTTTAAGAGAACATATTTGTATACAAAATTTTAAATAATATTTTATTTAGACATCCGTATATAAAATCGCTTAAGAGCTCAAAAATTTATTATATGCCATTTACACCAAAGAAAAAATAATCGGTTTTTGTAAAAACCAAAAATTAAAATTCACATCATTTATATACCAGTTTTTGTATCAGTGTAGTTTTCGTTGACGTATATAGTCTTAGACAGCTTTTTAATTCACTTGTATTTTATTTGGATTTTGTACTAAAATGTTTTTTAATTGGTTTTTAAAGTAAATTTATTAATAAATAAAAATGTTTCTAAAAATTTCAAACTTTCTATATCATTCGTATATGAAAGTTTAATGTTATGAAATGATTTGAACAGACTAGTTCATAGATATTTTAATAATTTTTAATTGGCTTTCAACCAAAACTAATTGAAAATGGTTTTTGATTTGTATCAGGCCTTCTAGACGTAACATAATATGTAAAATTTTTGTGTCAGAGAGTGTCAAATTCGCTCTCTGAGAGAATTATTTCACGTGTAGATTCAAATATTAATATTATAAGATGTATTATGAGACTGTTGTGATGAGATTTCTCTACACAACCATCTTATAAGATGAACTGTCAAAAAAATACACATATACGAAAGTTTGCTTGTGTGTTTGCATGTGTATTTTGGAAATTATTGAAAAACAATGTTATTTTGTAAAATTGTTTCCTTTTAGTGTTTGTTTTAAATGTTAAAAATCATTTTTATAAAAATTGTGTTAAAAAAGTGCGAATTGCTTAAATAAAAAGGACATGTTTACTCTGCAACTGATTGAAAATAATAATATCTTATAAGATTTATTAGAATACGTGTACCCCTTATTTAAGATTTTACATAATTTAAACAAAATGTTTACTCTCCTCTGCCGGCGTTAACTCACATATTATATCAGCGTTAATCTCAGTTTTAGACCTAGGGTATGGAAAACGAAAAGAAATTAATGTAGTTTTTCATTCAAAAACCGAATGAAGCCAAAAACTATTAGTTTTCGTTTAATGTAAATGGCATATTAAACATTTTCTAAACTTTATTAAAAAATTCTTCATATATTTTAGTACAATTTTTTTTATATTTTTATTTGATGCTTTCCTTACCTTTTGAGAAAAAAGGGAGAAATGTGTGAAAAGTTTTAGTAAGTTAGTCTAGATAAAATCGAATAAGTTCTACACAGTTTTTGTCTGATTTGAAAATAATAAATCTTGTTATGTCTACAACAAAAGTGCCTTTAAAAATTATTGTATTGTTGTATGGGAGTTTATAGAACAAATTTTGATAAATCGCACAGTTATTGAAACATTTTATTTTATCTAGATGTTTAAAAATTTGCTTTTAATATTTGACTAATATATAAAAAAACATATATGGTTAAAAAGCCAGATTCTACTACTTTTCAAAAAAAAATTTAGAAAGAAAAAGTAAACAAAAGGGAAACAGAATTAGAGATTAATTTATAGGCAAACCTACTCAAAAGCACTTCTTTCAACATAACTCAAATTTTTTAGGGTTTATTGCGACTTTTTATAAAACTGATTTATGATATCCTCAAGAAGGCCTATAAGTCATTTTCCACTGTAGCAGCGTATAATTTTTGATTTTTATTTTTTCGCTCAACTTGTAATGATTATTTGTGATTTTTTTTTTTTTTTTTTGCTCATAAAATAAACCATATTGCTAAATGATTTTTAGTAAAAGCTTATTTTTCTTATTTTTTTTTCTTTTTTTTTTATATATAAAAAGTCATATATTTTAATTTTTTGAAAAAGATCAAATTTTTAGCATAAAATTAAATATTTAATAAAATCTGATTTGAAAACTTCGATTTTGGTATTTTTATTTTTATTTTTAGTAAAAATTTTGATTTTTAGTAAAATATTTGATTTTTAGTAAAAATCAAAACGCTTTTGTTTTAGTAAAAAAATTTTATTTTTAGTAAAAATTTTGATTTTTAGTAAAATATTTGATTTTTAGAACAATTTTTGATTTTAAGAAAATATTGATTTTTTAGTAAAACTTTTATTTTTAGTAAAATATTTGATTTTTAGAAAAATATTTGATTTTTAGTTAAATATTTGATTTTTAGTTAAATATTTGATTTTTAGTTAAATACTTGATTTTTAATAAAAATATTGTTTTTTAGCAAACATTTTGACTTTTAGTAAACATTTTGAACCAAAAGGTTTTTGTTAAAGAAATCAAAATTTTTGTGTTAAATCGAATTTATAATAAAACAAATATATAGACGGTCAAGCTCAACCCGATGTTTCTATTAAACGTATGTATACAGTACATTATGTAATTTATGCACTTTATGGTGATTCCTAGAAGTGGGCTTTACATGGGAGCTAAGCTATGGGTCTATACTCATATAATTTGGCACTGCGGTTTCTATTTATGGGATTGATGTCCGTTAAAGTGACGGAGGGACATCGTTAAATCAACTCAGAAAATTATTGGTATAAATTAAAGTGGGTCTTAGACCGATATTATTGTTGTTACAAATATCAGCACACCCCACCCATTGTGGTGTAGTATTTAAAAAATGAAATTTTTCACTAAGTCTGAGTTCACACAAGGCAATTTTTCTTGCTGAAATTCTGATTTCATGTGAAAGCGAGCGAGAGGGAATATGAAAGGGGTTTTCATTTTCGTACTTAAAAACAAAAACAAATCAAGGCAATTAAAACAAGAATTGCTGAAGTAAAATTTTGTATGTGAACGTATAAATGCAATTTCAAAAGAATAAAAAGAAAAATTGCTGCGTGTGAACTAAAAATATGTACAATTTTTATCTTTTGTCATTTTCATAGTATATTTTATTTTCTAAATATCGTCCTTTTTTCAGTAATTTCAGTGATTATCACCTCCGCAATAAATTGAGGATATCCTATTGAAATCATCTGGAAGAAATTAATGCAACACTTTCATTTTTCAGTCACAGTTTTTTCAATTGTCGCAAAAATATAAAAAAAAATGAAAAAACAAATTGTTTGTTTTTCTTTTAGCAAAATAATTGGTAATTTATGTGAGCGTTTTAGATTTACGCGCTTTGAGGTTTTAAAATTTGCATGCTTTACATGATGTAAACATTTTCCTTATTATATAATTTTTAGATTGATTTAGTGATAATTATAGATTATCTGGAAATATTGCCTATTTTTCTTCCAAGCGTATTGATTTCTTATTGCTTGTGAAACTTCCGCAATATGAATATGATTATTGCGGCAATAAAATTTTTCCTTTAAAAGACACGTATTATTTTGCTTATAGGGAATAATTTGATGCTTTTTAATGTATTTATTTATACCCTACACACAATAGGTGTGCTGATGTTTGTAACGCATAGAAAAAGTTATTTAACACCCACCATAAAGTATACCAATCTACTCAGAATCACTTTTTAATTCCATCTAACGATGTCCGTCTGTCTGGCTAGCTGTCCATGTAAACCTTGTGCACAAAGTATGGGTCACAATTTTAAAAATAATTCAATGAAATTTGCCACGTGGGACTTTTATGATACAAGGACGAAGTCTATCGGTCCATTATTTCACCTAGCCTCCATAAAAATGTCCCCCCGGGAATGGAGCTTAAACACTCAAAAATGCCTTAAAAATAAGAATATTTAATGAAATTCGGTGCAAAGAAGTTCTGTACAAGTATTAATCTTTGAACCAAATTTTATGAAGATCGGTCTACAATTGACCATAGCTCCCATATAAACCCCTCTTCCGAAAATCACTTTAACGTGCATAAATCCCTTACGATTGTTAGTATCAAGTTAATATTCGACACAAATAAGTTTTATGTAAGTAGAAACAATATTGCCAAATTTTATGAGAATCGGTCCATAATTTACCATAGCTCCCATATAAACCCACTTCCAGAAATCGCCCGAATAGGGCGATCATCTAGATATTAGTATCAAAGCATTATTCTGCATTTGTATATTTTATTTTACATTTAGTAAAAATGGTCACAGGTGTGAATATAAGTCCCCTTCCCGAATTTTTATTCTCGTACACAATGGTGTAGGGCATCATATAGTCGGTCTTAACCGACTATATCTTTCTTTCTCGTTTTGTTTTGTGTATGATAATATGTGAATATATTTTTCTATAATCAATATCGTACATAATAAATAAATGTAACTAAAAACTTTGGATTTTCATTTCAATGAAAAAATTCCATATTTTCTAAAAATGCTAAAAGACCATAAGTCTAAGGTATATTAAACAAAAATTGCATCTAAAATATGCAATTGCATTAAAATGTATTTCTTCCAAATTTGGATAATTTTTCAAATATTTTAGTTGAAGATGACAACAATACAATTTAAACACAATTTGTATTGTTTTAATCTGTTAAATGGTCTCCAAGATATTGTTGTTTTAAATTATATACTAGGAATGTGCAATTAATTATTAATCGAGTATTCTGAACAATGAAATTTCATATTAATCAATTATTCGATTATTTCAACAATTTGATTAATTATATTTATGATTAATCGATTTTAGCATTTTTTTGTTTCATTTGTTTAATTGTAAAATAAATTTTTGAACTTTGAATAAAATTATTAAAATTTGATTAATTAAAATTGAAAATAATTAATTAATCGATATTTAGGTTGTTTAGAATTTTTGATTAATCAATTAACTGATTATTCTGTATATAGATTAATCTACATTTTGAATAATGGAATAATCGCACATCCTTAATATATACTTTTATGGTTTTTAAAATTTTTCAAAATATCAATAAGTATATAAAAATAGCGATAATAAAACAGAAACTCAAGTAGATTCCTTAGAACAGCTCAGATATTCTTCATCAATGGAAACAGTCAGTTAGAAGTCGCCTATTTATTGTGAAAATATTTCCTTTTGGCCGCACTGAAAGTCCTGGTTTCGGGGATTATTTTTTAAAGTTATTTGTATTATTCTCTCAAGATATATTTTATACAATTTTTCAAATTAATAAAATAGAATCGCTGATAATAAGCCGTAGTTTTATACGTTTTTTTTATACATATACAAATTGTTTTTTTTCAAAAAACATTCCAAATTTTCAAATTATTACTGAAATAAATGACTTTATTTACTAAATGATAATTTTGTCAGTATCCCCTATGGTCCCACTTTAAATTTTTTATACGTTGTTGCCAACATTTTAGGGAACATCTTAAAGAAAAATTCTAAAAATGGAAGAAGATTCTTGATACAAGACATATATATATATATTGATTTCATTAAACTTTGCTTTTCAAAAATAGTGTTTTTACAACTACAAATAGTGTTTTGAACTACGATAAAAACTAAACTACAACAAATTTGAAAATTTTTAAGAACTCCAAATTTTGTAGTGGCGTAATGAGTAAAGGAATGTAAAGGAATTTAATATATATATATATATATATATATATATATATATATATATATATATATATATATATATATATATATATATATATATATATATATATATGGAATAATTTCCAATTTCAATAAAGTTCCCAGTTTCTAAGATTAAAAAATAATTAATCAATTTTTGAAGCATTTTTATGACAATGAAAAACAAAATATTTTGAGGTATTAAAGATGTTATATAAAAAATACTAAAAACTTTTCTGAATTATAAGAATTTTTGATAAAAATTTTTTTTGTTTAAATATGTATTTTATTTATCTAAAATTATATTATGTATGTTTAAAATAATTCCATTACTTATACTAATCTATTATTTAAATATTGCATTAATAAAATTTTAAAATAAAAAAAATATTAAAAGTAGTAAAACTTTAAAGTTTTATACAAACATTTGGTAAAACGAAACGTTTTAATGTTTTTACATTTTAGTTTTACAGCCTGTCTCACGATGTCGAAACGAAATTTTCGGTCGACATCGTGGGATAGTCAAATTGTATTAAAAATTGCATGCAAAAAAAAAAGAAAAATAATTATTTCAAATAATTAAAAATTTCAGTTAAGTAAACACAAACTGAACTTAAAAAATTTATACGTTTTACATTTAACAAAAAAAAAAAAAAAAAACGAAAACAAAGTGGAACATTTACACAAAACTTTCTTGAAATCACAACTGTAAAAAATAAAATTAATTTAATACAAGTATCAAACAATTATGTTTAGTTAAGCTTTGCACATGCGTTGTTTTAAATCGGCCAAACGCATTGCTTCCAGACATTCCAATTCTTTTTTGATATTATTCAGTTGCGATGATAAATCATCGATAACAGCAGGTGCTGGTGAATGCCTTAAGTTTTTGCTTCTAGGCGAAGAGGGGCTTATTGAAATCAAACTATTTAACTTTATACTATTAACCGCAACCGAATTATCGCTTATAGTATCATTACTATCTTCTCTGGCAGTACCCTTAGTTTGTAATGATTGTTTTCTTTCCATTAAGTAGATATCATCATCAGTATCAGATAACTGATGAATAACTTTAGGTGACAGAGAATTGGTCAGTTGTTTATTTTTAGATGAAGGTGAGCTTTTTGCTAACACATTTTCAACCACAGGTGATTTATTTCCTCTCGGAGTTTGTAATTCCTTTCTCTCCACTAAGGGTATATCATCAGTATCAGATATTTGATGAAGAATTTTAGCTGTTGGAGGCTGCTTCAAGTTTTTGTTTTTAGTTAAAGACAATTTATTTTCAACCTTTTTAGTTTGGAATTTCTTTTTTTCTTCTAAATCTTTATCATCTTCCGTGTCTGTAGAGAAGTCAAATATATTTGAACTTTCGGAAGATTTTTCTGATGATTTTATTTGACATTTATATGAAAGATTTAAAGATTTTACACAGTTTAGTGTAGTTTTTTCATTCTTAATATTTTCAGATTTCTTTGTTGAGTGCTCTTTAGAAGAATTTGTGTTAGAATTTTGTGGTTGATTAAGCGAACAGCTAGTAGTTCTTCTATCTCTAAGAGTTCTCTGATTACCATCATTTTCAGAATCCGTTTTATCTTCACTGGAAATATATTCTTGCTTCTGTTTTGCTGGTGTACATCTAGCACTTTTTCGTAGTGACAATGTTTTCGTTTTTGCCGTTTGCTTTGAAGAACATTGCTTTTCTTGCTGTTTTATAACTTCTACGTCGGTTTCTTCGATAGTCTGACTGTTGCCAACGCTTGGTGTTTGACTTTGACTACTTTCATATTCTAAGCCCTGTTTTCGTCTTTTAAGATGTTCCTCTAGGTGTTGATATTTTATTTCTTTAACTTTACGTTTTCTGAAAAAAGAAGATGGAAAACGTAAAGAAATTCGATTTTTTATATATTTAAACTTAAGCTTACTTTTGTCTAGGACTCATTTTTGTGTTTGTATTTGATGATTCATTTGATTTTTCTTCAAGTTTAACATCTCCCACTATTGTATTAATCTTTAACTGTTTATTTAGCATATCAGGTACTTCTTTTGTATCGGTTTCTTTTACATATTTTGCTAATTCTTTAAAATTTATAGCTATTTCATTGCAATCTTCATACTTCTTATTGAAATCATCGAAATTAAATGGTTTTGTGGTTACAGTTTCTGTAATAAAATAAAAATATATTAAATATTAAATGATTGGAAAATTTTTGTTAGTTGGTAAACTTGATCTAAATTTTCTTTTTTCATATGGTCTAACCACTTCTATTACTTGTTTCTTACTTCTATTTAAAACTGCTCCCTCAATTTGATATTGTTTTAATTCAACATCTTTTTTACGTATAGACTCTGACAATATCTCAATTTGCTCTTGACAGCCTAATAAAGCCATCAGCAAAGGATGAACAAATGTTTGCTGAAACTAAAATTTTAAATTTAACATTAACAACTATAAATTATACACAACACATTAAAAAAAGCCAACTTCTCTTATTGTTTGTTTCTTCAAGAACCATTCGTAATTTAAAATGCAGTTTTTAACACTATACTTAAGCTTCAATAAACAACTCTCTAATTGTTGTATGGCACTTGTGTGGGATTGTTCTTCAATGACGGCAAACTGTAAGGCATCACTTGTTAAGGCTTCCTTGATATTGTCCTCGCTGAAGTCTAAGCGTTTATTTAAAAGCTTAAAAATTAATAAAATAAACAATAATAACAAACTCGATTCATACTGTATATATCGCATACCTTAACTTTTTCTTTAACATCATTTAGGGTTAATGTTTGGCTCCAGGTTTCCTTTAGATCGTATAAAACGAAGGTAACCTCTTGTTTGTTGGTATTAAAATAACAATAAATAAAATAAGTTTGACCAGATATTTTCAATAATTTCCACATTTTTGTTATTTTTTGTACTAATAGCAAATGAAAATATACACAATTTTTATAAAAAAAAAATAAACATGTTAAAAAACATAGCAGCTGGAACGTTTACAGGGTATTTCTAAACTTATTAATAATCAACATATATTATAACTGACAATTGTAAAATACTTAAGATTGCAAATGTAATATGCCAAAATTAAAAAATTAACTATTAATGATAAAGCCTGTTCAATTGATTTTATACACCAAACAAAAACTGGTAATTTTTGGATTCTTTCGATTTTTTGATTGAAAAACTACATGAATGTCTTTAGTTTTTCCCATACAAATCAAAAACCATTTTCATCTAAAAAATGAAAACTTTTAAAATAACTATGATACAGCCTGTTAAGTTGATTTTAGAACAGTGAGCTTCTATATATAATGAGCAAAATGAAATTGTCAAATTTCTTGAAGTGTTTTATTAGTTCTGTATATTGTGTGAATAAATTATATTTAAATTATTGTAAAAAAACATTGTTAACAAAAATAAAACAAATTGTGTTTCAATAAAAATAAAAAAAGAAAATTTTAAACAAAAACCGCATAGAGAGAAAAAACAGGTATGCAAAAGTTGGTTTTTCAAATTTGGTTTTCACAAAAACCAATTAGTTTTAGTTTAGTGTAAATGGTATATTAGAACTGTTAATCTGAGTTCACATAAAGCGATTTTTCTTGCTGAAATTCTGATTTCGTGTGAGAGAGAGCGAGAGCGAGAAGGAATATGAAGGAGAACAAACTTGCCTGTACTTCGAAATTCGTTTTTAATTTTCGTACTTTAAAACAAGAAAAATTGGTGTATGTGAACTCAGACGAATGCTATGTTCACAGAACGTTGTTTTTTGAAAGACGTTTTGCTGTGTCAATAACACAAACAAATTGATTTGTTTTTCATATATTTCAAAGCCAAAAAATATATCGATTCGATTTTATTATTATTAATTATTATTATTATTATTATTATTATTATTATTATTATTATTATTATTATTATTATTGAAACCTTTATAAACTAATTAATTTATTACACTGTTATGAGGATTTACTTAAAAGTATTACAAGAATTAACATCTAAATAATTAAATAAGGAAACTACTTATACCACTGTATTAAGGAAAGTTATCAAAAAACCTTGTACATACTTAAAAGTTATAAGAAATTTTAAAAACAACCATCAATTATTGCTCTTTAAGTAAAAAAGAGTCTTAGTGATTGTTTAGCAAATTTCTTATTATTTCATATGTAGACGTTCTTCATTTTTCATTAAATGACAGATCAGTGCCCTTGCAAATGAATTAAACATTTTATGCTTAAAGTTTCTATGCAGTAGATCAGTAGAATATCTGGGGTGTAGGTTATGAATTATTTTCAGATTTTTAATTTGTATTATCTGTAATTTTCTTGTGTATGTTTTAGCAGCTTTATTAAACCAGACTTGGCATCCGTAGGTCAAAAAAGGTCGAAAACACATTTTGTATATAAGGATCTTGTTTTTTAAATTGAATTTAGATCTTCTGTTGAGTAAGGGGTAAAGTGCACGGCTGCATTTGATTTTTTTATCACAAATATACTGTATGTGTTGTTTAAATGATATTTTTTTATCTAAGATAATTCCTAGATATTTGATACTATCTTGCAGAGGAATGAAAACTTCCTTAGAATATAAATGTTTCTGTGATCTATTATATGGAAATATAATAGCTTGTGTTTTACTAACATTAACTTTTATCTTCCATTTATCAAAGTATTTGTAGGTAGATTTTAAACTATCTTACATTTTTTTATTATTATTATTGCGTTTGACACCTTACAACCCGTCTAGACGTAACATAATATGTAAGATTTATGTGTCAGAGAGTGTCAAATTCGCTCTCTGAGCGAATTATTTCACGTGTATATTCAAATATTAGTATTATAAGATGTATTATGAGACTGTTGTGATCAGATTTCTCTTCACAACCATCTTTGAAGATGAACTGTCAAAAAATACTCATATACGAAAGTTTGTTTGTGTGTGTGCATGTGTATTTTGGAAATTACTGAAAAAAAATGCTTTTTGTAAAATTGTTTCCTTTTAGGATTTGTTGTACATGCTAAAAAAACATTTTTATAAAAATTGTGCTAAAAAGTGTGAATTGCTTTAATAAAAAGGACATGTTTACTCTGTAACTGATTGAAAATAATGATATCTTATAGGATTTATTAGAATACGTGTACCCCTTATTTAAGATTTAACATAATATAAAGAAAATTGTTACTCTCCTCTGCCGGCGTTATCTCACATATTATATCAACGTTAATCTCAGTTGTAGACCTGGGGTTACATTAGGCAAATTTTTATCAAAACAAATGTCAAAATCAGTGCGAATACAAACAAGGTAATCTTAGTTAAGCAGCTTATTATTATTTTCGTTGTTATAGTTGTCAAACTGCATATATAAAAAAAATAATGAATACGCCATATTGTTGTTTTTGTGCAACTGTTGCCACCTTCCACAAATTCGCGTTAAGTTTTACGTTTGTCTTGATAAAAAATTGTCTAATGTAGACATATAATTAACAACTCGAATCGACAGAAATGATAACAGTGCTTTATTTACGGCGGTAACCCCAAGTCTACAACTGAGATTAACGCTGATTTAATATGTGAGATAACGCCGGCAGAGGAGAGTAACCATTTTGTTTATATTATGTTAAATCTTAAATAAGGGGTACACGTATTCTAATAAATCCTATAAGATATCATTATTTTCAATCACTCACAGAGTAAACATGACGTTTTCATTTAAATAATTCACACTTTTTAGCACAATTTTTATAAAAATGTTTTTTAACATGTAAAACAAACACTAAAAGGAAACAATTTTACAAAAAAACATTGTTTTTCAGTAATTTCCAAAACACACATGCACACACACACAAACAAACTTTCGTATATGTGTATTTTTTGACAGTTCATCTTATAAGATGGTTGAGTAGAGAAATCTCATCACAACAGTCTCATAATATATCTTATAATACTAATATTTGAATCTACACGTGAAATAATTCTCTCAGAGAGAATTTGACACTCTCTGGCACAAAAATCTTACATATTATGTTACGTCTAAACACTAGGCAACAACAAAAAACATACTAAATTTCAACACAGGGAAGAAATTTTTAATACTTTTAGTACATAGAAATTTGTTGGAAAAAGAATTTGTAAAAATTATCGAACAGTTTAAAAACAAAAAATTAAAGATTATGAATGAAATTTATATTTGTTCATATTTTTTTTTTATTTTTTTAATTAAAAAGTGTGTGTGTGAAATTTTTATTTAAACCAAAATTTTGTGAAAATATTTTAGCAAAAGAAAAATAGGCCAAAAGGAAAAACACAATAAAATGTACAGTGATGTTTAAATTCATTGTGTTAAAAAAAAACAAGTCAAAAACTAATGTGTGTGAACATAATATTAACTAAAAACTTAAAATTTTTGGAAACGGAAAGAGCAAATATATAAAAAATATATATTAGTAGTATGTATGTAGTTATATTTTTAAATATTGGAAAAAATTACCACCGGCTTCCACTTCGCCGGTGTTGTCATAATTTTTTTCGCTTAAGGACCGCTATGCATCAATTATCGGTTAATTGGATGAAAGCATTTCCATATATCTGATTTTCAGGGTGAATCCGACGGATTAACATTCTTCAAATAATTGCAAACATATCTTTGTCAGGCCAATTGTGTGGGCTGAAGAGTTTTTATACTCCAAATTTGTGAAATGAATAGAAGAAGCCATTGCAACCACAAGGAAAACCCCAAACGCATTGAAGATTCACCACCAAAATGTATTTTTGTGGAAATGTGGAAAATTCTTTCGAAGGTCCCATAATTATTAAGCGTCGCCCAGACATTAAGTTAAATTTCTCCACATCAAAGAACAGCGCTATTTTTGTAAGATGTAAATTTCTGAAAATTAATATAATATTAACTATATATTGATTGTATGATTTATAGAAGCAAAAACGTCTCTTCTAAATTTGATTTTAATAGGCCTCAAATTGGCCACAAATCCCATAAATGATCATATCTGAAAACATTAAAAATCACTTTGTCACACATACATGCTAATGTGATTAAAATTATATTATATATATTAATTTTATATCAACAATTTCGAGGATTTTTCTACTTGAGGAAATGCGTTGTTATGGGAATGTACTTAAAATTGTGGAAATAAAATTATACATACATTAAAACTTTCCAAAATATCTTTAACAAATTAAATTTTTTATTCGTTTGATGTTAACTTAATGAAAACAGAAATAAAAATTCAAAAATCGTTTTTAAAAACAGGTTGTACATTTATTAAACCAAATGGTTATTAACACATATATTTTTGTATACATTTTTATTTAAAACTAATTTGGATTATTTTTGTTTTTTAGAATGCTTTGAACAATATTGTACAAATTATTTATGAATAAAATTTGTATAACAATTTGAAAAAGTGAAGAAAAGCAAAAATATTTTCATTTGCATTATAGATACAAGTTGACAGTATATTTGAATTTTATTTCGAACTTTTATTGAAACATCGAAAAAATAGTAAAAAAGTTGAATTTTTATTAAAAAATACCGAGTTTCTATTAAAAAATTGAATTTTTAATATGAATATAATTTTTAGTGAAAAATAAAATTGTTTAAGACAAATATGTTTTTGTTAAAAATTCGATTTTTAAAGAAACAAAAAGTTTTCTGATGTTTGTAGGATTGCCATTTCAGAATTTATAAAAAAGTGCTAAATATTTTAAGCACCTTTAAACCACTTTTTTATTTGATAGAATTCCTAACAAAAATTAAAATAATTAATTTAAATTAATTTTTTGTTTAATATCAATATCTTAATTTTAATTAAATGTATAAACACATAGAGTAAATTTTTTTATTAATCATAATTTAATAACGAACAATGTTAACAAAAATAGAATTTTATTTTTTGTTGCTTTAGAAATATCTAGCATATTATTTTGGTCGATTTTACAATTTTCCAACCTACATACATTTTCCGGCACACACTGGATGTTTGATTTTATGCCGGGTAACAGCCGATTTTAAGCCGCCGCTGACAATTTTCAAAATAGCTGCCACGCAGTGCACACAATGCAACTCTGTTTGATTGCCGTCACAACCATTTCGGTTTGCCACAAACCGTGACACACAAATACCACGTATTTTCTTATGGAATGGTTTTGGTTTTGACACAAATCAGCGTGGCATCCGAAAAAAATACAGCTGTTTTTGTGTTGCACATCAACTTCAAGCCAAAAATTTAGTTTACAAAAACAGAATTTTTTTTGGTGGTTTTTGCGTGACGACGGCGGTTTTTTTCGTTGACACTGTTCGGCGAAGGTTTCTTTTGACAGCAAAGCCGTCGAAATATTTTGTAACATTTTATGCCTCATCTTCAATTGTTCGGCTATTCAACCGCGTGTGTATTATTTTATTTTTAAATAATTTTTATGAGTTAAAAAATTGTGAAATTTATTTTTATTCCAGAGCATTACATTAAACTTTAACCATTGCACCAACAACAGAAGTAACCAAAAAACGCAAAATGTCTAAACCTGCCTACAAAGTTGGTAAGTTCAAATGTTTGTGTGATAATGTTCGAAAGAAATATTTGCTAGCACATTTTTGCTAATATGTAATGTTTAATTGATTTAACTTTATATCTGTTGAGCACATTTCATGTCTTTATTTTTCTCTTAAATTTTTATTGCTTGTCTATTAAACTAAACAGCTGATATCAAATTGGCGGATTGGGGTCGTAAGGCTATTATTATTGCCGAAAATGAAATGCCGGGTCTTATGGCTTGCCGCAAGAAGTACGGTCCTATGAAGATTTTGAAAGGTGCCCGTATTGCCGGTTGTTTACATATGACCGTTCAAACTGCAGTTCTCATTGAAACTTTAGTTGAATTGGGCGCTGAGGTAAGTAAATATTTTCTCTCTAAATATGTTGGATATACATATAATGTTTAAGAAATATGCTACTATCTATTGACGCATATATATTATCATTTGTACAAAAAAATCTGCATTAAAAAACGGCTGCCGCAATTGTGTTCGTATTCATATACATAAATAATTTAGCAAATATTGGAATTTATCATACTCCCTATCTCACTCAAAATCGGAAGGGTTTTTTAACTATGTGGTATGTTTAAAAGCCACTTTGTTAACATAATTTTTCCTTTTTACTTACACTGTCTGCCACTTGAATAAGTAATCACATTTTTTAACTTTAATTATGTATATCTCCTTAACTAAAGTTCAAAAAAAAAAAATAATAATTTTTGCGCAACCAAATTTCAAAGTGTTGGCTTTAGTTTCCTGAAGAAATAAAAAATATACATATTTTGTTATACTAAAATTATGCATTTTTTAGACTTGTATTTCTGTGGTACTATTTCATGTGTCACTTGAATAAGGAATTCTTTTAATATTAATCAGGAAGGCTATAATTTGAATTTCGTTCAATATAAACGGCTAGAGAATTTTTAATTTGATAGTTTTTAAATAGTTTTTATTCAGAATGGGACGTGATTTTGAAATCTCAGGGTCAGAATCAGGTCCAAATAGCCAAAAACATTAATAGAGGAAAGACAGTTATGTACAATTATTTAAATAAAGTGGAAAGATATGGAAAAAACATGAAAGGGCGGAAGAAAATGGCAACAACTCCAAAAGAAAGACGAAAAATTCTTAAAATTGCATCAAATTCTGCCATGTCGGTATCAAAAATACATGAAAAAAGGTTAAGTCGTGCCCATACATAGTCCGACGAAAACTGCAAAAAAAAACCACCACTTAATGAAAAACGCAAATCACAACGTCTACAGTTTGCCAAAAATACAATGACATGGTCCGACAAATGGTTTAAAGTTGTATTTTCCGATGAAAGAAGTTTAATATTGATGGTCCCGACGGGTATAACTATTACTTCCATGACCTAAATAAGGAGGAATTATTTTTGAGCCGCAGACACGGCTGAGAGGGCGGAATAATGGTATGGGGTGCCATTTCGTATTATGGTACCATAGAATTACATTTTCTATCCAACAAAATGACTACAACGACTTACAAAAACATTCTGGAGGAAGCATTTCCAAAATTTAATGATTTCTTTGGACCCATAACTTGGACGTACCAACACGACAACGCTCCGATTCATACCGCCAGAGCAGTAAAACAGTGGATTAATCAACAAGATGTTCAACTTTTGGATTGGCACCCATATTCACCAGACCTGAATCCAATGGAAAATGTCTGGGGTTGGCTGGCAAGAAAAGTTTATGAAGGGGGAAAACAATTTGAGAATCCTTAAAGGATGCAATAACGGAAGCATAGAGTTCAATGCTAGAAGATAATAACTTTCATTTTTATAACCTAAAATTTAAAATAAATTACAGTTTGCTGCGTTTTAAAATATTCCTTATTCAAGTGACACACGAAAAAGTACCACAGAAATACATGTCTTTAAATAAATGCATAATTTTAGTATAACAAAATATGTATATTTTTTATTTCTTCAGGAAACTAAAGCCAACACTTTGAAATATGGTTGCGCAAAAAATTATTTTTTTCTGAACTTTAGTTTAGGAAATATACTTAATCAAAGTTAAAAAAATGTGATTCCTTATTCAAGTGGCAGGCAGTGTAATTTTTTAATACCAAAAAAATTTTTGATATGAGTGAGAAAGTACATTTTCTCAAAGACCTATTTATAACTACCAACTGTTCAGTTGCACTTAAAAATAGGAGCTGAATAAAAACATTCAGTTTATGGCGAAGACAGCTTTAAAAACAATATTTTTTTGCAAGGAATACTGTAGTTTCAAAAATTCAACTTTATTATAAATTCAATTCAATCCCTTCAAACATTTGGAAGATATCTTACTAGAAGAAATTTACACAATATCTGCTTTTTATTATTTGGATAAATATCATCAAAGTAATATTTTTATAATATTGTATTTTTATCATTTTAAAGAAAATTAGGCAATAAACAAGAAAAAATACATCAAATTTTAATTTTTTTATTATTTTTATCCACAAAATATCGCTCTTTTTTCAGTAAAGTGATTATAACCTTCGCAATAAAGTGGTGGTATCCCATTCAGATCATTGGGAAGAAAGTAATAAATACTTTTATTTTTAAGTTGTCGAAAAATTGTTCAAAAATGTAAAATTGAAGAAATTTGTTTGTCTTTTAGCAAAAAATTGATATTTTATGTGAGCGTTTTAGTTCTCGGGCTTTATGATGTTAAGATTTATTTGCATGAATTCTGAAAGAGTTTTCTTTGTTATATTTTTTCAATATGTCTTCCACAAGATTATATTGTTTTTTCACCTAGATGATTATCTAGCAATTGATTTCTTATTGCTTAGATGTATCGCCTGTGACGCACAATCTCTCCCGATGTGGGAACTTCAGCAATACGAATGTGATTATTATGGCAATAAAATTTTTTTCTAAGCAATACGAATTCGAATCACTTTTGTATTATTATTATTATTATTATTATTATTATTATTATTATTATTATTATTATTATTATTATTATTATTATTATTATTTTTTTTTTTTGCTTGTAGGAAATTGTTTTTAAAAGAATTCTAATAAAATCTTTGTATTGTATAAATACTAAAATAGGTTCATTTGCAAATCAAAAATTAATTTCTTTAATCTCTTGATATGCATTGGAAGTTTTTGTAAAAAATATTTCCTGAAGTAAAAAAAAAAAAAAAATCTATAGTATATTTTGTAGGGTTCTCTAAATCGAGTTTCGAACATTCGACTTTTTGTAGAGAAATGTTGAAAAGTCGAAAACGACTTTTTGATTTGAAAATTATAGAGAAATCGACTTTCTTATTGGTAGATAGTCGAAAAGTACAAAAGTCAGTCGGAAATAATCGAAAAGTAGCCATTACTTTCTTGCCATAGATTGTCTGATAATTTATCTACATATTAACATATATATTTACTTCTTTAGTTTTTATAAGACAAATAATAAAAAAAAAGAGTCGAAAAATTTCGAAAATATTGTGTAAAATCGAAAAGTTGATAACAGTCTAAAGTCGACGTTCTAAAATTAAAAGATTTCGAAAAGTCTTTTGTTCCAACTATAGAACCCTATTGTGTATGAAAAAACATTAACATATTAATCTTAAAGTTATTTTCTAAAAAATATATTTTAATATCTCCCCCCCATGAAAAGGTCATCTTTGTTATCAGTCATCGTATTGTTGAAAGCGTCATTTGTTTTTTTTCTCTCTCTCTTTTTTTTATTATCAAAGACAACATTAAATTATGAACGTGATGAAAAGCATTATTTTTTAAAAGTTCAAAAAGATCAACTATTTTTTAATTTGTTTTCGTTGTGAATTACACCATATGTTATTTTATAGGTACAATGGTCTAGCTGTAACATTTTCAGTACCCAAGATAATGCTGCTGCAGCAATTGCAGCTGCCGGTATACCCGTATATGCCTGGAAGGGTGAAACTGAGGAGGAATATCAATGGTGTATTGAACAAACTTTAGTCTTCCCCGATGGCCAACCTTTGAATATGATTTTGGATGATGGTGGTGATTTGACCAATCTGATCCATGAAAAATATCCTCAATACTTGAAAGGCATTAAGGGATTGTCTGAGGAAACCACTACCGGTGTCCACAATTTGTACAAAATGTTCAGAGAGGGACGTTTGGGTGTACCAGCTATTAATGTTAACGATTCCGTAACCAAAGTAAGATGAAGTTCGTAGCTGGTCTATATTTTATTTAAAACTTTTTTTTTAGAGCAAATTTGACAACTTGTATGGTTGCCGTGAATCCTTGGTTGATGGCATTAAGCGTGCCACGGATGTTATGATTGCTGGCAAAGTCTGTGTTGTAGCTGGTTATGGTGATGTAGGCAAAGGTTGCGCACATGCCTTAAGAGGTTTTGGTGGTCGTGTTATTGTCACCGAAATTGATCCCATCAACGCTTTGCAAGCTGCCATGGAAGGTTTCGAAGTTACCACTATGGAGGAAGCCAGCAAAGAAGCTACTATTTTCGTTACCACCACTGGTTGCGTAGACATTATAACCGGTGAACATTTCTTGAACATGAATGACGATTCTATTGTCTGTAACATTGGTCACTTCGATTGTGAAATTGATGTTGCCTGGTTGAATGCTAATGCTGTCGAAAAGGTTAATGTAAAGCCTCAAGTAGATCGTTACACCCTTCCCAATGGTCGCCATGTTATTCTTTTAGCCGAAGGTCGCCTGGTCAACTTAGGCTGCGCCCACGGTCATCCCAGCTTTGTTATGTCCAACTCTTTCACCAACCAAGTTTTGGCTCAAATTGAATTGTGGACTAAATCGGACAAATATGCCATTGGCGTCCATGTTTTGCCAAAGATTTTGGATGAAGAAGTTGCCAGTTTACATTTGGAAAAATTGGGTGTTAAATTGACAAAGTTGTCACCAAAACAGTCTGAATATTTGGGCGTACCCATTGAAGGTCCATTCAAACCTGACCATTACAGATACTAAAATTTTAAAACACATTTCTTATTTTAAGTTTTTCTCTACTTTTTTTTTTGTTTCTAATAAAATGTAAAATATATTTTTCAAAAGAAAAGAACAACGTGTTTTTATTCATCTTTTTTTTTAATTTAATACTTTAAAACTAAAATAAAATTAATATTTAATTTTTGGATTCACATCCCTTCAAGAAAAATAATGCAGGAACAAATTAAAATATTTTTTACGATAATAAAAGACTTTTATGTTGCCGGCCTTCGGACGAGCATAAGGACCTTTTCCTCTGGATATGTCGAACATATTCGCTGAATAACCTTTTTTCGAATACCAAGCTTTTTTTAATTTGCCGCTATATCGATACAAAATGTCAAATTTAATATAATGGGAAAATGATTCTAATTCATATTGCTTGAAAGAAAAACTTCATTGCCACCAGAATCGTATTCGTATTGCGGAAGTTCTTTCTTAGGGGGAGATTGTACGTCTTTGATGATACTTCTAAGCAAATTATTGCATTAATATTTTCGAAATGATTGGGATATAAATTTATTGCGGAGGTGGTAATCTCTGTACTGAAAAAATTCGATATTTTGGTAATGAAATATAAAGCACAACTTACTAAAAATACAATTTTTTCACATTTTTGGTTGTTTATTATATAATTTTCTTTAAACTGTATCTTTGTGCAATTGTGAAACAAAAATCTTTTTCAAAAAAAATTTTAGAAAGCAAAAACAAACCAATTTAAAAATATTTACGACATACATTGATACGACCAATACAACAGAGGTTGTGAATTGACAAATGCTACGATAATTTTCTTCTTCTAAGTAATAAAAAGAAAACATTCAATCTGTGAATGGTATATTACAAATTTTTATAGGGATATATTAATTTGGGAATAAAGAACAATATTTTCGTAGTCGCTTTTAATTTTATATAAAGTTGAATTGACACAATTCTAACAAACGAGCTTTCAAAAGATATATACATAAGTTCTGTTCCAGTACTAGTCAAAATTTACAGAAAAGCGTTCACGTAATATTATTTTTTTTAACGCTTTGAGTGCAACTAAATAGTTTGGAAGTTATAGACCATGAAAAAACGCACTTTCCTAAGAAACTAAAAAGAAAGTTATAATTAAAAAATTGGTAAAAAAAAAGGAAAAACTTTGTCAGCGAAGCCACTTTTGGAAATACCCCAGAGTTAAAAGCCCCTCCGCACGGCTGAAGGCCGGCTATTAAGAAAAAAAAAAATACTAAGGTCCCTAAAACACAAATATTTCGTATACTGTTTATCCGACTGCAAACATTTAGGTATAAATTGAAAGCTCTTGAATGCGCATTTATTAAAATTATTCTTTATAAAAGTTCCTTTAAAATTTTTTTTGTCATTTCTTCTGCATAGTAAATTATATATACATATGTATTTTTTTTTTTTGGCGAATATTAATAGCTTGGAGGAAGAGTTTTTTAACTCTGTGGCATGCCAAAAGCGGCTTCGCTTGCATAATTTTTCCTTTTTACCAAATTTTTTTAATAACAACAAATTTTTTTAAAAAAGACGTTTTTCAATGGCCTATAACTTCGAAACTCTTGAGTTGCACTCAAAAATTTTATAAAAGGAACTTTTATAAAAAAAAAAAAATACTTTTCTTTTTATAAATGCGCATTCAACAAGAGCTCTCAATTAATAACAAAATGTTTGCAATCGGATAAACAGTATATGAAATATTTACTATTTTATGTTAGGAGTTCAATAAGTATAAGAATTTGTATTTCATTGTCTTTTTGATAAAAGCATGTAAATTTCTACAAATATTGGAACAGAGCTATAATAAAGAAGCACATCGTCCATGCGCTGATGAAAAGTACTATGTGTTTTATAAAAGCTTTTCAGGAGAGCCATACAAAATTACATGTTAATTGATTTGATAACTTCGTAACTAATCCAAATATTTAAAAATAGAATAAAATTAAAAATGGACGATCAATAAAGCTTTCGGATAGCCAAACAAAAAAAATTTCACATAGGACTATTCGTCAGCGTAAGAGAAACAACCCGAGGCAAACTTTTCCGCGGCAATCAATCATAATAAAATAAATTTTTAATAACAATAACAGTAGTGAATGTTTTTAATAACATTCCCTACTTTTTGCATTGAATTTTAACGGAAATTTAAAAATTTCGTCAACTGATTTTAAGCCGATGTGAGCAAACCAAATCGGCGGCGGCTGATCAAATAGGCATTTGAGTCGGCGGCGCGTTGCCGACTTTGAGCCGGTCGTATTGTGTCTCTGCCGACGATATTTAAATATTGTAAAAAAATGTTTGTAGTGTAATCGCGTTGCTAACACTTTTTAATTTGTATTTAATATGCCAACAATTTTAGTGACAACTTGGCATTGTTTTTCAGTGAATTACAGTCAACAGTGTCAAACAAATTTTTCCCACTAGAAAATACAATTAGAAATATTACAATTTTCTGTTTTTAGTTAGGAAAAAATAATTTGTAAATAAGAATTATTTTTCATCCAATTAAGATAATTTGATCCAAAATTCATACGAATTTGGGGTTGAATTGAATTTTCTGACTCAGCTCCAATATTTTTTCATCATTGATGGTGCTTTTAGCTGGAAATAATGATGTAAAATTTTTTGAACACATAACGTTCCTGATGGCATGAACAATCAAATGTTGATCAATCATCAACAATCAAATGTTGATGCAGGATCCTCTTCCTCGACACATCCGGATGGACTTCCATCGCTATTGTGAGGACATACAGGACGTCATCCCATCTGACCTCGACCGATTGTCCTTGGCGAAAGCACGGAAAGAATTGCATCAACAGGCGGTCTCAAAAGCCATTAATGGCTATAGATGCAACATAGTCCTAAAGGAATATTCACCTGCAATTTCGGATATTGAAAGGCACTTCCCAGGCAAACTAGATCATTACTAGTACAATTAAGAACCGGTTGGAGCTACCGCGAACGCATTGTTCCCGGAACTTTGGACCGCTGCTCTGGTCAACCGATCTGTGCCCCATTGACCTATGGTTAACTCAACCCAATGACCATGAATAATTAAAATTTAAATCTATATTTTCAGGAAGGGGGTTTCGATCACAGCAGAGCTGTTACAACATCAAACAAAATATTAAAAGAAAATAATGTTAAAGAAACTTATAGGCAAATATTTTTCTTTTTATAAATGCGTATTCAAAAGTTTTCAATAGATATCTAAATGTTTGCAATCAGATAAACAGAATAGAAATATTTACTATTTTAAGTGAGTTAGGGAGCTCAATAAATACCCGAATTTGTTATTTAAGTGAATTGGTTACCTTCAAATTGTTATAATAGTATGTTCACTTTTGTTAGCCACTGTAACAACATACACGTGTTTATTTCATATGACAGCAGCACGAATAACGCTGTGGCCTTATTATACGTTCAGTCAACAATTTTGGAAGAAAATAAAATTTATTTTCATTTTTATTATAAATTAAAAGTTAAATAAGTTTGTTAACATGGGCTTTGGACGCGGCGGTGGTGGTGGCCGAGGTGGCGGTGGACGTAAAGGTGGTGGTTTTAATAGAGGTGGTGGTTTTAATAAAGGTGGTGGTGGTCGTGGAGGTGGAGGACGTAGTGGTGGCGGCTTCCAACAAGGACCACCAGATCGTGTTATTCCCCTCGGTCATTATTCCTATAAATGTGAAGATGATTTAGTCTGCAAAGTAGAAATTGATGATGTACCATATTTCAATGCACCAATTTATTTGGAAAACAAGGAACAAATTGGTAAAATTGATGAGATATTCGGAACTGTGAAAGACTATTCGGTCTCAGTAAAATTATCCGACAATATTAATGCCAGCAGCTTTAAAGAAAATCAAAAATTGTTTATTGATCCCTCAAAACTACTGCCCATTGCTAGATTTTTGCCCAAACCACCTCAATCAAAAGGTGCCAAAAAGAAGGGTCCTGCTGGTGGTGTGGGTAATCAAAGAGGAGGTGGAGGTAAAGGCGGAGGTTTTGGCCGCGGAGGTGGTCGTGGAAGCGGTGGCGGTTTTAGTCGCGGAGGTGGTGGTAGTCGTGGAGGCGGTGGTTTTGGTCGTGGTGGTGGTGGTTTTGGTCGTGGTGGAGGCGGCGGTGGTCGTGGTGGAGGAGGCGGTCGTCAACGCTGGTAGAAACATTTATAGAAGAGCTCCTGAGGTTAACAGACTCTTTAGATTTAAGTATATTTTCTAATATGAATGTATTAGTTACTTTAAAGATACACGATTTATGTGTATATTAATATTGAAAACAGTAATTTAACATTTTAATTATTACTGAGTAACATCAGAATGTTTTTAAAAATATTATTAGGAAGTAAATGCATTCAAGTGTACATGAAATATTAAAAATAAAGTTTTTTTTTAATAAATATTGGTATCCTTTTTTATTTTTAACATTTATTAATACATAAAAATAAGTATAGGATTCGATTTCGAAAAAAAAAAAAATAAAATTACGGTAATAAATAATTTTTACATAGTTCAATGAATATAAATTATTTTGTATAACTTTAAATAAAAAAGTATAACCCAGTCAAATTTTGTTTCCAAAATTCTCAGTTCGGTCACACATTATTCTTTAATAACATCCTTAGAACTATTAATGTTGTAAACAAATTGATACCATCCAATGGAACCGTATTGTGGTTATAAATTGATTTAATAATGTGTTTTTTACTTATTTTAAAAACCTTGAAATTTTCGATTTTTTTTTTTTTTAGAAAATATTGAAAATAATGTGATTTCCAAACCATTGGGTTCGGTTTTTGGTGATACATCAATATTCCGGTCCTTTGTAGATTTTTTTAATATTTCGTTTTTTATATAACAAAAATGTGACTTTTTAATAAAAGATCGATTTTGGTGAAATTTTATTTTTTTTTTTTTTGTGTAAAATTGGATTTTTCGCAAAAAAAAAGTAATTTTTGAATAAAAAAATCAAAATTTTTAGTGAAAATTCTGGTTTTTGGTGAAAAATTTAATATTTTTGTTCGCAACCAAAAATATGCAAAATCGTATTTTTTCTTGGGCTTCATATGAACCAAACTATTAGTTATTTACCCGTTTCAGGCAATTTTAAGAATTTTGACATCGATTTGTAATAGCATATTATGGTCATAACCTCATACTTTTGAATATTTTAGGCTAAGCAAATTATTTTGTCATATTTTCATATAAAATCCTTATTTTAGAGCATATTTTAGCAATTTAAATTGCATATTTTATATTTAAGAGCATAATTTTGCATATTTTGTACTTAAGGAAAATATTGTGCATATTTTGCAGCAATATAATTTTTTTTAAATAATTTTCCATTAGTGAAACTTTCTTTTTGAGAAAGTTTTAAAAAACATATGAAGCAAATATTAAAGGACTGATTCCAAAACCAGTTGTTTGGATAAGTCAATATTCAGATTCTGTGAAAATTATTATTTTTAAAAATTTCATTTTTTACAACGAAATGCAAATTTTTTTTTTTAATCGAATCTGCCATCATAATGACCAAAGAAAAATCGCCCAAATGAAAAATCCCCCAAAAGAAATAAAAAATTACCCAAATATAAAAAATGGAAATTTTGCAACAAAAATGTGGAAATATACCCAAATATTTACTAAAAATCACCTTCATCCAATACCCATTATTACACTTTTTCGTAGGAAAATTTATACATTATATGATAAAATTTTTTAATAAAATCAGCCATATTCAGAATGAAAATAGTTTCAACTTTGGCTTGGGTAGGATTCTGGCCAGGTGTCTTAGACGGCATGCTTTCGAAAGCATGGGTTTCCAACTCTAGCGTATTTCAAACTCCGGATTCCCTAAATCAAACTTTTTCAATAGGATGACTATTTACTTATTTTACTTTCTCGTACCTAAATAAAACTGAAAAATCACCCAAAATCTAATTTTTGGTGAGAAATCGAATTAACATCGAAAAAACATATGAAAATTTTGATTTTTGATGAAAAATTAAATTTAAAAAGAAAGAAGTAGTTTCTTCTGCTATTTTATATTTTTGATTTTTTTACGATCTCGTAACTAGCAATCATATTAATTGAATTATTATGAAACTGATTATTATAAACTTCTTGTATTTTGTGCACACTTTTCGTATGAAATTTGATTGGATTTAGCTGAGAATAGAATATAATAAATTCGGTATTAATAAAAGAAAACTTAAATATTTTACATTTTAATGCGCAAAGTCTTGTACCGCGTGAAAATAACTCTAAATTTGATGAAATGTTGCAGGAATGTTCTGTTGATGCAGTTGGGGTGTCAGAAACTTGGTATAAGGATTACTTGTTAGATTTGGCAGTTGAAATCTCCGGTTACAGGCTGTTTAGAATGGATCGTGTGGAAGGAAGAGTTGGTAGGGTATGCCTTTATATCCGTAATAATTTGAAGATTGGTCAGGTTTTTAACATCCAGGATACTAGCAATGTTGTAACTCTTTTTGTGGAACTTGTATTAGGTAATAATTTAGTTGTTCATTTGGGTGTTATATATCTTCCGAACGGTCAATTTTCTTACTGTGAGGATCTACTTCGCGATTTCTGTACTAGATATGATAATGTTATCATTATGGGAGATTTTAATACCAATATGTTTGTGAGGGGCGATTCTGTGAGGGAGATTTGTAGTAGACTATCAATGTTTGCTGTTCATAACTCTTTGCCTACCCACTGTTCTCCTCAGCAAAAGTTTTCTACTCTAATAGACTATTTCCTTGTTTCGAACATTAACTTGGTAGATCGGAAGTAACAATTTCAAATTCCAGCATTAAACTCTTATTATTCCGCAATTTTTATGTCTTATAAGGTACGTATAGAGTTTGTTTATAATACTTTTGAATACAGAGATTATAGGCAATTTAGTCGCAGTTTGAGACTATGGACTTGTAAGGCTTATACAATACTATTGATGTTAATGGTAGCGTTGACTGTTTTAATTCTATTATGTTCCGTTTATTTGACAACAACGTTCCAGTGCGCCGGTTTATTAAAAGGCGGGATAATGATTGGATGGATAATATTTATATTCGAAGGGCAAAACATTTAAGGAATCTTGCTTACCGTGCGTATAGGGAGAATAGATCGGAGGAGAATTTTAGAACTTTCTGCGTTTTCAGAAATAGATTAAAGTTTGCAATACGAAAAACTCGTAGACATTTTTGTATAAATTTTTTTCGGATTGTTATCAGAAACAATTATGGCGTAAAATTAAATCTGTTGGAGTACTTAAACCTGCTAATTAGTGTTTTTCCAATTGATGTTAGAGTTCAATGACTTCTGTAATATGCCTGCTATTAGTACTGATAATTTTGATACTAGCTATATTGAGGCTGGGTTTTTTTTCAGTAACATAGTGTCTACATTAGAGATTTTTTTTATCAAGACAAACGTCAAACTTAACGCGAATTTGTGGAAGGTGGCAACAGTTGCACAAAAACAACAATATGGCGTATTCATTATTGTTTTTTATATATGCAGTTTGACAACTGTAACAACCAAAATAATAATCAACTGTTTAACTAAGGTTACCTTGTATATATTCGCACTGATTTTGACGTTTGTTTTGATATAATTTTGCCTAATGTAGACACTAGGTAATGTTCGTGTAAATGATTGTCTCAAATTAAATCTAATGCTGTTGGCGTTGATAATATTCATTTGCGATTTTTATTGATGATTTTTTCCTTAATTTCGGAATATTTCACATTTATCATAAATAAAGTTTTAATTACAGGTATTGTTCCTAAGATCTGGAAGACTGGGAGAATGGTTCCCATACCTATAATCAAGAATCCTTCTGTTCCCTCCGATTTTCATCATCTGCTCCAAGGTTCTGGAAATTACTATTAAACAGCAAAGTCTGGGTTTAGGTCTGGTTATAGTACAACTGGTCTGTTGCTGGACGTCATTGAGTCTATGATAGAGGTGGGCGAACTTTTTAAATTTGAATCCTGTAAAATGTAAGGCTCTAAAACCAATGTTGTGTTTGACATTGTACTGGACAACGTGTTTTAGACATTGTCCCCCAGTATAAAACGTTAGGTATCATTTTGGATGATAGATTGTCATTTGTTGGTCATGTTAATTTAGTAATTTCTAGGATATCTTGGACACTGCGTAGACTTTATAATACAGCTTATTATCTACCGTATAATATTAGGCGCCGTGTTGCGTTATCTTTGTGTCTATCTCTTATTATATATGGTATTGAAGTTTATTCGTGTACCTCTGAAATTAATTTACATAAGATCTTATTTTTACTGTATTATATGTTACATTTTTAGACTTCAAATTAGAGATCTCGTTTCGGATTATTGTATAAATTTATTGGGCTTCAGTTTCGATCAATACGTAAAATTAAGACTAATGTTTTTTTTTTTATATAAAACTGTTAAATATAGAAATCTTAGCTATCTAATAACCAGATTTAATTTCGGCTCGTCTAGTAGAACATTTCCACTGGTCTACCCTAGACATATGTACATCGTTGTTGATGGCACGGTCTTACCTTGTGAGGGTTTGTAGATTGTGGAACACTGGTATAGCCTATAATGAGCGTCACTTTAATCATTCATTGAATTCATTTGCAATATTTTCCTAGAACATTTATAAAATAATTGATTTTGTACGGTGTCATTTGTATAAAGTGGATTACCTAATATTGCATATTTGCACATAACACATGTGAGAGTACAATTTTACAATTTTTGAAATCTTAAAATATATTCTTATAAAATATATTCACTTTACATCTATTTGTTTTAAACCAATTTGGTTGTATTTTACTTAATCACTGGGGAAAAAATATATAAATAAAAATAAAAAATAAGAAACAAATAAAAATTTGTCTCTTATCTTATTCATTTTGTTAAGTTTAAAAACTTTTTAAAAATCTGTAATGCGTAGAGTTTACACCCCAACATTTGAAATTATCTGTTATGATAATTTTACATTGTTATCATTATAACGAAAATTTTGTAAATAGTAGTTAATTATTTTTCGTCTTCTCAACTGGATTTATTTAGTCAAGTTTATGTGTGCACAAAATTCAGGTTTTATTTAGTTAAAAAAAAAAAGAAATAATAATTTGAAAATTGTATACCTGTAGTAATAATTAATTTTTGTATGGCAGTCTAGCCAATTTAGGCTCCATGAGCTTGCGGTAACACTTATTTGAAATAAATAAATAAAAGAAAAAGTTTATAAACATAGGTTTAACAATGTGAAATAATATGTTATTCGGAAATTGGGTAATTACATTTCCAAACTATTAGTTATTTATGTTGTACTTTTATTTATTAAAAGTTAAAAATTTGTTGATAGAAAACCATATTTTTGGAGGTGTTTTAAAAATGTTAAATAATTGAACCGAAATATTTTGGGGATTAGTTTATAATATATTAATTTTTAATTTTTTGTCCTAATACAAATCTAGGCACTTTAATGTACGTATGATGATTATATTCCCCCCCAGAAATCAAGTATTAAACTTTCAAGTGGCAACAATTTTAATCTCATTTGAAATTCACATCACAATAAAATCCACTAGAGCAAAAACAAACAACGACTCACGTAGTAGATAAATAAGTATGAGCAACTAATTTTGAGAGTGTGTCGCACTGAAAACATCTATATTGTAAAACCAGTATAAGAAAAAATAAGGTTCATATAACTTGTTGAATCTTTAGATCAATATAAACAAAATACAATTTACATAAAATTTTTTGTTATTTATAGACCAAATGTGATAAGAAAATATAAATCAATAATTTTAATCAATTCTTAAAATTTATACAGGAGGAAAAGTTACTGGAATTAAAGAATCTGTTATAACGTAACAAAAATTAAGCAATTAAATAAAAGAGCTATTAAGTTTATTGAGAAAGACAAAAATGCATTTTCTAAAAACTATTGTAATATGGCTTCTATTTGTAATGGTGCGTCATGGAATATCATCACCTGTAACCCAAATAAGTACAGCCACTATTGCTACGCGATTTAGAAGGGAATCAGAACCTCAGTGGAAAGTTGAATTTAAACCGAAAAATCTTACAGCTCATATGCAAACTGAGGAACAAATAGAAGTAAGCATTAAAAGTAAGTTGGAAAGAAATTAAAGATAAAGTTAATGCAACAAAATGGGCTATATTTATATATGTATGTACTTATGAAAATGTACAGTGCACAGTGGTCCCAAAACGTTTTTCTTTTGGAAATAATTCTGTAACTTGTGAACTGTTGGAGATATCTAAATAAAATTTCACATGTTCAGAGCTGAAGTGTTTTCTAGTTGATTTGGAGGAGCACAACTCCCTAGCGGGTCACGAGGGTAGAAGGTAGACCTCCAAAGTTGGTCACCTCGAGTATTTATTTTTTTTTTTTTGGATTCGACAAAAATTTTACATGTAGGTAACCCCTTATGAATCTCTATACAAAAAACATGCTTACATGAGTAGGTTATATCATTTAGTTTAAGAGATATTTAGGTCGAAGTAAATTTTACCCCCATTTATGGCTTAGTTTTTTAAACTTTGGGACCTCCAATTTGGGCCCCAAATTTTTTTGCAAATATCCATTAGATTTCTAACAATAATATTGATGCTAATAATATTGATGATATATATATATATATATATATATATATATATATATATATATATATATATATATATATATATATATATATATATGCAATATAAAAAACTTCACCCTTTTGGAATTATTTTCCAAAAAGCAATGCAATGTTAACTTCTTCTGTTATTTTTACATTGCGTTTGTACCTGCATTTTTCATAAAAAAAAATTGTGAAAATTTACCAGAACTTGCAAGGTCAAATTTCTTCAGACCATGACCTGAAAAAATTTAAATTTCAATTATAAGTATATTTTTTAGAAATAATGCTAATATTTGGACCTAAATAAAATTTAAAGGAGTAGAGACATTCAAATGAAATTTTGATATAATGTAGGAAGACTTTCCTTAAAATCGGGCAATTAAAATCTCTCCTACTGTTTTGTACCAAAATACCCAAAATTCCAGTCCGGGGAAAACTTTCAAAAATTGACTTTTTCATTAAAATGATCACCCAGCCATTGTAGAAGGCGGGGGTTAGAAAATATTTCTTCTATGCTTTTGTTGAGCTCAGCTTTGACATTTGAGAACTTTATAAAAAAATTTAAAAAACTTTTTTAAAATTGACAAAGTTAGGATAGCGCTTAGGGGAAAACCATTGCCCAAAGCGCTCCAATTTTACTTTACACGCATTTAAGTTCAAACTTCTTTTGAAGATATTACCAGAATTCTGTAGTCCGGAACAAAAAAAATAAAAGTGAAAGTGAAAGTACGAGTATATTACCACCTTTTTGAAAAATAATACCAAAAATGTGAACATTTTTTAGTTTCAAATTCAGATTAATATAACTTTTTATCGGATAGATATATTTATAAGATTCTTGCAGCAATATTATTTAGAATTTTGTAATAAATCTAATGCGCCCAAATTGAGGCCCCCAAGTTTAAAAAACTTTAAAAAAAACTAGGCCATAAATGATGGTAAAATTTGCTTCGACCTAAATATCTGTTAAACTAAATGAGAAGACCTACACATGTAAGCATGTTTTTTGTAGAGATTTATAAGAGCTACCTACACGTAAAATTTTCAACATGGCTCCCCAGACAGAATATATAATATACCAATAAAACAGCATAAAGTTACATAGTCCTATAAATAGTATAAACATCAAAAATAAAGTAAAGTCGCACAATTTCGAACCACTTACCATAATAATAAAAATTAGCTATAGAGTTGCCAAATATCTCATTAGTTTTAAACGAAAAGTATTTTTCGATTGAGAAAATAAACGAAGCTCAAGTGGCAAAAAAATTCCAACAACGTGCAATCCTAACGATAAATGGTCGCTCAAAAACAGAGGCTCTAATTCTAGGAATAATAATTTGAAAATTCCTAGAAGAATGTGAAAAGGTGAACTCAGACCGAAGCTGTAACGGACACCCTGTTCTAATAACTTTAAAAAACATCATCATATTACTATATGAAATAAAATTCTTAAAAGAACAACCCAAAAATTGTTTAATATATTCCGAGATGTGCGTTCGACGAGAAACATTGTATACATAACGAGCAATCATATTCATAATACGATTGAGCCTTGTAATGTAATAAGACGTAGTCCCGGATATTACTTCCAGACCATACAACAGATGTATCATCAAAAGTGCATGGGCAACTAAATACCTCATACGGCAAGGCAAATAAATGGCAAGAGAATAAAGTCTCCGTAAAAAACCAACAACTCTAAAACTAATTCGATCAATATGGTACTCAAATAACAAGCGTCTGTCAAGATATACACCTAAACATTCCAATTTATCTACAAAATTTACAGAAGAGCCATCAATAACAATTCTCAAAGTCAAATCAACATTGCCAAATACAAATGCCTTCGTTTTAGAACTATTAACTGTCAAACGATTATCAAAATACCATTGTAAGAAACAAGCTATAGAATATTCAATATTAGATTGCATTACATCACCATTATCAAAAGCTGTTCGAAATAATAGCATGACATCATCTGCAAATAAATATGACTTACAAACATTCGTATCAACAAGGTTCGGAAGATCATTTATGTATAAAATAAACAGAAGTGGGCCCAATACCGAACCCTGAGGAACACCCAATTTAAGAAGTAGAATATTAGAATATATACCACCAATATCCACAAATTGAAACCTATTTATCGAATTAAAAAAATACATATTCGAAGTGACCAACTTTGGAGATCTACCCTTTCCGTGACCCGCTAGAAAGTTGTGTACCTTCAAATCAACTCGAAAACACCAGCATCTGACCATGTGAAATTTTGTTTAGATATCTCCAACGGTTCACAGGTTACAGAATTATTAAAAAAAAGCGTTTTGGAACCACTGAACTGTGTAATTTAGAATTCGCGCTAGTTTGTAAAATTTGTAATAACTAACAATAAGTTTAATTGTACATACATGTATGTATGCATAAATTTCATTTAACAAGTTATATTTTTATATATAAACTAGTATTTAACACGCTTGCGAGACTCTAACATAGCCTAGAGATGAGATTAGTAGCTAATGTAGTTAATGTTGTTGTAATTTAGCAGCTAATGCTGTTACAATTAATTGATTTATACGGTGAAAACAATTGACTAAGTATAAAACGTTGATCCTTATGTGTCCTATTTGATTTTGTTTTGTTAAGTCATTTAGTAGGCTTCTATAGTTGAAACAAAAAGTCGACTTTTTGACTTTTCAATATTTAAATAGTCGGACTTTTATGTTATTAAAACAAAAACTGCTAAAAAATTATTGCTTTTAAATAATTTTTTTCAACTTTTTCCAACTATTTTTGACTTTATTATACTTTTCGACTATCTGGCAGCAAGAAGGTGAATTTCTCGACAATTTTCAAAGTAAATAGTCGATTTAGACTTTTCAACAAAAGGTCGATTGTTCGATTATTCAAAAGTCGATTTAGAGAAACCTATGATTTAAAAGACAAAATGTACTACAATAAGTGGAAAATACCGAAAAGTAAAGTTTATATACTATGTTGAATTATATGCATACATCCAGGTTTATATATAAATAAAGAATATCCAAAAAGTCTATATGATGAGTCAACAATCAGTCAGGCAATCACTCAGTAACGTTACTCTTTTATATATATATAATTATATATAGATAAACGAATTAAATCCATCATAGATTACACCAAACCAAATAGTCTGCTACAAGTTTTTAAGTTGAAGATTTTGAGAAATTTTCGTTTTTTAATAATATTAATATTACAAACAGAAAGTCACTATACATTTATAAAACTTCTATACAATTTTCCAACTTCCTTTTATTTCTCAGATATTGATGTCAATAATTTAGATTTCACATTCTTTGAATTTAAATCTGATGATAATAATTTGGCCAAAGTAGATGATGTTATAATGGGATCTCAAATTGATCCGGCAAAAAAAAGTTGGCATGGAAATATTACTATTGATGTTTTATTCTTGGGCTCTACGAGAATTTATGTTGAAATGAGCAACAGTGTGGATAAGACCGCAGAAATTAGTAAAGAATATTTTGAGTTAATAATCATACGTAAACAACGTGTTATAGATCATGTCTTTACTGGCTCCGTAATTTTATTGGTATCATTGTTGTACATAAATTTTGGTGCTGCACTAGATTTGCAAGTCTTAAAAGGTCTTATAACAAGACCGGTGGTAAGTAAATAGTTAGCAGAAAAAATATATATATTAAAGCATTTAAAATTTTATTCACAGAGTCCTGGCATTGGTTTCATATGTCAATATGCTCTTATGCCTTTGCTAAGTTTTGCTGTAGGTTACTTTATATTTCCTGATAATCTCGAAATGCAATTGGGTTTATTTTTTACTGGAGTCTCTCCTAGTGGTGGCGCCTCTAATATTTGGACCGTTATTTTGGGTGGCAATATAAATCTATCAGTTTTAATGACTACTATCAGCAACCTGGCAGCATTTGGCATGATGCCCTTATGGATTTTCACCTTGGGTCATGTTATTTTTACACGTGGCAATTTAAAAGTACCTTATGTTAAAATAGCCACCTATTCTATAGGCTTAATTGTGCCCTTGGCTATTGGCTTGGCCTTACAAAAATGGGTACCCCGTATAAGCCGAATTTTGGTTCGCCTTTTAAAACCCATATCAACATGTTTAATAGTATTTATTATAGTTTTTGCCATAGCAACAAATGTATATTTATTTAAATTATTTTCATGGAAGGTATGCTTTAATTTAATACAACTTAATTTTGAGTTAACTTTGAGAGTTAATTTTAAGTTTATATTTTTTCTTTTTATTTTCTTTTACAGATAATTCTAGCCGGTTTGTTATTGCCATGGTTAGGCTATATAATATCCTGGATTGCAGCAAAATCATTAAGGCAAAATTCTGCAGATTCTCTAACTATAGCCATAGAGACCGGTATACAAAACACCGGCATTGCTATATTTTTGTTAAAAACTTTACCACAACCTCAGGCTGATTTAACTATAGTTATTCCAGTGGCGGTTGATATTATGACCATGTTCCCCTTAGTAGGTTTATATATCTATAAAAAATGCACGGGTAATAATATAAAAGATGGCATTTTAACCGAAGCTCAGCAAAGTTCATGTCATGATTAAACAAGTGGTTTAAAAATTATACCTACATATATCCTTCCATGTTATAAGATCGTGCAATATAAATTGATGTCTTCCTTTTCAATTTTCACAAGTTATTTAATAACTTAAAAAAGTTGTTATGTTTGTTTTTAGGATAAATTTAAATACATACCTTTATTGTTGTAAAAACCAAATGTAAATATTTTATTTTTGTTTGCTTTAATACCTTTTAGGCACTTGTTGCTTGCAACACTTTTAATAAACATTGTGTAGTTGATGAATCCAATTGAAGTTTTTGAAATTCTTTTATATAACTAATGTAATTTGTAGGACGTTTAACAATTAAATTCATTAAATTTGGTGTAAGTTGATAGAAAATGATAACAGCTACCAAACGTGAAACATCTTGTACAGAAAGATTTGCAATAATGTGAGGTTCAAAGTCATGCGAACCTATAAACTGTCTTAATGGTAGAGACAATTGCTGACGACAATTGTCTATAAATTCTTTAAACTGTTCAATGTAGGCCAAAATCAACTCTTTAGAAAATAATATATGAGATTGTGGGTAATTTTGCAAATATGAGCTTATTAATTTCAATTGCCAAATGTCATTGTAGCTTAGTTGTGGCGTTTTCAAACGTAAAACGTGCTAAAAATGTGCAATAAGAACAGTTAACTTCTTTTTTTTTCAAATTAAATAAAATATACTTACATTATATACGGCTAAATAAATGGGTAAAACGTGCATTTTATCCTTAACAACAGCATTGTAAAATAACGTGGTTAAATGCTGTTTTAAAGCTAATTCCCCGGATGATGTTACGCTTTCATCTAAATGTAACAAACGATCGGTAAATCCAATAACATATGGTTCATTCGAAAATCTTTCTAATGTTTTGGGATCTATTTCCCAGCATACGTATTGTTCTGTGGTTAAGGTCTGCGAAAAGAGACTCTTTAGACGATCGGGATCCTCCAAATGAGACAAACAACCAGAACGTTTTTTAATTTCTATGCAGGCTGAATTTTCCAAAGCTTTACTAAAGCCATCAAGAGTTGACTGTTATAAACGTTTTTAAATGATTTATAAAAAATTAACTTACACCAACTGACTCCAATTTCGATCCTTTTCAAAAGACACTGGCCAATAATTGGGATCATCAACTACCACCTTTTGCAAGGTGCTTAATTCAGGTAGCATACAGGGAGCCATAGGTAAACGTCTTAACTCTTTAGAGCCAATTTCCAATACTGATATATTACATAAACATAATTTCTGTGTGTCTATGTCTCGGGGCAAAAATAAACGAGGTTCTACAGCCAACACATATAAATGACGAAAAGCTTGCAAATGATACCTGCAAATAGTAAATAATATAATATTATTAATTTTAAAACTAACATTTTCAACTATACGAAAATAATTTACCTATTATCATTACTGTGCGTTGGAAATTTAGGAAATAGTGCACACACTAAAGCTGCCACTGCTTCTGGAGTTTTGGCTATGGTGAAACGACCGGCACCCAAAAATAGAAATCCCAAAGCCATATGAATTGCCATATGAGAACCATATGTTACATGAGGATGTTGTGTTCCAATTCGAGAACGTAAGTAGCGTATAATACGTAATATCTCTAAATCACCTGATCCGGCAAATACTAATGATATGGCTAATAAAATAACCATAAGACTATTTTCGATAGTTGTGCGTCCGGCAAATTCACCAACATACTTTCCAGAAAACCCTAAAAATAGTTTTATAGCTCTTCTTAGAGTTTTAAAGGCTATAGGATTTTCGGAACCAGCATATTTTAAACCAATGCAAAAGGCTGCGCCAGCAATTATATTACAGTAAGCTTGTCTGAAATTATTGAATATAATTTCGATGTTAATTATTAAAGTTTATGAAAATATACATATAAAAAAAATTATAATTAATTATTAGTAGAAATTTAATATATATTTTAAATGCAAGTCGTTAGTTTTATTTCGTTTTGGCGATTTTTTTTTATTTTTATTTTCTTTTTCTTTTTGGCAGTTTTTTCATTTTGGCCATTTTTTCCGTTTTGACGATTGTTTGCTTTGCTTCGTTTTCATTTTGACGTTTTTTTTTCGTTTTAGCTTTTTATCGTTTTATTTATTTATTTCAATTCACAGTAATATTCTTGTTTTAGCGTTTTCCCCTTTTTAGCAATTTTTTTCTTTTGGCAGGTTGTCCTCCGTTTAGCCGATTTTATATATATATATATATATATATATATATAATAATTTTTTAAATATCGAAATCGAAAATAAAAGAACAATAAAATGTGCTTATCTTAAAATAAAAAGGAACGGTATAAAAATAAAACATTTTTCAAAGCAACTCAAATTGATTACTTTTTCTAATTAAACAACATAAATAAAGCAATTGAAAGTATTAAACTCTTACAACTCTCTCAATTAAAAGTGGAAGAAACTCGAATTCACTGTTCTTAAATCATTACAACTTGGTACAGAAATTTCAACAATGGCACTGCTTTAAATTGAAAGAGTTGTTTGATAGGCATGAGAAATAAAATAGAAGAGAGTTTTATAATTTGAGTCTTATACACATATATGTGAGTTTTGTATAGGTATTAGTAGCAAGAAAATACCTTTCTAATGAAATATTTTTTTTTAATGTGATGTATACTGTTAGCGTGAAAGGGATTACTGGAAATGTGTTTGCCTATTAATAGTATAATAGGACCGTAATGTGCGCCAACATAATAAAGTTTTTCTTTAAAAACATACTTACGTTATAGCTTCATGATCTATATCCTCATCATCATTAACTTGTGCCCCCTTTTCTACATCAAATCGTAAATTTGCAGGAAATTGATTATGCAACCAGTCTTCGTCCGGTTGAACTTTACTCCACAATATCAGACCATGGGCAATTGTGCGCAGTAATAATAAATCAGGTCTTACAAGATCTAATAAATAACGTGTATTTGGAGGGTTCATCCATTCGGCAACGGCTTTATTATCGGTATTAAAGAACATAAGACCTAATGCCAAAGTGGCACCTGGAGCTGTAACGTCTATGTTAACTTGATCGCCTTCACGTACTTGGAATGATGGTAATTTATATTTCTCTTTCTGAGAACCTGTTAATAAACGTTTATTTCCGCCCACCATATAATAGTGTAAAGTATCGGGCAATTGTAGATCTCTTAAGCCAGCAGGAGATTCGCCTTGGCCCAGAGTAACTAAACCTAAGGCCAGACCAGCTGTTAAGGCATACGATTCTCTTTCGACACAATTTTCCATTTCGGGACCTGGTGGTCGTCCAACTTCTTGCAACAAGACCTCGGCTATATGTCTTTTTGCTGTACCTTGATATAACAGACCTATACCCATTAAAGAAGCCACTTGTATATTTTGTGGTATATCCAATTCCAAGGCGGTAGCGGGCAATAAGGCCTCAATGTGTACGCTTAATAGTTTGGTAGTAGTATTATTCATAGTACTTCTGTGTGTGGCCGATATGCCCAATAGTAAACCTACACTTGTCATTTCATCACATTTCACCAAGTATTCGTAAATACTCATGAATGATAAAGTTTTCAAATGATTATTCAAGCCTAAAGCCATAAGAAAGCCAGCATGTTCAGTAGATATATCTGCTTGCCCTTTCGGTTTATTGTAAACAATCCAAGTGGAGTCTACATCACGAGCATTTGGTGATATTTTCAGACCAGCTGCTACACCATTATGAAATGTTGGCCATAAACTCATGTTTGCAGGAAATTCAATTTGTTGCATTTCAACTGTAGCACCCTTAATGGGCTCTTTGCCCGTTAAACACAGCTTTGGTATGGGCATAGATTCCGTAGGTGTGGGTATTGATGTTCTTAATGTAAACATTCCTCTACCCAGTGGCAATGTCATGGTTCTGGTACACAAACTAAATAATTGTTTTTCCTGTTCTTCAATAAATTCATGGTCTGAAGTACCGGGAGACTGAGTAATATCTATAATAACGGGCTCCGAAGAGGTTAAAAGCCTTCGAACTTCAGTTATGCGCATATCATCCGGATAACGTAGACTCAACAGTTTGGTATCTATATTGTCCATGCCATCATCCAAAGCTCCCTCCATTTGTGATATTCCACTTTTAGAGGGCGGACATCGCGCCGATAATGAGTCCTCTGTATCTATATTCATGTTTTGCAAATAATTAGAACTTTTATTGAGAGTTTCAATATTACAGTTTTGCAATTTAGCATGGGCAACTAAATCGGAACGCAAAATTAATTCATATGTTGCAGGTGAACAACCAATGGGTGGCTCTAATCTAGAGTACTCTAAACATTCCGATATTATTAAGTGTATAGCAACAGGTAAGTGTTCAATATCTTTACGTGTCATTTCTATAGAAGAAGAATAATTTAAGCAACTTCATTTCGTCTATACAATACGAATTGGGAAAACTTACTCATGTTTATTAGCATTTGTATAACTTGTTCAGAACGTGTAACATTTGTATATATAAACCTTTTTGGTTTTTTGGCGAAAAACGACTGCACTGACTCGGCAAATTCTAAAGGTTTTATCCAGTGTTTGATTTTATTCGTACCATACATAATAAGTGAGACCACCTTAAATGACAAATTTTTACATAATCTAATTCTAATAAAAAAAAATGTAAATAATACCTGTAAAACATTGCGACTTAAATCATTTATACCTTCAACATAATTATAGGGCAGAGAATCCTTATTGCGTATTATAAATTCCAACTGGTTAAAAACACTGGGGGCTTGAACTTGTAAAAGTTCTTTATATAACATTTGTGAACCATGCTGCTCAGTTAGAATGCAAGTTTTTGAGCAATTTTTAACCAGCAAAGGAAAATCCAAAGCATAATGAAATGTATAAGATTGTAATTGCATATCGTAGGCCAATTGATGAAGAAACTAACAAAATATAAAATGTTTTATCTATTTTTATTATTTATAAGTATCTAGTTTACCTTAGCTAAAGGCAGCAAATGTTGATGCATTGTATCATCCAATTTAAAATCTTCATATAGTAAATGAAAACTATAAAATATTGCCGGTATGGTGTTAAACAAACAAGCCGTGATATCGATATTGTTAAACTGGGAATTGTTGTCTTTTGTTTTCTTATTATATGTACCTTCTAGTATGGACAACATAAACTGCCAATCTTCTTCTGTTCCTGAATGTATTTCATCATTTTTCTTTCTTTTCTTAGGCTCTTCAGCACTAAATGATGTAGCAGTATTGCTGCTAAAATCATGCATTACAGCTGAATAACCCATTAGATCTAATAACACATTACAGAATATTTCCCATTCTTGTTCGATTGAATAATCACGGGAACCAGGCGGATTACGAGTTCCATACCATTTAGTTATTAATTGTATATATTGATCTTTTTTGAGAACCTGTTTTAAAACTCTAATACAACGTGTAACAAATATGGTTTCGTTGATCAGTGGTAACGATATACGCAACATTTTTCCAGAACTATAAACTAAAGTAAGACGATTTACAGCGGGATCTCGGAGACCTATACAAATGTTGCTAGATCTAAAATAACAAATTTACATAAATATTTTTTGCAACAGTATTTTATTTTGATTTTATGATATAATAGATATTGCATCAGGGTTTTGATAAAAAATAATATTAATGATAATTTTTAATTTACCTATTGGAAAATTGAGGCTGCAGGGGTTGTACTGGCGACAACAAATGTAATTCATCCTCAAATGTTGTATCACCAGGTTTTTGAGCTGATGGCAAAAGACTGCTGCGACGAGGAAAAGAAGTATTTGGAGATTTATTCTGAGTAGTGGGAGTAATATTTACAGTAATCTTGGGAGCAGGTGTATTGTTGGTTAATGTATTGGGTATGTGAACTTTAGATACCAAAATGTTACCCGTGTACAGTATTAAAGTTCCCGATGGATCAAGAACAGCAATCATATTCATACGCTTTAAAAACAATTACCAAATTTATTAAAAACATTAAACATAAATATTAATAAACTACCTCTAGGGCTACAGCATCTTTTGCCACAACTGTCATTGGTATGTTAGATATTTGTAAATCTTTATTTTCGATAATATTTAAACGCACCATTTGTAGTTTACATGAACGGGGCAAAAGGTAACATAGAAAAGTTTGACCCACTAAATCGGTGTGTATGAAAGCTTTTGTAGAAATTTCACAAAAATCACGATTGCTTTAAACGGAAATAAAAAAAATATATATATATATATATATATATATATATATATATATATATATAATTTTTTTTTTTTTAATAGAATTTATTTTGGATAAGACTGTACTTACTTGCCATAAGTATTTTCCGTCCATACATGTTCCAAGCATAGTTCCGGTACAATAGGTTTGGAGGGTTGTGTTTGACCGCATTTACGTATATCCTTTACTGATATAGAATGTTGGCCTATGGTTGATTGCAAATTACTTAGAGGCGAAGCTGCTGCCGAACGACTAAAATAAATATATTTTTAGATTTATAGTTTTATTACATATTAATATTAGTAATTACTTAATGTTGCCGAAAGCTCCACTTAAAGAATGAGCACAGTTAAGGAATTTACTTATGTGAGTGGAATAATTTGAGGTTCCCAAACTAGTACGTCCCAAATGGGTGCTATTTTTTGGAGCTACTAAATAATAATAAAATGTACATATTAAAAACAGAGCGATATATTCGTTTGTCCAGGATAAAACTTTTTTCATTATTTTTTAACCCATTTCACATAAAATTGAAAATTTTACAAAAATCCCATACTTTTTCAATAAACCCAGTGTTTAAAAAAAAAATCAAAATTATACCACACAAATCACAAATTTTACAAAAAAAAGAAGATAAATTTTCCCAAAAATCCAATGTTTCACCAAAATTTCACAAAAAATTAAAAATTACACAAAAAATCCAATGCTTTACCAAAAATTCGCGAAAAAATAAAAATTAAAAAAAATCCACATATAACCAAAAATCCCAAACTAAAAATTTTAAAATTTCTTCAAAAGTCCCAAATTTCACCAAAAATCGTAAAATTCACAAAAAAAAAGAAAAAACATAATTGCACAAAAATTTTGAAATTTGAACAAAAACTCCATTCTTGTTCACAATCGTACTATTAAAATTTTTTTAAAAATACTATTATAGAAAATAACAGAATTGGGCGAACATTTAAATTTTTAATGCAAGTTTCATTTCAAAATTCACAAAAAATAGTTCTGCCACTAATGGGTAAACATGACATTGTATTTTTTAAGAACTTTTTTAAGTGGTACATTTTTTATTTTTTGCAATTATACCCTCTGGTGAAGAGTATGTAATATAAAATTTGATGTAATTTATTCATACTTACCTGCAGGAATTTTCATACTACTTTGTGAGAAACTACATTGTCCTGCAGCATTTTGTCCTAGAGTACTGCCGACTTTATGCATACTAAATTGATGAACTGTACTTCCTAATACAGTTTCATTTTGTGCTCCAATATATTGAATCTCATCAGCAGAAGCTTTACGCAATTTCGATATAAAATGCTTACCAATTTTTGTATCATACAATAGCAAAAGATCTGCATTTTCATCGGAAAATATAATACTGTAATCAGATTCAATAAGATATGAAATAACATTTGTTGCAGACTTGTTTAGAACAGGACATATTTCGTCTAAAGGATGGGCCAAGGAAAATAAGCGAGGCATAGAAATTGTATGATTCTGTATAATGGTATTGGAAGCTACTTTTTCTAAAAGTATGCCAAAACGTGTAGGCCAAACATGAGATATAGGAAATTCCAAATTGGATAAGAAATCTTCACCATTACTACAATAAACACGTAATGATGTTTGATCTAAAATTGTAAATAAATTAAGTTCCTTTCGATACTAGTTGCAATCAAAAGCACTCCCACCTATAAGACATATAGAAGTTTGTTTGTCATCTTCTTTATCATCCTCTGTTTTGCTATATCCCAACGAAGACTGAGTAAATGATTTATTACAGAAGAAAGCAAATTTAATGGGAGTTTCACAGGTGAAACATAGGCGTGGCAAAATACTGCGTTCTTCGGCTAAACCTTTATTTACAGTACACAATTTAGCATTCAATAGATTACTTATAATTATAAGGTTCACACTCTTACCTCTAGTCCATACGGCAGTATGTTTTTTTACGTACAACTCTTCTTCCGAATTAATCAAGTATTCACTTACATATTCTTGGGGCTCTTTCGAATAATTCAAGTTATTATCTTTACTTTTGCCCATGGCTGAACCATTTTTAGAATTCTTTTTCTGCGAGTTTTTAGTTTTGATTTCAAACTTGTTTTTTTCCTCCCTTTTACATTCCTCATAGATTTCACGTATACACCAGAATTCATTGTGCTCTTCTTTGGCCGAAATATTAACATTCTGTAGACGCTGCAATAATATATTCTCCGAGGGCAAATGTGGATGTGGTTTAGTCTCAGTAGGACCAGGATGCTCATCGACCGCCGGTCTACCTCGTGGAATATATTCCAATGGAGGTTCTGAAACGGCGATCATTACTTCACCAATTTCATCCAGATTTGCAGAAATTTTTTGCAAAACATTCAACGATTAGCCCAGGAAAATATTTATAACCGCCCTTTATATATTATAGATAAGGAAGTGTAGTTATCTTTTGTTGAAAATTTACTCGAAAATCATAAAAAAAAGGATAATCAAATTTCTATTATGCCGGCAACAAAATCGCGGTGAAAATTTTTTTACAACTTTTTAAATGATTCCATTATTTTGACGTATTTCCTAGCCATATTTTTGGTGATAGTATCTAAGCGATTTTCTCGTCAAATCTAGCGATTTTCAAACAAAATTATATATCAGAGATTTTGTTTAATAGGAATAACCCCAGGTCTACAACTGAGATTACATAGTGTCTACATTAGAGATTTTTTTATCGAGACAAACGTCAAACTTAACGCGAATTTGTGGAAGGTGCAACAGTTGCACAAAAACAACAATATGGCGTATTCATTATTATTTTTTATATATGCAGTTTGACAACTGTAGCAATCAAAATAATAATCAGCTCTTTAACTAAGGTTACCTTGTATATATTCGCACTGATTTTGACGTTTGCTTTGATAAAAATTTGCCTAATGTAGACACTAGGTTAACGCTGATATAATATGTGAGATAACGTCGGCAGAAGAGAGTAACCATTTTGTTTATATTATGTTAAATCTTAAATAAGGGGTACACGTATTCTAATAAATCCTATAAGATATTATTATTCTCAATCAGTTACAGAGTAAACATGTCCTTTTTATTTAAGCAATTCGCACTTTGTTAACACAAATTTTATAGAAATGATTTTTAACATGTAAAACAAACACTAAAAAGAAACAATTTTACAAAATAACATTGTTTTTCAATAATTTACAAAATACACATGCACACACACAAGCAAACTTTGATCTATGTGTATTTTTTGACAGTTCATCTTATAAGATGGTTGTGTAAGAAATCTCATCACAACAGTCTCATAATACATCTTATAATACTAATATTTGAATCTACACGTGAAATAAATATCTCAGAGAGCGAATTTGACACTCTCTGACACATAAATCTTACATATTATGTTACGTTTAGACGGGTTGTAAATTGATTGAAATAAACCTTTTTGGGATAAATCAAAATTACAAGAACCATTAAAATTAAAATATTTTTTAACGTTAATAAAGATTTGCCTGCCTTCGTCACTTTTAGAACACCGCAGAGTTAAAAAACCCTTCTGTCTGACCGAAGGCCAGCTATTAAAAAAAATGTTTCGCCAAAAAAATTTTTATTATACTTATGAACTTTTACTGAAAATCATTTGTGTTTTTACAGATGCCTATTAACGAGCTTTGAAATCTTTGTAATCGGATAAATAGTATAGAGATTTCAATGAGTTCCAATTTTTTTTAATATTTTATCATTTCTAGTGAATCAAAAAATGTTTTGGTGTAAAAATTTTTTTCTTTAAGATGGATTGTCAAAAAATACACATATAAGAAAGTTTGTTTGTGTGTGTGCATGTATATTTTGGAAATTATTAAAAAAACAATGTTTTTGTAATATTGTTTCTTTTTAGTGTTTGTTCTACATGTTAAAAAACATTTTTATAAAAATTGTGCTAAAAAAGTGCGAATTGCTTAAATAAAAATAATATGTTTACTCTGTGACTGATTGAAAATAATAATATCTTATATAATTTATTAGAATACCAGTACCCCTTATTTAAAATTTAACATAATATAAACAAAATGGTTACTCTCCTCTGCCGACGTAATCTCATATATTATATCAGCGTTAATATCACCTAGTGTCTACATTAGGCAAATATTTCTCAAAACAAACGTCAAAATCAACGCAAATATATACAAGGTAACCTTAGTTAAACAGCTGATTATTATTTTGGTTGTTACAGTTGTCGAACTGCATATATAAAAACAATAATGAATACGCCATATTGCTGTTTTTGTGCAACTGTTGCAGGGGGAACTATCTAGGAGGACGAAATTTGTCTCAAACATTTATCTTATATAGGGTTTGATTGGTATTGAAAATGGGCAAAATCGGTTAATAAACAAAAATGTTATCATACTTTTCGTCTGATATTACTTAAACAAAATCATGTACGACAAAAGATAGTTCCAGGATATAAACTCGGAATCCAAAAAGGAGCGTGGTCCGCCCCTTTTGCCCACATCTCATATGAGATAAAATTTAAAAAAAATTGCAGATGATGCATATATAGACTCGAATATAATATTCTCACTTGTAGATGTATATTTAAAAAATACGTCAGCTTGATGAAATAATTTGTTCGAAAAAAATGGTGTCCATAGATTTTTTTTAATTTAAAAAGATATATGTTTTTTAGATAGCTTAAACATAAAAAACAAAAAAATAAATTAAGTTAAAATAAAAAAAATTATTAGAACCCATATTTCAAAACACTGAGATTGGCATCAAAAAGGAAAAACAATATTTAAAAATCGCGAAAATAGTGGATGCTGGTATGTTGAAGCTCATAAAAATGGTCTGTGCGCATAAAGTATGCAAAAATTATAGCAATTTGTTATACATTTATAAATAGCAGAAATATTTGCCTATTATTATAAATATTGTATTAATTTCTGTCAGTTTCATTACTTATTACCTTTCTGTTTCAATCACATACTTGAATTTTGATATTCTAGTGGTCTCATAAACACAAAAGTCATTTAAAAATATTTAATAAACACTAAATAAACTTAAATTATGTCCACTTTACCACAACATTTCTTATTTTACCCAAAAATTTTTGATTTACCAAAAAAAAAAAAAAAAAAAAAACGCCAAAAAACAATACCAAAAGATAAACTAGTCTCATTATTTTTATGCAAAACGTTAGATAATAATCCATTCTATTTAACAAATCTATGGTAGTGTTTTCATGACATTATTGGTTGGTATTTTTTTATTGAAGTTTAAGTATGTTCCACTTTACCGCAGTCTCCACTACTACTATTTAGGAATGTCTTGATTGTAAAATTAAATGTTTTTATAAAAATTATAAATTTTGGCCTTTTGTAAAGTGTTTACGATAAAAACTACATATCTAATTGAATCGAATACGATAATAGATTGATCTCATAAATATTTTCTATAAATGAACAAATTACTTTTAAAATTTTGAGAATATTCTTATTTTAATTGTTATTATTTATGTATGAATTAATTTACTTCAAAGAGTCAAATGTATAAGAAAATTTAAGTATATATCTCTTAAAAAAATCGTCCAATTTAGCGCAAAAACCGTCAAATAGTCAACAGGCCATTAACAACAAAAATCGTTAAAATGACGAAAATTGCCAAATCTGGTAACAGTGGTCATGGGCCATATTTTTTGTTTGATGACCAAAAATAAATCAAAACAAAACAAATTCCTCTCTCAAAACAAAAATAAAACAACGAAAAAAACAGTCGGTCAGAAAACGTCGAACCCTGAGAAACATTAAAAATTACATACATATTCCCTTTAATTACGTATTTGATAAACATAAACATTTTTTCTGTGTTTTAATACACACATTTACAACAAAAATTTCTAATAACAATGTCACAAGTATAGGGGGTTAATGTTAATTATTTATGAAAATCGCTTTCAATTTGTTAAAACTATAGCAAATAATTACAATTGTGTATGTACAGTGTACTTGGTGAAAAATCAGAAAGAAAGTGTCGTCATCAGTGAAAGTATTCGAATGATTTAATATTACTGTATATATTTTTGCAAAAACAAAAAACTAAAAAAAAAATAAAATCCTTGTCGAGGTCATTTAAAAGCGAGAAGAGAAAACGTATATAGACATTTGTATATTTAATTTTGGATAATGCGTTTTTTTTAAGTAATTTGTATTCATATAACAACTTGTTGACCCCCTTCTCGAAATATATGTATAGTAAATCTTAGCAAAATATCAAGTTAATAATAAGAAAAAGTATTGATTTATACAAAAATAATTTATCAATATTTTGTAACAACAAGAATACGAACAAAAAACTCAACCACCCCACCCACTTGCTGCAATTAGAAGAAGAAAAAAGTATTAATTAGAATGTGGGAACTCAATGTAATAGCAAAATGTGATTATTATTAATATTACAAATTTAATCATGTATATTAGAGTGATAACGTAGTTTATAGTGAGTTTATAGTTTGTAACTAATATTGGATGTGTGTATAAAAAACGAATAAACAAAAAATACAAAATTACACGCAAGTTAGCATAATAAAATGCGAAAAAGTGGTTTCGATTTTCCGAAACGTCCTCTATTCCCTTTGGAACCCAGTAGTGCAACCACAACTAGGAGCAATGGCACAAGTAGCACTTCATACAACATAACATCATCTTCCGGCACCACCTTATCGTTGACAAATGGTACATCAACCGGTAAACGTATGTTTTTTTATGCTTCAAGGGGTCTACGTGTTATACAACTCAATTGGAAAATTTTTACATCCGCCTTGGCCGTGACATTGTTGGCCATCATTTGGTATTACCCCGTCTTCTTTTTATTCCTGTTATTCGTTGTTTATTCTTTACTTTTAGTGGTGGCCGGTAAGTTTAATAATTTGTCTTTTATTCTACATATTATTGTTTATTTGTTATAATATACACATGCTACATTTACATATGTCCGTCCGTATATGAATTGACGCCCTTTTTTATAAAAAAAAAGAAAATCAATTTGCTGTCGTCAGTATTTTTCTGTTCTTTTTTTTTAATAAAAAATATATGCTTAATTCTTATCTGCTTCAATATTATTAAGGATTATTATTTTTTGTATTACTAATACATAGTATGTATATTCCATTGTGCATTTATTTAAATTTCTTATTAATAATCTTAACACATTTTCCGTTAATTTAAATTAATTTTTTTTTATCATTCTTGATGTATGTATGTGTTTGTGAAAGTGTTTACACCATTAAAAAACTTATCTGTATTGTTGTTGTTATTTTTTAATTGAATTGATTTGATTTCAGCTGTGGCTGGTACTGTTTATATACACTATCTCTTCACCACTAAGGAACCACCAAAACCAAATCGGGAACCATTAAATGTTCTTTACAATGCTACCAAGTGAGTATTGTTGAATTATTTCAAAGTAAAAAGAGACATAAGTCTTATTCCTCAAAATTCCTTAAAAGCGTTTTGAGCTCAAATTTTAAAAAGTTTTTAATGTAAAATTTGATAATTCCTTTTAATTTATTTACAGAAATAGTTTATTTGATTTACCCAACCCCATTAAGAATGCCTCTAATTTACCATTAATATTTGGTAAAACGGTAGATTTACAAATACAACAAATAATTGAATATGTTTTAAGAGATTTTATGACTCCATGGCTGGGGTAGGTATTATCCTAAAACTAAAATAATTAAATATAAATATATTTACTGATATTATTCCGTAGACATGTAGTCACAAAACCAAAATTAGTCAATGATATCGTTAGAGAAGATTTTTGGAATGCCATAGAAAAAATGCATGAAAGAGCCAAGAAAATGGATGCCTCAAAAATAATAGCTGTGGATATGGTCAATAGAGTAACCGTACATTTAGAGAAAATACGCATAGCAGAAGCAAGGGCGTAAGTTTTTTCAATTCTTTCAGAAAGCATCTCTATTATGATAAAATTGTTTGGTTTTCTATGTCAGTGCCGAAACAAATACTCCACCTGTTTTCTCTACCAATTCATATTTGGCAGACGATGAGAAGGAATTGGAATTCTTACGTAAATTATGTGAAATAATGATTATACTGTTGCTGCCGAGAGGTTATTCACTACCACCTCTAAAAGTTTTATTAAGTGAAATGTTATCTTACAAAAGTAAGGACACATACAAAATTACAATATTTTCATTTTTGTAATATATATATTTTTAATTTACAGTATTTTTCCCCTTGATTAAAATGCTAACCTCACCTGATTATATTAATCAAAAAGTTGTTCAAAATATTGAAAGTCGTTTGGCTGCGGCTGCCATAAGCAAACGTAGTTATGAATATGCAGCTAGTTTTGAAGACTTCCTGAAGATCATTAATAATTGTGGTAATCTAGAGGAATTATCATTGATACGTAAAAGCATTGTTAATGATTTAATGCATGCCACTACTGTACAAAATTTACAACGTGCCAAAGGTATAGATCCTGACAATGATCCCGATCACAACCTCTCGAAATCAGATATAACTGCAGCTACAAGATTGAAACGTTATATACAACAATTAACATTTGCCAAAGCTCAGTGTGAAAAAAATCTTGAAAAATTTGGTTGGAATGGAAATTATTCAAGTGATGTTGATTTAAGTTTAATAGAAATACTAAATACCGCTGTAGGCAGACGATATTTAACATTATTTTTGGAACCTTTAAAAGCAAGTGCTTTGGTCGGATTTTATATGGCTGTAGAAGAACTGAAACATGCTCCCAAATCATCTGCCCATCAATTGGGTACCGAAATATTTTACACTTATATAAGGGTTCCAAAATCGGAGATACAATTTGACAAACATGAACGTAAGTTAATAGAAGCTTTTCTATTGGGTGATTCGGGGCCAGAAATTTTCTACGACTTGCAAAAACAAATACTTAAAACTCTAGAGGAGAAATACTATCCACCCTTTGTGTTAAGCGAACAATATCGTTTGCTTAAGGAGGCTTTAGATGCCGAAGACTATAAAGATCCCACCTTATTAATATGCTCTCTAAGTGATGCCCATGATGAACCCTCTGCCACGCTCGATGGTATAGAGGGTACATCTACAGCTACAATTGACGTGGCTGCTCATACTTCATATGCTCGTAAAAAACTGGAACAAATACAGGAAAGAATAGATAAGAAAAATCAAGCCTTGGATGCTTTAAAATATTCCGTAAAATCGGATTCAAAGGTGTTGCAAATATTAGAAAAAGAAATGGAATGGCTGAAGAACATAAAACGGCAAACGGAAGCTCATTTAAGGCGTACAGATGCCTGGACCGAACACTTGGGTAAATGGAAGGCTACCTTACAAAGTGTAGAGGTGAAAATTTTAAATGAAAATTTAAACATAATTTTATATTTTTTTAATGCTTTAATTGTTTGTAGATTTCCGATGAAAAAGAATCTTTGCAATTTATGATCTTGGTTCATGTTGATGAAGATATAAATGCACCTGCTTCATATAAAACTAGCACGGGAAAACCTGAAGCCAGAACGGGCAGTATATCAAGTGGTTGGGTAGTAATGAGATCATTAAATCAAGTACATGTAAGTTAATATAAGATTGAAATAATGTATGCATTATATTTGAAAAATTATAAAAATAAAAGCAAAATTTGTAAAATAAAATTCATGCCCCGGGTGAGGCTCGAACTCACGACCTTAAGATTATGAGACTTACGCGCTGCCTACTGCGCCACCAAGGCACGCTCAATTAGATTGCGCTAGCAAACATTTTCAAGTTAATTTTTAATTATTTTTTTCTGAAAACAAGTTAAAACAGATTTTAAATTATATCTCTGATTTGAATATTTTTTAGGAATTGCAAAGAAAATTAAGACATGTTAGTGCCAATTTAAAATCCTTCGATTTGCCAACAAATTTCAAGTTTTTCTTTTTGAAAAATGACAAACATGCCTTGGAAAAGGCCAAACATCAAATACAAAGATTTTTAAATGTAAGTTTAATTATATTAATATATTATGTTTAAAAATTTTAAGTCAGTTTCCTTTATCTTTTAGATCATTTTAGAAGATGATCATTTAAATGGCAGTGAAGCCATTTATACCTTTTTAAGTCCTAGTTCTGATCATTTAAAACAAACCTTACCCTCACCAAAAAAATCGAAATTTTCTCTATCAACTTTATTTAAAACGGAAGCGATGAAAAGTTCTGATTTAGCGGGAAAATCTTCAGATCCATTTTGGGGTTTACAACGAGATGATGAAGACATATCAAATTATTTAGAAGGCGACACAGCCTCAGATAATAAACTACTAGCAGATTTAGATAGTAAAGATTCAATAGCTGAGCCATTATATGCTTTGATGGGCGAAATTTTCGATATGGGTGGGGTGTTTAAGTGGCTGCGTAAAAGTATTATATCATTTGTACAAATAACTTATGGTCGAACAATAAATAGGTGAGTGTTTTAAATAATCCTAATATTATTTTATTGTTTTTAATTTTCTGTTAATTGTTTATTGATTTTAGGCAAATACGAGAATCCATTTCTTATTTATTTGAAGAATCTATGTTGCATTATTATTTTTCGGCCATGCTTAAATCGTTTTGGCCAGGTGGCGTTTTAGCTTCAGCCTATCCAGTGCGTTCGGATGACATGAAAGAAATGACGACAAACGCTGCTAAAGCATTACTTATGGATAATATCCCAGAAGTTTTATGCAATCTAGTTGGCGCCCAAGCAGCCAAACGTGGTGTATTAAAAGTGTTTGATGCTTTGCAAAATCCTATCTACAATAAACAACTATTTTATGTAAGTTTGCTTATTTTAATTATTTTTAGTGTTTATTTATTTTTATTAAATGCTGATTTATTTTATAGGAATTATTAGAGATATTAATGATTGAATTTTTCCCCGAAATAAAACAACTAAAAATTCATACTCATTCAAGTTTTAATGCGTCAAACTCTACTGGTAATACAAATAAATCACAAAATAATAATCATAATGATAAACAACATTATAATACAACACTCAATAGTGGTAGTAGTAACGCTGGCAGTAGTGGTGGACAACAATCACATACAAGTCATTATCATCATACGGGAAAATAATTAGGAAAAAAATAATAATTATAACAAATTACATATTGTCAGGTGCTTTATAACCAAATAAATATATATAGAAAAACAATAACAAACAAAAACATATAAGAAATAACGAAACTTCAATAACCAACCTTCAAGGCATTTTAAATTTTGTATTAACATTTTTTTAATGTTTAATTTTAGTGCAAGGATAAAGAAATTTAACTCAAACTTGTACTAATGTGAGTTTGAAATTTCTTATAAAAATTCCTGTACTTAAAACTTTTATTAAAAAACAGGAAATCTTAAAGAATATTTTCATATAATTCTAATTAAAACGTCATCATCAGTTTAATTTAAAAATAGGGACTTATTTTAATCGATAATACGTTTAATTTTAAACACAATGTTTTGATTTAGTGATAATTTTCTTTTAGTAAATTTTAGTTACGAACAGTGGCATATATGCATAAGAATTATTTGAAAGAAACATATTTTTATTTATTATTTTTAATGTATTTAATTTTATTTTAGAGTTTTTTTTTTAAATTTTTAAATTAATTTTGGTGTTTTGACATTGAAGGTTCATATTATTATGTATAACTTAAAACTATTGGTTTTATATTTAAAATTTATGTTCAAAATTATTTGACTACGTAGAAGTCGAAATCAATAAAAAATACAGTATTAAATCACGATTTTAGAAATTTAACCAAAAAAAAAAAAAAAAAAAAAAAAAAACTTAAAAATTAAAGCATTCCAAAGAATTTGCTATAAAAATAAAGAAATTAAGTAGACAATGTTTTAATTTACACATATACAACAAGTATAAATATAAAATAGATGAGAGAAAAAAATATATAAAAATTAACCAAATATTTAGAGGAATTAATTTTGTTTAAGAATTTAAGCAATTTTAAAGTATATAAATAAATGCCGATCGCAATAATTTTGGTAATAAATCTGTATCTCCTAAACAACTGGACGGATCGAATTTAAATGTATGGGAGAGCTGTAGAGGAGGATTTAAGCTTTTAGAAAAATAATCTTGTAGTTACCCTGTAATAATACGAAATGAGCTACAAGGTGTCAAACTTGACCACCTCGAGTATGAAAAAATTTAAAAAAATCGTAACTTCTACAAATCAAGTTCGATTTCAAAGATTTAAAAATCTTTGTAAAGAACTTGAGATGAAGAAAAATATTATACTCACCTATGATATCTCTAATTTTTTAAAAGATATTTGCGCTTGAAATTGGAAATTTCAAGTTTTTTCCTTGAGTTTTTTTTTCTTTGGTTTTTCTCAAATAATTTTCGTAATATCTCTTATATTATATTATTATTTTTTTTTAATATCTTAAGATTTCCAACACGTGAAATTATCAAAGTCAAGACTCTAAATTGGGTACGCAAAATTGCTGTTTCTTTTTTTTTACAAAAAAGTTGTCTGATTCTTTCACTTTTTTTCTCAAAATTTATTTAAAAAAAATATATATTGTTTTCACATATTTCAAAAGAGAAGGCTTCAATAATGGATAATAAAGAAATTTTTATTTAATTGAGAGTTGCACCTTACTTCTCGTATTGGTTGTAAATGTGAAATTTTGAACAAAATTTCAAGTTCATCGGGCTAGAAAAAATAGTCACGTGAGATTTTTAAAATCTAAAAAATAACTAACATTTACCTATGTATATATTGATTTGATGTTAAACTTGTTTCGCTTTCGTTTACGTTTCAAAAATGTGGACAGAAAATATATATTTTATGAAAATAGTCAATCATAAAAACATATTAAAAATTATTTTTGAAATTAATTTTTAATATAATGTATTAGAAAGACAACGATTTTTTCGTGTTGCAAAAATCATTTTGAAGCATTAGCGGGTGATTGTTTTTTTTTTTTTTTTATAAACTTTCAAATCTAAAAAAAATTATTTTAAAAATTATAAATATTTAAATTTACAATTTTTTAAGCAAAACCTTCCAATTTTTATGTATGAAAAAATATATAAATAGACATATTTATCTCTCCATTGATTGATATACATAATTATTAATTATATATATTAATTATATATATAAATTAAATATATTCTTAATCTTTGAAATTGTACTTGAATTGCAGAGTTACGATTTTTTGAAACTTTCTCATGCTCAAGGTGGTGAAGTTTGACACCCTGCAGCTTATCTCGTATTATTACAGAATGGCTACAAGATGCTTTTTCTAAAAGCTTATATCCTCCACATGTCTCCCATACATTTAAATTCGATTCGTCTAGTAGTTTAGAAGATACAGATTTATTACCAAAATTTTTGAGATTGGCTGACACAGAATTTTAAAAATCTTTTTTATTATGACTTATCTATGAAAGTTTCATAGTATAGCTTCAAAGCTAAAACTTACAGTCGATGTAAAACATTTTAAAGTCAATTTAAATATCCCACAAATTTAATTCATCAATAAAAAGATAAGAATTCTGAGTCATGGCTGATGATTTAAACTAAATATAATACAAATCTTCAAAAAATAAAATTAAATATACCTACCCTCTCTCTCTCACCTTAATAGTCATATAAACTCAATTTAAAATTATGTTGTAAATGTTAAAACATTAAAACAATGTGACGAAAGCATATTGTAAATGTGTTAATTTAATTTTTATGGTAACAATATAATTTTTTTAAATGTTCTATGGTTGGATAAATTTTTATTTGTATATTTGTATTATTTTATCAGAAAACCCCAACAAATATACATATATACCTATATAAAATAAAGAATAAAACTGGTACTCAAAGTCACAATGTAAATCTTGTATTGAAAAACAATTGTATATTATATTGAAAAGTAATTATAAAAATAAAAACTTTTGTATATAAATATAAAATAAATTAAATATTAAATAAAACACTATTTATGTACACCTTCCTAAAAAAACGAAAAACCAATTTTTCATTTTTAAATAAAAAAAAGTAGTATAAAATTATATTTTATTTAAGTAACTATCTTTCTTTAACTTTGTGTTTTTAGTTATAAATATTAAAACTTATTATTTTATTAATAATATAAAAAATCTTAACTTATTGTTTGTCCGATTCCACATAAGCATCCAGATAATTATTAACAACACGAAAGGCATTGGGTGGTAAAAAGCGACCAATCTTTTCAATACTTGTATAATAACGAGGAATACTAGCCTCTTGTAAGCAGGTACGTTGGGCCAAAACAATAGATGCAGCAGCTTCTTTAGGATCTATCAATTTCATCCAAGGGAAACGGAATTTAGGGTTTTTACATAAACCAGTATCCACCATATAAGGATAAATGGTGGTAAATTTTATCTTTACAAAAAAGAAAACAAAATTAAATAAGGGGAAAGAGTTTGAGAAAAAAACACTTACTTGTGTTTGAGGATTTTCTTTGTACAATTCTTCTTGCATGGCTTTCATAATACCACGAACGGCAAATTTAGTACCACAGTAAGGCACAATATTTGGTAAACCGAACAAACCAGCACAGGAAGAGAGAGCAACAAAGTGTCCTTCATTGCGTTCAATCATATCGGGCAGGAATGCTTGGAAAATCTGAAAGTAATAAATGTCAAATTTAATATTAACATAACACAAAAATACAACAAAATTATTCAACCCAGAAACACTAACCCAGAAATGAGCCATAACATTTACATCATACATCAGTCTAATTTCTTGTTCGGTATGTTCCAACATTGGATGACAGGGCATAATGCCAGCATTATTAACAACAATGCCAATGAAACCATGTTCCTTTTTAATTTTTTCGGCCAAGGCAAAAATTTCTTCGCGACTAGTTACGTTGCAACTATTTTAAAAATAGAAATAAAAATATTACTAAAATTTAAAATATTTAAATATCTGAAAAAATTAACATACGTATAAGCAAAAGCACCACCGCCAGCTTGTTTAATTTCCTTAACCGTTTGGTCGTTATTCTTTTCATTTATATCAACGCAAATAACTTTGGCACCCAGTAAAGAGTAATGTAAAGCCAATTCTTTGCCAATACCATGACCAGTTCCAGTAATAAATACAAATTGTCCACTAACATTTATCTGCTCTTTGGGTAAAAATTGTTTAATGAATGCTTCCACTATGAGATACCAGAATTTAATGTTAACAATGATAAATTCAATAAGATGTTGAACTATGGCCATATAGTCCACATTGCAGCTAAAAAAAAAAAAAAATGGTCAACATTTTTTCAAATAGTAAAAAAGAATTGATAAATTAGTATAATTTAATTTATATTAAAATACAATTAAGAGGAATTAAATTTGAAGGAGTAGAAAAGAAAATCAAGTATATAATTTCAAAAAGGGAGGAAACAAAAACATTAAATCAAAATTTTTTAAATCGCTAAAATTTCGACGTACATATTTCATTTTTTATTTATTAATAGTAAATATAACAAGTTAGAGCGCTATATTCGGCTGTGTCGAATCTATTATACCCTTCATCACTTTACCAACAAAATAATATAATATGTTTTAATATTTTCACATTAATACATAAAAAACAACACCTACATACATTTGTTCCACAAGCAACGCTTGCTTAAAAAAAAAAAAAAAAAAAAATTAAGGGTATAATCATACGTAAATAGGAACTGAATTCATACACAAAAAAAAAAAAAAAAAAACAAAAACAACACTTATAATATATTACTACTATTGTCAACTGAACTGCTTGCTCCCGCCTGGCCTGAGTTTCGATATTAGCGAATGTTCGTTAAAAACGAAAAATTTTCGAAACTGTTGGAGAAAATATCGAAAATGATATTAAATTTGAATGTTCGTAGCACCGAACTTTTCCCGATAATTTCTTGGTAGTAAATATCCGCGTAATATTCTAGAATTTTAAAAATTTCGATATCGCTATATTCAACTTTTCTTAACAAAATCTTGAAACTAAATTCTTCGAAAAATTATCTATTCTTTTCAATTCCTCGAGGATTTGTTACTTAAATAAAAAAAGAAATGTAGTTTTTTGTTGCTTAAACAAAGAGAATCAAGTGTCATTCTTGAGTCATAGTTCATTGCGTTCAATGGTAAAATATTGCGCATTAAAATTCATGCAATTTTTAACAAAAAATAATATAATAAAATTTTAGAAAAAAATGGTAACTAATGTCGCTACTTGCCTAAATAGATTTGCAAAATAACATATTTATCTAAATATCTAATATATTTGTTTGCATTATTAATATTGAAAATTAAAAATATTATATAGATAATCGAATTTCTCCAAAAATACCTATTTCATAAAATTTTTTAAATTAGTGAAATAAATCGCCACCACTTTATAAATCTCCAAACAATTCACCATGTCGCAAAACGGAAAATTTAGTCGTCAAAGGTATTACACGTTTGGCGAAAAATCACCACATTTGACAGCCCTGATCGCAGATATGGCTTACCTAGTGTCTACATTAGGCAAATTTTTATCAAAACAAATGTCAAAATCAGTGCGAATATATACAAGATAACCTTAGTTGAACAGCTGACTATTATTTTAGTTGCTACAGTTGTCAAACTGCATATATAAAAAACAATAATGAATACGCCATATTGTTGTTTTTGTGAAACTGTTGCCACCTTCCACAAATTCATGTTAAGTTTGACGTTTGTCTTGATAAAAAATTGTCTAATGTAGACACTATGTTAGTCATACAAGGTATTGACATAATTCTTTTTTAATTTTATTTCCTGTAGTGTTTTTTATAAATCTGTATAATTTTATTATTAATTTTTAAAAGGTTGAAATTGGAGTTGTTAAATAGTCTTAAAAAAAATTCAAAATTTTTTAACCAAGCATAGGAAGGTGTTTTTTCAATTAACCTGCGGAAATAAAAACATATTTTTTAGTAACTATGGTTTAAATTTAAATAAAAATAGCATTTTATTTAAACATTTCTCAAGAAATTAAATTTTTTTTGTGCACTACATACACAAGTGGTCTAGAGCACATTAATGGTTTGGGGAATTCATAATAATTTTAGCATTTTTTTTAACTTATTTTGCTTTTTATGTCTTATTTGATAGATAATAATATGTAGATTATGATTTTTAACATTTTGTTATAAAGAAAATTATTTAATAGCTAAATTTTTCTAAATACTCAAAAAAAGCCATATTTTTCCCATATAAACGCACAATACAAACTTCAGGACCTTTGCGGCACGGTATAACGATACCCGATTTCACTAATATTTCACACAATATCTTTTTACAACACAATGAACGATTCAAGGGGAGTTACGGTCAAATTTTATTTTAATACAACTTAGAAAAATATGAAAAGGATAACTAAAAAACTATAACGTTTAATTGTTCTTTATAAATAATTTCTTTTTCTATTGACTTCATTTGTACTTTGAAAAGAAATCAATATTATTGACGTAAACAATTTAAATGATCCAAGTATTTTTGTAATTAATATTCCGGAATATATTAATTACTTCTAATACTAGTTCTAAAACGTATCATTAGAACATGTTTACAATTGGCATTGTAATAAACAAATCTTAAACTTCAAAACTAGTTACATGAAAAAATATTTATTTACATACTTGTTGGTATGATAGAGTAAACAAAGGTTGTCATATTTTTTTATTCCTAACTGTTTTTTCTTACATGTTTGATTTTTCCTTTATTTTAAATAAATTTTAATTGATCTCAAATAAAAAATAAAAAAAAAAAACTATTGACAATACTTTTTATTCATTTATAACTTGCTATAGTAATTCCTATATAAATTAACTTTATTAATAAATAAATAAATAAATAAACAAAAATATGCAATTCACTTTTTCCTATTTATACGAGTAGTAGGTACATATAATCATCCGTAATAAAATATTTTTCTATATGCACGTACGTAATTTTATTTTTGTTTAAAATATATTCATTAAAAAAAACGTTTTGTTGTTGTTGTTATTATTCCCCTTATTGCATGGCTGAGTTGACTTATTTAACAATGATCTCTAACATTTTTAAAATTTAAAATTTTTAAAATTATTGTTGTCACTCATCAGCAGGCAACCAAAAATATGCTATAAAAAAGCGTTTTACGCGTATAAATACTGATATTTACTATAAACGCAATGAACTTTGACTTTCGGCGTTTTTTTACAATTTTTTTTGTTTTGAGATAAAATAACAAAAAATTTAAATATATACATATGTACATTAGGATGGCCCCAAAATAAAAGGTATCTATGTTCTCAGCTCAAATGAAAATTTACTTCATTCTAAGATACAGTTTTTCATTATCCTTACATTATCCTTTCGTGAGCTGGATCAAAGTGAAAATGCTCCTTTTTCGGGTTTTTTTGTGTATTTTCGTATTTCTACCAAAGGAACAATGTAAAAATTTTGTATCGCAAAAAAAGATTTTGTGACGTGTATTAAATGTCTTAAAAAAATTTGGGCCTGGTTAAAATGGGTCCGAAATCGTGCAATTTTTTACAAAAAAGTTGGATATTTTGATTTTTTTTATACATAAATAGGACCGAAATAATACAATAGTAGTTATACCGAATCCGTTTTTTTTTTCGTTTTTTAAAATTCGACCTTGATTGAATTTTATTACATTTTTTTCGAAATATATTTTCCCTCATATTCAAATGTTGCTATATGTGGACAAATTAAATGAAAATACGCGTGTTTTTATAATTTTTCTAATGATATATAATACTTCATACTTCTATTAACAAATAACGAAATAAATTAAGTTTAAGTGAAATACCCACAAAAGTTATTTAATTCATTGCTTGTTAATAGAAGTACGAAGTGTTATATATCATTAAAAAGCATATAAAAATACACATGTTTTAATGCTAAATTTATTTAATTTCTCCTCATGTAGAAGAATTTGTATATAAAGGAAAATTAGTGTCAAAAAAATCGAATAAAATTCAAACAAGGTCGAATTTTAAAAAACGGAAAAAACCATTTCGATATAACTGCCAAAGGCTTATCCCAGCAAAAACTTTGCTTTCCTGGTAAGCTAGCAGGTATAATTGGAAACAAAAATGAACTACTTATTTTTTGCCTGAATAACTAGTTATTTTTGTTCGACTTGTCCACAAATTCATGTTGTTATTTTTTGACTCTAGGGGTACTCAAAAATATATACCTAAACGAAAACAAAAATAAAAAAAAAAACAAAAAAATTTTGCCGTCAGTGAGACCCGAACTTGGACACACACTAAACATTCGTTTTTACTGGCTAACGTCTTACTTAGTACACCAACTCTCACATAGCATCCTAAGCGACAAAAACTCTATTTAGTTTAAAATATCTTTTTATACATTTTGTTATAAAAAACTAACAGCTTTAGAATGGGGTTGAACCTACAACCTTCTGGTTGTTAATCCGGCGCTCTAGCCAACTCATCCATGTGATTGCTGTATTACTGTGCTATTATACTATTAAGTACTTATTAATGTAATACAGAGTAAGCAAATAATAATGACGCCTCATTACCAAGAAACTACTTTAATAAGTAGTTGTCATTACCGAAAACTAAAAAGTTTTTGCTGGGATATTGTATTATTTTGGTCTTATTTGAATATTTATGTGTAGAAAATTCAAATATTTAAATTTTCTGTTAAAAAGTTGCAAAATTTCAGACACTCTAAAATTCTTGTTATATCATTAAATGCGCGTCCCAAAGGCCTTTCTTGCTATATCAAATTTTCTTAGTGTTCCTTTGGCAGAAATATAAAGAAAATCCGAAAAATTTTGAGAAACGGTATCTTAGAATGAAAAAAGTTTTCATTTGAGCTGGGAAAATCGGTATCTTATTTTCTCTCCATACAAACGGGGCCACCCAAATGTACATATTTCATAAAAGAATATTAACAATTTCATTAATTAAAAATAGAGTTTTTGTATTTGGCTTACTTTGAATGTAAACATTTGTCATTTGTCATCAGTGATAACTAATAAACATTTAACAGTTTTAGAAAGCTTGAGTTCAAAAAGTAATACTGTTTGAATTTTAATAGTGGCAAACAATTTTTTAAAATGGATTTTTTTAACATAGGAATTTTATTCTATTAAAATTCATTAATAATATAACTATATTATGTACAATGGGAAAATATTTCCTTATCTTCAATTTATTTACTTAGTTGTTTTTAGATTCTATCTAAGGGGCTATTTTTGTTCAGTAGATTATGTATTCAATCTATTCACTAAATTTATATTCACTATTAGTTCATAGCAATAACATGACTTTATTAATTTTTTTTATAAAAATTCAAAATTTTCTTAATCTTTCAAATATGTTTTTTTTCAGTTAACAAAAAATCGAACTTTATTTTGCTATGTAGGTATTTACTTATGTTGAAATAGAAATAAATTTATTTTATAATTTTTTTTTTTTTTAAATTATAATGATACTGAAATAATATTGTTGTATAGTTCTAATATGAGGATTCTTAAAAATTATCTTAGATACACAATATTGAAAAATTGATACAAGTCATGTAAGAGTATATATTTGATATCACTCGAATTTTAAGCTACTATTGCCACCAGTCGTTCAATTAATTTAATTAATTATTTTAACGAATACTGATTAATGGAAATGAGATTCTATTAAGATAACTTTAAACGCATATGCTTCGAATTTAGACTGTCTAGGTAGACATATTTTCATTAAATATTAATTTCCAATAGTAAAAAAGTGCAACAGTGCAATAATCATGAAGGATGAAATTTTAATTATTTATTTAACTTATAATTTGCTCGAATTTCTTCCAAAACCAAAATCAAGAGATATTTGAACATTATTGCATTATCGGGCATTAAATAATGTCGTATCATTGCGGAAAAATTATATTTAGCTATTGATTCCATCACAAGAACGATCGAACATTATTGCATTATCGGGCATTAAATAATGTCGTATCATTGCGGAAAAATTATATTTAGCTATTGATTCCATCACAAGAACGATCGAAACTAGTCTCGTTTTTTCGGTCGAAAGCTCTTATACAATTATAAATTATTAAGTTAAGAAAAATTATAATGAATATTTGATCACTTTTCCATAGAGAATTTTTGTTTATTTTTATGGAAAATTTTCCAAAATAGCTTAGAAAAATAGCAAAATTTAATATGAAGTGTAACTGTTTGGTAATATTTATGTTATCTCTAGATTTCGTGTATTTTAGTCTATATGTAAGAATATGTAAAAAACATGGCATTTAACAATGCTATAGTTTCTAATCGTTTCCAATAACGATTGTTATCAAAATTTAAAAAATCATGTTGACAACAGCTTTTACTAAACGTTTAATAATTTTCCTTATGTACAAACATATTCGACAAAATTTTATATAACAGGTGTCTATGGCCACAAATAATAAAATCACAACAGTACTGTTACATCGCGTTGCGCTATAACCAAATATATTCGGACAAAGATTACATTACATAGTGTTGCATTTTTACGCTCGCAACTGTACATATTTTTGCATGTAGATACATGCTTATACAAAAACAACAACACTGAGCCATTGTAAATTGCAGTGCTTCTATTTCCAAATAAAAAACGTCCAAACATTCATAAAAGATTATTAAAAAAAAAACAACAACACTGAAACTCATTGCAATGTTTTTATATGTGTTTAGGTGTGTGTATTTTTTTAATAATTTTTTTCAGATTTTTGCCTATAATTCCGATGGACATCGTTCTATCGATATCACTCATAAATCGATAAACTTTCTTGCTCTCCGACGAAAATTGTGGAAATTACAAACGGAATGACAAACTTATATATATATATATATATATCTATAAACACCTGTGGGGAAGGGTATAAAACTAAAATTTAAATGTGCACTTAATAGTATTAAGGTGCTTAATACATTTGCACTACCCTATTAAATTATGTAGCCAAAAACACAATAAACACAGAAAATTTATTTTATCCTTTAACAAAAACGTATCGTTTTTTTTTTTCAAAAACACATTTTGAGTAGATTTAACATATATTGAAATTGGATTTATTGCTCATAATTTTGCTGTCAATATCAAAGTTAAATTACAACTATTTCTAAATGGATCGTTCCATAATTTACCATAACTTTTAAATAAAGTTAAAACAGCAAAATTCGACTGTGGTGAAAATTAGTCTTTTTTAAATGCATTAAAAAAACTATATTTATAGCGAGCATTTGGTAATATAATTTCAACAGACAGACGGACGGTAAGACGATGATGATTATTTCTACACCCCTATTTATAAGGAGCCAAAATATGTACTTTTTGATTTCTAGATGAATGTTGTTCATATTACAAACGAAAAACTTATTTCCTTGTAATTTTTTGTGAAGGTTATAAATGCGTATGTTTATTTCGTCAACTGGCTATCTGCGAAAAATTTTCTAGAATTTTAATACAACTAAAGGATTTCTTTAGGTTTCTTTTGTTTTAAGAATTCTAAAAATTTATAAATAAATAAATAAATTTACCCCTTATGGTCAAAGTTGACGATATAAAATTTATGCCAAAACTATTTTTAATTTCATAATTTACTACCTTATGATAGTTATGGTTAATGGTCCCCTACTTTTTAATATTTGTTTTTTGGTTAAAATTAAAATTTTAGTTTTAAAATTTTTTTGAGTTTCTGGTAGGACAAGACAGTGACATAATATTTTTAATAATTTATAAGTCCACAAATAATGTTTGCGGTCGCAAAAGGGTTAAATAAATAACGTTTTTAATATACTATCAGTTAAAGTCTCAGTCATTTTGTTATAGTGAAAAATCACTCGAGAAATTACATACATGGCGTACGTTATAGGTCTTCTTGAGAGCATCATAAATCTGTTTTAAAAATGTTCAATACAGTCTTTTTTAAAATTTTTTAGGGAAGTAGAAGAGTTAATATTTTTGATCATATACATTTGTTTATCTTTTGGTCAAATATTAAAAGCAAATTTTTAAACTACATTAAAAAATAAATTTTTCAAGAAACTGTAATTTATTAAATTTTTTCTATAAATGCCTATACAATGATGCAATAATATTGTGCTACAAAGTAAGAAAACTTGAATACACTTGGAATATAGCATAGTGTAGTTTTGTGAATAGATTATTAAACAATTTTTAGATTTTCGATAACCCTCAAAATCGAGAGTTTTATCTCAAAAATCGACTTTTTGGACTTTGCGACCTTAAAAATTTTTATCTCCAATATCTGTGATCTAATTTAGGCTTTTTAAAAGGCGAAAGAAAAGATTTTACTCTTTTTAAAAATTATATACACATTTAATACATAACAAAATTGTGTAAGATATTAATTACACAAACTTAATTTTTTTTTAATTTTTATTTTTTTAAATTTTCAGCCATTTTTGACCCACACTTTATTAGAAAACATAGCTTTTTCTTATTTTTTCCAAATATTATATTTTATTAGGAATAAAATGAGCCAACATTTCATAAAATCGGATTAGAATTTTTCGAAGTTTTATAAAAATCTTTCATTTTATGTGTATTTTATTGTGGCCATATTTATAATGCAAAATAACGACAACAACAAAAAATGGCTGTAAAATCCAAAAAATACGAATAAAAAATGAAAAATTTAATTCGTGTCTTTAATATCTGACACAGTTTTGCTATGAATAAAAATGTGTGTAAAATCTTTTCTTTCTAATGTAAAATTTTTGCATGTTCTTCTTAAGTTTAGTAAATAATGTAAAAGTTTTTATTGGACACTCGGCAGAACGGAATGCATTTTCTGGTCCGCCACGATCTTCATCAGCACTCTTAGCGTCATACCATGGTGTTCTTTGTTAACTTCATCTATTTAACTTACAACTTTTTGGGAAATGGAATCTGTAACTTATTTTTTCCTATATGTTATTAAGTAAGACGAATGGTTTCTTTTCTTTTTTCAATTATTATTGTTTATATGCTTCCCAAAAAGTTGTAAGTTAAATAGATGATGTTTACAAAGAACACCACGGTAGGACGCTGAGAGTGCTGATGAAGATCGTGGCGGACCAGAAAATGCATTCCGTTCTACCGAGTGTCCGATAAAAACTTTTACACCGTATTCTTTTACAATTATTCAGTGAACTTAAGCCGAACATGCAAAAATTCTATAAATAACTATATGAAAAAGTTCAACAAAAACTATAAACTAAATAAAACTTAATTTGTTTAATAGTTATTCGAGATAAAAAAAAATTTTAAACCCTTGAAGCCCGAAAAATCGGGTTCTTTTAATGTGTAAATTTTAAGAACATTTTTATTGTAAACATAACAAGATTTATTTTTTTCTTCAAATTGTATAAAAACTGTAGAACTTATTAGATGTTATCTGGAATAACTTACTTAAACTTTTCATACATTTCACATATTTGCCCCAAAAAGTATGCAGCAAATAAAATATCAAATAGAATACTTTGTCTTAAAATATATGAAGAATTTTTTGATAAAAATGTTTAACATTTTGAATTTTTTAATGATTTTAAAGATTGATATCTCATTTTATTGTAAACAAAATAGCATTTAAAACTTTGTATACAAAGATGTTTAGTCTTAAAGAAGAAATTTTAAAAATTTTACATCAAAGTCAAGATTTTGGAGAAGAAAAAAAAAAAAAAAATTCAAAAAATAAAAGATATAGTTAAAAAGCAACGTTCTTCTGCTTTCAAAATCATTTTTAAAATCTAAAATTGATTTAAGGAGCTACGAGATCTTAAGTTTAGGAACTACAAAAGAAAAAAACTGAAAAGTTCTTTTTTTAAGAAAAATTAGAGGGTGTTTCGAAATTTTTGAAAATTGTTATTTGATGTCATCAAGAATATTACAGCCCATATAATATCGTTTTTCGAGTTAAAACAAAAAGTGTCATTTTGTAGCAGTGTTATTAAAAAATATGTTTTAAGTATAGAATAATCCTCATATAGTTTTAAGTAATTTATATTATTTTGAAATAACTTTGCAATAATATGAATATTTGTATATATATATGTAAATATAAACATTAATATAAAATATTCTGTTTATAAACAAGCGTCAATTAACTTTTCAATAAGCAATATTTCAATTGTGAAGTTTAGTTAAAAACACTTTGTTTTTATTGCAAAAATAACAAAAAAAAAAAACTTTAGAACAGATCTATAAATAAAATTGTTTTCATTTTCTAAAGCAAATTTTAATATTTCAATTTTTTTCTTTTTGTCACAATTTGAAAAAAATCATAAATTTAAATAATGGTTAGCAAGGGAAAGTATTTAAACTACAACGAAATCTGTTAGGAATAAAAAAACCAAACCGTTTAGTAATATTTCAATTTAAAAATCGTGTATTAAAATATTAAATTATAGTAAGTTTATTATTATTATTTTTTTCTTTTCACTTACATATTTCACAACGTTAGAGCGGTATTTAGAATGGCAATGCAAGGAAGGCTCACTGACTGCTTAACAAGATTATTTATATTATATTTTATTTCATCAATTACACAAGACTTATTTTACACATAAGATAAAATAAGATAAGAGTACAACACTACCCTTAATGTAGGGTCACAAAATTTTGAATAGCTCAATGTCACTCAAGTAACCAACATATGAAAAATTTCCCATATGCCAATTATATTTAAATTTTTAATTAATTATTTATTATTTCATCCAACTATTATTACCTGTTGCGAGTTTCTGCCATATTTATTGTTTATTCTATTTATCGTTTTTATTAACTTAAAAGGAAACTAAACAACAAATGCAAAACAGTTTATATATTCTAACGTTAGGGAAATTGAACCGTTTACTGCTGTTTCCCAATATAAACTGAAATTCTAAAACGCTATTTTATTTAGAACTAAAATATTGAAAATTTCTGTTGATGTTGCTGTTGCTGTTGCTGCTATAAGTGCGTATGTATGCAACAAAAATACACGGCGTTTGCGAGAGCTTCATTTGTTGTTGCTAAAAGTATTTATTGTTGTTTTTAAATGTTGATAACGTTTTTTTTTTTTTCTAAAGCGATACTTTTACGATATGATACGACTGCTGCTTTACTTTATATAGAACAACACGTCGCAACAGATGTAAATCTACATACAAACATACAATATGTGAATAGCAGGGCAACTAGTATTTTGTATTAATGTTTTCCACCCATTTAGGATGATCATCATCTTGATTATTTAAACATTTTGTTTTTGGATTTTTTTTCTTACATTGAGTAAATAAACAATAAAGAGATGTATATTTTAAAAATTCTAAAATTGTCTCTTTATAGATTTTGATGAGTTAATAGCAACAAAAACATAAAAAAAATAATAATAAAACAAAATAGAAGCAACAATTTGTATGTGAAATTGTTTTAAATATATAAACACTTTCAAATTTTTTATTTGTTTGTTCGTACTTTATTTTTTGCGATTATTTTAAGATTATAATCGCCGATTAATGTAAAGTACAGAGTTTTAAAAGAATAAAATTACAGTTTTAAAAGAATTTGTGGGAAAATAATCGTTTAAAATTTTTGTTTAGAAATATAAGAGAATTCTGATTAAAACACTATAAAATGCTTTTTTGGAAAATTTTAAATATGTTTGGATCAAGATAACGATTTTTTGTTATCAGAAACGTAAAGGGTTAACAGATGGAGCATCCTTTTTCTAGCCGAAAAATATATTATTTGAGTTAATGTGTTATATACTGTTTAAAATTATATATTATTTAAAATTTTTTGGAAATTTTTTGAAATTTCAAATAACATTATAATATTGTGAAACCTATGTTTCTGAATTCTGTTAAAAATTTTTTTTTTTTAAATTTATTGATTTCTTACAAAAAATTTAATTTTCCATTCAAAAATTTTTTACCAAAAACCCAAATGTATATTAAAGATCCGATTTTTTATAAAAATTCCAAATTTTCACCAAAAATCTAAATTTTTACTAAAATTCGATTCATCACTAAATATTCGATTTTTCACTAAAAATTATATTTTTTACTGAAAAATAGATTTTATACTAAAAAAAAATCGAATTTTCATTAAAAATTCGATTTTTTACTAGTAATCCGACTTTTAAATAAAAATCTGATTTTTCACAAAAAATCTGATTCTTCACAAGAAATCTGATTTTTCACCAAAAATTTAAAAAATCGACTTATCAATGAAAACAATTAAGAAAGTAAGTCCGACAATATGATATCCTACAATATAGATATTAAGCTCCATTGTCAAAAGCCTAAGACGGTTGTCAAAAAAAAAAAAAAAAATAAGTGTGAGTAAAAAAATTTATTGAAAACAAAAACAATTGAAGTACGTGTGCTTTTTTAAGCAATTTTTTCAATTGAGCTTTTTGAGCTTCATATCTATATTAATAATCTATGTGCTACACCATTGCGTTTGCCTTTCAAATGCGTTTCAAAATGATTTTCGAAATTTTCCAAAATGACATTATATGGGACCTATAGCCAATTATGGACTGATCCTTATGAATCCTTGGTACTATGATTTCTGCTTATATAAACTTATTTGTGTAAAATATTAAGGTGGTATTTATGTGAGTGAAGGTGATTTTAGGGTCTTATATGAGAGCTATACATAATTAAGAATCAATGAAATTTGGTATACTGATTCTCTCTTATATAAAATTTAAAAGTACCAAATTTTATTCAAAAAGTGACATAGATAAGGCATTTATGAGTACTAAAACCCTATTCTGGAGGAACATTTGCATGAGGGCTAGGTGACCAAAATCGTCTTATACATTCCAAATTTCATCAAATTTTCTTTAAAATTACGACATGTACTTTATGTACAAGTTTTACATGGACAGGCATATATCCCACACAAAAATGTAACTATTAAGATGATATTTGGGGGAAAAAAAAAGATTTACATATATTTTAGAGTTTTTTAAAAACCGACAAATAAACATATTTAAATTATATGAATGTTTTATATATTTTATGAAATAAAAGCAAAATCCAGTCTTAAATGCAATACAATTAAAAAAGCTTTGCAGAACAAAAAAGCTTCTGATTACACACCGTAACTTTGATTTAACAGTACTTCGAGGGGAGCAAATTGAGATAGAATTTTATTTCTTTATTTAATAGACAGAATGATTCCAAAATAAAAATTTAAGAAATGGTAAAAAGTAAATGGATTTTTTAAATGATAACAGACCAAGTAATCAAGAATATATATTAAAAAATATAATGTGGCAACGTTGACAGTCTAACAAGACATTAAAGTTGGTAGTTTAATATTATTTTTAACAGAATTAAAGTGCATCCAGTATTATAAAAGCTGTATCGCAGTACTAGAGAAATCTATATATAATGTATAATGTAAATTGAAGCCTAAGAGATATATTTTAAAACCATTGTTTTAAATTTTATATAAGTCGTGTATTTGTCATTATTTTTCAGTTTTGTGGTCATATGGGTTGTTTATCAAGATAACCTATAAATTTGAAGGACGAAAAGTTATTATTGGTTATGAACTTGCACGAATGTAAAAACGTTTTACGACAAACTCTTGCAATCATCAATTTTGCTTCAGTTAAATGTTGGTAAATCTCAGCGAAAATTTCTTGGTTTTCACAAACAAGTGGGAGAAAATAATCTATTGGGTAGTTCTAACCTATTAGGTAGTTTCACTAATTAATATAAATATATAGTAAAACCAAAAGCAAACAAGTAAATATCATATTTAAAAAAATATATTGACTGTAGTAAAATTATGTATTGTAGAGGTTTTCATCGAAAACACTAAGAATTGGTTTTAATAAATATTATTGTTAATTTTAGTTAAAATCACTTTGATACAACCTCAAAAAGGCACTAACAATACTTTTTAAATTTATGCCAGAAAAAGTGAATGGTAAAATTTTTCCGGAATTCTGAAGAACTTAAAAGCAGAGATAAAAAATTATTATTCGTGTAATTTTGGATCAAAAAAAAAAAAAAAAAACGAGAAGGAAAGATATACTATATGATACCCTACACCATTTTATACGAGCATAAAAATTCGGTAAGGGGACTTATATTACACCTGTGGCCAATAATAAAATATACAAATACAGAGTAATAATCTAGATGATTGCACTTTAGGGCGATTACTGGAAGTGGGACCGATTCGCATAAAATTTGTCACTGTGATTTCTACTTATACAAAACTTATTTGTGTTGCATATTAACTTGATACTAATATTCGCACGTTAAAGTGATTTGCGGAAGAGCAGTTTATATAGGAGCTATGGTAAATTATGGACCGATCTTCGTATGGGAGTTAGGTGAAATAATGGATCGATCACAATTTTTCAATAGACTTCGTCCTTATGTCATAAAAGTCCCACTGCCTTATAAAAAATTGTATTAATATTTTTAGTATTAAAAGTAATATCAAGTGGTAGCTAGAGAAACCTACTCAGATAAAAGTTAGAACCATTTTCATCCTGAAGGTGGCTGATTTTGTTCAGAAATTTTATCGTATAATATAATCATTTTCATACCAGACACTTTTTGAACTTTTGTAAATATTTAATGTCCGTGTAGTATCATAATATCCATAGACATTATGATATTATCGTAGAATTAAATCTTTCCACCAAGTTAACTATCCATGTTATCTATACAAAACTCTTTTAAAATATTCATTAGATTCATCTAAAAGGATTGCATGCCAAATTTCACCAATCGCCTACATATTGATAAATTATCCATTTCCCGCACATTATAATAAAAAATTGAGACTATGATTTTTATATTGTTTAAAAATAAAAATCTTAAAATTTTGTTCATGAAACTCATTGTTTGATAAATCACCATAGAATACAACTAAAGAATTATGTGAAAGGCGCTTCAAATTAAATTTTCAAAAAAAAAAACTCTTTTTTTTCAAAACATACAAACAAAATATATATGACTACATGTATTTTGTTGTTACATGAATTAGGTTTTCGACAATTGAAATGGGTTTTTTCTCTCACATAAATATCTACTTATTAAGCTATGTTTACAACATTTATGGTCTCTGATTGTATCGCTTATTTGCTGCAATAACGTCATAACTCAAAAAACGCAAGTTTCGAGTTAACATCATTAGTGCGTAGTAAATAACATGTTTTATTAACTGGCAAAGTCTTGTGTAGCGATATAAGCATTTTGTCCAAATTTCATAATCTCTTATAATTTCCTTGCAACATCACACAGTTCATATCACACAGTTTTTTGAAACTTTTACCTACTCGACACAAATAAGTTAGTCAACTTTGACACCCTGTAGCTTATCTCGTGTTATCACATGGTGACTACAGGATAATTTTTCTTAAAGATTAGATCCTCCTAAACAACTCTTCCATACATTTCACTTCGATCCGACCAGTAGTTTAGGAGATACAGATTTATTACCAAAAATTTTGCGTTTGGTATCCCACTGTACATCGTAAACTTTCCTAGGAAAGTGATTAAATTTCACTATAATATTATTTTCATTCAAAATTAAAAAAAAAAGATTTTTTGAGTTATGACGTTCTTGCAGCAAATGGGCGATATATGATTATAGATTGATCTAATTTCTGTTTTATTACAAGGATTTTAAGAAATACAAATATGTATGTATATAAATGACCGTGAATTGAGATAGTGGACAATTAAATATTTGTTTTAAATTTTCATATAAAAATTTAGTTTTTGCTAAAAATATGAAACAATTTAAGATATTTTAGGACTCTTATATTAAAATCTATTTTTATTTAAAAACATGAGTGATCACAGAAACAAATATAATTTTTCAATTACACGCTAATAACTAAAGATTAATAAAATGTATTAAAACATTTTAATGTCTGATTTATTTATAAAAAAAAATGATATGAAATATATAACTATAGCAACAGCAATTTTTTCAAAGTGTTTTTATTGCATATCTAATCATGCAAAATAATAAAAAATTGTATTTTTTATAAATAAAATAATATCTACGCTTGATGCACTATCATTATTTCACAAACGTTTTAACTACGACTATGAACATGTTGTTTTTGGTGCTTTTTAAGTTTTATTACCTTTTTTTTTACAACAATACTAAAAACTGAAACAAATGAACTTTGATTTTAATTTATATTGTTATTGTTTTTTTTTTTAATAATTCATAATTGCTGGCTAATGTCACTGATAGTAACGAGAATTTAAAAAAAAAAAAAAAAATATTTGTTAAAATTTTTTTTAACTGAATTAAAAATTATATTTTTAATGTATTCAATTCAGTTAAGTCGGAATGAATAATATTGTTGTAAAAACAAAAAAATAATTCTGAGTTTTTCTTAGTGTTTTAGTATGTAAATCTGAATATAAATTTAATATAGGCTGTGGATCTTTTTGAATACATCACAAACCATTTTTCAAACATTTCAAAATACCCGCTAAAATTTAAGATATTTCTAAAAAACAATAGCTCCTATAAATTTAATGTAGATGATCTTAATATACACTATAATTTATTGTTATAAAATTTATTATTTTAATTTATTAACCTTTAATTTTTCTGAATGAGTTGTGAAAAATTTTATTTTCATTTTTGATCATTAAAAATTCATTCTGAATTAAATTCTTAATTGAAAAACAATATTTTAATTGTTGAAATAAAATTTCTATAACATATAATATAAACTCGTTACATATAGTTTACCTAATTTCGATTCTTATAGAAATGTTTTACTTACAAATATATTACTTAATAAAAATCTATTTTAAAATTATAATATAATAGTAATAAAAACAAAAAGTTGTTTAAAACGTCTCAAAAATTATTATAAACTAACAACAGAATATTAAATTACAACTTCAAAATAATTAAAATACAATTGTGCTTAAAAGGTATTAGTTAATTAAAAATTCTATCTATGTACATTAGGGTGTCCACAAAATGAAAAGTATCGATGTTTCCAGCTCAAATGAAAAATTACTTAATTCTAAGATAACGTTTCTCCTTTCGTGAGTTATATTAAAATGAAGCGAAAAAGAAAAATATAGTCGGTCAAGACCGACTATATGATACCCTACACCACTGTGTGCGAGCATAAAAATTCGGGAAGGGGACTTATATTGCACATGTGAACAAATACTGAATAATGCATTGATACTAACATCTAAATGATTTTATGCACTTTAGGGATATTCCTAGAAGTGGGTTTATATGGGAGCTATGGTCAATTGTGGACCTATCTTCATAAAATTTGGTACAAAGTTTGATTCTTGTACATAACTTTCTTTGCACTGATTTTCATTAAAATATTCTTATTTTTAAGGCATTTTTGAGTGTTTAAACTCTATTCAGGGGGGACAATTGTATGTTGGCTAGGTGAAATAATGGACCTATCACAACCAATTTCAATAGACTTTGTCTTTGTATCGTAAACGTGCCAAATTTTATTGAATTATATTTAAAATTGCGACCCGTACTTTGTGTACAAGGTTTATATGGACATCCAGCCGTCCAGCCAGACGGACGGACATCGTTAGATCGATTTATAAAGTGGTTCTGAGTCAATTTGTATATTTTACTTTTTCTATGCGTTACAAACATCAGCACAAATGCCAAATATCCCAACCACCTATAATGGTGTAGGGTATAAAAACGTCCTTTTGTGGGTTTTTCTGATTTTTTTCATATTTCTGGCAATGGAATAATATAAAAATTTGGCATGGCAAGAAAAGTCTTTGCAGCGCTCTTTGAAAAAAATTAAGTTTAAGTTAATTACCCACAAAATGTGAACAAATACATTTCTTAGTATAATTTCTCCTCATATAGAAACATTTATATATGAGGGAAAGTAAGTTTCGGAAAATTTGAATAAAATTCGAACAAGTACGAATTAAAAAAAAACGGAAAAACCTTTTTAGTATATTAAAATATATTAAAATAATTATGTGTAAAAAATTCAAATATCTAATTTTTTTTTTATAAAAAATTGCAATATTTCGGTCTCATTTGGACCTGGGGCCAAATTTCAGTTATGTTATTAAATGCGCCTCCCAAAGATCTTTATTATGACAAAAAATATGAAACAAATCAATCTCGAAAGTGTAACTTTTTCATTTTGATCCAGCTCACGAAAGCATAATTCCAGGAAGAAAATTTCAAAAAACGGTATAATAAAGTGAAGTAAATTTTTATTTAAGTTAGGAACATTGATACTATTCATTTTGGAGCCACCCTAATGTGCTTCTGATTCCCTTAGATAAAGTATTACTAGTTAGTTATGAATGATTAATAATTATTTAGAATTTTTATATAAAAATTAATTTTGTTTACTTTTTTTTTATTTTTATTTTTACATTTCATTTACTTAATTATAATTTCAATTATAAAGAGTTTAATATCTTTTTTTTGTTTGCATTTAAACTTATATTAAATATAGAATTTTAAAAGTATTAATTCAAATCTTAACACTCATTCTATAGATAATCAAAATTTTATTTAAATTAGTGGGAATAACTAAGAAGTACCGTTCCAAAACATTGCATTAGGTTTAAACATATTTGGTAGTATAAAAATACATACGTTTTTCGTTATCTGTGATACTACGAACTGTGGTCTTAATGGTCACTGTTTTAATCTACTTTTAAGCAAAAGCTTTATATAATCAGAATAAAAAAAAAAACAACAACATAAAAATACACAAAAAAAATATGACTAAATTCTATGGTTCAAATTAAAATTTAATAAAATAATTATTTGATTTTATTATTTTATTTTATTGATTTTGAACAACCTGAAAATGAAATGAAAAAAGCAAAAACTATTTTGAACTTTTACAATACAAATAAAAATAAAAAATAAACAATTTAATTTTTTATGGTTTTAAGATCTTTAAAGGTAAATAATATTAAATTTATTAGAGATTTTTCAAAGGCAATTTGTTCAATACTACTACAATACTATAATAAAATAATAATACTATATTTCTTCTTTAGATTTTCTAATACATGTTTGTTTATGACCAAACATTATTTTGATTGTTTTATTAAAAAAATTATTCAAATTTGTAAAAAATTTTTCAAATATTTCATTTCATATATATATATATATATATATATATATATATATATATATATAACGTGATCCATTTCGAGGTTCCCTACTTTTTTAAAGAAAAAAAAAACACAGAAAATTCAAATTTAATGCGGAATATTTATTATCATTTTAAAGAACATTCTTTGACACTTATTTTTTGAAGATTATGTCTATCAAAAGTTGGCCGTTGCTACGTCACAGATGGTCCATCCATTGATTCCAATTTTAGATGACTCATTCGAGCATTTCGACTGGTAACTGACGAATGACACGCGTGATGTTTTCCTCTAAGGCCTGAATCGTAGACTTTAGACTTTACATGTCCCCACAGGAAAAAGTCTAACGGTGTGATATCACACGATCTTGGTGGCCAATCGACCAGCCCAAAACGTGAAATTATGTGCTCACCGAAGTGTTCTCTCAATAAATCCATTGATTGATGCGATGTGTGGGAAGTGGCGTTGTCTTGCTGAAACCAAATGTCGGTTATCATGGCACGATAACGGTCGCCATTGACGGTTACGTACGCACCGGCATCATTTTTAAAGAAATATAGACCGATGATTCCACCGACCCACAAACCACACCAAACCGTTGTTTTTTCGTCCCAAATGCGGCAATTTTGTTTGTTTACATACCCATTGAGTCAGAAATGTGCCTCATCGCTGAACAAAATTTGACTCGAAAACGTCGGATCTTCTTGGAACTTTTCAAGAGCCCATAGAGCGAAGCGATGTCGCTTGGGAAGGTCGAGCGGCTTCCGTTATTGCACAAGCTGTATTTTGTACGCTTTCAATTTAAGATTTCGACGTAAAATGCGCCAAGTCGTTCCATACGTCAGTCCGAGTTGCTGCGAACGGCGCCGAATCGACTCTCCACGGTCTTCGTGTACACTCTCAGCTACGTGATCTATTCGGTCGAATATTATCCAATAATGAATGCTGGGTCTCAAAATGGGTGATGGTGTTGCGAATAGTACGCTCAGTAGGCCGATTATGTTGACCATAAGTTGAGCGAAGTGCACGAAACACATTTCTCACAGAACGTGAATTTTCGTAATAAAGTTGAACGATTTGTAAACGTTGTTCAGTCGTAAGTCTTTCCATTATGAAATGTCAAACAATACTAAACAAAAATAAAATGACAGCATGACACGAATCACAGGTGATCTGTCAAAAAAAGGCTATTGAAAATAATATCTCTACTTGAATCACCCATTATATATTTAATAACGAATTTACGTTTTCGAATGATTGAATTTGCTAATTTAGTGATAGGTCCGATTTCAGTGAAAAAATATAATTGAGTTTAATAATTTAATAATTGAATTTGAAAAAAAAAACATTTTTCTGTGTATAAATTAGTTCAATTTATATATAAAAAAAAATATTCTTGATAATCAATCCATTGCATTTCATGTGTGGTATAGTTTTTTTTTAAATTCATTTTTATTTTGAAATAGGAACAAAAATATAATATAAAGCTTTCTTATCTTCAAATGTTTCACTTTTATTAAGTATTTATTTATTCGAAAAATGATTTGTTTTCAAATAAGTTTTTGTTTACCCTACACAATAATTTTTAGAAAATAGCGGTACCAAGTAAGGTAAGTTTTCATAAGGAAAATTCATTTATTTATTATTCAGTATTTTTTTATATATACATTTATTCACAAGGTAAACATCCCGGTTATCAATAAAAATATAGATATCTTACCAAGTACATATACATACTTTTAACTTTGTCTTATCTTAAGACAAAAATATTATTTTTTTTTTTTTTTTAATAAGGAATAACTATTTGTAATAGTAACTTGCACTTTTTAGTCATGAAAGATATATACATATTTACTATTATATAGTTTTATTATGACAAATTATTGTATTTAATATTTTGCAAGTAATTCCATGATTAAATTTACGTGAATTTTAATAAATACTCATAATAGTTTTAATCGACTTTTTATTAATATAGTTGTGTGTGTGTTTTTATTATTTTATTTTACTACGTATTTTTGATTGCTTTGTTTGAACTTATAAAGGTTTTTAACTCGTACATACATATAGTATGTATAAAACTTATAAGATTAAAATAATATGTTTATTAGTTTTCCACTCTATCATAGTAATGAATGCATTATTAGTTTATTCAGCAAATCCTAAAAATATTTTTTATGTAAAATCTTATATATTCGTATATAGGGCTGTGAAATATTTAGAACGTATTGGTTTTAATTCCATAGCACAGTGGGGCAGAATCGAAATTTTATGGAAATAAATCTGTAACTTCTTATCGGCTGGTTGGATTTTCATGAAATAGGCATAGCGGAGGAGTGTACAATGTTAAGTTTGGAAGGGGGGCATAACAAACCCCTCAAGGGCGGAGCTAAGGGGGCTCAAAGTTAGGTACCTCTGACATAAAAAATTTTTAATCGCTTGCCAAATTTTTGTTTCTCGTCCGATTTCAAATATTTTTAAAATATTGTTGTAGGCCCTGATAAGACCTATAAAAAACATGCTTACATGTCCTATTTCTCTCTTATAGTTTTCCAGTTATTTGCGTTTGAATTTTTAAGCACCATAATTTTGTATGTTCTTAGTCCAGTTTTTTTCATATATATCCTAGTATTTCCGACCGATTTTATTTGTTTTTTTCCTATCTTATCCTATGAAGTCGATATCTTTACCGAGTCCAAAACTAAACGATTTTGAATTTGAAAATTGCAAAAAAGACGACTTTTTGTGTTTTTTTAGCCGAAAAAGTATCTACACTATTTTTTATCTAAAATAAAATTTTCTTTAGCAACATATAATAATTTTACATTTTTCTGAAAGGCAACTTCACAGAGACGACTTTAAGATAAAGAGCAAGCCCAATAACTCAATTGGTCATGGTACACACCCTCCCGAATTCGACCCATTTTATATGAAAGTTTTGACTTTAGACCATTTTTTCTCAAATCCCAAAGCACGAACCGACAAGCGGAATATATTTTAAGAATCCTCAATATGTTGCTAAAAGTTTTAAATCAAAATCTACAGGGCTTCGGAAAAATGTAGATTCTATAGCCATAAATGTAAAAAATCCCATTTTTGGGAATTTTGATTAGTTTTTTTGGGAATTCAGGAAAACCCTACCTCGGATTGATTAACGCGCTTTTATTTACATTAATAAGATCCATATTTATTGCAAATTTCATTAAGATATCTATCTTTATAAACAAATATGTTATTACAATTAAAAAAATTGTATTTTCTCCAAAAACCCCAAATTGGGCCTTTTGTTTGGTTTATTTCTAAATAGCGAAAGAAATTTTAAAAACATGTATTCCAAATTAAGCTTATCCTTTAGCATATATAATTTCCGATCTTTTGCAGAAAGATTCAAGTCCATATCATGCCTCATTTCAGAAATATGCACGTTTAAACTTTTATATTTCCAATTTATTGTATATATGAATATATTTTTACAAACTTGCAACTTTAGCCTTTAGCTTTGCGTGAATGATTACTAAAAATTTTTTATGTCAGAGGTACCTAACTTTGAGCCCCCCTTCCAAACTTAACATACATTCCTCCGCTACGCCTATACCAAATTTCATGAAAATCCAACCAGCCGATCAGAAGTTACAGATTTATTTCCAAAAAATTTCGATTCTGCCCCACTGTGCATAGTTTAATTTCTCATGCAATGTTTTTATTTCCTCAAATTCAATTCGATTTTATTGTTTCATAAAAATATTAAGGTATTTATATTTTTTGAGATTTAAAATGAAACGAAAATGAATTAATTTTTGAAAAATGAAATTATTTTAATTCTACAAAATTTTTGTCGTTTTACGTTTTTTAAAGAAGAAAAACACAGAATTCATTCCACTTTCAATCGAAATGGTTTTCTCTGACAAACCTGACAGTTTCATTTTTTTCTATTACTAAATTCATACCTACAAACTACACAGTGTCGAGGGCGGATCAATAAGTCCGTGACTTTTCGAACTTCCCTCGTAGTTATATGAAATGCAACACTATGCCCATCAAGTACCACCTGTTAATAGACTAAACCGTCAATAAAACCAAGGAAAAGCTCGATAAAAACTCTGCACCATCGATTTCAATGGTAAAAACGTGGTTTACTGACTTTCATTGTGGTCGCACAAGTACAAATGACGCTGAACGTTCTAGACGGCCAATTGAGGTCAGTACACCCGAAAATGTCGAAAAAATCCACGATATGGTGTTGGCAGACCGAGGAGTAAAAGTGCGTGAGATTATTGATGCTATAGGCATTTCATATGGCAGTGTGGTTTCGATTGTAAATGATCAGTTGAGTTTAAGAAAGTTATCTGCAATTGACCATAAACGTAAACGTGTGACAACTTCAAAGGATTGTTTGTAGTTGTTTAACCGCAATCCGAATGAGTTTTTGCGGCGTTTTGTAACTGTGGGTGAAACATGGATCCATTACTGTACTCCGCAGACCAAGCAGCAGTCTAAACAATGGGTTTCTCTGGGTGAACCTGCTCCGAAGAAGACCAAGGTAAGTTTGTCGGCCAATAAGGTGATGACAACAGATTTTGGGGTGCACGCGTGATAATCCACATCGATTACCTTCAAAAGGGAAAAACAATATTATGCCAACTTATTAGACCCATTTAATGAGGAATTAAAAAGAAAACGACCCCATATGGTCAAGACAAAAGTTCTTTTTCATCAAGATAATGCACGGGTGCACACGTGTGCAGTCTCAATGGCAAAACTCTATAAATTGGACTACGAATTGGTACCTCATCTGTCATATTCTCCGGATTTAGCCCCTAGTGACTACTTTCTATTTCCAAACCTAAAGAAATGGCTCGGTGGAAAGAGATTCAGCTCCAGCGATGAAATTATTGACCTAACAAATGCCTATCTTAAGGATCTTGAAAAATCCTATTTTTTACGCAAAGTAAATGACGACACTTGCTCAAAATTTGACAGTAGTCTATTAACAAGTGGTACTTGATGGTAATACTGTTGCATTTCTTATAACTACGAGGGAAGTTCGAAAAGTCATGGACTTATTGATCCGCCCTCGTATCACTATGTGTGTAATCAGTTAACAAATTATTCTAAATTTCCGTTCAAATATTTGTATTTAGTAGCATATGTTTTTTGAAATAAAGTGTTATTTTTAAAAAACTGACATTCGAAAAATTAACATTTTGACAGTACTTAAACTGAAAAAACCGATTTTAAAACCGGATGGAAAACCGAGTCGATCACCCTAGTTTCATCTAATAGCAAAATTAAACTACTACACCGGTAAAAATTTTGGATCTTTTAAACTGCTAGACCGATATTGATGAAACTTGAAACATCGCCAGAGGAGGATTGTTAGCTGGAGTGTATAACTGAAGCGCAGACGGCTTCTTCTTCTTGACATTTTTCCTTGACATTTTTGCGTTTTACGCTATAACTTTTAAAATAAAAATTCTAAAATTAAAAAATATAGTGAAATGTTCATTATTTTTCTGAATTAAGTACAGTTTTGAACGAGCACAGTATAATCAATTAGTAAAAAAAATCAAAAGGTAAAAAAAAAATTATTGATGGTTTTGAGCACTTTTTCGAAATAAATTAGATAGAACAATATGTTTTTGAGCTCTTGCAAAAAATCTTAAATTTAGTGACACGAGATAATTATCTGAAAAAAACCCATATTTTCAATAATAAAAAATTTTACCTTTAAAAACATATAGCGAAGTTATATATATTTATCTGAACTTTAAATTTCTGAATTATTTCTTTAATTACTTTATAACGTTTTCAGTAATTATTTTGATACTTATAGCCGTTTTGAAAATATTCTGACTCAAATTTACAAAATATTTTTCTGTAGACTTGATTTCCATTTTTTTTTTTTATTTGAACAAAAGTTTTTTATAGTCTAAGAAAAATAGTTTATACATTATTCTAAAGAAGACACAATTTTCTTTAAATTGATATATAATACGAATACATTGCGTTTGGAACGTTACGAGTAAATAAAATTAAAATTCTTTTACCATAGTATTTTGAACCAAAATCAGTTAATGTTGTTATAATAGTGCTATTTTCTTGTTTTCAAAAGAAAACATAACATAAATGCATGTAAAGTAAATCCAGGAGTATTTGGGACAACGATCTCTCGCTAACCCTATATGAATTTCGTAAATTTTTGATATATTTTTTATATTTATTTGTAAAATTTGTAAAATTCTCAAATATTAAAGCTGAGATTTAAAATATATGTATGCTTATTACATACCTACTTATGTTCGCTAAATACATAAAAAAATATTTTATAATCCACGCCTCTGATAACGACAGGGTAACCATTTTAATAAAAAAAAAAGTAAATTTTAAAAAGAAACTTTCCCCGGACTGTGATTTTGGGTATTTTGGTGCAAAAAATGGGAATAATTTTAATTCCCTAATTTTATGACAAGTTTAACTATATTGTGCCAAAATTTCATTGGAATACCTCTACTCGTTTTAATTTTATTTCAGTGGAAATATTTAGTTTTTCAGGTAATGGTCTGAAGAAATTTCATCGCATTAAATAATGCTAAAAAAAAATGAACATCTATCAAGTAGTGCCATTGACCGTTTATTTATTTTTTTTTTTTTTTTATTTTTTATTATTATTATTTTTTATGATACCCCTTTTTAATTTGCATATACGTAGAATATTTCCCACGTTCATACAAACATTGGCCTCTTAATTATTAATAAATATAATTTACTTCGTTTCGAAAATGTTAAAACCATTAATTTTTTAATATTATATCAGACAAATTAAAAAAAAAAACAATTGAGACATAGGAAGCGTATTTGTGTTGTATTTGCGTTAATTTTATCCAGACTTGCAACGTAGACGTACCTTTTTGTTTGAAATTACACAGAAAAAAATATTCTAAATAATCTTTCAATAAAATGGATAATTAATTTTATATTGAAATTTAATTATATTAATAATTAATGTAATTAACTTTCTAATTGGTAAATTAGAAATAAAATAACTGTAATTAAATTTTCAAATATTTTCAACTGTTTGCTAATTACATCTATTAAAAAACAGTAATAGGAAATATTTGCATAATTTCTCAGTTTCCGGAGACATGTTTAGTAATATTTATTTAGATTACTAATCGTTTCCATATTTTTGTAGATTCAAAGCAAAGGTACTTAGAAAATCTGGAAAGTTCCGCAGAAGTGAAGGCTTTTATGATAACTTTTCGGGAATAAAATATAAGTATACTATATAACACCAAAATCTGATGGAGTGAAGCGAAACTTATATATCCTTCTGAAAGTCACAATAATACCACGTGAGCTCCATGACATATATGAGGTCAAGGGATACAAAAATCAGATTTATGTTTGACTAAGGGAAAAAGATATTGTTTTCGCCTAATTTTACTTGTATTGAATTATATTATTTAAATATTTTTAATAATTAAATAAATATTTATATTAAAATTCACGCGCTTTTATTGATAGAAGGATTTGGTTAATTGTAGAATTTAATTAAAAAATATTTTAGTTGATTTAAGGCAGACATTCAATCATAATTTTAAATAGTTTGATCAAAAATATTAATTGAAATTTGAGCCAAAGTCAATTTTTCTGATTAATTTTTTAATATTATCTTTTTGGAGATTTTAGCAAAATCAAACAAAAATTTAATTAATATAAGCAAATCCTTAATTAAAGTTTATTTTTATTTTCTTATGTTTCGTATTAGAAAAATTACGTAAACTATGAAATTTTCTTTATTTATTTTGTTTGAATTTTCTTTTTTTATTTTTTTTTTCAATTGGCAAATATGTGCGTACTTTTTGTAAAAAAATGCAGGTATAAGTTCTTCGCTTCTACGTTCATAACACTTAATTGGTTCTTGTATAAATCCTTTTCTAATTCTTTTATTCTTTTGTTGATTCTATACTTTTCAAAATTTTTTGGGAAATGGAAGTATCTGGCTTTGCAGTCGTACACATTTATTTATGTTTTAGTTAAATATTAAACGCAAATTTTTAAACCAAATTAAAAAAAAAATGCCTTTTTTTCTAAAAGAGACAATACAACACTGTTATAAATTTTAAAGAGATTTTTGTTGTAAACATAACAAGATTTCGAATTTATTCAATTTTGTTTTCTGGAATAACTTATCAAAACTCGTTTTTGCCCCTAAAATTATGCACCATATAAAATACTTTGTCTTAAAATATATGAAAATTTTTTTTATATAATTCAGAAAATGTTTAATAGTTTTAATATACATATATGTTTAGTATAGTTTAGACAAAATCCACAAAATTTACATCAAAGTTGAAAATTTTAAAAAGAAAAGGAAAATAAATTTAAAAATGTTAAATAAGTTATATCTAAGTTATATCTTATATAAAAATGGTGTAAAAAATGTATAGTAATTTATAAAATGACAACGACTGGGCCGATTTCTGTAAAATTTTTTGTCAGTTGTTCGTATTTTCGAGGAGAAGGTTTTTACGGAAGAAAATTTTGGAAAATCCCTCCGGAAAAGTCGGAAAAATCGAAAATCGAGTTTTTGTATGAAATTTTGTGTGAAATTATTCCTTAATGGGTTTCCAAATCAAACAATAGAAAGTTCTTAGTGTAAATCATGGAAAATGCGAAATGCGGAAAATTGAAAAATGTCTCCTCAAAAGTCGGAAAATTGGAAAAATCGAAAATTTATTTTTTGTATGAAATTTTGTGTGCAATTATTCCTTAATGCCTTTCCAAATGAAAAAATAGAAAGTTCTCAGCCAAAATCCGATAGATGGCATTATACATTGACTTAGACTTTTCGCTAGAAGTCTGTGAGATTAATCTCGAATTTCCCTGTTTCATATTCGAGTGTTGGGAAACCGTCTTCGCTATTTGATTTTGCGTCGGAAAACAAATCAAAAATCAAATCGCTCTCTACTGATTCCATTCAAATAAATCACATTGAAAATTTAAATATTTGTTTTGTATTATTACTCTAAAGTTTGTCTAAAGGCTTAAAATTGGGGCGAGGCGAAGTTCGCCGGGTTCGCTAGTGTAGTATATATTCATATAATTCATATATCTCAATCGATTAGAATATCTAAAATTGACTTAAAATTTAGGGAGCTGCGAGATCTTTAGAGTAGCAACTACCATCTTTTTTTTTGGAATATTTTTGAAAATTGGTTTGTGATGTACTCAAGAAAATCGATAACTTACATTTTGTCGTTTTTCGTGTGAAAATAAAAAAGAGTATTATTTAATATAAATTAAAAATAATAAAAATATTTTTTTTATTTTATTGATTTTTATTTAAATCCCTTTAAATTTTTATTTTGCAGTTTTAAATATTTATTATAAAATCTAATTAATTAATTTGTTTGTGTATTTGTCGAAACAATTTACATTCACTTACCTAGACAAGGAAAAACAGTTAATTATACTATATAGTTCAGTTTCATTGTTTCAATAAATTTATAATTATAGAATTTTTTTATACGTTTTTTAATGGTTTAAGAAATGAACACATTTTTTGCTCTTTACACAGTTTAATTATTTTTCAAATTATTTACTGATATTTTTTACCAAAGTTCAATATAAGTTGAAAACTGGTTGGAGAAAAATGTGTTGTTAACTAACTTTCCTCTGTATTTTTAACTAAATCTAATGCTACAATATTTTATAATAATAATACGATTTTGTAGAATATCTATGTACGCTACTTGGGAACAAGTTAATAAAACAGATTCCCTAATAAGTCATAAACTCCTTGGCTAGGCGAAATTCATGAGATAACTAATACACTGGTATGTAGAACCACAAGTCAACCTTCAAGTACAATTTATTAAAAAAAACATAATTTATCCAAAAAAAAAAAAAAAAAAAGAAAAAGAAAAATAAATAAAAACAATTAAGAAAGATACAGCCGGTCAAGCTCGACCATATGATACTCCACACCATTGTACATGTCCATCAAAATTAGTTGAGGGTTCTTATATTAGACATGTGGACAATTGTGGGCCGATACTTCTACTAAGTGTAAAATAAAATATAAGAATACATGAATTTATGCACTTTTGGGTGATTCCCGAAGGTGGGCTTCTATGGAAGCTATGGTTAATTATGGAGTGATCCTCATAAAATTTGTCACTGTGATTTCTACTTATATAAAACTTATTTGTGTCGAATATAAACTTAAAGTGATTTTCCGAAGAGGGTTTTATATCTTCATGAAATTTAGCACAAAGATTGATACTTATAAAAAACTTCCTTACACCCAATTTCAATAAAATATTGCTATAAGGCATTTATGATCGTTAAGGAGGACATTTGTATAAGTGAAATAATGGTTTCAATAGGTTTTGTCCTTGTATCATAAAAGTTCTACGTGCTAAATTTTATTGAACTATCTTCAAAAATGCGACCTGTACTTTGTGCACAAAGTTTACATGGACAGCCAGCCAGCTAGACGGACGGACGGACATCGTTAGATTGACTCAAAAAGTGATTCTAAGTCAATTGGTATGGAAGTATCTTTAAGGTGGGTGTTGGATAAATTTCTCTGTGCATTACAAACATCAGCACAAACGCATAATACCCCAACCACCTATGGTGGTATGTGGTATAAATATAAATTGTTTCTATTACAATTTTATTAAAATGTATAATTTATTTATATGTGAATATACACATACATACGCCATATGTCAAATAAGTAATTACTTTTAAGTATTCAGTATATATTTTATCTTAATATTTACTATAAACAAATTAAATTTGTAAAGTAGAGAAAAATGAAATAATAGCACTTTCTGTGGGAAGACATTGACCAAAAGCTTCTATTAGCAAAGGTTGAGCTGCTACAGTGCGCATAAAATCATCTAAGGAAACCTTTAAATAAATACCAATTTAACTATATATATTTTTTTAATCTAAATAAAAATAATTTATTTTTCTTACTTTGCCATCCTTATCAAGATCAAATTTACGCAATACAATTTCTACCAAATCCTTAACACCCTCATCAGGATCCTCATCTTGTGGCTGTTTAATTAGACAATTCCTTAACAATGTAAACATTTCATCTTTAGTTATGAAACCATCACCGTTTAAATCATAAACACGAAAACAAAATGCTGCTCTTTCACTTGGTGAACCACGTAAAAATACCGATAGACCTACAAGCCAACCTTCTAAGCGTAATGGTAAACCTTCATGTGCTCTGTCCCAACTGCAAAAGATGCGTTCCATAAGAATTTCCTCGGTAACAATATCAAATGTGCTGTGTAAAAGTTCTCGAAATACTATACGATCAATGCCCTGTAAATATAAGGACTTTTGTTGTTATATAGATTTCTTGAGATATTTGTTGTTGTGTTGCTATCTCTGATTACCTCTTGTGTTTGCGGCTTGGCTATGGCTGCTCCTGAAGGTCCAGATGCCAGTGTTTTGGTAGCATATTGACAATTTGATACTAATTTACGATAGATACGACATAAAGCATCCAATTCATCTCTAAAAGTTAATTTTAATTAAAAACAAATTTTAATATTATAGATAATAAAAAAGTTTAAAAACTACAGATAGTTAAAGTTAGAATAAAATCTTTAATATTAATTTGATATAAAAATATAAGAGGTTTTTAACAGGACTTGTATTTACAGTGTTTTCGATATTCGACATTTTATTATTATTTTTTTTTTTTTTGTGAGAGCAGCGTTTGCTTGATTTCAGTTCATCGAAATTAACCCAAAAAGTAGCGAAACAAACCTAATGTGGTCAATGACGAATGATTTTTATAATGTTTAAATATTAATCATACGACCCATAAATTAAATTAAAATAATAATAATAATAATAATAATAATTTTAATATGTTATTTGTGCATTAAAAAATATTCCACAAATTTTACTTTTTTATAAAATATGCTCTTTTGTCTACATTTTTGAGTGAATGAGAACCATTTTAATATCAAATCACTCCATATATATGTTTTTATTATAACTATTTTCAAATTTGAAAAATCTTGCGAGACTTTTTTTTCTAGCCCGGGGAACTTGTTTGTTTAAAATTTTTAAAATTTTTTTAAACTTGTTCACACTCGAGGTGATTTACTACATGAAGATTTTTCTGAAACCTTTAGTCTACCTCTACAACTTTCCCATACACTTTAATTCGACTTATTCAGTAATTTAGAGTTTTTTTTTTTTGCCATCGGCCCCACTATGCAACATAAAAATTTCATATCGTAAAAGGGGTCTTAAGAGGAGCATTTAACGACATAACTGAAATTTCTGGCTATATTCAAATATGTCCCAAAACTTATATTTTTCGTACAAATATTTGATGAAATACGACCAAAATGTGATCTCTTACAGTTATACCGAAACGTTTTTTTCTGCTTTTTAAAATTCAAATATGTTCGAACCTTATTCGAATTTTTCCAAACGAATAAAATTATATTGCGAAAAATTCGAAAACAAGTTCGAATTTTATTTGAACGGAAAAAAGCGTTTCGATATAACTACTAGAGAATCATATAGTGTTATTTTGGTATTATTTCATCAAATATTTCTATGTACAAAATTCAATAAATTCCACACATATTTGGATTTAGTTCGAAATTTGATTTATGTCGTTAAAGATCTTTCTTTCGATACAAAATTTTTATATGGTTCCTTTGTAAAAATTTGAAAAAAAACTTCAAGTTATCTTTTTTCATTATGCCAGGATGGAAATTTTGAAAAGCGGCATCTTGAAATCGGGGAAATTTTCATTTAAAATGGGAATATCAATTTTTTTTTTATTTTGGGGTCATTCTTCATTGAATTCTTTTAAGCTTTGTTAATTAAAATCTACTAAAAATACAATAAAATAATATTTTTAACCAATTTTATTTAATATTAATTTTAAAATTTTTATACAGATTTATGTAATACAATCATATCGTCACCTAAAATGCAAAAGACCATAACCACATTTTTTAATTTTTTACAGCAGAAGCAAAAAGCATTATGAAAATTCAAAAGCAGAAAACATACTTCAAACCAAAAATTTCCTAAGTGCAACAAATTTTACGGCTGTTTCGTTTATGAAGAGGATGTTACGACCTTTTGATTTTTGTTAATATTAATGTAATTTTTGAAGATATGAATATGAAAATTTTTGTGCAGATGTATTTTAAATCAGTGTTTCAGATTAAGATCCGATAAAAACCAATATTAAATATATATGTTTCTACAATTTGTATTCAAAGCTCCAGAACATTCCAATAAGCAAAAACCTTTGAAATTTAATATTTACTCATTTGAAAACTCCCAATAAATATCGATTCAAACCTAAGAAAATGTTTGGAAAATTCCTTTAATAAATAGCATATTTCTCAAATTGTTTTCGAAGATGCAAAATATGTGTTATGAAATAAACAAGAAAGTGTAAAAAAATCCCTATAAAATTATAACGTTAGGTTTTTATAAAAAATTTCAAGTGATTATAAAGTGTAAAGTTAAGTTTTTTATATTCAGTTTATTTTATATTTCTTTTTTTTTCATTGTTATTAAAACAATATTGAAATGTTTGTACGCAATTGTGCCACAATAAGATGGACATAAACGGCTATTATGGTCTATGAAATATGAGGAGAAATATGCTTAAAATGATGAGTGCAAAATTTCCTTTTTAGCTAATATTAAACTATCATTTATGCATGCAAAATTTCCTTTTAAAAAATAATTTAGAAAATAATATTTTTCATGTTTAATTCAAGTATATTTTAAAATTAAAAAAAGACGTTTTGAAAATATTTTAGAAACATTTGTTTTTTTTTTTAAGAAATTAAAATTATGAAAGCATTTTAAAAAATACAATTGTTATATCAGAACCTTTTTGCTGGAAAAGGCATAATTTTAAATTTGAAAGTAAGTAAATTTTAAAGTTTTTTTGATTATTGGGCTATTTCAAATTTCAAGTATAAGTTGTGGTAATAGGCTTGGATTTGCTTTACTTTCAAATTTGAAACTATGCCTTTTTCCAGCAAAATAGTTCTAATATACACAAATCAATTGAATTTAGGCGGTTGCGTGTACTATCTTCTAATTCGATTGGAATAACTACATTTATCAGCATTCGAAACTGCTTAGAAAAAAATAATTAGTTTTGCATAACTTCAAAATATGCATATGTACATTATTAGACTACTCCAAATAAAAATAATATTAAAAAAATTATTTTTTATTATACTTTTATTATAAATATTAATATAAATTGAACATTTATTTTTGAACAATAATAATAATTAATTGGTTGACTTATACGCTGATTGAATGCATTTTTTAACGGCTTTTAAATTTTTAACACTATTCAAGAGCAATTGTAGTCAAATCTGTAAAAAGTAATTACATATTATTATTAAGAAACAATTTTAAAGTTAGTAAAAAATTAAAAATATCGTCATAAATACGTATGTTTAAAAAATGTTTACCTTAATATAATTTGCCAACTGCAAATGTAATTTAATAATTTCCAAATGTTGCAACGATTCCCTTTGGATTTTCTTCAGTCGCTCTGTCGTCGCCAAAAAAAATATCAATTCGTACTATTTTTCTAGTTTTTCATTGCTCTTGAAAGCAAGTACATATGTGTCCAGTTCAGAAATATTTAAGGATAAATCCTGTCGTGGTGATACCTGATAGGGAGACTATATGAAGGTTGTGCAGTGTTCACGGACGGATCAAAGATGAAAGAAGGTATTGGGGCGGGGGTCTATATTATGGGCACGGATTTGACTCCTTGATGAGTGCAGCGTTTTTCAGGCTGAGATTCTCGGCATCCTGAAAGCCGCAGAAATAATCAGGCAAAACATTGCGAGAGGTACCGAGGTCACTCTCTATGTGGACAGTCAGGCGGCTCTGAAGGCCTTGGGGACACATTTGGTGAGATCCAGGCTAGTAGCTGCCTGTAAGAAGACACTTTGAGAGCTGATGGAGGACTACATGGTGAGACTCTGCTGGGTGCCTGGCCACTGCAATATTTCAGGCAATGAATTGGCTGATGAACTGGCAAGGCAAGGCTCAGCAAAGAATGTCTCGGAGAGGGAAACCTATGTGAAACCACCACTAAGTTTCTTTTATGGGAAGATCAATGATTGGATTTTGATCAGAACCAATTCGGCTTGGGACAGTAGAGAGGACTGTAGAGTGTCGAGGGCGATATGGCCGGTACTGAACAATGCAGGCACTAACACTCTCCTGGGCATGAATAGGAAGAGCTTAAGAATCATGATAGGGGCCATAACGGGTCACTGTTTGATAGGGAAGATGAGGTCTAGATGGGACGCTAGCAATTTCAATTTTTGTAGAATGTGTGGAGACGTCGACGAGACCGAGTCTATTGGGCACATTGTGTGTCATTGTCCACGACTGCAGCATAGTAGGATGAAATGGCTGGGTAGCCAATTCCTCGGCGGGCTAAGTGACGTTCGGGATACAGATCTTGTAGACGTCATAGGCTTCGTCATGGGAATCGACTGCTTAAGGGAGAATCAGGGGTATAACCCTAGGGGGATTGATAACATAGCTAATCCCCCTATATGATTCGTTCACATTCCTACCCCTTTTATATTCTACTTCTACTCTCCTATTTTCTGTATTTTCTATTTTCTGTATTCTATACTCTATATTTCACAGCTATTTTAATGACGGGACTCACAATGGACCGGGATCGGTCTCTGGGTGGAGATGTGGTACTATCTTGTATCACATCAACCTTCTCTATCTATCTATCTATCTATCTATCTATCTATCTAAGCAGTTACCCATATTTTTTTTGCCGGAGAAATCATATTATTTCTTCGGTTTTATATTTAATATTCTGGTAAATAATTTCCTAGGAAACTAATTAGTTAATTGAATTTGTAGTCGGTTCCAATTATAATAATATAATAATTGAAATTTTTGAATTTATGATTTCAAAGTAGATTTGGATTTTTTATTAAAATGTGGTGTTGCCAGTTAGGGGATGCAGAGTAGAAGATCGGAAAATCGCTTAATTCGTTTTAAGCGATCTTCGGGTTTTCGGATTTTCACTGAAGTTATTGTCCAGTATCAATTAGTTAGTTATAAATTCACAGTATTCAAGAATAATTTATGGCACAATTCACAATAAGTAAGATTTACAATAATTTGTAATTACATATAATAAATAAGTAGATAATACAATTCAAAGAAAATAAGCATTATACAATAATTAATACAATTATAAATATATAGTTTCTCAAGAAAGAATTATTTTGTTCAAACTACATTTGAAAATATATTTTTTAATTTTTATTTAATATATATATTTTTTTAATGTCAAATATAGTTTACAAACTATTTGAGCAACATAAATTTCTTCCACTTTTAAATAACGAACTAATTTTATTTTTATTATTAGAATCGAATTTTATTGATTACTGCCACTGAAATACAGTTACTATTTAAATTATTACAGTACAAATAATTTATTAATACCAAATATCAATACTTCGTTTTGGTCCATGAGTTTCATTTGATTACTTCTACTGATTTTTTTTAATATTTTTAGCAACGAATAAAAATTGATTGCTATAACTAAAACGTACATCGTAAGAACAAAATTTTTAATATAACTATAATTTTATTGCTATCATAAAATATGATATGTAGAGTTAATGAAAATTTAATAATTGTTATAAAATGTTAATACATTTCATCAAATATCCATATTTGTGAACAATTTCCAATTAATCTTTTTTCTGTGTGTAACAATTGTATTTTTCAAATGTTTTCATAATTTAAAACTGATCTGCATGTTTCTTTAACAAACAAATATTTTTTTCTAAAGAATTTTTAAAATTGAAATTTTTGCATACATAAATGATTTATCGATATATTTTTTACATTAGCTGAAAAGGAATTTTTTATTCATCATATTTCATGGACCATAATAGATGTTTTTGTTCATTTTATTGTGGCACAATTGTGTACAAATATTTTTCTTAATAAATATAATGTATGTATAATATTTTATTTTTTGAACAAACATGTTTAAGTTTTAAACTTTTTTATGAAAAAAAAAAAAATAAATATAAAAAAAAATAAATAAATAAAAATAAATGAAAGCGATTTAGTCTGAATATAGTCTTAATAACAATGGGAAAAATACAAAATAAACTGAATATAAAAAAACTTAACCTTATACTTCATAATTACTTTATAGCAATTTTTTTTAATTTTCTTGTTTATTTCATAACACATATTTTGTAGCTTTGAATACAATTTGAGAAATATGCTATTTATTAAAGGAAAATTTCCAAAAAAAAAAAAAAATAACGATCATACGCTCTATATATAGCGAAAAAAAAAATAGTATTACTCACTTATTAAATCTGGTTTTCTTTCGCAATTGTTCCAATAATTTTGGATTTATTTTTCCACTTAATTCATCCATTTTTTCTTTCTTTAAACGTCGAGCCGTCTTTAAAGAAATTTCCGATATTTTCGATTGATTACTTGAATTACGTTTACCGCTTGCCAAAAAAGCCGAAACTGTTTTCAACAAAACCGTATTGGCATATACTTTAGTTGATTTCTCAATACTCCCAACACCAACGGCAGCACTGCTGCTGCTAACATCTGCTGCATTGTTGTTGTTGTTGTTATTGGTGCCATTGCTGACACCTTGGGTTGTGGGGCAAGTGTTAGCACCCGCAGTTGATTTTGTTGCCACTATAAAAAAAAAAAACAAAATTGGGAAGGGGGTGAAGAAAAACAATAACAAATAAATAAGAAATTTGTAAATTTGATATAGACAATAAACTAAACATGGAGAAAAAAGAAAATAAAACTAAAACAAGTACAAAGTGAAATTAGTTGAAAACATGCAACATTATTTTCTTTTATTTCTTTATTTTTTTGCATGAACCCTATAAATATGTAAACAGACAACCTGTCAGAAGATAATCAAATAAAAATACATATGTGCATGTGTATATTTATGATAAGAAATAGTTTCAGTATATGCAAGTACCTTGCCAGCATTTGGAAGAGAGTTTTTTCATCCATCCACTAAAAAGTGTCTTTTTTAACACTCTTGGATGTTCAAAAGTAGAAAATACATAATTTTGCAATAACAAAACACATTAGTGTCGAATTTTGAGCAAAAAAAAAAAGAACAAGCACAATATAATTTCGCTCAGTAAATGTATAACTCTTATAGTGATCTTTGTTGTTGCATACAGTATTGAATAAAAAATGAGTTAGTTAAGAAATTGTTAATTTTTAATTAGTGATTTTTGTTTTTATATATTTCATATTTAATTTAAAGTTATAGTGAGTTATTAATTTAGTTTAAAATTATAGTGAGTTATTACATTGTGTTTAAATATAAAGTAATGATTTAGCTCAATTGTAATTAAAAATATTTACTATAAATATTCCAAATGTATTAAAAACATATTTACTTATACAAAAACGATTATATTTCAATACTTTATTGATGTACATTTTTACAAATCTAAATGATAATATTTCGACACTCAAAGAATGCACTAAATAGTGTCATCTAAAAAGTATTACAATTACGGCACATTTCTTCCCGAACGGTGACTTTTCTTCAATTCGATAAAAAAATGATATCATTTTCGACCGTTATTAACTACATGAGGTGTCGTTTTAGTTAAAATTTCAATAGAAAATGTTGGCAGGGTAATTTTAAAATACATACATACATAAATACATGGGCAGAAAATTCTGTTTTATATAAAATTCTTAATAACTTAAACAACATTTTGACTTATAAATGACATACCCGCAGCAAAAGTCGCTAATTTCAGAATAATATTCTATAGAACAAAAAATTAAGAATATATTAAAAATTCGATTTTACAAGTCTATTCTGTGGAAGATTAAAACTTTGTATATATAACAATCAAAATTTTGGGAATGCATCGTATTAGAGTATCCGAAAAATATTTTAGCAGAGCTGAACTTTTGCATTTTAAATTTTAAAAGAAATTTATAATTTTCAAAATTTTATTTATAATTTTCAAAATTTTATTTATAATTTTCAAAATTTTAAATTAAGCTTTTTTAAAAGTTTGAAAATAATTCAAATATTGTTGTTGTTATTAAATATTTTGAAGAAATTGTTTTGTTGTTGTAATGTTTGAAATTTGTGGAGTAGATTGTGGTAATTTCTGGTTAAATAGCGGTATTTATTTCTGAGTTTCAAAAGTCTTAAATATTGGCAAAAATGATTGAAAAACCTTTCAGGGCCAAGATGAGATTTAAATAATGATTTAAAATGGTACATCATCATTAAAATTTGTAATAGAGTATGGAAATGGTTAAAAGACCATGTAATCTTTAATAAAGGGAATCCCCTTTATAAAAATGGAAACATTTGAAAGAGTAATTAGAGAAAATTTGTTATAAATATTGTTTCAAATATTTCCAAAATTCTTAGTAGTCCGCTATTTATTCAGCGAGAAAGTATGATTTTAAGAAAATAGATGCTGTTCGCCTTGTAAAAAGTGTAATACATTTGCTCTTTAATTGTTTTTCTGTAACAAATGTAAAAAAATTTTATTTATTTTAATTACATAGAGAATTCAATACAATATTAAAATAAATAATAATGTAGTTTTGTAATATTTAGAAACCTTATATTATATTACTAAAAATGTTAAAAATGTTAAATGATCATTTGAATTCAAAATCTTTTGTGCAATTACTTTCATTATTTTCTATAATAAATACAAGGAAAAGTTATTTTTGTTATTTAAAAAATAAATTAGAATATTAACAATTATTCTTATTTTATTATATATACCATATTTGAAAGAAACATATATTTTTTTCTAATTTTGTACATAAAATATTCTTAGTATTCTTTTTTAACTTAATTTTTTTAATGTTAATTTTTATTAACACGTTTTTATTTTTATAAAAAACTGTTGTTTATTTCCTTTAAATAACCCGTATACTTTGATTGCAAATAAAAGCAGTTTAGTAGTTTAAAAGTTGTAACGACTCTTTATTTTATTTAAAAATGTACAACAATAACAGTTTAAATAGTTACTAGTTCTAATACACACGCACTTAAATTACACACTTTATACAACACACTTTAATAATATACAAGAATATACAGCCAAGGCAGTTAATTTGTCTTTACTTAACGGCGATTCCAATTACACTCACCCAATGGTGTTCTCACGGCCAATTTATATACACTGCACTGCCATCTAGATGCTTCTCGAAAGCTCTATTTCTTTCTACAATGTTCTTAACGGACAAACTAGTATATTCGAATTTTAGAACTTTCGATGTTAATGTTAGCAGTTTCAACTTTTAGTGTCGCCATACTTACAAACAATGGCGAAAGCTTTTTATTCAATGTTGTATGTTTACAACTATGTTAATAATTTCTACAGATATGTTAAGTGCTGTTAACATAAACAAAAAGGTCTAGAAGCATTGAGAACGATTGAAAAGCATTATTTAATTTTAAACCAGCCGTTAAAACCGTTATATTTGAATTTAATTTCGTAACAATATTGTTGTGCAATTAGTTTCATTCCTTTCCATAATAAATATCAGAAAGAGTTAATTTTGTGTTTTTAAAAATTTTAATATTTTTACTTTTGATAATTTTGTTCATTCCTAATCCGTCCTTTTAAAATGTAAGTATTATTGGCATTGATATTTGAAAAATTTTATTCAAAATAGTTTTAAAATTCTGCAAATATCTTTTGTCGAAAGTAAAACTACATCGGCATACTGGAAAGTTGATATGTATCGCTTTTACTATCGAATTCTGATATAGTTAGAGATAAAATCTTTTGACTAATGCTTTAATGGGGATTGGAAGATTCGAATTAGGATTTTTTTATTAGACAATTTTTACTGCGTTATAGTAGATCTTAATTATTGACGTACAACATTCACTAAAGTGTTACGAATTCTGATTTATTTAGTAACACCGTTCGGGAAGAAATGTGCCTCTAAGAGATAGTTCTTTTTAAGTAACGCTTTAGTGGGGATTTGAAGATTCGAATTAGCACCATCCATTATACACGTTGTACGTGATATTCAATACTGACTAAAGGGTTACTCAAAAGGAACTATCGCTTAGTGGCACAGTTCTTCCCGAACGGTGTTACTAAGTAGATCAGAATTCGATAGTAAAAGTGACGCATATCAACTTCCCGGTGTGTCGATATTGTTACGCTTTCAATAGAAAATGTTTGCAGGGATAAAGAATATATGCTAGAGTATTCAAAAACCCACATTTTAAGAAAACCGGGTTTCAAGTTATTCGAAAAATAGCCTTTTTTTAGAAAAACGGTTTCGTATATGGTTTTTCGAAAAAAAAAACCCGTTTAACTGGCTATTAGAAATGTAAATATTTAAAAAATTATTATTTTTACTAAAAAAAAGTACACCTATTGTAATGACAAGTAATATAAGAATAAAATGTCATATCGCTCTTCTGCTGCTAAAGGATAATGCTAAAAAAAAAAAAAATTGGTTTAAATCTATTAAAAAATATACAAATCTCAGTTCTCAGTACGTTTAGTGCTACAAAATTTAAAAACAAAAACTAGTCTTAAAGCTTTATTAGAATATATATATATATAGAATAATATTTTCAAATAATTAAGGATCTGATTCAGTACAACAAGCGAATTGTTTAAAAATAAAATTTGTATGTAAACTACTCAAAAAAATTTAAATTTTCATAAAAATTTTATTTTTAAACAATTTGATACTTTGTAAAACAAGTTAACCGGTTTCTGTTTTTGAATACACTAAATGTGCGTTATGTTTTCATATAAAAAAGTTTTTTCGTTATTTTATATATGTACATACAAACACATGTCATCTTCATAATGTGAATTATACTTTTTTGTAAGTTTAGTCCATGCATTGCTAAATAGGGTTTTAAATCAACAAATATTTTGAAATAAGAAATTGTAACATTGCACGTTGGGCTAAAATGACGATTAATTGAATTTTGAAAATAAATTTTTCGTAATAAAATGGGTACCGGATAAAAATGAACAAAATTATATATCAACAGCAATAAAAATCATTAATCTAAGATGTGTTATTGTTTTGTACAGAGCTGTCAAATTTAATTTTTTTAGACATTGGAAAACAGTCAAAATCAAATGTGCACTTTTGTAAATAAAAAGTTTCTTAAAGCAAAATTTTAAGATGGAAACTTCGGGTAATTCAGTGTGTTATTCCTCAAGTTTTAAAATTTAGTTATTTTCAAATATTTTTATTACACTAGTTATGAACTTTGATGGAATAGCACTTAAAATGTTACAGGTTGTTTGTTCTCGTATTTTTCTGAAAAAAAGTATTGTCTTTTTTAATATTCTGAAAAAAGTCATGCGCATATATTGCCCAATTTAAGAAATTCAAATTTTTGTGAAAAAACTCCAGTTTTTCCTGTACAAAAAACATCCTAAATGCAGACTTTTATCTTTATTGCTTTACTAAATATTGCACAGTGGGGCAGAACCGAAAAATTTTTGGGAATAAATCTGTAGCTTTTAATTGACAGATTTTATTTACAAAAAATTCAACATAGGAGAGTAAAATTTTAAATTTGGAAGGAGGACCATACATTCGTACATCTTAGGAGCGGAGAAAATTTTTAAGTTTTACCAAATTGTTTTTCCTTACCCGACTTCAAAGATTTGATATAACATTAAAACTCTTTATAAAGCCTTTGAAAAAGATGCTTGCATGTACTATTTATCTCATATATTTTTCGAGTTATATGCATTTGAAATTTCAACTTCTTAATTTTACAAGACCTTGGTCAAGTTTTTTCCATATATAAAACAAATTTTTCGACCGATTTTATTATAGTTTTTTGTAATTAGTTAAAGAACAAAAAAAATCTATTAATAAAGGAAATTTGAAGTCGATATCTTTATTGAATTTGAATTTTGAATTTGAAAATTGAAAAAATTAACAAACAAACATACAAGACGGATGGATGGACATCAGAATTCTCTCTCTCAAAAAAAAAAAAAAAAAAAAAATATTAAAATTCCAAAAAATTCATTTATTTTTTTTTTACATATTTATCAATATAAAAACAAAACGTAAACATTAAAATATTGATATCATCTTTCCCTGAATTAAGCGCTATTTTCGACCCGTTTTACCCCAATGTGCATGGTTTTTATACACTATGAAGAAACTTTTAAATTGTGAAGCATTAAATCGTCAGCAGTCAGAGCATTAATTTTCGAATAAACTCTTTAACAAATTTATAACTTCTCAATTATAATAAGATGTCGTTTTTAAAAATACTTTAGATTTTAGTTTTTACCCATCCTTTAAGTTTGAATGTACTCTATAGTGATCATTATATCAAAATATGTCTGTTTCTAAGTTATGTTATTTATTAGCAAATTCTAAGTTATGTTATTACAACAGAAGTTTTTGAATTATCTGCATTTCGTGTTTGGGCGAAAATATTTTTAATTTGGTTTCCAATTTTCCAGTTTTTTGTTTCAAAACGGAAGGTAAATGCTTATCAAAATGCTCAATTTGAATATTCTATTAATTAAATTCTATTTAAATTATAATAAGGATAAATTCGACCATATTATTGTGAAGTCTTCGACCACAATACAGAAAGATTTCCCGATTTCAGATCGAAAAAATGAAGTGAAATTAAAATACAAAATTTTTAAATATGAAGCTAAAAGAACCATTTCGTTATACAAAATAATAACTTAGAATGAAAATTATTAGAAATTAAAGGAGCTGAAACTTTAAGACTACGAAGTAAAGTCATAACGATATCGCAATTCTCGCTAAAAGAAACCAATTTCGTAAGCGGAGAGATAAAGGTAGAAGTCATTTTAATTATTGCTAACCTAACTACCCAGAAAAGGATCAAACAAATTGTTTTAAAAAGTACCAATTCTTAGAAAATATTATTTATACAAGCAGCTATTGTGAAAAGTTAAAATTTCGACATTTCAATGGATCTTTCCAAAATTATTTTAGGTTTTTAGAATTTCCTAATAAAATTTTGATTCACTCGTTCACATAAATTTGTTTTAGAATGATTCTGTGACTTTATTATATTACCAACATGTAGATTTGACTTTTGCTTAGAATAAGTACTTCTAAAACTTATATGTTGGAGCTTTCCCTTGACAGTAAGAGTAGAAATAGTTATAATTACTTTTTTATCTCTTTGGACAATGAAACTCATTGTCTTTTGTCGAGAATCGCGATTTCGTTACGAATTTACTTCATATTTCGTCATCTGCTGAATGTGAAACTGTAAAGGTGTTTATTATGGAGAATCCTAAAACTCTTTGTGAGAAATGTTTTAATTCTATAAAATATAAGTTCAGAGTTATCATATTTGTAGAGCAAAATATAATTTTTTATGCGCTATGATTGATGGAAAAATGTGCAAAGTTTTTGTCAATAATAAAAACATTATTTTTAATTGCAATGATTGTTTGTCAACATTAACAAGTGAGTTAAGAGAATTAAGAAAACCCTTGGAAATTAATACAGCAACAATACTGGTAGAAATTAAAGAGTTGAAATTGGGGTTCAATGAACTTTTTAAAAATATTCAAATTGTAAATAAACAAAGGCCAGTTCTACACAGGAAAACTCATAATGTTATTGCTAGTCAACGACCAGATGCTGATGATGTTGTTGTTTTCAGTGAGCAAAGCGACGAAGATGCTTCTTTACATAGTGTCTACATTAGACAATTCTTTATCAAGACAAACGTCAAACTTAACGCGAATTTGTGGAACGTGGCAACAGTTGCACAAAAACAACAATATGGCGTATTCATTATTGTTTTTTATATATGTAGCTGGACAACTGTAACAACCAAAATAGTAATCAGCTGTTTAATTAAGTTTACCTTGTATATATTCGCACTGATTTTGGCATTTGTTTTGATAAAAATTTGCCTAATGTAGACGTTAGGTTAGTTACAGCTTACCCTACTACCAAAGTTGCCAGATAATTTTGGCGAAAAATCGTCAACTTTTGAGAAAAAGTCGTCAAAAAAACCGTCAACATCAAAAATTATTTTTTTTTTTTTTTTATATGTTAAAAGAGTTTTTCTATCCTTTTTTATGAAAAATTAAAATTTAAATTGAAAAAAAAAATTAATCAAAATTACATTACATCTAAGTACAATTAAGTAACTTTTTGTGACTTTTAAACAAAAAACAAGTTATTTACCTTATTTCTTGAAAATTATATAAGAAACAAAGAAACACTTAGGACCTTTTAATTAAAAATGTCTCTCGATACTTAGTACTGCTATTTAAGTATTTCTAATGCCTTGGTTATGAAATTAAATACTTTATAAAAATTGCGCAAATTTTGTAAAGTGTTTATTCGCTAATTCATAATAAAAACATCTACCAGCAAAATGACCCAAAGCAAAATCACCCAAATCAAATATAGAAAAATAGCTCAAATCAAATATAAAAAAATCGCCCAAAAAATTTCCATACAAAATTTGGATCATATTTCATAAGAAAAATAACCCAAAAATTTGCGGTGATTTTTCGTCATTTTTGAGCTATAATTCGTTTTTGATAACATATTTTTGATATTTTAGGTGATTTTTCCTTTTATTTATATTGTTAACTTTTTACATCATGCATGAGAAAGTAAAGTAAACAGTCATCTTATTCAGAAAAAGTTTGATTTAGCGAAGCTGGGGTTTGAAATACGCCAGAGTTGAAAATCCCTGTGTCCGGACAAAGGCCGGCTGTCTGAGAAAGTTTTTTAATCCTGACCAGAACCCTAAACAGGCCAAAGTTAAAAGTAATTTCATTCTGAATATGGCTGATATTGTCCAGAAATTTTATCATATAATGTATTAACTTTCATACTAGAAAGTATCATAATGGACATTTTATGAGGGTAATTTTTCGTAAATATTTGTGAATTTTAAGGCAATTTTTCATTTCTTTTGGGTAATTTTTCTACATTTTCTTTGGGTTATATTGCTGGCAGCTAATAAAAGCATACACAATTTAATCGAATATAATATTATATTGGTTCCCACAAATCTTTCCTATAAATAATCATTTACATTGAAAAATTTAAGAACATTTTTTTTTTAATAAGTTGTTAACATTTTTGTACCAACTATTCACTTAAAAAAAATATACATACAAAAAATGGTAAAAATAGTTCAGAATCTTTTTTTTTTTAGAAAAAATCATAAAATTTGGAACAAAAATCGTCAAATTTGGGACAAAAAATCGTCAATAGACAATTTTTAGAGCCAAAAATCGACAAAATCGCTATAAATCGTCAAATCTGGTAACAGTATCTACAGCAGTGTCTGAAGTTGCATCAAACTTGTTAGAAACTAACGAACAAGTAAATGAGTGGACACAAGTATGAAATCATGTTATTATTGTTGGTGAGAAAAGATACAGATAAATTGAATGTAGTTTTTAGAGAGAAATTGATAAATATCACTTTGTATATACGAGTCTAGTTAAGAAAGATGTCGACGTAAAGTTTGTAAACTTTAAGTTGAGTTTTACACCATCGTTCTATGACAAAATAATTAAAGCTTCACTTTTGCCTGCAAATATTAGAATTCGCCCTTTTGTTACCAACTGTGCCTTTAATGTTTCAAGAAGTTTACATTTATCCCAGTATAGAATTTTTTTTTATCAAAACGTAGGTGGTATGAGTACGAAAACAAATATATTCAATTTTTTCATGTCGACACGGGATTATGATATCATTGTAATTACGGAAGCTTAGCTGAATAATAAAATCAATAGCGATGAATATTTTGATTGTAAATGAAAGAGGTGTTGAAATTCTTACTGCTGGTAGAGCTGATTTTAAAATTGAACTTATTTCTCTAAATTATACTTATAATATGAACAACTTTGCATAAAAATTACATTCATAAACAATTCTTCAATTTGTATTATTGTTTCGTATATTCCTCCTAATAGTGATTTTCAATTGTATAGATGCCATTTAGAAAATAATTTGGAAATAAATCACACAGAAAAAAATACTTTTCGTATTCTATTACTGAATTTATATTACTGAATTAGTAAAATCAAATATTCTAATTCGTAAATATTTTATTGAATAAAAATTTAATTTTTTTTCTTATTAAAATATTTTTACTATTTATAAATTTGAATATTTGAAAATTTTTAAGAAATTAAATAATATGATTTATTAAAATCAATAAAAATAATATTACATTTTTTCAGATTTTCAAAAAAATTTTTTTTAAATCCAATAATTTTTTTACATTTTCTATAATATATACAATAATTCGGATCGAATGTTAGTATTGTATTTTATCATGTAAATGCATGTATAAAAATTTGGTGTAGAGAAGCGAAACTTTTATATAATACTAACTAATTAATGGAGACCTTTTTAGATGAAATATAGTTTTACGGTAATACACAGTGCAGATAGTATGTAGATAATGTATAATTATGCTGGTGAAAAATAATGGTGCCGTAAGTAATAGTTTATATATTCATATTTATATATATATATATATATATATATATATATATATATATATATATATATATACCCAGCAAAAACTTTTTGGTTTTGGTAATAACAACTACTTATTAAAGTAGTTTCTTGGTAATGAGGCGTCATTATTATTTGCCTACTCTGTATTACATTAATAGTACTCAATAGTATAATATCACAGTAATACTGCAATCACGTGGATGAGTTGGCTAGAGCGCCGGATTAACAACCAGAAGGTTGTTGGTTCAACACCATTCTGATACTGTTAGTTTTTTTTAACAAATTGTGTAAAAAGATACTTTGAACTAAATAGAGTTTTTGTCGCTCAGGATGCTATGTGCAAGACGGTGTACTGAGTAAGACGTTAGTCAGTAAAAACGAATGGTTAGTGTGTGTTCAAGTTCGAGTCTCATTGACGGCAAAATTTTTTTGTTTTTTTTTTTATTTTTGTTTTCGTTTAGGTACATATTTTTGAGTACCCCTAGAGTCAAAAAATAACTACATGAATTTGGGGCCAAGTCGAACAAAAAATAACTAGTTATTCGGGTAAAAAATAAGTAGTTTATTTTTGTTTCCAATTATACCTGCTAGCTTACTAGGAAAGCAAAGTTTTTGCTGGGTATATATATATATATATATATATATATATATATATATATATATATATATATATATATATATGAATAAAAAGATATATATGAAATAAAAGAAGACACGACATTATTTCCAAATTTCATTAGTGGCCAAAACCATCTAAAACAGAAACGCAATCGTTATCAATTGAAGCATTTTCTAAATGAATTCAACTTACATACCTTTTAACGGAGTGAAATTACTAAGTTTCAATGAAACCAAAATAGATAGGATATAACAAATGCGCAATCAAACTCTGCTTTAGTACCGCCAAAACAATACAACATGGCAACTTACGATTGCAAACATGTATCATTTTGTTAAAGAACACTTACGCTAAAGAGCATTTCCGCAAAATACTTTTAAATACAAAAATTAAAACATATTAAACTATCTTCAAGAAGTCTAGTTACTTTCGCATAATTATATCATATAAATTTAATTTGAAACCAAATAATAATTTATTTAGAAAAATTTTAACCATAATTTTTTCTGTGCAAAATGTATTTGTATTAGGTAACTTTAATTTGAAAAATATTTTTTGGAAAATGGAAGATAATATTTTGTTACCTTACAATATTTTAAATGATATTGATGAGTTTGTAACTATATTTTTTTAACTAATAATTTTAGGCAATTTAACTGCTTTAAGAATGATATTGAAAGAACTTTGGATTTAATTTTTGGTACCCATTTTGTAAAAACATCTTGTAATTTGTCTTCTAATCCGATTTCTGCTAATACTTTACATCATAAGGCTATTGATTTCAACTTTGAGTTTTTCACTTATGATAAAGATTTGGTTGGTTAATAAAGCTAATTTTTCAGGTTTAACTGAAAATCTAAAATGTGTGGATTGGACAGTAATATCTAACTCTGACGATACAAATTTCATTTATTCTTTTATATATGATCAATTTAATAGAACAATTGAAAACTATGTACTCAAATTCAAATAGGAAGAATAATCTGGTAAAGATGTTGATTTTAGCAATTTGAGTTGTTGAGGAAAGAGTTTAACTTTTTTCAAAAATTTCTTTATTAATAGCATATATTCAATAAGGAAAGAAAAATAAAATATGATTCTTCCATTAAATTTTTTGGCATTTTCAGAACAAGAAAGATAATAATAGTTTTCCTAAGCGCATGTTTTTTGGAGATTTATCTTCTAATGATAATCTGGAGTTTTGTGAATTATTCGCTGATTACTTTCAAAGCACATTCTGATAATTTTCATAGGATTATTATTTATGTAGAAGATATAGTTAATGCTATAAATTCCTTAAGTTATGATACTAAATTATTAGCTGGAAACTATCCATTTACATTTTTTAAAAAGTGTTCTAAGCATATTGTGGCACTAATTTGAATTTTGATATGGCCAATTTTTAAATAATTGGAAACACTGTTCTATCCTAGCAAAAACTTTGCTTTCCTGGTAAGCTAGTAGGTATAATTGGAAACAAAAATAAACTACTTATTTTTTGCCTAAATAACTAGTTATTTTTGTTCGAGCTGTCCACAAATTCATGTAGTAATTTTTGGACTCTAGGGGTACTCAAAAATATGTACCTTATCCAAAAATATAGAAAAAAAAAACAAAAAAATTTTGCCATCAGTGAGATTTGAACTTAGGCACAAACTAATCATTCATACCATCTCCCACTTAATTTTCTAAGTGACAAGCACTTGTTTTTAGTATAAAATATGTTTTTAGACATTTTGTTAAAAAAAAACTAACAGCATCAGAATGGTGTTGAACCAACAACCTTTTGGTTGTTAATACAGCGCTCTTACTAACTGATCCACTTAATTGCAATACTACTGTGCTATTATAATACTGAGTACTTATTTACAAAATATAGAGAAGGCAAATAATAATGACAGCTCATTACCAAGAAATTACTTTAATAAGTAGTTGCCATTTCTGAGAATCAAAAGGTTTTTGCTGGGATAGCACCTATTTTTAAAGTAGGTGATTGTAGTAAAGTTATTATCGTCAAACAAAATATTTTTGTGAAACTAACTGATAAAATTATTAATAATAAACTTTTCTTTATTTGAAAGATTCAATATCTTCTGAACACCAAACATGGTTTCATGCCAGGTAGATCTACAGTTACTAATTTGGCATTAGTAACGCTTGAAATAATCAGTTCCATTGAATGTTAATCTCAATGCGATATTATATACATAACTTTTTCAAATGCTTTTGACTCTGTTAGTCATTTTTTCATTCTGAAATTGGCAATATTTTGTTATTTAAAAACTTTCTAATGAATAAAAAATTATCAATTGTTTTTGGTAATTTTTCTTCAAAACGTTTGGTTAATGCTTTTTCTGGTATTCTTCAGGTGACACATCTTGGATCATTATTATTTTTGTTATTTATATTTATGATTTACCATCTATATTCAATTTTAGCAAATGCCTCTTATTTGCGGATACCTTAAATTGCTCTCAAATATATCATATATAATTGACTGTTGAAAATTGCAGTCCGATTTAGACCGTTTGTCACGATGTTTGGAATGTATTATATTTAAATATTCTGTAGGTGACACAGCTATTAAGCGTTATGTTGAATTTAAGGATTTGAGAGTTATATTTGGCGTTAATTTACCATTTATTCATCATATTAATTACAATATGCAACGATTGGTTTTATAAGGAGAAATTGAAGAGAATTTATGTTTCATTTGCACGTAGTATTTTAAAATATTGCTCAATAATTTTGAGTTCATTTTATAAAAAAGAATCGGATCGTATAGAGCGCATTCAAAAAATGTTTCCCCCTATAGAGCTAGGAAAAAGTTCTTTAGTTTTCAAAGATTACATGACATTAGATCTTAGAGTTGTATCATGTTGTATCATATTATAAGTAATAATATTCAGTCTGATCAAGTAACTTCCCATCAAAAACTTTTTGGTTTTCGGTAATAACAACTACTTATTAAAGTAGTTTCTTGGTAATGAGGCGTCATTATTATTTGCCTACTCTGTATTACATTAATAAGTACTCAATAGTATAATAGCGCAGTAATACTGCAATCACGTGGATGAGTTGGCTAGAGCGCCGGATTAACAACCAGAAGGTTGTTGGTTCAACCCCATTCTGAAACTGTTAGTTTTTTATAACAAAATATCTATAAAGATATTTTAAACTAAATAGAGTTTTTGTCGATTAGGATGCTATGTGCGAGATGGTGTACTGAGTAAGACGTTAGTCAGTAAAAACGAATGGTTAGTGTGTGTCCAAGTTCGAATCTCACTGACGGCAAAATTTTTTGTTTTTTTATTTATTTTTGTTTTCGTTTAGGTACATATTTTTGAGTACCCCTAAAGTCAAAAAATAACTACATGAATTTGTGGACAACTCGAAGAAAAATAACTAGTTATTCAGGCAAAAAATATGTAGTTTATTTTTGTTTCCAATTATACCTGTTAGCTTACCAGGAAAGCAAAGTTTTTGCTGGGTTGTTCTGATTTGAACGATTATGTCAATTTGTATAATCTATCAAGAGACCTAAGAAGAAAGCGTATATTTGATGATGCTTTTCATAACTATGCTATAAATGAGCCAATTACAAGTTGTTTAAAATTATATAATAGCATTTCTCCTATTTTAAATTTTATTGTAAATTAATTAAATTTATTTATGTTTAAATTAAATTTATTTATGTTATATAATTAATTTATGTAATCTGTAAAATTAAATCTCTAGATGTACTAAATAAATAAGTAAATAAATAAACAGAAAGAAAGAAAAAAAAATAACGAAATGGTTCTTTTAGACTAATATTATAAAATTTTGCATTTTAAAGACAAATATATTAACTAAACTTCATTTTCCCGATCTGGAATCAAGATTTTCTGTATTTTTTCTGTATTGTGGTCGAAGACTTTACAATAATATATGCGGATCTACCCCTACCTTTCAAATGTAATATTAATTTGAATAGAATATTCAAATTGAGCATTTTTATAAGCATTTACCTTCCGTTTTGTAACAAAAAATCGGAAAGCTGAAAGTCAATTATTATGAAGTAAATAGTAAGAGTAGGAAGCAGCACTTTATTTTGTCCGACAGTGTACATATGTATTTTGTTTAGTTTGTAGGCGTAACCCTGGGTATTTGTTTACAATTATTATTTTATTGTTACCAAGAACATTAAAGGCGACATAAATAACGCCAAACTTAACACCAGGACTCAGGACCTTAAACGAATTTTTAGTTATTAAGTGTTTAATAATAACTGTCATTTTGTTGGAATTGAAAAGTTATACTATTCAATAATAATGTTAATTCTTCAATTTGGTCAATATCATAAGAAAATATAATAACAAAAAATTAAAAAATGTACTTAATAAAAAAAAAAATACTAAAGAATTCTTAAATTAAAAAATAAATTACGAATTTAAAATTTCATAAAATTCCTTTTAAAGAAATTTATTCAAAACGAAAAAACGAAACAAAATATGCAGAAAGCCTCATACAGTTAAACATACTAAATATCATGAACTAAACGGTAAAGTATTTTGTTTCTCTAGAAAAGAATTATTAAAAAATGTTAAATTTAAAATAATTTAATAAATAATATATTCATATATATATATATATATATATATATATATATATATATATAAATATATATATATGTAACGATCAAAATTTCAATGTTTGAAAAATAAAAATTTGTTTGTAGTGGCGAATCAGTAAGGTAAAACCCGGATGTTAGCAAACAAATAATAATGAAAATCGATTTTTGTCAACAAATTAGTTTTTTTAAGGAAATTTGTTTTCCTTTAGGGAAAATTCGGTTTTTTGTGAAAAATCGACTTTGTCTGTTTTTAATGAAAAATCGTTTAATATGTGAAAAATCGGTTTTTTGTGTATTAGTGAAACATCGGTATTATAGTGAAAAATTGATTTTTAGAAAAAAATGTTTTTTTTTTGGTAAAAAATCGGTTTTTTTTACTGAAAAAACGGTTTTTAGAGAAAAATGAAAATGAAAAATTATAGTTATCTCAGTGTCAAAACAAATGTTTTTTTTATTTTTTGACAAAAATCTTTTTTTATTTGTTTTTAGTGTAAATTTTCGAAGCAAAAAAAGAAAAACAGCTACATAATTAAAATTGAAAGTTTATTTTAATATTACGTTTTTCAAAATTTTCGTCCTGGCTTACCCTTTTTCAAGCTGTATAAAAATTTATAAAGGTCCTTCTTTCGGGTTTTTTTATATTTCTGCTAAAAGAACGATATGAAAATTTGGTACAATAAGAAAGGTCTTCAGGGAGCATTTAATGGCATTGCAAAAATATCTTCGAAATTTTGTAATTGTTAGAAATTTTGTAATTGTTCACAGAAAATTTAAATATTTTCATTCTTAACAAAAAATTATTTAAAAATAAGATCAAAATAAAATAAATATGATACTCTAGCAGTTATACCGAAGCGGTTTTTCCAGTTATTTGAAATTCGAACTTGTTCGAAATTTGTCCGATACTTTTTTTCTCATGTAGAAAAATTTATATGCAAATGAAATTTCACTTCGTAAAATTCGAGCAAGATCGAATTTAAAAAGAATAACGGAACAAACTGTTTCGGTCTAATTTCGACAAATAATTTTATGAAAAATTACAAAATTTTGCACATATTTGGGTACAGTTCGAATTTTTCTTTTATGCCGTTAAATGCGCTTCTTCAAAGCCTTCCATGCTATAATAAATTTCTATGTTGTTCATTTACATTTTTACATTTTGATCCAATTCACGAATGGATTTTTAAAACCGTTATATTAAAATGAAGTAAATTTTCAATTGAACTGAGTTACTTTTTATTTTAGGGAGCCCTAATATGTATTTATCTACAAAGGAAGTACCCAGTTTGTTTTTTCTTAAACTAATTTTTTTTAACAATCATTAAAGATTTGGCATTTTTTAACAAATATTTTTTTAGATATTTCGCATTTAAACTGGCAAAAATTTTCTATCATGAAACAAATTTCCAATTAACTAATTTCTTTAATGAGATGAATTGATTTAAGTCACTTTAAACAAATAATATTATTCGTGGCAACAATATTATTAGTGTTTTTCGTAATTGTATATTAAATTAACATCTTTTTATGAGTATTTACAGATATTAATATAAGATAATGGAAAAATCTGTTTAAAAATTCCCAACGCTGATGAATAAAATTGTGAAGAAGGGCTCTTACTTAAATATTATATGAATCCTAAGTATTATTTTTAAAATATAAATTAACTTTGCTTTATATTCACTTCCATTTTAATTCTTAATAAATACCACAAACAATTATAATTTTAATTTATTATAAATTCTTTGAAAAGCAATAAATATAAATTCTTTAAAAAGCAAAAAAACTATACCCATATTGTTTTACACACAGCAATGGCAAGTTTTAAACTGATTTTTAACAAATTATGAAAATTCAACGAGAAAAAATGTAACCAAGGAATAAAAAAAAACAATATCCTTATGAAATATAAAAAAGGCACCAAAAGACCAATAGGGTTGAAAAAAGGGTTTATAATTTTGTCATACAAAATCAGTGCAGAAATATGTTGACATTTTGTTAAAAAAAAATTCATAAACTGTTTGAGGCAGGTAAGTATGTCGTAAAAGAGAGGGAAGTTAAAAAATTTTGAAATCACATGCAATGTTTTGCTTCTTATTCCAAAAAAATAAAAGTATTAAAACTAAGGCAACATTAAAATTATTGATAAAACAAATAAAAGAAATATAAATTCTAAGAAGTTACTCAATGAGTGTAAAAGTCTATCTCTTTAACACAAGGCGTATGAATAATGATAATACGTACTTGTAAAATCACTCATACGCTTAAGTGGAAAGTAGTTTGAAACCTTTTCTATTTGTAATAAATATGAAACGGGTTTTTATATTGGAGGCCAATGATGCAACTTTAAATTAACTTAAATTACAAAACATCTCTAGAATTTTTCAATGCAAAAGATGTCGCCTAGTACCACCTAAGGATTAGGCGACAGCTTATAAAAATTAAATCAATGGGTCAATCTTTTTGAAATTTTATTAAAGCTGTTATATTCAAGTTTTAAATTTAAAAGAAAAATTAATTTTTTATTAGTTTTATTAGTTTAGTTAAAATATCTAGACAGTTTAGTGAATTGGCCTTTTTTGGTATATAGCAACACCATTGGTTTGATACCAGCAAAAAAAAAAAAAAAAATAGAATTCGTTGTTTTCTAACAATAAGAAGAAATATTTTCTAATGGAACTCATTTGCGTACATTTATCTGTCAAGTGCTATTCGTTACGAAAGAAGTGCTTTTTTCCCTCTCATGAACATATATCTAGCCAGACCAAAAGTTTATTCGACAGCATCGATTTTTTACACGATATTTAGCTTATACATTTCCCATACCACCTATGATATGGAATTCATGGTTTTGAAAAAAATTATTTTCAATTATTTTTGTTCTTTTTTTCTTTGATTTCATATTTTTCCTAGTGTTCCTATTAAGAACTTTTTATTTACTTTGTAGGTCTTCAGCTTTCAAGCTTTTTTTAATTTTCTGATAAAAAAAATGCATAGAAATCTAAAGAATAAGTTACATTCCAACCAGAGATGTAGAGTTTCTCTTAAAATTCGTATTACTTTGTCTCCGATACTACAGTCTGTAAATCAACTTTGTTTTTTTGTTTAACAGGATTCTTTTAAAAAATCGTTAACTAATTTATTTCATATAATAAAAGTTATAAAGTTGAAAGTGTACACGGATTTATTCGTGCGCTCTCCTTATGATACATCCATGTCCTTTTAAGAAAAACACCAACAATAGTTTTGAATATATATATTTTTTTTCTTTTTAGTTTTACTTTTATATATATTTATATTATTTACTTAACTCTTAAACTTTAATTTCAAAATATGTTTATATATTATTAAACGTAATTTTATATTATTTGTTTTTTTATTTTTAATTACACGCTAAAGTTAAAGGCTAAATAAAAATAAAACAATTAAAATGTTACGAGAGAGAACATATGAAGAAAATGTTGTTGTTGTTTTTTTTTTAATATTTTTACAACAAAAATGGCTTAAAATTACATAATTATTAATAATTAGAGGAAGAGATATTATTTAAACCAATGAATAAGTAAAAAATAAAATCAAAAGAATTATAACAAAGGAATACAAAATAAATTTAAGAATGTTAAAATAATTTTAAAAAAAATTTATAAAAAAAAAAATTAAATAACCTATTGATTTTGGGTTTTAAATGTAAGTAATAGTAGTAGGATAATGATTGGTGGTCGTAGTGTTGATGTTATTTTTGTGGTGTAGGTATGTATGTTTTGTATGTAAAATATGAGTTTTTTGTAATATTTTAGGTAAATAGATAGAGGAGGTGGTGGCGGTAATTGTATTTGTTGTGTAAAAGATAAGTAATTGTTGTGTTTTACAAATTTGTGTTATTTGTTTTAGGTTTGAATTTAAATTAATGTTCTCTGTTAACGTTTTAATAAAACTTAAATGTTTTTAATTTGTTTTTATTAAATTTATAATTGTTGTGTGTGGTTTTCAATATATTGACTGATTGATTGGCTAAGGTAATTTTTATTAATTGTTTATTGTAACTATTTGTTGTATTAATAGGGGGAGGATAATTTATTTTTGTTGTGTTTGTTGTTTTGTGTTTCATTTGTAATTTTTTAACATTATTAATTCATCTTATTTTGTTTATGGGGTTGGTATCCTTTCCTTTGCTTTATTTTGTTTTTGTTTTTCATTTAAAATTGTTTTCTATATAATTATTGCAATTATTTTCAAATTCATAATATTAACTTAATAATAAACCGGTATTATAACTCCATATCCCTTGCTTCATCTTCACTATAGTCGGACATACTGGATTCACTATCACTACTTTCACGTTCAACTTGAGCAGCTCTCAAGGCCTCTTCAGTGGCATAACGTTGTACATAATCAGCTACTTTACGATGATATTCTTCAGGTTCATGTAAATACAATGAGGCTGCATCACGATTTAGAGGATCTACAGGATTTGGATATGTGAGCAGCTGTGGCAAAAATGATTCAAAAATATTTGACAAATCATATAGGGCCGTCCAGGCCTGATTTATAACATCGAGACATACGGTGCCAGACGATTCGTCTATATTAGGATGATAGATTTTATTCACAAAACCTATACTGGGTGATTTAAAGGGATAATTGTCGGGCAGGTAGACTCGAACCTTCCAAACACCACCTTCGTACGGTGTCCCATGAGGACCAAAGAATTTTACGTGAAATTCATTAAGGCCACCGATAATTGTAACCTCATGTTTTGATTCTATCAGTTTAATGACATCATTGTCCATGCGACGTTTGCCAGCACTTGGTGAGGACATCTTGTTCTATAAAAAAATATTTCTACGTATAAAGCGCTTAAGGGATTTTATATTTCAACGGAGTAGAGAGGGTGTGTTTGATGAGAATTTTATCACAATACTTAAATTATTCCAAAACAATGCTCTCAAAACCACGTATCAAACACACACATGCACAGAAACCGTGGCTATTTCCTTTGGATTGCAATTGTTATGAAATGTTGCCAAATCTGCAACAATAAAAAGAAAATATATATTAAGTAAAAGGAATTTTATATAATACACATGTTATACTATGCATAACAGGAGTGTACATGCTAACTAACGAGCTGCTATTTTTTGTGTTTAAATTTCTATAAGGGAAAGTTAGCAGCTCGTTAGTTAGCATAGAATCGCCTTTTATGCATATCGGCGTAAATCGATAGATAGCTTTTTTATAGAAATCTATCGATATTGATTTCTATAAAAAAGCTTAGTCTTTCTTAGAAAAATATAACGTTCACTCATGCTTTTCTATAAAAAACTATAAAACTTGATATTAAATTTTTGGAGCTAAATTTGGAATATTAATTTGAGATGCTTAGACAGATTTAACAAGGTAATATCATTAGTCCAGCTGATTATTTGTTTTAATTTGTTAAACTGTAAAAATCTTTATAAAATAATAAATGTCTCTCTCAATAATTTGTTTAAAGTTCAAAACGCCAAATATAAAAAAATTAGTAAAAATTCGTCTCCGAAATGCTAGTTAAATAAAATTATAAAACTCTATGAACATACATATCTCTAGAATTCCTATAAGGAAGCATGTAAAGTTTTAAATTATACAAAAGAAAAGTAATTAATTCAGTTTTGTTCACACAATATATCACAGAAACTAAATTTGGATAATTTACAAAACTTTTATTAATACATACATAAAAATAATTTTATTCAAATTTCTTACAACGCATTTTAAAATTTACATTGACGTCAATGATTTCTTCTTGTTAAAAGTGCATTTTTTAACATTTTTTTTGCATTCAGTTGCAGTTAGCTCATATTAGGAAGAGAAGGTCAAAGATAGAGGGGTAACCAAGATTATGGTTAAGGAAGGTGTACGGTACACGTTTGTATGTATTAAACATATTCATACAAATGTATGTTAAAATTTAGGTTAGTAGGTCGTTATATTGGTAGTATGTACATATGTATGAATGTATGTTTGTATGTATGTATGTAATACATACATGCATAAAATAGTTCATAAGCAATTGTAAACGTGGTCTATTTTTGCAAAGTGGAAAAAAATGTGACAAAAATAAAAGCGCTATGTACTATGCATTTATGTATGTTTTATATTTGTAGTAGCACGAGTAGAGTCCCAGCAGTTTTTGGTGGCTTTCCCGAACTATTTAGTTTACCAACTACATTAGGCGACCACTAGATACTTTTTAAACAGCTATTTTAAAATGGGCATGTCATAGGAAGAAGCCAATTGCCAACTACACGACTACGAGTTCTCACTTTTTTCACACACAGTCAGCTCCATGACCAACATCTTTCCATTTACCATAGGATCAGTAGTAATATAAATCATGCTCATTGGGTAGTAAACCAAGTAAATAGATACTAGTAAAACTTAATGTCTAAAAATGGTCAACTGCCACTAAATAAACTGCTGGGATATTTGCTACTAGGTAAGCAAATACATATGTAAGACATAAAAGGCCAAGTTTTCGTTTTCTAGCATAAAGCATACATTTAGGCAGAATTTTTAATTAAAATAGTGCTAGTCTTTTGTTAACGAATAACACTTTTGAGACCAAAAAAAAATAAGTTTTGAGTATACACTTCACTTAAGAGTGTAGAGTATGTAGTATATGATGAGAAATGAGAGGAATTTCGATTTTAATTTGAATATTTTTATAGGAAAGGATTTAGGGATTTTACGAAAAATATAAGGATTTTTTACTAATTTATATATTTATATACTAAAGAATAAGTCACATTCCATCCAAAGATGTAGAAATTTTCTTTTAAAATTCGTATTTTATTAAAATCGCCTATTACAATAATGTTGGTGTACCTAGCCAACAAATCACCAATAGAATTTTCAAATGCCTCCAAATCACCATCTGCCGTTCAATGTATCTGCGACTTGATTTGACTTACCATCATAATTTTATACCGACACATTTTCACGCTGCCTGCAACACTACATCATTGATTAATTTCTTTCTTTTGACTAATATAATATCAATGCCCTCGTATTTCTTGCCATTCCTTAATTTTTATGTCCATTGATATTCCAATGTCATTTTCTCCCCGTTTTGTATTGTTCTCAATTTATAGGACATTGAATGTTGATAACATGGAGACTGCTGTACAAGATTGTGATTTTAGTGGTATTTAATTAACTTATGATGTTGTTTTGCAACTCAAAATTGTCATGTCAGTATATTGGTTTCCTACAAGATCTTGTGATAGTGGTTCGGCACGTTTTTCTCAGGATTCTAATCCTGAGCTTATGTTTAGATTTTTAAGAAGGAATGAATATCTTGAAACTCGGGGACAATTGAATTAATATTTCATTTCTTGTCAGGCACACAGGCACATTGCTTACGATTATGACAATAGTCAGTACAGCGACGTTGATCAGTACATGGGTTTTTCCTTTTCATGTGTTAATACTGATGTTTTGTATAAGGCAATGCCGCGTATCAAACGGATTACTAGTGGTGTTCCATAGGGATAGGTTATTGAACCTTTATTATTTATGTTTTACATGAACGACCTTTTGCTTAAAATAGATGGAATTTCTTGTTTTGGAGAATATTGTTAACTATGTTATACGTAGAGTTATGTAATGGGCTTTAGAAAATGGTTTCTGTGAGTGCAATTAAAACAAAATAGATGGGGTTTTGATACAAGGAATATTAAGACTAATAATGTTTCTGTAGAATTTGTTGGTAAAGTGAAATGTCGTGGTCTTGTAATAGACAGTTTATTAAATTTTTTTTCTTCCCGTGTGTCTTTTCTGTTGAAAAGATTATTCCTAAAATATTCCTAAAATATTTATTTACCTTATGCAATCAGAGACGGGTTGCTACGGCTATTTTGATGACGCATATATTGTATTGCACTGAAGTTATTTTTGGTGCTGGGAGTTACAGTCTGGGGAAATAGACTCATTTTTAACAGGATTATACGTTACGTTTTTAATTGAAGAATGCGACATCATATGTCTCAATATAGATTTAATTTCCTTGGATCGTCTTTTGTCAATTTTATAAGTATTATTATATTGTTTCACATGAAATTTTAAATCAACTTTATTTTTGTAAAGTTCAAATTTTAGAAACTAGTTTTATTATAGATTTGTTGAAATGAATATTAAATAAGTTGAACTTCGATAATACTCACTATTATAAAAAATGCTTCGTTGGGAGATTTTTCGTTCTAACACATTTTCTTTTGAAACAGCTTCTCTTACCAAAATTTATTTAAATGTTAAATGTAAATGTTATAACTTAAAAATACTTTTAAATATTATACTTATTATATTTCTGTAAATAAATAAATAAATGAATAAATAAATAAACTAATCTCATGTTGTATTCATACGTATATGAGATTATTTTCATCAGATTGATCAGAAAAAAATTTTTGCAAAACAATTTTTAGTATTTTCCAGATTTAGGTTTAATTTAGTAAGAATTAATAAAGAAAATAATGTAAGTTAGAGAAATAAAGTGCAAGTAAACGGCAAACTATTTATAATGAAATTTATCCAACAAATTACTGTATATTTTTAGCATCAAAAACACAGTAACGTAAAAATCTGAGACACAGCATTTAACACAAAAGACGAAAAGTACTAATTTTATTTGTATAAAATATTTAACATTTTTTAATCTTAGAAATGGCGTTATACTTTTATATTATTTCATTTTTCGTTAATTCAGTATAATTTATGTTTCGTTTTGTTTTATTTAATAAAAAATAAATTTCTTTATAAGAAATCATTTCCGGAAATGCCGGGAATTCCTGGGAAATTGATTTTTTTGTTCCCGTTTCTCAAGAAAAGTTAAATTGCGGGAGACCCCAAACCCTAATTATAAGATTTATTGCGTTTTTTAAGAAATATAGATTATTGATAGAAATTTTAACTTCAGAAAAAAAAGGTTAAACGGTATCTTTCGGAATTTCAAAAAATTCAACCGGTATTTTCAAAATACCAACTATTCAAACTATTCGAAAACCGGTTCTTCCAAAAATTCGAATAATCGACTTTTTTTAACCCTAGTCAAATTTTATTGATAGAAAAATTTTACGAATTTCCTTTTAATAAAAAATTTTCTATACATATCCAGGAAAAACTTTATGGTTCTCGGCAATGGCAATGGCAACTTCTTATTAAAGTAGTTTCATGATAATAAGGCGTCATTATTATTTGCCTACTCAATACTATATCACAGTAATATTGCAATCCCGCTGGAACGCTGGATAAACAACCAGAAGGTTGTGTGGTTCAAACCAATTCTGGTGCTATTAGCTTTTTTGTAACAAATAGTCTAAAAAGATATATTACACTGAAACATTTTTTTGTCACTTAGAAAATTAAGAGAGAGATGGTATACTAAGACATTAGTCATTAAAAATGAACGGTTAAGTTCAAATCTCACTGACGGCAAAGTTTTTATGTTTTTTATCATACCCCACGCCACCATAGGTGGTTGGGGTATTAGGCTTTGTGCTGATGTTTGTAACGCACAGAAAAAAATCATCCAACACCCACCTTAATGTATACCAATCGAGTCAGAATCACTTTTTGTGTCGATCTAACGATGTCCGTCCTAGCCTCCATACAAATGTCCTGCCGGAATAGGGGTTTAACGATTATAAATACCTTAAAAGAAGCAATATTTTAATGAAATTCATCGCAAGGAAGTTTTGTATAAGTATTAATATTTGTGGCATATTTCATGAAGGTCGGTCCATAATTGACCATAGCTCCCATATAAAACCCTCTTCCGAAAATCACTTTAACGTGCATAAATCACATACATATGTTAGAATCAAGTTTATATTAGGCTCAAATAAGTGTTATATAAATAAAAATCATAGTGGCAAATTTTATGAGGATCGCTCCATAATTTACCATACCTCCCATATAAGCCCACTTTCGGGAATCACCCTAAATGATTTACATGCACAATGGTGTGGGGTATCATATGATCGGACTTGACCGACTATATCTTTCTTACTTGTTTTTATTTTCGTGTAGGTACACATTTTTGAGTACTCCTAGAGTCTAAAAATAAATACCCGAATTTGTGGACAACTCGAACAAAAATAACTAGTTATTCGGGTAAAAAATAAGTGGTTTATTTTTATTTCCTATTATACCTGCAAGTTTACCAAGAAAGCAAAGTTTTTGCTGGGCATATATTTTAGAAACTATGAAATTACATATTTTAAAATTATAGAAAATTTCGATAAATTTTCTTTCTATATGAAATTTCCGGTTAAGCTAAGTTTTGTTTTGTGTTTATGTATGTAATGTAAATTTATTTTGGCCTTAGAGGCTTTTTATATTACTGTGAATGAATAAATAAATAAATAAATTTTTATTTTAAGGAAAAATTTAAATAAATATCATTTTATAGAAAATCTGATTTTATATTTATAAACACAATTAATTTAGAAAAAAAAAATAATAAAATTAATATCTAGGATGTAATTTTAATATACTATACATATATAGAGAAAGCTTTATTAAGGAAAAGTGATGATATAATTTCGATGACTATATAAATAGAACATTGCTTAAATTTCAGAGCACTTGATCATAGGGTTAAACGAAATAAAAATCCAAATTAGCATGTATAAAGAGGACTTAAGTTTAGGCATTTTTTCGTACTTCTAAAAGTGAATATTAAAAAAACTGTATGAATGAGAAATTATAAAACTTCTGTAGATAGCACATGAAATAGTACATAAAATAAGAATATTAATTGCATTGCAATGTAATTTTCTTCATTAGTCCCAAACTGACAATTTGATGTCATGTACATATTTATGTACATTGTAAATGTTATACGTATTTATTTATAAACAACAGAACAAATAGACAAGAAATAAGAAAGAAAAGAATAAACAAAGAAAAAAAACATATTTATTGCTTCCTTATATATGTATTTAATTTAAAGTGGGGGTCCGTTTATCTAAGTTATATGATTAGAGGGAATAATAAAAAATGTTTTTTGGTTTAAATGAGAATTATTTAAAAGTAATTTATATAATTTCTTTTAATTCTAATTTAATGATTACATACATATGTTATACATGTCCGACCTGGCAATCTTCTAAAATATGTTAATGAAATTTGGCACGAATAATTTTGATGTAAGGATGAAAGCCTACTAAATTTGCTAATGATCAGTCTGTTATTTCATGTAATCCCCACACATATATATATATATATATCACGATGGCCCCGTTTGTAGGGAGAGGATATAAGGTATCGATATTAATTTTGAGACACCGTTTCTCAAAGTTTTCGTCTTTACATTATCTTTTCGTGTGCTGGAAGAAAATGAAAAAAGGTCCTTTTTCGGGTTTTTTTTCATATTTCTGTCAAAGAGACAATATAAATATTAGGTATTATAAGAAAAGCCTTTGGAATCCGCAGATAATGACATTACTAAAAATTTTTAGCAGGTCCAAATGTGTCCAAAATTCTACTTTCCATTGACTTCGTATGCTAGAGATGTGCGGATCTGACATTGCCAGTAATATATTAAATAGATCTTGATTTGCAGAATTTCGTGCTCTTTATAAAATCTATAATCATTATTCCTTTTTTCTGGCCTTCCTCTGGAAGATCTCCAAGTGGTACTTAATGATATCTTCTCCATGGATATTTGGTTGATATATACATGCATTTGCATAGTCACCAAATTTTCTAGCATCAATTTGTTCATTGCACACAAGTACATCGATAATTGTTTTAAATCTTGAAATAAAATTATTATCAAAACCTTTTATTTCAGATGTTCTTTCGCAATCTGAAAATAATATTCTTGTTGTGTTACCATCATTCGTATTGTCTGATCCTTGTTTTGGTTGATCTATAATGAACCAATATTTGAGAAATCGTCCCGAACATGTTTCTTTTTTGAACTTCTTAACTCCTTATAGGTGTCATTGTTTCTTATTGATTCTGAAGGTTCAAAATCCAAATCATAACTGATTTTTATGTGTTACACAAATCGTGTTCTTGTATGTAGCACCACCGCTACAATTTATAATCATCAAATTCATAATCATCAATATTATCTAATGATTTTCGCGGACTTGGTTTAAGTGGCCTGATGTGCTTTGACATATAATACAGCTGGATGAAGCCTTTGTGTCAGTAAAGCCTGGCCTATTTTTCAATCTATCATCGTTAGCACTAATTGGTAGTTTACTTCAATTATCTGGCTGTCAATCTCTAATTCGAATGGCTATAGTGTTGCAATTTGGGCTATAATGTCACTGACTTCTTTTTTTTTAATGGCATCATGATTTTTTTTTTAATCAAATTTAATATTTTGCAGTATTTCGTAGAAGCTGGTGTTTGATTTTTTTCAAATATCCTTTGTTTGCATCCTACTGGTCGAAGATTCCGAGTCTTCCAAATTCATTATCAATCGCAATGGTACAAATGACACCATGAACATTTCTGTGACTGAAGTACTTTTAAGTAACTTAGAATATCTTCCCGCTTTTTGTTATTAAAATACTCTTTGTGTAATTCTTTAAAGCTAAAGCTCTCCATGTTATATAAAGATTTAAAAGTTTATATTCGAATATCACTGATTTTTATCCTTTTTTACGTTACGTTATTCTATGTCACTAGGTAGCATAAATAAGTACAATAAAGTGCAAAATACTAAAAACGACTAAAAATAGGTAAAATACGCTAAGAAAAAATTACCTATCACAATTTATGGTGAATTTATATTTGAGCCATATGAACAGGTAAAATAAAAGCAGAAAAAATTTTGGGAGTAATTTCATTCAAATGGAAAAAGTGTTCTACAGACGTATCCAGACAGGTACAAAAGTATATATGGGGTTGAAGAGGACACTTTTGCCTTTCTTCTGGTAGTAAACTTTGTTTAACTTCTTTTGACTCTCAAAAGTTCTATTCAACTAAATTTTAAATTTGACTATAATATAGTACCTGAGAAAACATTTAATAACGCAGCAGGTATAAACGGTACAGTGACATATCATACCATTTCTTAAAGACTGTTATCCTACCAACATAACAAAAAAAATGCAGTCAATTATCGATAATAGTATTGCGAGTAATGATAATTTACTTCTGATCAAATTTACAAAAATCACATTATTTGTAAAACGACAGCATGCCACGCCCACAATTAAAATTGCATTATCATTTTATAAATCGGTGTTAACCAAAAATTGGACTTTTGAACAATGACATTAATTTCTGACCCACCGTGCGGCCCATGAAATCTTCTTGATTTCTGCGATTTTTAAAATCAATTTTACACTTTTTTTCAGTACGTTTTCCTGGTCCCACTATCAAAAATGCAAAATTTTCATTAAAAAAAACTAATTAAAATAATCTTAATCAACTTCTTCGCATATGTATATTTTTTAGTATAAAAAGAAAATTAATACCTACAATTTAATTTTTAAGAATTCACCAACACCCCTATTAAATTAAAGACACAAAATGGTGAATTAAACCGGAAATATAATTTTTGTTTTTTATTTTTTGTTATTTCTTTTGTGTTTGACTTTTTATATTCCGTTGCATATACCCACACATATGCAGATATGAACACAGCTGCATAAATCATACTTTGATATTTCACAAGAATCGATTCACAACTGAACGCAGGTCCCATATATGAGACCCTATTCAATAATGTCAACTAATTTTAATTACTTTTATTTTAAGTGATAAGTTTTCTTTATTTACAACTTTACATTTTGGTTTGACTTTCGTTAAGAAATGTTTACTTTTTTAAACATCGCATGTACACAATATTGACAGCAAAATCTATATTATTTAAAATAAAATTTTACTCAAAAAATCAACACTGAACATTTTCCCTTTAGAAAACACGTGTTGATGGAAATACTATAATTAATTATACACATTTTTGAGTTGATTCAATGTGATCAAAATTTAAATTCGAAATGTTTTTTTTTTTTCTCTTTGTTTTATTAACACAAACAAACTCAGCTGTTCGATATTTACAAAATTAAAAAAAACTGCTATAAAAACAACAACGAGAAGCGAATACAAAGAGAGTCAAAGAAAATGATAAAACGATAATAAGAAAAGAAAATAGAAAAATCTCACCACAGTAGAGGTGCCTTTACCAGAATATAAAAACAAAAAGGAAATACAAAAATTCCCTGTGGTTTGTTTTTTGCTTTTACGATAGAGAAAAAAACAAAAGAAATATTCAACATAACAAACCAGTGTTGCCATTTTAAATTTTTTTCTGCCAGATTAGCAGCAGGTCTGGTAAATTGCATGTTTATTTTGAAAAATTCTGCTAAATGCTTTTTACCATTATCGACATACTGAAAGCAGATTTTTGGCATAATTTTCAAAACAAGATGATTACACTAAATTTTTGCGTTAATTTACTTTCATAAAATATTTCCTTAGCAAAAACTGTGTTAAATAACTTACATAGTGTCTACATTAGAGATTTTTTTATCAAGACAGACGTCAAATTTAACGCGAATTTGTGGAAAGTGGCAACAGTTGCACAAAACCAACAATATGGCGTATTCTTTGTTTTTTATATATGCCGTTTGACAACCGTAACATACCTTGTATATATTCGCACTGATTTTGACGTTTGTTTTAATATAAATTTGCCTAATGTAGACACTAGGTTAAGTAGAGAATTTACTGAAAATTAGATCAGAAAATTTAGCTTCGTCTAAAGACAAGTGGGGTATTTTTCAAAATAAATCAGTATATTTTAAAGTGCTAAGCCGATCTTGATGAAACTTGGGGCATCAACAGAAGAGGAGTTAAGTTTTCAAAATATTGTTAACAGGAGTGAGTAACTGAATTATATAAACATATCTGAATTCTAAACTTTGAATTTTTATTTAATAGCTCGATTGTTTTTTTTTTTTTTCTACATTATACCGTTGATTAATACATTTTGTTTCTCAGTTTTTTAGTGTAGTAAGAGTGAACAATTCTTTTTTTGAATCGAAATCATTTAATATTATTGCAATAGTGCCATTTTCCTGTAGGAAACAGTAGCATTGCACTTATTAATTTTAACACCTATTTTTGAGATTTAATTTTTCGGCATATGTTTGTATATACATTATAGTTCATCGCACTTTCCTTAAAAAATCATTTGATTTTATAGAACTTTATTTTCTTTCTTTCTACGAAGATTTTTGATTTATTATATATATTTTTGATAATTTAGCATACTTCAAAAAATTTCTGGCAACACTGTGACAAACAGATGATAATAAACAAAATAAATATAAAAAAAAAACAAGAAAAAAAAATGTAAATAAAAAAATTGAAAAAGAAACGCAATTGATTTGTACTGAATATATTTTTAAGCACAATTTCTCATTTCTTTAGTCATTTGCTCTTCTTTGCAAAGTCTAGAAATAAATGATAATACTCGACTGATTGTAAGGTGTAATACTATTGTTCAACCCATTTTATAACCCACGTAAAAAATGTATACATACATATAGAAAATATTCATATTCATAAAAACCTTAAAAAGCAGAAACCATAAATAACAAATTAATTGCACAAAACCCTAGTAAAGATAAGAATTTGTACTTTTTTATAATCGTCAGAAGCTAATTCTATATACAATTAATTGTCTTATACAGATTAGTATTGAAAAAAAACAATAGATATTGTATATATTTATGTACATATATACATACAATTTGCTAAATACAAAAAAAATTAATAACAGACAACAGAAACACAACAAATAAATCGTAACGTACACAATCATATAAAAATAAAGTCATGACCAAATATTTATTTCGTTTTAAACAAATGAGCAAAAACAACAAATAGACGGAAATTTAACCAAAGACTACAAAAAAAAAACAAAAGAACTAGATAAAAAACATACAAACGAACGAACAATGAGTAAAATTACAGCTTTTGTTAAATTTTAAACAAATATCAATACAAACAATTTTTATTTAATTTGACAATTATCAACAGAATATTGCTTTATTTTCTAAACATTATATTAAACATTAAATTATTAAGAATTTATCATTTATTGTTTTTTAAATAATTAACTTGTTTTAAATTTTCTTTGTCTGCAAGTGTAAAAAAACACATACACACACTAACTCACTACTAACCCACAAATGCACACACGCACACTGCTTTTGCTTTTGTAAACGCTCTCCTAACAACTTGCACCTTTGAATAACAAAATCGTACTGACAAAAACTAAATAAAAAGCAAAAACAAACTTTTAGCAAAAACAAGAAAACCCTACACCAAAATGAGATTACCATCGACCAAAACATAATATATTTAAGGGGAAACAAATATTTTTTTACTACGACCGAATTTGCATTCGTTTTATCAACAATCGCGTTGTAGACGCACGTTTTTGTTTGAAATAGATATTGTAAAAACTTCGCGTAAAAAATTGAATTTACATTTCAACATTGAAAAGTACGTCAGTTGTGTACTTTTATATATATATATATATATATATATATATATATATATATATATATATATATAAACATCCAAAAAGGTTAATATACCAAAAGGCGGGGATTTCCTTTTTATAGAAATTGTAATAAAATAAAAAAAAACTGTCGCGATTATAGAACCTGTAATTTTAAAAAGTAAGCCGCAGCGATAATGGGTAGTCGCGAAATCCGAGCTGTATATTAACGTGTAATTTTCCCAGATATTTAGTTCGAATAATTTCACAACTTGTTTGTGGTGAAATCTAGTTCCTATGCGCATTTCGCCGGTTGCTTAAGCCAGCTCATCAGGAAACCTTTCGTAACCGTTTTGTAAAAAACTAAAGATAAATTAGAATTCAATGAGAATTAAGCCTATTCCACCTAATAACAAAGGTCGAACAAACTACATGCTTTTATTTTGTTACTGTTTTTTATAAAATGAATGCAGTTAACACCACGTCATAAATTATAATTTACGCTTTTTTTTCCATTTAAGCTTTTATTTCAAAAATATATTGTATACGCAAATCATATAAATGTAATTAAGTTTGTGTGAAAATTTCTATTCCAGACTTATTTTCTTTATATATTATATATTAGCTGTTATTTTTCGAAATTATTAGTTTATATACATAATTCTTGTTATCATTTCAAATAAAATTGTATTTACAATGCCATGACAATTTTTTTAATTTGGAAAAAATTTTCAATTTTTACTTCCAAATTGAAAATCTGGTAATTGTATATTACTTATTCAATTCATTAACCATACATTTTAGAATTAGTAAGATTTTTATCCCGACAGCTATTATTTAATAACAAGCCTCTGAAAAGATTTGCCAACATATTACAGCCAAAAAAATATAACGGCAACTCTGAATTGGAAATGGTGAGCAAAAGCAAAATTTCCCCTTTCAATTACAGTGGGGCGATTTTGTCGAGATATTAGTGTGTACAAAATACAAATGCTATATATGAACAGAATATTTAAATACAAATACACATTAATAATATTGTGTATATTTAATTTTTTATGTATGAAGTTTGACAGTCACAAGACACCATAGTTCATATATGAAAAATAATAAGCTGGACCCTGATCACATACATAATTACATTTTATGTTTGTCTGAACTTCACTATTTGTACGTGTTTTAAAGTCAATGTTCATCATCAGCAAACAAAGAAATGAAATCCAAAATATTGTTAATACCAACATAAACAGCTTTTAACTGCGTAGTATATAGTATATAAATGCATAGGTACAAGCAAACATACATACATTGTATATATACAATGTATGTACATACATATTAAAAGGTATATATGTATGTATATGAATGTGTCCATATACTACATAGAAATTAAACAAACAACGCAGTTAGAGGAAAGTGAAGAAAAATGGATTCAAAATAATAATTATGCTTGTTTTTATAACAATAGATTGGGGAGACTAATAATAAATAAAATAGAAAACAACATTAAGATCAACAGCCCTATAAATATATAAATATGTATATCGTATGTATATACATATGTAAGTATGTATAAATTTATGTTTGTATATACAATAGAAATTCTTTCTCATGCAACTAAAATAAAAACTAATTTTATTTAAAATAAGAAAACAGTAGAGATGTGTTGATGGTGACGAAATGCATTAAATAAATTAACATTTCGTTTACGACCTCTCAATTATAATGAATTGTAAATTAAATGATTACAAATTAAATCAATAAACCCATTAAAAATAAACAAATAAAATATAAAAACATAAAAAACCAAATTAGTCAAAGGAGAAAGATCGCGAAGACTATTGAAAAGACGCAATAACAAATGAGGGGAAATAAGAACAATAATTATGACAATATGATAACTGACAATTTGTTATTGAATAAATAGAGGCATTTGTAACCAAGTGCGTTAAATAGAAATTTATAGAAATTGTAATATATTTTACCTAGCATAAAGTATTTCCCCATTGAATGATATATACAAATGGAAATACATATATTAAAAATTATTGCACACACTTACGTTATTATTTTATTCCTTATATTCTTTTCTTTCTGCACCACTTTTAATTTTTATCATGCCCCCAGCATTATTTGTTTTAAATGTATGTATTTTATTAAGTTTTCGTAATATTTAATTGTAAAACAATTTTGCAATTTAATCAATTTTTTCTAATATACTTTTGTAGCAGCACATACACAATATTTTTTGTATTTTTTAATTCCAATTGCGTAGTCTCACCAAAAAAACTTTACAGCTGACAAGAGACCTGCGCCGGACAATCTTAACGGCGGCAGAAGCTTTTGAAGTTTACGGTCTACACGAGCCTTTTTCTTGTTCGCACATTGAACAAAATTTTGTCCGCACATGCTTCGGATAGTGTAGCCATCGGACAAGAAGTAACAGCCCGTCTAGACGTAACATAATATGTAAGATTTTTGTGTCAGAGAGTGTAAAATTTGCTCTCTGAGAGAACTATTTCACGTGTAGATTCAAATATTAGTATTATGAGACTGTTGTGATGAGATTTTTCTACACAATCATCTTATAAGATGAACTGTCAAAAAAAAAAAAAAAATACACATATAGAAAAGTTTGTTTGTGTGCGTGCATGTGTATTTTGGAAACTACTGAAAAACAATTTTTTTTGTAAAATTGTTTCCTTTTAGTGTTTCTTTTACATGTTAAAAAACATTTTTATAAAAATTGAGCTAAAAAAGTGCGAATTTCTTAAATAAAAAGGACATGTTTACTCTCTGACTGATTGAAAATAATGATATCTTATAGGATTTATTAAAATACGTGTACCCCTTATTTAAGATTTAACATAATATAAACAAAATGGTTGTTCTCCTCTGCCGGCGTTATCTCACATATTATATCAGCGTTAATCTCAGTTGTAGACCTGGGGTAAGGTAAAGACAACTCTAAAACACCAAAAAAAACTATGGATTTTGTTTTTGTATTGAAATCTCTTATAGGGCATTCAGATCGAGGAACAAATCAAGATTACCGGCACTTTTGATTTTTTAACAAATTTTCTTTTCGGCAAAAGCACTATTTTTGGTTAAAAAAAAAGTTACATAAAAGTTTTTCTTCGCTCTCTGTTAGTTTTCGAGTTATAGGTACTTTAAGTTATGATGTAAGAATGCAATTTTCTCCTTCCTCCTTGAATGAAAATGAACAATATTAGTATCATTGGAAAGGTCTTGAGAAGGCCTTTCGTTTGATGTATAAAATGTGCCAAATCATTAACCCATGGTGAGACAATATTATATTTTATTACTTTTTATTTTTACTTTTTTTACAAAAGTACCGTTATCTCAAAAATATATCGATATAATGGTACTTTCCTATACATCAAATCATTTAGAGAACATTTCAAGCTTTCATATGATCCCCATATTACACTCCTAGCCCATTAAATAACAAAAATATAGCACTTTAAAAATTAATATTCAGAGAAATGAATCGATTTTTACTCATAATATATTGGTTAATATTACAATTTATGACTATATAGTAATACGGATATCATTAAAAAGGTGTTGATATAATTGGAAAGGTCTTTAAATCTCAAAAATAAAAAAATAAGTAAAAAAATACTTAGTAAATTTATAAATTTGCATTTTTATTTGAATTATAGATAAAAAAAAATAAAACAAAATTTAAAAAAAAATGTTTGGAACATATCAAGGTTACCAGCATAGGCTAAAGGACTTTCTCCTCTATGTATGTCGAACAGCGGCTTCGCTGAATAATTTTTTTTTTTTTGAAATCAAAAAATTTTTGTAAGTACCGGTATTCTTTTTATTAACAAATATATTACTAGTAAAAATCGATTAATTTTTCTAAATATTAATTTTTAAAGTGCTATATTTTTGTTATTTAATGGGTGTGATACGGGGATCATATGAAAGCTTGAAATGTTCTCTAAATAATTTGATGTAAAGGAGAGTACCGTTATATCGACATATTTTTGAGATAACGGTACTTGTGTAAAAAAAAGTCAAAATAAAAAGTAATAAAATATCATATTGTCTCACCATGGGTTAATGATTTGGCACATTTTATATATCAAGGCTTCTTCAAGACCTTTCCTATGATACCCATATTGTTCATATTCATTACAGGAGGGCGGAGAAAATTGCATTTTTATATTATAAGTTCAAGTACCCATAACTCGTAAACTAAGAGCGAGCGGTCAAAATTTTGTACACTGCTTTAATCACAAATAAAAATGCTACTGAATGATTATCAAAATTATTTAAAGATCAAGTGTGCTGGTAATCTTGATTTATGCCTTTTGACACTTGCGAAATCACATAATTTTGTGTAATTTCACCGAAATTACATTGAAATTACGATGCCCATTTCCGTGAAACTCTGTACATGATTTTTAAAAAATACTCTTTTTCTTTTTCTTGTTTCAATCGTGAGAACAAAAAAAAAAAAAAAAAAAAAAACAATTGACATCTTAAATTTAAACACAAATCTTAAAATTAATTATTACAGTGATTTTGCAAAATGTATCGTATACTTTTTACCTTTGCATGTCTAACCATTTTTAATTGTTGAAATAACAATTTCTTATTAGCAAGTTTTTCATTAATAATTTCCAATTTAGTAAGTAATTGTTTCTTATTTGTTTACATTTCATAATACTTTATTTACCCCTATAACAATTTAAAATGTAAACAATAAGTATCAGCTGTTCACGAAATTACATCAAATGTCATTTAGCCAGTATGAACACTCTAGATTTCATTCGTAATTTTGGCATGAAATTTCGTAATTTCGCGCCGGTCTGAACAAGGTTTAATGTAGAGACTAGGTTATAAAAACCAAAAACACATTTGACATTTCACGTCATAAAAAAATATGACGCAATGACACAAAAGTAAACAAAAAATGTAAAAAAAGATTGTAAACATAAACAGCAATCTGACACTACAGATTTTGGAACAGATCAAGATTACCAGCACAGTTGAAATTAAAATATATTTTTCAATCTTAAAAAAGGTTTTTCTGAGTAGCCGGCTTCGGCTGGGCTCAAGGACTTTCTCCTCTATACATGTGGAACACTGGCTTTGCTTAATAAACTTTTTTTTAGAAATACATATATATATCAAAAAAATTAAAATTTTCCTTTTAAGAAATTAACGAATGTTGGAATGTTCTATAATTAGAAAGTACGTAGTTTTAAATAGTATTAATATAAATAAAATTACATATACATTAATAAAGATATTTAGAAAAATGTGTCAAGATTTTAAGTCGTAAACTAAGAGCGAGCGGGCAAAATTTTTTACATTACTTTAATCATGAATTAAAATGCTACTAAAACATTATAAAAATCATTTAAGAATCAAGTGTGTTGGTAATCTTGATTTATTCCAAAAAAAAAAAAAAAAATATGAAACTTTGGTTCTTGCAGGAATAAATTTTTACAACTTGTTATAAATACTTTACATTGTTACTTAAGAAAATTTTGTTATAACTGAAAATTAATGTAACTGCATTTTTGGCAAAAAAGCGGCGAACAATTGACTTTTTTTCAAAATTCAAATGCATATAATTTTTTTTACACAGTTTTATTATTTGTTATTAATAAAATATAAAAAAATCTGGTGAAACTTGGATCTGCTGCAGCAAAAAAATTTCACCAAGGTAGGTCAAAAAGTAAAAATTTTAATTTAATTTTAATTTGAAACACATTAACTCTTAAACTAAAAGAGACAAACTACACATCTTATAAGATAGTAATTTGTAGAAATACCATCACAACAGTCTCATAATACTAATGTTTGAATCTACTCTCTCTGACAGGAAAATCTTACATATTCTGTTACGTGTAGATGTTAAATTTGCCATTCTACGTGTGAATTATAATAATTGAAATTTGTAAGTAGTGATTTAAAATATAATTTCGTCGCTCATCAGAACCTAATTAATATTATTAATCAAATGAAAAATAGGTGCTTAAATTGAAAATGGATTAATACATTTAAAAGAAAAACGTAAATAAGAAAGAAAAATTTTAAATAAACTTAGTGAAGAAATATAAATATTAAAAAATATTAAAAATGATTAAATAATTGAAAAAATAACACACGTGCAAAAGCGGAAGAATAGAATTGTGTTGTTAAGTAAATGAAGAAAATTATATATTGTATAGCATTTGTAAATTCACTCTCTGAGAGAATTAATTCACGTGTAGATTCAAATATTAGTATTATAAAATGTATTGTGAAACTGTTGTGATGAGATTTCTCTACACAATCATCTTATAAGATGAACTGTCAAAGACATACACATACGAAAGTTTGTTTGTGTGTGTGCATCTGTATTTTGTAAATAACTAAAAAAAAAAACAACTTTTTTCGTAAAATTGTTTCCCTTTAGTGTTTGTTTTACATGTTAAAAGGCATTTTTATAAAAATTGTGCTAAAAAAGTGCGAATTACTTAAATAAAAAGGACATGTTTACTCTGTGACAGATTGAAAATAATGATATCTTATAGGATTTATTAAAATACGTGTACCCCTTATTTAAGATTTAACATAATATAAACAAATTGGTTACTCTCCTCTGTCGGCGTTATCTCACATATTATATCAGCATTAATCTCAGTTGTAGACCAGGAGTAAGAGTTACATGTATTCTAATAAATCGTATAAGATATCATTATTTTCAATCAGTCACAGAGTAAATTAATAAATTTACACTTTTCTAGCACAATATTTTTATTATTATTATTATTTTAATGTAAGACAATCATTCAAAGGAAGCAATTTAAAAAAAACATTGTTTTTTTAGTAATTTTCAAAATACACATGCACACAAACTAACTTTCGTATATTTGTATTTTTTTACAGTTCATCTAATAAGATAGTTGTGTAGAGAAATCTCATCATAACAGTCTCATAATACTTCTTATAATACTAATATTTGAGTCTACATGTGAGATAATTCTCGCAGAGAGCGAATTTGACACTCTCTGACTGTAAAATCTTGCTTTTGGCGACTGAATTTTCCGTTTGGCAACATGACGAATTTTTTGGCGATATATGACATGGTGGCAATTTATTTAGCTAATTTTTAAATTTTGATTAAATAGGCAGTTCAGCAGTTCTGGAGAAAAATGACAAAATTTTCTTACTAGAAATCAGTATGTGGCTATCTAGCAAAATGAAGAGCTTTAATTTGTAAATAGCTTCAACTTAGTTTACGAAATTTTATCCGCAAAAAATATATTTTAAAATACTTATATTTTAAATGTTTGATGATTTGTTTTCCATCAACTTTCAAGTATATTAAGGATATTAGTGATTTCGGTTACAATGAAGCAAACGTTCATGAATAAATTAATTCTTTGAAACAATTTATAAGTTTAATAGGACCAATGTTGTTGTATAATGTTAGAATTATTCTTTTAAAATATATAATAGTCTAATAAATTTTAAAAGTTGATGACCTAAAAAGGGGTTATATGTCAGAAAAGTGTATTTTAAGTTGTATTTTTTATTCACTGTGCTCGACAATGAGACTAATTTTTTACCAATTTTATAACCATTACCCCAGGTCTACAACTAGGATTAACGCTGATATAATATGTGAGATAACGGCAGAGGAGAGTAACCATTTTGTTTATATTATGTTAAATCTTAAATAACATAGTATCTACATTAGACAATTTTTTATCAAGACAAACGTCAAACTTAACGCGAATTTTTGGAAGGTGGCAACAGTTGAACATAAACAGCAATATGGCGTATTCATTATTGTTTTTTATATATATGCGGTTTGACAACTGAAACAACCAAAATAATAATCAGTTGTTTAACTAAAGTTACATTGTATGTATTCGCGCACTGATTTTGACGTTTGTTTTGATAAAAATTTGCGAAATGTAGACACTAGGTAAGGGGTACACGTATTCTAATAAATCCTATAAGAAATCATTATTTTGAATTTTTAACTTTTTTAGCACAATTTTTATAAAAATGTCTTTTAACATGTAAAACAATCCCTAAAAGGAAACAATTTTTCAAAAAACATTATTTTTTTTAGTAATTTCCAAAATACACATGCACATACACAAACAATTTTTATAAAAATGTTTTTTAATACGTTAAACAAACACTAAAAGGAAAAAATTTTACAAAAAAACATTGTTTTTCAGTAATTTCCAAAATACACACGCACACACACAAACAAACTTTCGTATATGTGTATTTTTTTTTTTTTTGACAGTTTATCTTATAAGATGGTTGTGTGGAGAAATCTCATCACAACAGCCTCATAATACATCTTATAATACTAATATTTAAATATACACGTGAAATAATTCTCTCAGAGAGCGAATTTTACACTCTCTGACACAAAAATATATATATATTATGTTACGTCTAGACGGGCTGTAAATCGACGACACTGGTGGTGTTAACCGTTTTTAAAAGCGCTCATTTTTGAGATATTTCATTTTGAAAGGCTAAAAAAGATAGAAAATTAAGTTTTTTTTAGCTTAAATTTAATAATTTACCTCCGTATTCACAAATAACTTTTAAATTTAAAAAGGCATTTTAAATTAAATTTTCCATACAAATTTGTGTCTAAAATGCATTTTAAATTTAAAATTGGTTTGTGAATAAACAACATTGAAGTGTATAATAATGAATTCTTATTATCAAATATAAATATATATATATATATATATATATATATATATATATATATATATATATATATATATATATAACACACGATTTATTATAATAAATCGCCTGTTTTTTTTTATCGACTTTTTACTGAATGATTAATGCTATGCTCAAAAAACATAAAAAAATTGATTTGTTTTTTCATATATTTCAAAGCCAAAAACCATCTCGATCCGAGATATTTAATTGTTTAACACACAAGAAACATACTAAATTTCCATACAGGGAAGATTTTTTAGTATTTTTTGTACATAGAAATTTGTTTAAAAAAGAATTTGTAAAAATTATCAAAAAATTTGAACAAAAAATTAAAAATTATGAATAAAATTTATATTTATCAAATTTTTATATGTTTAAAAACTTTATTTTTTGAATTAAAGTGTTTTTGTGTGAAGTTTTTATTTAAACCAAAAATTTGAGAAAGTATTTGGCAAACGAAAAACATGCCAAAAGGAAAAACCCAATAAAATGATATGTGAACAGTGATGTTTAAACTCATTGCGTTTTTCAAAAAAAGTCAAAAATTAATGTGTATGAACATAATATAATAGAATTTTAAACGCTTTTTTTTCGATTCGAAAACTCGAATTATAGAACAGTTTCAAGAAAAATTGTTGTGTGTAAACGGCGACTTACTAAAACAACTTTTTGGCGTTAATGATTTTAAAATCGCTGCATTTGGAAAGAAAATCACCTTATTACTATTACTGGAGAAAACAAACGTCAAAGAAACTTATTCCGGGTGTGAAATTTGTTTGATAATTTTAATTTTTTTTTGTAATAAAACTGTTAAGAATTTGGTGTTAATTATTCGATAAAAACAAAAATGAAAATTTTCAAAACCTTAAAGATGAATTAAAAAGTAAGTTAGCGAATGTTTAAATTAATGAGTTTGATAAAAACTTTGTAACCGACACAACCATAGAATTAACTAAAATACATGCGGCTTTTAGAAAAATATTTTTATTACATTTTTAATGAAACTCGTAAGAAATAGATAGTATCGATATAAATATGTATTGTTTGTTTACAAAAAAAAAAAAAAAAAAAAAAAAAATGCAAGGTTGTGTCACTGGAAAATGCTAAAAAAGTATAATTTAAATTATTGTATTTAAGATTACACATACACACCCCATGTTTCTTCCTCTATTGTTGGAATTCTCCATGATTTTTTTTGTTTGTATAAAAAAAGAAAAAAATACGTTGTAGTAAAAGAAAAACAATTTGGTTCATTATTGTTTTGAGGATAGAGACAACAAAATCGCCTGATGTTTTGCTTATTGCATACATATACATACATATGTATATACTACCCAGTTGACACTGCCTTTACGACACCCTCGAGGTCGGGTTCACGACAATGCTTAATCCTAGAAGACATACAGGATAACCAGAAGAAATCGTTCACGAATTTTCAAACTATATCGCGAAAATCGTGCATGATTAAAATGGTGACAATGTCGCCCAATCTTCTCGTTAGTAAAATAATGATAAAATTTACGAATTTAATGATAAGTTTCCTAAGGTTTTCGATAACGATTAAAATAGGGTACTATTTCGTCTCTTTTGTCGTCAGCGAACATATAGACGGAAAAGTCGTACATTAAATCGTCAACGATTCATGTGCTTAGATTCGTCGTCAATGATTATATATATGTTAATGTCGTATATTTTGTCGTCAATGATTATATAGATGACAGACAGCGTCTTGATAATCTTGAAGACATGAAAATACATACATGTAAAAAATAATTTGAATATTTACTTAGTTTAATTCCATTTTACTATTTACACTCACCAAATTTTATTATTTTAACAAGTTAGAACGTTATATTCGGCTGTGAACCACCTTATCGACAAATAATAAAATTTTCACATTTATACTTACAAAAATAATCTAATTTTTTCCAAACTGCAAAAAAGCAAACACAAAATTAAACTCATAGCAAGCCTTGCTTCCTTAAAAAAAAAAAAAAACAACGACAATAGTGATGACTACTAAATTTATATACATATGTTTGTATGTAGATATATGCTTATACAAAACAACTGAAAGTCATTGCAATGCTTTTAATATATTTGAATATACACGTGAGATAATTTTATCAGAGATCGAATTTGATACTTTTTGACAGAAAAATTACATATTCTGTTACGTGTAGATAGGCTGTTACGTTTTTCTATCATAAAAAGTAACAAAACGCCAGCAGAGCTACTGCAAATATTTATATCAGCATATATGGGATCACGTAGATAGAATTTTGTTATAATAAATCACTGTTTTTTTTTCATCGTGGTATGTTATCAAAATTTAATAGTAAATTTTTATTTCATTATATTTTGTGTTAGTTTTGCTCCAAATAATTAATTAATTGAGATTGTCTGAAGAATTGCGCTTTTAAAAAAATAAAAAAAAAAAAACAACGAAATAACTTTTGTGTAACAGTTCATGTTTTATATATATGCAGTTCGACAGCTGTAATAACCGAAAATAATAATCAGCTGTTTAACTGAGGTTACCTTGTACAGATTCGCGCTGGGTTTGAAGTTTGTCTAAGTTGGATGTTTGTAAAGCATAAAAAATTGTCGGACCACAATATTAAAGTATACTATTCGATTTAGGATCACTTTCTGAATGAGTTCAACAATGTACATCACGATGTCTGCCCATGAAAACCTTGTTAACAAAATACATATCGCATTTTTGAAGATACATATCTTTGTAAAAGAACGAAAATTGAAATTGGTTTTAATATATAAGCTAGAACCATAGTACCAAATTTCATGAGGATCGGTCCATAATTAACCATAGCGCTCATATAAGCCCATAAATGATAATATCATAAAAATTATTGACGCAAATAATTTTTATAAGCTCAAATCGTAGTACCAAATTTCATCAGGATCGGTCCTGAGATTACATATGTCTCATATAGGCACCTTCCGAAAATTACTTTAGCGTAAGTAAATCCCACATAAATGTTATTAATCATTGTACTAAATTTTATGAGGATCGGTCCGTAATTGTCACATAGAAGGCTCTCTTCTGAAAATATCAAAAATTATAATGGTGTCGGTCTTGCCGATTTTAACTATCTTACTTGTTTTCTATATAAATATTAAATTTATTTATTTCTGTAGACATATGTATGTTTTGTGTGTTTATGGCCTTTTGCTTTTTAGGTGCCAATATATATAAAACTGCTATACCAACAAATAAATGTGAATAACCACTTTTATTTTCTCTTAATAGCCATGATTTCGTTGAGAAAGTCCTTTTTTTAAGAACTATAATTAGCTAAGATAAGAAAAAAAATCATAAATAACTATAAAATATGTACATATATGAAAATCATTCTACATGACATATTTTTATGCAAATATTATCAATAATAATATTTGCAAGCATGAGTTTGCCTTACGGATATGTGTTCGCAATTTTGTTCCTAAAAACTTTGATTTTAGTATTAAAAAACTGTTAACAAATAATTTTTTTAAGATTTATATTTTCATTTTGAAGTTTTTTTCCAAATATTTATGTTTTTTATTTTATTTTATTGGAAACAAATATTTCGAAATTTCAATATCATAATAATGTCGCTTTCTGCAATACAATATAATATTATAACACAAGGCAACAAAATCGAAAAATTCCAGTAGTACAAATAGGGTCCAAATTTTAAATTCAATGGAGAATTTTTTTTTAATTTTTAAGTAAGATTATAAATTTTTTAGATGTTTAGATAATTAGTGGTAACTCAAAAAGGGTTAGTCCGATATTATTAAAATAAACTTTGAAAATTTGAAATTTACACAACCTTTAATCCGTTTATATATTTCGTTTCATCAGATCAGTAGTTTCGGAGTTATAATAAAAATTTAAGCAAAAAATATATTTTATGAAAATAGTAAATTTTTTTGATTTAAAAAAATTATAAAGCAATAAATCGTAAAAATTGTTCAGATTTATTGCTTTATCGCAAAGGCACATGTAATAGCAACATAAGATATCGATCATAAAAATCGATTGATTCTTTTCGAATTTATTCACAATTAAGTGAATTCGCTCATTTTCACAAAATTTTAGTTTTTTGTTTGATATACATACATAAAATTAAGTAGATAATATTCTTTCGATTTATTGAATTTTGAAAACATTTTTAGGCAGTTTGTGCTGATGTTTGTAACGCACAGAAAAAATTATCCAACACTCACCTTGAAGTACGTCCGTACGTCCGTTTGGCTGGCTGTCCATGTAAACCTTGTGCACAAAGTACAGGTCGCAATTTTGAAGATAATTTAATGAAAATTGGCACGTAGGACTTTCAGGACACAAGGACGAAGCCTATAAATTTGTTATAATTGATCAATTATTTACCTAGTCCCCATACAAATGTTTAAAGATCAATCTTTGTGCCAAATTTCATGAAGATCGGCCCATAATTGACCATAGCTCCCATAAAAAACTCTTCCGGAAATCACTTTAACGTGAATAAATCACATACATATGTTAGTACCAAGTTTATATTCGACACAAATAAGTTTTAAATGATTAGAAATCATAGTGACAAATTTTATGAGGATCGCTCCATAATTTACCTTAGCACCCATATAAGACCTAAAGTGCATAAATTCATATAAATGTTAGTATTCACGCAATATTCTGTATTGGTATATTTTATTTTATACTTAGCAAAAGTATCGGTCCACAATTGTCCACATGTCTAATATAAGACCCCTCCACGAATTTTGATGGATATGTACAATGGTGTGGGGTATCATATTGTCGGGCTTGACCAACTATAATTTTCTTACTTGTATATTATTTAAATTTATTTTAAGAAATAAAATAAGAAAATAAATAAATAATTATTATAAACTATAAACTCTGGAATTTTCTTTTATTTGATTTTCTAATATTGTTGAATAACGAAGTGTTACTCTGAATACTCCAGCAAAAATCAGCCACCATGTGTGCATCCCAGCGACCCTGGTATCGTTTCTCCATTGTTCGGTTATCTTGGTGGAATCGTTCGTTCTGTTCCTCTCTCAAGTCTCCTAGTTTTTCAGGAAAACGATCTAAATGACTGTGCAGGTAGTGTACTTTGATGCTCATGTTGCATCCAAGATTCTGGAAATGATTTAACATCTCTTCAACGTGCGCAACGTAATCATCACCCTTGTTATTTTCTAAGAAATTTTGACTAACCCATACAAATGAATCCCATGCATTCTTCTCAATTTCTGACATTGAACTGCCAAAATCAGTATCACCAATTTGCGAATTTGTAGGCTGTTAAATATGCCTGATTTTTCATACTCGGATTGGGAAACTTGCTTGAAATATACTGGAAAAATTCGCTATCTTTGTTAAGTACTTTAACATATTGTTTCATCAGACCAAGTTTAATGCGAAAAGGGGCAAAAAGTAAAATTTAATTCCAATATGCAAAAGGACACACTTCAAGTTGAATCGTATCTCTGTAAGACCATGGTAGTCATCAAACCAGAAATATCTGCAGTACACAAAATCATCCTCTTCAACAAAATAATGAAGTAAGCCTTCTCGAGTACGGTAATACGAAACTAGTTTCTTTAGTTATGTTTCTTTCATCCGGGAGATCTTTTCGACAATGTAAGATCTCTAATTACATCATTAAGCTGGTCTTGATTCCATGTTTGTGTGGGATGAACTCGTCTTGAGCATATTTTTCTTGTGAATATAGAATTGCAAGTGTAAACCCATCAGCAAACCTCGTTGGGTAAGACCATCGCATAAGTTTTCCGAAACCGGTTTTTGTACTTAAACAAAAATAACAATCGGTTTCGTGAAAAAAAATTAAATAAGGAATATGAAGAATTAAAAATTTAATTAAGAAATACTGTAAGTATAAAATATGGCAAATGTATTAACCTATACATACTTTACGTTAGAAGACCTCATAGATTAATTCAATCGACATGAAATGCAAATAGTACTCGGTGCCCAATGCTGGTTCAAATTGGATATATGTTATAGCAATCTTCATATGACTTTTGCAATGAAGTTAAGAAGCAGTTCCGTTTTTTCTTTATTACTTATTTTTTTTTAATTTAGAGAATCATAAAAATGTCAAAGGTTTTTTTCAAACAATTTTTTACATGTAAGGGGGGTTGCCAAAATCCGTGTCGTAAAATGCATCTGTATTTCTATGTTCCGCATTTGTAGATATGCGATACCTTCAATTAATTGTAAATAAAAACGTAAATCATGCGATTTTCCTGATACATATCTACTTTAATTCACATGAATGTAGCTTCACTACAAATAAATAAAATTTAATACTTTTTGCAGTTTTCGATTTTTTCCAATTTTTTATTTTTTGCTGCCAATTTGCTTCATAACTTTGAAACTGTTGATCGCATTAAAAACAATTGTATATATCATTTAAAGATATTGTAAACTAAAATTTTTGTAAATTTAGTTTAACAAAATCGGACAAGTTGTTTTTGAGTTATGACAACATAAGAGGAGAGATGTCTCAAAATATTGACAATTTTACTTAAAAATTAAAAAAAAAAAAAAATGTCAATAGAATTGAAAAAATTTGACCATTTTATACTCATATTAACAAATCTATATAGTGATTACTCAAGCCCGTTTTTGCTGTTGACGTATGTAATCGGCACCTAATACAATATCGTTTTCATTATCATATTGTTCTATGGTTTATTGGAAATATACAATATTAAATTCATTAATGTTAATTAAAATTCACTAGTTGTGGTTGTCATTTGTTTTCAAAAATATAATTTTTGCCTAATAATAAATTTTATTCCTGTTTAATTTCGTATAAGTAAGTCTAATTAAATGTTTTGTTCTACATATAATATTTTTGTAGACTTGCACAATATATCAGTCCAGTAACATTTTGTTTAATTCATTTTGTTTTTAGATGATAGTCCCTGCAATATATTTGTTTGTAGCAAATTTGACGTTTTCTTATCAGTTATTTTTGTTGTAAGGAATATCGTACTATTCGGAACAAAGTTCATTTAAGATAATGATCTTTTAGACAAAATTGTTGAATAACTATAAATACCGGCAATAAGCAGTTTTAAATTATTTCACATTTGGTGAAAATGTAAATAGACCGTAAATACACATTGGGACATTTCCTTCTTGTAAAGTCTGAAAATTAAAAAAAAAATTAGGACTAAAAACAACATTCGAAATTAAAAAAGGAACAAAATGTTTTTTTTTTTTTTTTTTGTTTAAGTTTAAAGCAAAATTGCTATTTCTCTTGTAGTGTATGTTTTACTATAAAAAGTTTGAGAAAAACATCAAACCAAAAAAGAATTAGTTTATAGAGAAAAACATCAAAATTCCCGTATTGTAAAATAATTAATATAGTAAATGCTAGAGTTATCTTTATCTATTATATTTTAATAGAAAATCTCTACATCTCAGAATGGAATGTGACTCATTCTTTAAATTTCTTTGTATATTTTATCAGAAAAGTTAAAAAAGCTGGCCTAAAGACCCACAAAGTAAAAAAATCGCTTCCAAAGAAAATAAATGATATAGAAAAGAAAATATGTATTAACATACTATATACAATATCATTTTAGAATCTCACTCTACTCGACATCAGTGCCAGAAGTCGACGGCAAACAATCTAAGAAAAGAAAGTGTTAAACATATAGAAAATGTAATTAAACGTACGCGGTTAATTAGAATCCTGCTAAAACTAATAAAACAAAACCTAAAATTGTTATAAAAGACTTTGCGCTATAGTCAAGGCATAAAAGAGTGTTTTAAATAAATTTCTGTTTAAAAAAGGAAAAACATTTAAATTAAAAAAATATTTATATAAATTTCTTAGAAAATAAATTACTTGCCTTTCTGTGAAGTGAAAAAACAAAGATTTTTCAAAATAATTTTGAAAACAGTAAAAAATTAATTAAATGACTACTTCGACTATTAAACGAATTAAACAAAGAAGTAACTGAGTGGTACAAACAAATAGTGCTTCTATGTACAAAAGGAGGCCAAATCCACTAAACTGTCTAGAACTTTGTCTATTTAAAATATTTTGGGCCATAGTAAAAAAAATAGTTTTAAAAAAGGGGATCTATTCCAACAAAAAAGTAACCAAAAACACAATAAAGCTCTTATGGAATGTATTTCAGAAAATATTAAATATTTTATTAATAATGAATAAAAAATTAATTTTTATTTTAAATTTAAATATTTTTTATTTTAAATTTATATATATAATAGCCTTTATTAAAATCAATAGTTCAAAGAGATTGACCAATTCTTTTAATTTTTACAAGCTGAATTGTATGCACTAAATTTTTCGTGCGCAGTCCTTATGTTTCAATTGAACTTTGTACTTTTATGAGTATGTATGTACTTTACGTTTTAATTTTATTTTATAACAGCAAAATCTGTTCGTCTGAATTTTACTAATTACTTGTACATACGTGTATTTAAATAAATATAAAAACAATTTCCAAAATAAAATTTAAATAAAATAAATGTATGAATAAAGAGTTAATATGTAGAGGTATTTAAGATTATATTTAAAAATGATGAGCTTTTTCAAAAATACTCTTTAAACAAGCAATTCTTAATGCGCTCTAAATAAAATATTCCAAATATTTATTTTTATATAAAAAAAAAAAAAAATTTATTTTATTAACTTAAATTCTAACAAAATTTTTTAATATTGTTTATCTCTCTTTTTCTTTAATTTCAGAATAAATGAGCATATAGTTTTTTTTTTGCACGAGTTGACTAAAAATACAAATTTACCATCAACAAAAGAAAAAAAGAAAAAAACGTCATTAATAAATAATCCATCCACTAAACAACCTACAATAGATTAAGGTTTGTATACAATGAAATTGGTGAACATATTGATACAATTTTTTTTAATATTTTTTATTTTGATAGTATAAAGTTTTTAATACCTGAAAATATTTTAAAATTATTTCAAACTAATCCTTAGTTGAGCTACAGAACAGTTGCTAGAAATCAGGCGTTATTAAAAATTTTAATGACTTTAAAAAATTAAAAAAATACAATGGTAAAAAACTTCTAAGAAATGTTAAGGCAAAAGGTGTAAAGCTTTTTAAATACGTAAATTTATATGTATTGGAAATTATTGGGGGGGTATTTCGGAATAGATTTAACTTTGACTTACATTAACAGATTTATTTCTTTTTAAACTTTCAAACATTTTTATATTGATTCATATACCAATTTCATTATACTTAAACCTTAGAAAGAAAGCAACAGCTGATAGAATTATCAGAATTGTTTTACTATTAAATAATGAGAAGTAATAATGCCACATATAATTGCTGGCAAACTCTTTTGCTCACTGTAAAGCCGCTATATGGAAAACGAGTTTAATTTAGTCATTCATTGGCGATCGTCTAGTAGATGTGCAAATTTTCTTACTTGGATAAAATAAATTGGTATTTAAAGCAGTAAAAAAATATAATAATAAAATAAAAAAATAAACCAAAACCACCGGTCATTTAATTTAAGATCTATTCGTTCAGTAAACATTCAATCACGGTAGTCTGTTTTTGTTTTTTTTTTTTAGACCGGTGTCAGTTTCTCTTATTGTTTTTATTTTTAAAATAAACACATGCATATTTAATAGAAAAAAAGATATTTCAAATGCGTCACCAACAATTTGGTAATCAGTAAATCAAGAAAGAAAGAATGAAATATACATATGTGTAAGAAAAAGTAAATAAATATATAAATAAAATAAACGAAATAGAAAAGAAAATATGTATTAACATACTATATACAATATCATTTTAGAATCTCACTCTACATGACATCAGTGCCAAAAGACGACGGCAAACAATCTAAGAAAAGAAAGTGTTAAACATATAGAAAATGTAATTAAATGTACGCGGTTAATAAGAATCCTGCTAAAACTAAAATTGTTATAAAAGACTTTGCGCTGTTGTCAAGGCATAAAAGAGTGTTTTAAATAAACTTCTGTTTAAAAAAGGAAAAATATTTAAATTAAAAAAAAAAAAAAAATATTTATATAAATTTCTTAGAAAAATAAATTACTTACCTTTCTGTGAAGTGAAAAAAACAAAGATTTTTTAAAATAATTTTGAAAACAGCAAAAAATTTATTTAAATGACTACTTCGACTATTAAACGTCGACGTTCACCGTCTTCTAAAACACCACCACCTGAAGCAAACACCAACGGCGATATAAGTATGACCTCGTCAGTTAATAGCGTTATATCGAAATCTGATTCTCAAGAATCGGATAATGTCAATTGGGATGCTGTTGGCAGCACTTACATCAATCCGTTTATACATCGTGTTAATATTGATAACGTAGAATTAGCTAAGGTAAGATTTTACTTTATTTAAAAAAAAGTATGTTAAAATGTTTTGTTTTACTATAAAAAAAGATGATAATAATACTAATATTGTAAGAAATTTGTATGTTGTACTTTGACCGTTAATTTGTTTAGTTATAAATGCATTTTCTTCAAATTTGTTTAATGTTCACATTATACATCAATTTTCCAAGTTAATCTAATTGATAACCAAACGAATATTTTGCTAAAAATGATTTCATTCATATTTATTTTTAATTTAGTCAAAGTTTTGTATATATAGCCTAAAAAACTTTGAGAACAATATACAAACCAAGAGTTGATCAAATAACTCTTAATTTATTTAATTTAAAATATTCAGAAACTGTTTACATCTCCTAAAATTTCAAAATATTAAAAGAATCAAAGAACTGATTTATAATCGCAAAATATTTCCCTGGGTTGTGATATTTTGTTAAATTTTTAAATTCCGTTTTGATTTTTTATATAGTTGGTTTATATTTATTTGTTTTACTTTGTTATTTCTTCGTACTTAATCACTTGTTTCTTTTTAAAATTTATTTGTTTATTTATTTTTTTTTTTGTTAAAGATGAATGTGTTTAAAAAATGCTAATTTATTTAAGCAGAAATACAAACATGCACTTGACATTCATTTGTTTGAGTTGAATGAATTAATTCGATTAATTTTATGTTTTAATTTATATTTCAATGAGTCATATTAGTTGTTGATTAATTGAAGCCACATTTACAAATATGTTTTGAATATTATAAGTAGTATGTATTATAAAATCCAGAATATAAATAAAATAATTAAAAGAATAGGAAAGAAAAATCAATAAGGCAATAAGAGAAAAATTAAAGACTTCCTACTAAAATCTTAAGCTATATTCGCAAATAATAAAAATTTACTTCGATTCTAAAACTACTATTATGCTTTATCTATTTGATAACCATTAATCATTTTAAAAATGTATTCATGATAATTCCTAGAAAAAAACTATACCACCACATAAACTGTAAATAAATGTGAATAATGTGGATAGAATACATATCAGCTCACCGTTTATAAGGCAAAATTTTCATTTCGCAATATTTTTAATTGCAAAAATGACATGTGTATAAACGTAGTAACAGCCTATATCATATACTTTTTATTTCAAAAATTAATATGCATGCATGACTACAATTAGCATTTTTTTTTTTTTTTTGTATTTTAAATATTTTCTCTTTTATTCATTTTTCCCTCTTGCATTTTTTGTATACACGAACGTATATTTTCTGTTTATTTGTAACAAATATAACCTTTAAAGCATAAAAAAATCAATTTTTTCTCATTGTTATTTTTTGAAATAAAAAAAATCAATGTCAATGTTAAAGTTAAAATTTGTTTTTAATTTACATGGCCATTATATGGATTCATCAACTGTAGAGTAGTAGAGTAGTGGGTCTTTTAAAAATAAATATACTACATATAAACAAATGTGAAGAAAAAATCCGTAAAAAGCAACAAACAGTACATCTTGACAATGACTGTGACATACTTATATACATCTTCAGTGTTGTCAGATTAGGGGATTTATCTCCAAATTGGGGATTTCTTGTTGGGAAATTGGTATGAAAAATTTAGTATTTAGTCTATAGGTCTGCTTGATGACATCATAAAAGTTTTAAAAATTTGCAATACACTCAAAATTTCGAGTTATTCGCAAAAAATTGTGTTTGGGTATGTTCTTGTATAAATACAAATCTAATTATTTTTATTTATTTGTTTATTTTGAATAATATTTTATAAACTAGCCTTTTGGCCATAATCGGTCACAAATTTCTACTTAACAGATAAATTTACATTACAATTCATAAATAAAAATTTAAATATAAAATAGCATAAAATTCCATAAAAGATAAAAAACACTTAAAAATTTTTCTGATGTAATAAAAACAGTTAAATTGCACAAGTCAACCCAACAAAGCCCCATCAACCAAATAATAATAAAAATAAATGTTAGAAAATTAAGTTCATCATGTATTTATATGAGCAAAAGCTTGGCAAAAAAAAAAAAAAGTCAACACAAATTAAGGAAAACAATATTTTTAATAGACTTGACAAACTCCCCATCATAACCCCAAGCCATGTATGAACATAAGAACTCATTTAAACTAATTGTTACTCAATATAATAATAAATATAATATATATAATAGCAAAAAGCAACTTTAATAAAAATCTACTTAATCCAGGCAGACACAAAAGAAAAAAACATTTTTAGAGGAAATTGACAATCAAAAACTGCATAATTGGATCTCAGTGCCATTGAGATTGGTATATGGAATATATACCACTAGGTTCACAAAAAGTACCACCACTAAATACGCTTGTGTAAGCATCAGTCCTTGAATAAGATACCTTTTGAAATTCTATAACATAAAGCAATCCCATAAATAACATAATCATAGTTCAGGTAACTACAAAACTACAATAAAAGAACCAAACTTTAACAACATACCTTAATTTATAATGCAAAGAATCAACAAATGATATAAAAAACAACCAACAGATCTTGCACACAACCATTCAACAAAGACACAATTTGTTTATTTTTTCTTTTAAACTTCTTTGGAAAGTAGAAGAAAGAGGTTTTTTTCAACCGTATGTATTTGGTTTGTTTTGGTCAAATATTAAAAGCAAATTTTAGAAATTTTTCTACAATTTTCGAGTTTAACTGCGATTCATCACAACTTTTTCTGTGAAAGCTTGCATAGGCTTTATTTTTAAAGACATTTTTGTTTTGAAAATAACCAAATTTAATATTTTTGAATTGGACAAAAACTTTAAAACAACTTATTCATTTTTATCTGTAATAACTTATTAAAATTTTCCATACATTTTTAATTTTATCCTCAAAAAGCTAAAACCAAGTAAAAAGTGTAAGAACAATATTTTGTCTTAAAATGTATGAAGAAAATGCCTAACTACTTTTTGAGCTTTTAAGCGATTTATTTTATTCTGAACAAAATAACATTTTAAACCATAGATTAATAATTACATATTTATGTGAAAGAAAAAACTTGATTCAATTGTCAAAAACCTAATTCATGCAGTAACAAATTACATGTAGTATGTACATATATTTTATTTTTGTGTTTTGAAAAAAATTTGTAATTTTTTTGAAAATTTAGTTCAAAGTGCCACTTCTAGTTGTATTCTATGTTTCAAACTAGAAAAAATCAGATAAATTTACATTAAAGCTAAAAATTCGGAAAAGAAAATAGAAATAAATTTAACGAGAAAGAAAGATGTAGTTGGTCAAGTCCGACTATGTGATACCCTACACCCTATATAATTTTTTGCGATTCCTGGAAGTGGGTTTATATGGGAGCTATGTTAAATTATGGACGGATTCTTATAAAATTTGACAATGTTGTTTTTGCTTACAAAAAACTTATTTCTGTCGAATATTAACTTGATACTAACGTTCGTATGGGATTTATGTACGTTAAAGTGATTTTCGGAAGAGGGGTTTATATGGGAGCTATGGTTAATTGTGGACCGATCTTCATAAAATTTGGTACAAAGGTTAATACTTATTCTGTCCTTCTTTACGCCGAACTTCATTAAATTATTCTTATTTTTAAGGGATTTTTGAGTGTTTAAACTCTATTCCGGGGGGACTTTTGTATGGGGGCTAGGTGAAATAATGAACCGATCACAACCAACTTTAATAGACTTCGTCCTTGTATCATAAAAGTCGCACGTGCTAAATTTCATTGAATTATCTTTAAAATTGCTACTCGTACTTTGTGCACAGTCAGTCAGTCAGCCAGCCGTCCAGTCAGCCAGACGGACGGACATCGTTAGATCGATTTAAAAAGTGATTCAGAGTCGATTAGTATACTTTAAGGTGGGATTACTTTTTCTATGCGTTACAAACATTAGCACAAAAGCATAATACCCCAATCACCTATGGAGGTGCAATGTATAAAAACGGTGAATAATTTATTATTTAATTTGAGTGTATATAAAAGGTGGTAATATAGTTAAAAAGCTACGTCCTCCTGCTTTCAAAATCAATTTAAAAATCTTAAATTGACTTAAAATGTATGAAGCTACGAGATCTATAGTGCAGGAACTAACCTGGTAAGCTAGCAGGTATAATTGGAAACAAAAATAAACTACTTATTTTTTGCCTGAATAACTAGTTATTTTTGTTCGAGTTGTCTACAAATTCATGTAGTTATTTTTAGACTCTAGGGGTACTCAAAAATATGTACTTAAACGAAAATAAAAAAATTCTTTTTGCCAATCGTTTTTAGAGACTAACGTTTTACTAGTACACCATCTCGCACTTAATTTTCTAATTGACAAATATTTTTTTATAATATATCTGTTTTTAGATACTTTGTTATAAAAAACTAACGGCATCAAGCGCTCTAGCCAACGCATCCACGTGATTGCAATTGAGCACTTATGTAATACTACGCAGGCAAATAATAATGACGCTTCATTACCAAGAAACTACTTTAATAAGTAGTTGGTATTACCGAAAACCAAAAACTGAATCAATGAATCTTAATTTATCATGCTTTCATACCTTTGAAGAAATAAAAATTTAATGTTCGGCGTTCGCACTAACTATAAAAATGATGTAAATTATTGATATAAATGTTAAAACGATTTCCATATAGTCTCATTTTTTTTGAAAACCTATAGGAAACATTCTTTTTCAATATTGACTATTTAGATAATTTATCCACCCAAACCTGCATATATACAAAGAATATGGATTGCAGTATGAATAAAAAGTTATGTAGTTTATACTATTCCCTAAAAGATAGATATTATTTTAGTGGGGCTTTTTGGGAATAATATAAGCAGTTATTTGGAGATTTTTGGAGATGAGATTTTGCTATTTGGAGATAAGGCTCGAAAAAATCTGGGAACCCTGTACATCTTTTAGTTAAAATAATTATTTTATCGTTTTTATTTGTTCGGCTGTGCCGAATCTCGTATACCCTTCACAAAATCTATACTGCATAAATTTACAAATTCGAATTATAAATTCATTAAAATTTTATTATATTACAGCAACTCAAAGCTAAAAGTTATAAAGTGTGCCTATGAGTTCAAATCCTGGCAAACACAGAAATTTTTATTGAACAAATTTCAAAGAGAATTTGTAAATATATATCATTATACAAAGAACAAGGAAAAACTACTCTCACGGAGAAAAATTTTTTGAATGATTTTTTGAAATACACTCCAACATATTTTTCTGCGTTAGATGCATTCTAAAGAATATCGCATAAAAAACTCAATTTGTTAAATACGTCCCATTTAATTCAAAATCGGCATAATTTTACAGTATAAAAATGCAAATAAAATCGTAAAAGAAAATGTTGATCAGACAAAAATGTGAGTTGAGGAGTTAGTTTATTCTTATAAAATAAGCATAAAATCAGAATAACATCATATAAAAACATAAAAAGGGGACCAAAAGCCAATAAAGTAATTTTGTAATTTTCATCAGTAGAAGAAATAATATTAAGTTATAAATAATGAAAAATAATACTTTTTTTTATAAAGAACACATTATAATTATAACATGTCAAGAAATTCTTGTCAAATTAAATTTTTTTTTATAATAATGAAAATTTTCATATTTTTTTTTTTTAATTTTTTGTTTTTAAACTGTTTGTCAATTTTTACAAATATACTAAAAATATTAAAAACATCTTTCCTGTATAGAAATTTTGTATGTTTTTTATGTGTCAAATAATTAAACAACTCGAATCGAAATGTTTTTTGGCTTTGAAATATATGAAAAAACAAATGAGAAAACGACTCGTTTTTCAAAAAACCTCTATATATGAATATAGCATTACATGTGAAATAGAAAATATTAGGTATTCATTTTGGGCGAAGAAAATAAGAAAAAATGTTTATTCTGTTCTGGAAAATCGTTTATAACTCCGCCATTCCTGAACGGATTTCGCTGAATTTCAATGCCAAGATTGTGAAAAATAAATGAAAAATAAATATATTTATTGTACTATGGGCTTCAAAAAATACGTTTTAACACACAGAAAAATGTTTTTAAACAGTAATTTTTAATCATAACTTTCGTATGAAATAACAAAGTTTTATATACCCTTCCTTTTATGTGAAGGGTATAAAAATTTCAACGTGTAATTAAAAATGTTAACGATTATTATAAAAATATTGATTTTAGATTCTTTAATCTTTAGAACCACTGCTGTCACAACCAATTCTGAAACTCATGAATAACCTTATTGTGATTCTAAATTGGTTTTAAAGATTGTTTTTGAGAACTACTAATCAAGAACTAGCTCTGCATTATCACTTCTATGAACACAATACTGGATCCTAAATGACTTCCTAGAACTGTTAAAAAAACTTAAAAAGAGAGTTTAGTAAAATAAATTGGCTTTAGGAAAAATAAAATCAAACAAAATTATAACTGCTTCCCTAATGATTCTCTAGAACTAGTTCTGAATGTGACAATTTCGAACAAAAATCATTGATTAAAGAACTAAACCGTTTCATAGATTGGGTACTTGCTAGGAAATATTTCCACTGAACTAGTTCTGGGGGTAACAATTTTGAACAAAAATCATTAGTAATCGAAAATCGGTTCTTGTTGTCAAAAAACGATTATTTTGCCGTCGATTCTTACGAGTATTTTATACTGAAATCGACTTTTAGCTTTCGATTAATCGAAAATTCAACCCTGCACGGTGAAGTAGTTTTTTTTTACAAATAAATTGTAAAAAATTTAAAGGAAAATTTTAAACCTTCCCACAAATAAATATTGCGAAAATTTTTTTAAAGATTCTGATAAAAAAAATCAGTAAAAGTACAATTTAAGAAATTGTTTTTAAAAACAACTTTGAGTACGAGTTATATAAAATCTACACTCGTAAGGAAACGATTCTTTGGTATGCGTTCCCGTAGTGGCGGACAGTCACATAAATAATGTTCCTAATTCGCAATAAAACAACTTCGGCAGTAATCCTTTTTTCAAGCCCCTATTTGACAGTTCGACCAGCGACCAATTTCTAGCGCACTCATTCGCCATTTCGACCCCACGAATTCCCTGTCACAAATTAACATCCTGTTTCCCAGACTAGCTTGGAAGTATAGATAGAGATTGAGTGCAGAAATTGCGACTTCACTATGTACGAATATGTGTGTGTGTGTGTGTGTGTGAAACAAAGATCATTTTGTTTATTGTTTTTATTTAATTTTGTTTACTATCGCTTGTGAGTATATTAAGGAAATTTTAAATATTTTTTTATTCATAAATCGTCTTGTTTCTTGTAAAAATTAGTTTTCTGAAAAATTTAATTGAAACTTTGGATTTTGCAACTTTTTTTAAACTTTGGACATACAAAGTGGACCACAAAATATTGCAGTTTGATTGCTTATTTAAGCAATAACATGGTTGCTTATATAAGCAATCAAATTGCTTAAAATTTTTTTTGGCTGTTTTTTATATGTGTTTTTAAGCAACTGATACACATTCAGAAATAAAATGGTATAATATTTATAAAAAATTTCTTGCGGAAAATTTCATAACCTATTGACCTGTACTTGAAGATAGTTAGACAATCAAATTGAAATAATACAATTTCTAAATAAAAAACAAAAACAAACATTAGCAAATTATGTTTTATTAAAATTAAATTATTTAAAATTATTTAAATTGCGTGACTAAAATTAAGTAATTAGTTTACAAATTACTATAATAAACACGATCATTTATACTTAAATGTTTAAACAGATCATACAATCAGACTTTAATTAGTAACATGTAGTATTGTCATTGTGTGTAAATGTTTATCTAATCTCCAAACCTATTCTTCAATTATTTATCACAGCCAAATTTTATATGTACTACATACAAATGCAATTTCAATAAAATTGAATTTGTTTATTTATATAAGTAAAAATTGTGTTTTTCTCTCCTTTTTTAGATTTATGTACTCACAGTTTTATTAGTACCCATACGGGTTGTGGGTTGTGTACTCTCTTTACTTTCCGCTTGGGTGTTTGCCTGCATTGGTTTATATGGCACAACATTAGATGAAATAAATAAAAAACCAATAACTGGTTGGCGCAAGTAAGTCTGAATATTTACTATTGTTAAATTGTATATTCTATGAATTTATTTTTTATTATTTTTTTATTTGTTTTAGAAACATTCAACATTTGGTGGCTGGTTGCATGCGTATGTTGTTTGCATCTGGTTCCTTCCATTATATAACGTTCAAAGGTAAAAAAGCTACAGCCAAGGAGGCTCCTATTCTAGTTGTAGCACCACATTCTTCATATGTCGATTCGATAATTATTGCAGCGGCAGGACCACCAGCTATTGTCGCTAAAAAAGAAACCTCCGAAATACCATTTTTGGGAAGTAAGTAAAATTTAAAATTGGTAAATGCTTTTCACGCCAATTTAATATGAAACAATGCTTAGAGTAGGTTTTAATTTTGTTGTTATGTTATTTAGAAATCATCAATTATGCCCAACCCATTTATGTTCAAAGAGAAGATCCAAATTCTCGACAAAATACCATACGTGAAATAGTTAATCGCGCCAGATCTGGAGAAGATTGGCCACAAGTGGTAATTTTTGCTGAGGGAACATGTACAAACCGTAAAGCTCTTATAAAATTTAAGGGTGGTGCCTTCTATCCTGGTGTACCAGTACAACCTGTATTATTAAAATATCCAAATAAATACGACACATATACCTGGACTTGGGATGGACCAGGAGTGTAATTTTATAAAAGTTTTCTTTAAAAATATTATAAATCATTTAAGAATTTCTTTTATTAAAGATTTCGCCTTTTGTGGATGACTATGGCTTCATTTTATAACCGTTGTGAAATCGAATTTTTGCCAGTATATGTACCCTCGGAAGAGGAAAAAACTGATCCAAATTTATATGCTCAAAATGTTAGAAAAGTAATGGCCAAGTAAGATTTTGTTTTTCTATGTAAAATTCTTAAAAAAAGATAATTTAAATTTGTATCTTTTATTACTAAGAGCTTTGGGTGTACCTACTTCAGAATATTCCTTTGAGGATGTTATTATGATGAACAGAGCTCGTGACTTAAAAATACCCATATCTGGAGATATTGTTGAAATCGAAAGAACTCTTCATATTTTAGGGTGCGTTTTATTATTGTTTTTTCCCAATTTTAAGATTTATGTTATAACTAAATTTTATAAAATTTTTAGACTCCTAACTTCAGACTATGCTATTGAATTGGTTAATAAATTTAGGAGCATACCACATAGTGATAAATTAGATGTTATTACATTCTCAGAATTATTAAATGTTAATTTAAAAAATCCTAATTTGCATCACTTATTCAGCATTTTGGATTACGTAAGTGTCCTGTAATTTTGTTTGGCAAATATGTATATTTCTGAGTTAATTTAATTTTACTTTTGTTTATTTTTAGCGACATGTGGGAACTGTTAGTTTAAAGAATTTTCTTTTATGTTGCCTATTTTGCAAATTCAGTAGTGGGGAGACAATTGAATTTTTAAAACTTTTTAAGAATGTAAGTATTATTGAAATATGTAATTTAAAATGTAAGAAATTTATTTATATTTAACATGCATTTAAGTTACTGTATTATAATATGATCTTTTTAAATATCATGATATGAGTTTATAAAAATTGAAACATAATGTATCATATTCAAGCACAACAGTCGAAGTAAGAATTTTTTGTTTACCTTACTTGTTTACAAAGCGTAAGCAGACGAGGCCATTGTTTTGTACTTTGTTAGGTTAGTAATTTCACAAAATGTTTAGGATTCATTTTTTACTTGAATTAAATTCTTGTATAAGAAAATATACCACCCAATGATACAATGATAGATTTTTTACCTCCTCAGCTCATGCCTCTGCAACCAGAAACAATTTGTGTATTATTAATAAGATCTTCAAATGGAGACTCCCTTAGGATGTCAAGAAAGAACTTCGTGTATACTAGGGGAGCATGTTGATATGTTCAGGATCCACTTGATAGCACACCGTATATTGCAGCTTTGACCGAAATTCATGCTACTGCTAGTTGGAGCAATAGACAAAATTCTTACTGTTTTCCCCCAGTTTATGCTCAGCTTATGGTCTGTCATTTATCATGCAGGTTGATGCCATAGGCTAAATGTTTACTGATCTCGTTTAAACCTTGTTGTCCCCAGAATGTAGCAGGGGTTTCATGTTACCCCACAAATATGTATTTAACTGTCTGGTCACTTTTAAGTGAAATTAAATTGATACCAAAATTTCCCATTGTCGAAGGATGAAGCCAATTGAAATTGGTTATGGTTTGGTCTATTGTTTCACCTATCCCTTTTCAAATGTCCACCCGGAATAGGGGTTTAACGCTCATAAATGGTTTAAATATACAAATATTTTAATGAAATTCAGAATAAGTCTCATATAAGTATAATTCTGTATGCCAATTTTCGTGAAGATATTTCCATAATTGACCATAGATCTCATATAAACCCCTCTATCGAAAATCACTTTTTCGTGATTAAATCCCATACAAATATTAGAATCAAGTTAATATTTGTCATAAAAAGTTTTATATAAATAGAAACCACACTGCCAAATTTTATGAAGATCGGTTCATAATTTACCATATAAGGCCCACTTCCGGGAATCTCCTTAAAGTTAATAAAACACATATAAATATTTGTATTATAAATATTATTATCAACATAATGTTTTATTGAACGTTGGTTTTTCAGTGGATTATGACGTACAGACTTAAACTACATCAACATAAAAAATTTCATATTTATATCTTCAAATATGACATAAAAATTTACAAAAGACAAAAGGCCGTAACATTAATTTCGTAATCTAAATCATCGTAAAATTTGTTACATTTAAGAAATATTCGGTTTGAAGAGTGTTTTATACTTTATATATATTTGCTTTAAGTAAACGATTAAAACATTATACTTAATTATTTAATTTTAAAGCAAAATATTAATAATTGTGGTTACAGCCTTTTGCATTTTAGGTGACGATATAAACTTCTTTTAAAAAATAATTTAAATTTAATTTTAATTTAAATTAAATTTAATTTAAATTAATTTCTGGCATTTTTCTCATTTCTGGCGATGGATAAAATAAATGATAAAGCTTTTACTTGAAAATAAATAAAAATTCGATGAAAAAATTGTTGAATTTATAATTCAACATGGTCTCTAAAATTTAGGCAAAAAAAAAAAAAAAAAAAATATATATATATATATATATATATATATATATATATATATATATATATATATATATATATATCTTATTATTAACGGTTTGATCCAAAACATAGTTCATGGTAGCCTCTTGTAAATCAATACACAACAAGTAAATGTCATCCGCAAACATGAACGTCTTACATTGAGAAGTTTCTATAAATTTAGCAAAATCATTGACGTAAAATAAAAATATCAATGGGGACAGTATTGAGCCCTGAGGTAAGCCGCTTGTACATTCAAGATTCAATTTCATGCAATCATACAAATTGCTTCATTTTAATTAGGAATGAATATATAAGTCTACATGAGACTGAGCAAAATTCAAATTGGGAATGTAACTTATCTATCAAGATGTTATACGAGTAATTAACCCTATCGAACGCTTTGCTTAAACCAAGGAAAATTATTGTCGATATCTTCTTTTTCTGAAAATTTTTGTGAATAATTTCTATTAGAGAAAGTAACAGTGTGTTAGTACTCCCACCAGCTCGGACCAAAATGACTATCATCCAAATAATTTAATCTTTAAGTACGTCCTCAAAGATTTTAGGCAAGATATTTAAAATACTGGTAGGTCTATAGTTGTTTAGTGAGTTTGTTGTCGATTTCTTTTTGACAGGTACTATACGCGAAACTTTTCAGTTCCGAGGATACTTGGAAGTTGTAAAAATCGTGTTGAAAATGAAAAGAAGATTAAAATTAAAGGGTATATTTTTCTCAACATTTTTAAGGGTATTATATCTAGACCTATAGCATTTGATTTTATCAGTGATAAATAATACTGAAGTTCGGCCCTGTTTATGCATCTAAACGTAAACCCATATTAGAAAATGTTAAAAAAATATGAATTGGCGTCAATATTTCCAGATATAAAATATTCATTAAATGTATTAATGCTTTATTAGTTATTTAAAATTTTCCATTTTTCAAATGAAAAAAAGAATAATAATTAAAAAAGTATATTTATTTTAATCTTTTTATTAATTCTTATTTAATTATTTAATTTCTTCTTTAGCTTTACACTGAATCAGAAAATATCACACGTCAAGAATTTGCAAAAATATTAAGACATTCTGGTAAATTGACGCCAAAACAAATAGACACACTATTTGTGAAAATTGATCATACAAATAATGGCAACATTAAATTTGGTAAGTTTCATTCCTTAAAAAATAACCAAATAATAAAAATAAAAATTATTTATCCAACCTTAATCTATAGTGCAAAATAATAATAATAATAATAATAATAATAATAATAATTGAAAACTCCACCTTTCGAATACACGCTGTTACAATGAAAAATCAGTCGAAAAAAGACAGTGTAGATTATAGGCCTTCTTGAGGACATCATAAATCAATTTTAAAAATTTGCAATGCACCCTCAAAATTTCGAGTTTTTCGCAAAAAACTGTTAAAAGTTTTTCACAAATTCTCAAGTTTAACTACGATTTATTACAATTTCTCTATAAAAGCCTATGCAACATGCAATAATTTTTAATGACAATTATATTGTGAACATAACCAATTATAATGAAATTGGATAAAAGCTATAGCACTTATTCGATTTCATCTGTAAAAATTCAAAAAGTAAAAATTAAGTAAAAAATAAATAAAATATTTTTTGGCTCAAAATATGTGAAGAATTTTTTAATAAAGTTAGAAAATGCTTAATAACCTTTTGAGTTTTTAAGCGATACTATATAGAGAAATCTTATTTTATTCCAAACAAAATAATATTTCAAACTTTGTAACCAATGTGTGCAAAAGAAAAAGAATTCAGTAAAATTTACATCAAAGTCAAAATTTCGAAAAAGAAAAGAGATATAAATCTAAAAATGGTGAATAATTCATTATTTAATTTTAGTGTACATAAAAGGTGGTAATATAGTTAAAAAGCTACGTCCTTCTGCTTTCAAAATCTTAAATTTACTTAAAGTTTATGAAGCTACGATGTACATAATATCTCGAAATTTAGGAGTGTTTAAAAATTTTTAAACATTGTTTTGTGCTGGATTGTTTTCCGAATGAAACTAAAAAGTGCCATTTTGTAGCAGCGTGTTATCATTCAAAATTAAAAAAAAAAAAACAACAATTTCGAACCGAATTACTCCATAATATCTAAGATCTGTAAAATTGACTGAAATATACTCTTTTTTTTAATCGTTTTTTTTTCAGATGATTTCGATAGATATTGCCGTGACAAATCACAGTATAACTTCTTGTACAAAAAACATGACTACATACGAAGAAAAATTACTAAAACATAAACAACAATTATATCAACAAACAACTCTCAATATTTTATTTATTTTGAAATTATGTTTTTAAGCTGAAATTAATAATTATCAAAATTTCTCACATGCGAGTTTATATCAATACGATCAATAAAATAAATCTAAAGAACTTTTTTAATATAAACTTAAAGAAAAACTAAGAAACTTATCGTTTTAAGTTTAGCATGCATATTTTGATTTTTTTTTTTTTTTTTTATTTACATTATTAGTACATAAAAATTAATTATATACTTTTATATTTAAGATCTTATAATATTTTTAAATTACAACTTACAAAAAAAAAAAAAAAAAAAAACATTTGGTTTGCACTTCAAAAGTGGTTTACAACCTGCGCACTTAATATTTATTTAGAGAAATGTGATTTCAATATTAAAAAATGTAGCAAATTCATCATTAAAACAATTTCAATTTCTTCTAATTCAGCTCATTGAAATTTCTCTTGAAACCTATTGTAAAGAGCTTTGAAAAGTTAATGTCAATTTGTAATCAATAAAAATTAAAATTTGTCAACATTTAAGAAATTTATTTAATTGTGACTGCATTTTTGTACAGCTCTTAACAATATATTTATAAAATTTACTTTTTTTTTTTGTTTGTTGTAAAATTTGTTCCTTATTGTACTTGGAATGTAGTCTATATACTAAATTCACTTTTTGTTTGTTATTTTTTTAATAGTTATCAAACATGAACTTTGTTTTTGTATTTGTTTTGAAATTTTGAAATTCTACTTTAAATACATGTAAAACAAAAAATTTATACATTTTCTTGTAAATTTTCATAGAATAGAAATCAGTTCATTGTACTTAACAGCAGCTAAAAAAGCAATTACATAATTATATTTAAATTACAAAACACATTAAAATAATCATATAATCTACACTTTCCTTCTAGTAGAACAATAAATACTTAATGATCTTTTTTTATTTGTTATTATTTGAAAATTTATGATGAAAAAATGATATATTATTTATATACATATGGATAATATAGTTAATATAAAGCTTAATATTAAAAAATGAAAAAAATATATATATATGAAAAAAAACTAAAGAATTGATAAATTTTTGTTCCTAAAATGGTAAAGTAAAAAAAATCTGTCTGGCAATCTCCAATTTTTCTGTGAAAATTTGAAATTTATTTTATTTTGTAACTATTAGGTACCCAGGATTCAGTAGTAGGGTTCATTTTTATTATTTTTTAAATTTTTGTTTTATTTGAATCACTCTGTAATTAAAAAATAACAGAAATATTTCTCATACTTCAGCGCATTTATAATGACGTGTTTTTCTCAAAGCCTTAAAGTATGCTCACTTATTTTAATGAAAATCTTAGTGGACAAAGAAACTAAATAAAATAAAGCGATGAATTTGTTTAATTAGGATTTATTTCTTAAATAATTATGGACAATTATTTAAGATTTTTTTTATACAATAATAGTTTCTTCCTTAAGATATAATTAAATCACATTTCAAAACTAAAATGGTTACTTACACTGCCGAAAATTACTTTGAAGTGTTTTGTTGGAGGAATACTTCTGTAATTAATGTACATAAGGAAATAAATACACTCTACACTCGGGAAATGATATAGCCTTATAGGCCTTCTTGAGAACATCATAAATCAGTTTTACAAATTTGCAATACACCATCAACGCTTTGAGTATGAATTTATCTAAATTATGTTATTATTTTGTTGATGTTTTCTGTTTAAACTTTTTTGGGAAGTAAAAGAATTAGAATTTTTAACCGAGTACATTTCTTTATGTTTTTTGTCAGATATTAAAAGCAAATTTTGTTGTAAATATAAGGAGAAAATTACACACAAATTTTGAAACTTTTTCGTTGTTAACTCGAGTAACTTGTAAACTTTCCATACATTTCACATTTTTGCCCAAAAAAGTATGCACCAAATCAAACATTAAATTAAATATTTTGTTTTATTATGTTTAGAAAATATTTAATAACTTTTAGAGATTTTGAGTGGTTTTAAAGATTGATATTTCGTTTTATTCTAAACAAAATAGCAATTAAAATTATGTATAAAAAAAATATATTTAATATTGAAGAGAAAAAATAGAAATAAAAAATTTACCTGAGTTGAAAATTTAAAAATATTAAATAAATTATAACTTATTTGGGGTAAATATAAAAGATTTAAAAAATTTGTGGTCAACATTAATTTCTACCAGAAGTCGAATTTTATATACATACATTCATACACTTAAATACATACATACATACATACATACATACATACAAGAGTAGATAAGAAAAATCTGTAATTTTTTTTCCAAAATCTATTTTCCATAAAAATTGAATTTATAGCTAAACCACTTCAGATAAAGCAAAATGGACGAAAATCTGTAATCAACCATATTTTCTAATATCTCTAATATCAAATAAAACGAATAATTTATTTTATTTTTTTGTTTTATAGATTATTTATAAAAAATATCTAAAAATGCCAACGATCAGCGTAAAAGTTTTTTCAAAATCAAATTTTATAAAAATAAAAGAACAAATTCCACTCATTTAAATTTTATTCTTTATTCTTGCGTAATGTGCATGTTTTTAAAGGAACCTTTTGATATACCGATCAGCGATTGTTAGAACCTATTTTCATTTTGGATTTCCCTGCGAAAAATCGATGAAATTTTTATGTTTATAGGCAAGAGATGGAGAAACACAAGAGCGGTAAAAAAGTTGTTCGTTGTCACAAAGCTAGAAATTTCAGGAATTAAAAAATATATATTTTCGATTTGTTGCTTTTTTTTTTGCAAACATTTTTTTAAAAGTTTCTCAATACAAATTTAAATGTGTAAACGTAGAAGAGTTTTTGAAGCAACTTCCAAACAAAATATCATTAAAAAAAAACGTTGCAATCATCCCCAATGTAAATATGCTTTTACATATTTTATCGATTTTTTAACTTTTTGAAAAATTTAAATCTTGAATAAAATTAATATATTGAATGAGGAAGACTAAATGGTTTACATGTATACCAAACATTAACAAAATATGATGTCTTTCTGTCAAAAAATAGTACTTTTTATAAATCTCACCCGGAATGTATTTACATTTATATTAAGCATGCTTTACATTATATATTGTGTACATTTTTTACACAAATCTGTCCATTAATTTAGAAGATAGTGGTCTGCATAACAACATAATTCGTTTGATTTTACTTTTTTCGAAATGTAAAAATTTTGTAAATTAACATATGTTTTTTTTTTTTCCATATTTTCTATATTAAAATTCATGATTGAATTTGATATACTTATTGAAATATCCCGCCTGACTTAAGTATTCGAGAATAATATCGATTTTAATTTTACGAGAAGTTTTCTCGTACAAAACTTTCGAAATCGACATCAGAAAAAAACGTGTTCAGTTGTGGCAACAAAACCTTCGTTCTCGAATATTTGAAAATGATATCAATAGTGAATGTCTTGCGACATTGCCATCGTATCACAAAAACTAACACTTTCAATTCGATAACGATAAGATAAACTGGTCGAAAAATATTCGTAATTTGTATCGTAAAATATTCGAGGAAGACAATTTAGCAATATCAAAAAATATTTGTTAGTGATATCGTTCTGTGTTTTTTAAATGTGTTCCATTTTTATTTTATTCCTACATTTGCGATAGGGTTTTCATTACCTTAAAAAAATATTTTGATCAAAAAATAAAAAAGAAGTTGCTTTCAACAAAAATACAATTTAATTAATTATTAATTAACAACTTACTGAACTAAAAATGTTTAATACAAATATTCTTATTTAGTAATTTTGAGATCCTTAATAAGCATAACGTTGACAACACCATTTCTTGAATTAATCGTCAGAAATGTTACATTTTTGTCTAAAAATAAAATAGAATTTTTTAAATAAATCAAATACAATTTTCTACGGGACATTCATACTCGCCTTTATTAGTAACTTTTATTATACATTTTGTATTATTTTATTTTTATTTCAATTATATTTTTTTATAAATTTATTGTATTTATATGTTTTTTACACACTAATGACATATTTTTCATTTGTTTCCACTATTGAAAACAAAAAAAATTTATCGCAAAATTTCAGAGAATTATTCGCTAATTCAATTGTTCACTTTTTCTTTTATTTTCGATTTATTTGAATTATAAAAATTACTGATAATTATTGGCTGAAGCGAACGATCGTTCTCACTTAAATCAGCGGAAATATCTCTAGTAATTCTATTTTGAGAAATTATCGCTAAATGTTCACTTATTCGACCGTTTATAAATTAAACATTTGTCTAGATTTTATCTAATATTTTTGTTCGAAAATTATACTTTTTAGCGAACGTTCGTTTATTTTCGATATATTATTCAGGCGGGATGTAGTTTTTTAAGACATACATTTTTCTTTCATAGTATTTTGAAAATAGAACAACTACATAATTCAACATATTGAAGATATATTTTGGAATTCCATTTTAGAAAAAATGTATAACTTGAGATATTATTTAAACAAAATATTAATTTTATAAAGGGAAAAACAACACCATTACTTTTTTACTGTATTTTTTGAAAGTCAATATACATATCGGTTTAAAAAATATACCAAATAATTTTCGTACGAACTGCGGATATATGCATTTACACGGTATATAATTAAAAATTGTATACGTACCAAACAATTTGAATATCCTAGTAGTTTTACTAAGTATGGTGTGATTTTTTTTTAATTATAATTAAATTATACCAATCCACACAGAATCACTTTTTAAATCGATCTAACGATGTCCGTCCGTCCGTCTGGCTGGCTGTCCATGTAAATCTTGTGCAAAAAGTACGGGTCACAATTTTAAAGATAATTCAATGAAGTTTGTATCACGTGGGACTTTTATGATGCAAGGACAAAGCCTATTGAAATTAATTGTGATCGGTCCATTATTTCACCTAGCCCCCATACAAATGTCCGGAATAGAGTTTAAACACTCAAAAATGCATTGATAATAAGAATATTTTAATGAAATTCGGTACAAAGAATGTAGCATATAACGTTGTTTAAATAATAAAAATAATTTTAATCAGTATTAGAGTAGAAATCAGCGAGTAGCATGCATCTTGTTTCCGGCTATTTTCTCGTCGGCTAAAGGGTGGATTCGTTGCTTTTTCAACTCATCTAATAAATCATCCTACAGAAGGTAACTTTAATGTGCATGCTGAAATATCAAGGTGAATAAAAAGGCCCAAATTGTTCAAATAACAAATTGCTATGTTTCTTTAACATTACAGTTGTGATAGATGTTGCCACAACCAAAATTTCCCTCCCAACCATGATCATGCAAAAATCACAAAGACATTAATGTTATACATGATCCCAAATTCTTATACCTATACTATCAATAGCCTTTCAAATCAAACTCCTTTATCCAATTATTTTTCCATTATATACATAATATTTATTGGAAATTGAAAATTAAACCGAACATATATTATTAAAAAAATTAACTTATTGCAAAATTATATAGAATTAACATTCTTACAGAATAACATAATTCAAAAAAAAAACTGGGTTTGCAAAAATCACCAAAAAAAATTTGCTGAAAAAGAATTTATATAGGCATCCAATTCGGCTACCTTTATTAATAATTTAATTTTAAAATATTAAAAAAATTTTAAATAATATATACAATTTAATAAAATAAAATAAAAAAAATTTTGTCCCCGCTGGGAATCGAACTCAGGCCGTACCAGAAAAAAATTATACCGAGAAAGCAGATAACCAAATTGCATTAAAAAACTTTTTTGAGAATTTAATCAAAAAACATTAAAAATAATATTAAATTAATTAATATTATTTAATTAACAATAAAAAAATAAAAAAAATCAAAAAAAATTTTGTTGGTCCATATAGGACTCGAACCTAGTGGTCACTGATATTATTCATTTTTTTTTTATGTATATGTATTTTTAATATTATTATTTTTTTAAATAAACATTTTTTTTTTTTTTAATTATTTAAATATTTTTTTTTTCTAATTATTATTATTAATATAAAAACTTGTAATATTAAGTCGATGCAAATGAAAATAAAAAAAAGTCATAAAATGAGTTTAACAAAACAAAATGCAACATTACACTTAAGAAAACAATCTAAAAATAGAATTTGGTGTATTTGCACAATACGGCGAATTCATATAAACCAATCAAACTTTATACATTTTTAGATTGTTTTATCAATGTTAATTTATAATAAATTAATTACATTTTTTTGAATATTTTCGTCAATTTTTAATATTTTGATATGAAATTTGGACTCATTTTAATCGTTTTTTTATTTCGCGTACCACTCTTTTCATATTTTTTTATTCCAATGCAAAATTACACATATATACGCAAGTATCACATTAATGTTGACATTGTCTAAAATTTTAACATCTCCCAAATGTTGTGAACAGCCAAACAAATATTTATGATTTGATGCTGCTTTCAACAATAGTGGGTATTATTAATTTTAGGAAGTGGAAACTATAAAGTTAATATGGTAGAACTTACTTTGTATATATGTATGTACGGGAACTCCAACGATGAAAGATCTTTCAGGTTGTAGTGGTGCAAGTTGAAGATTTGATGATTTTTTCTTTCTTTATTTTTTTAAAAATTTTTTTTTTTTTTTTTTTTTTTTACACTAGTTAATATTTTTTTCGTTTAAATATTTCTTTTAATTCTTTTCTTTTTTTTTTTTATCCAAAAAATGCTTATTTAAAATATATATTTATTTTTTTTTTATTTTTTTATTTTTCTGTAATTACGTGTATTTTTGGTTACTGCGTTTAAACTTATGAACCGCACTATTATGTTATTTATAACTATGCTTATAATGCTTATATCTGAGCCTGGATGAAAGATTTTTTTTTTTTTTTAGCGATTTTCTTTTTTTTTTATCTCGATTTTTATTTTTGTTTTGGTACTATTATTTTATGTGATTTATTTTTAGCTTTTTATGACGTTTGTTTTATTTTTTTTTTTCTCTATAATTTTCGCACGATTGGTGATTTTTGCAAATTCACAGCATATAATAATTAATTTAAATTCAAAATTACAACATTACGTTTTAATTTAAAGATTTTTTTTCATAGTAATTTTAATTAACATTAAGTTTTCAATATAATTATTTGGGATTTTCTTTTTCAAGGTAAGCTTTTATGTATTGTTTTAGCTATTTTTTTTTTGAGCAATTTATTTTTCTTCTTCTTGTTTTTTTTTCTTTTATTTTTTTATTTTCTTTTTTTTTAGATTTCAGGAATGGGATTTCACCTATAGGTAAGATTTTTTTATTTTTTTCCTTTCCTATTGAGTATTCCTTTTACTATTTTATTTTAAATTTTCCTCTTTTTTTTTTTTTTTTTTTTTTGCAAATTTTCACTGCGATCACAAAAATAACTCACTCACAACACTTTTTCCTGGCGTTCCGGGGCACCTACTCTGAATCGTGGTTTCTTTGCCGGATGGGGTTGGGGCTCGTGGTGACGATATAAAAGAACTTCTCCTAAACTCGTCTACGAAGGAGTTTTTATACTGCTTCCTAAGCCTAGCCAAGAGAAATTTAGAGTTAAGTTAGTAATAGTTAATTGTTACGCTTTTGCATGTATGTATGTAGGTATGTTTGATTTTTTTTTTCTCTAATTAATTACCTTTTTTTTTACAATAAATTTCGAATAGAAACAAAAAAAATGTGTCCAACTTTTCTATTTGAATAGATCCTCCGGAATTCCTTAATAATATTGCACCAGGTAAAAGAATTTCTTTAATAAAAATGCAAAAAAAAATCGCGATTTTATAAAAATCTTTTACTTAAGCAAATAGTTAGCTATTTTTATTTTTATTCACTTGTATTTTGGTATTTTTAATTTGCATTTATACTTACAAGTTCCCTCTTGAATATTTGCTGAATAAAAAATTATATTTTTTTAAAAAAAACTTTTATTTTTTTTTCGATGGCAGAGTTAAAAGTTGCAGGTGATGGTATAATAGAAAAGGAAGATTCTGGACACATTCCTGGCTTTTATACCTCAGTTTTACACGAAATTCCTTGGAAAAGTCATGTTAATCCCAATACATACATACTGTAGCATAAACATTAACAGCCAACTTCACCCCAAATACTCGTTACTGTTTTATCATTAATATAAATGCATGAACAAAAACACAGAGTGGTATTTATGCTTTTATGTTATGTTAATAACATAACAACATAAATGATATTAAATGTAAAACATAATGATCTATACAATCATTCATTCATTCAGTTATTTTATGTATTTATTTATTTAAAACAAACTTTCAAAAAAAACTGAATACAATAAAGAAAATTTCTATTTATAAACTATCTGCTTGTTTATTTTAGGAATTAGAAAAAAGTTAGAAAAAAATTTTTTTTTTTGAAATTTGATAAGGAAATTTATTTTTGTGAAAAGTGGAATAAGGAAAAAATATGTTTCGCTACAAGCGCCCCTACATTACCCCCCTGCTAAAATCTGATTTGGGGTGTAAATACCACAAATCTGATACCGCTTGTAGCAGATGGAATACTGTGGTTTGAAACAAAAAATAAAATATAGAAATAATAAAAGTAAGGAGCATACCAATCTATTGTCGTATGTCCTTGGCGTGGTAGATACCTATTGGATGACCTGAAAGATCCTCTAGTTCGTAGTAACATGAGCCAGTTTTTTTTCTAATTCTTGCCTTTAAAAATGGTGGTGCTAATTTGGCATCAAATCCCTTCTCAAAACTACTTTGTTTAAAGTTTCTTCTGAAAACCTCTTGACCTACAATGTAATTAACTTCCTTTGATCTCAGGTTGTATGATCTTTCATTCCGTTGTTGTTGCTTCATCATATTTTTGGCTGCTCTAGTTCGAATCAAATCAAAAGAATCCTCCCGATTAAAGTTAATAGACCTATCATCTAACATTTCTAATTTACGAAGCAATTCATAAGATTTACCATTGTTAATCATATGTTGTCCAAAAGCCATATAATAAGGTGAAGTACCAATAGAAGCATGTACAGCTGAACGCAAAGCACAACTTATACTGCTGAGGTATTCATCCCAATTTGTTTGGTCATGTTTGATATACGCCCTTATCGCAGATAATACCGAACGATTGACACGTTCAGAAGCATTGGCTTGGGGCGAATATACAGCCGTATACACGTGATTTATGCCATAATTCTGTAATAATTTATTAAATTGATTCGATCTAAATTGTGAGCCATTATCAGACACAATAGTTTCTGGAGTGCCGAAAGTGTGGAAAAGTTCCTGTTCGAGATAGTTAATTACAATGTCGGTAGTAAATTTCTTAACAGATTTTAAAAAGCAAAATTTTGAAAAGTGATCTAATACTATAAAAACTCCAACATTTCCAGATTTTGAGCGTGGATAAGGACCAAGAAAATCAATATAAAGTTTCTGAAAGAATCTACAAGTTTCAGATGTTTTTCCCATAGGGGGTCGCATTACGTGATTTGGGTGTTTAGTACTTTTACATGTATCGCAAGAATTGACATAATCCCTAACATCATTTACTAGATTGGGCCAAAAATAGAATCTTCGAATTCTCTCTAGCGTTTTGTTTATACCACCATGTGCAGAAAGATGGCTATCATGAGCCTTTTGAAGAACGTCTTTTACTAACTCTTTGGGTATCCAAAGTTTCCAGGCGAGATCGTCCTGCACTTTTTCTCCGGAACAGTGTTCCGTCCTTCTGTACAAAAAACCGTCTATTATCTTTAAGTCTGGAGTGTTATCAATATTTGCCCTAACTCTGTCCAGTAATTCAGTGTAGTTTGTCCCTTGGAAATGAGTAGAATTTAAATCTACGAAAACCCCAGTGTCTTCTAAAACGGACAATTCTAATCCTAGGATTTCGGACAAATCTTCTGTGTTAGCTCTCGAAAGCGTATCAGGAACTATGTTACGGCTGCCTTTACGATGTTCTATTTTAAAACTAAAGCCTTGAAGCTTTAAAGCCCATCTTGCCAACCGAGAGCTTAAATCTGTTTGGGACATGAGCCACTTCAACGAAGCATGATCGGTGATGACAGTAAACTCATGTCCTTCTACGTAAGCTCTGAACTTTTTAATGCTAAGCATCGCAGCTAAACACTCTTGTTCGGTTACAGAATAGTTACGTTGGGCTTTGTTGAGTTTCTTTGACATGAAGGCGATTGGAACCTCTTCACCCTCCGCAGTTTTTTGAACCAATACACTTCCTATTCCAGCGTTGCTTGCATCACAATGTATATAAAAGGGTTTTGTAAAGTCTGGACTATGCAACACTGGTGTGGTTGTCAAGATAGTCTTTAATTCCTCAAAAGCTTGTTGAGCCATTTCATTCCAAGCAAATTTACGATGTGTCTTTAACAAGTCTGTTAAAGGTGCAGTAATTGTAGCATAATTCTTGATAAACTTGCGATACCAACCGGACATACCCAAAAAACGTCTGAGTTGCTTGACAGACCTTGGCTGTGGGAAATCTAATATGGCCGAAATTTTATCAGGATCTGTACGAATTACCCCATCCCCAACTATATGACCAAGATAGCGGACCTCCCGTACACAAAATTTTGACTTTTCTACATTTAAAGTCAGTCCTGTGGCACGAAATTGTCGGGCCACTTCTCGCAAAACGTGCAAATGCCTCTCAAATGTATCAGATACAATTAACAAATCATCCAGATAAACGAACACTTCCGTTCTCAATTCTTCTGGTACCACCTTGTCCATTAAACGCGACATTGTTTGAGGCGCATTACAAAGCCCAAAAGGCATAACCTTGAAATGATACAAGGGGCGACCAGGAACAGTAAATGCCGTCTTATCTTTCGAAGATTTGTCGAGAGGTATTTGCCAGAAGGCGTCCTTCAAATCTAGGCTAGTTATAAATACTGCTTTCGGTAACCTAGACAAAATGCCATCTATAACGGGTAAAGGATAAGCATCCTTCAAAGTTACAGCGTTTACTTTTCTACTATCTAGACATAACCTAACCTTTCCAGGCTTACGTACTAATACTATAGGCGAAGACCAAGCACTGTCCGATTCTTCAATTACATCCATTTCCAACATACGGTCTAATTCTGCATAAATTAATTTCTCAATAGCTGGTGACACCGGAAAATGACGCTGTTTTAAAGGGGTTGCATCACCTACGTTAATAATATGGGAAATTATATTTGTCCTACCTAGACCTTCTTTAGCAAAAGATGGAAAAGTGTCTATAACGATCTGTAACTGTTGTTGTTGTGTTTTTGTTAAAAGCTTCTTCTCTGAAGAAGATTCAACTATTGTTTCTAATAAAAAGTTAGTTTTGATTTCTGAGACTAGTCCTGTTGGCAATAAGTTGAATGAATTCCAAAAATCAATACCAAGGTATAAATCCTGTGACAAATTAGGTATTATATATAAAACTATGTTCTTTGTATCACCACGAAATGTGATGGGTGTTTTCGTAAAACCTAACACATCTTGCGATTTACCATCTGCTGTTTTGACAGCAGATTTTATTCTTTTGAAATTGTTGTTCGAATCCAAAAATTCCTTAGCAGCCTGTGCACCTAAGCAGCTGATTGAGGCCCCGGTGTCCAATAATCCAGAAATTTTCCTACCAAAAAGCTGTACTTCAGCATAAGGCCTAATATCAGTCTGTTTTTCATATACTGTACTTAACAGACCACGTCGCGAATGATTAACATTCTTCCAAAAATTACGCATACGCTCCAGTGAACGTTTATGTTTTATGCTAGGTGTAGCTTCATTAAATATTTCAGCTCGTCTAACATTGTATTCTTTCATTCGAACATGAAAAGGTTTTAGATATGTAGGAAGTGTAGTACTCAAACTTTTCTTATTAGAAACACTCAAATCATTAGTGGGATCTGGAGATTTTAAAGAGTTACATGGCTCAGTGTGAGATTTTGTTAAAATGGAAATTGGCTTAGATTTTGTCATAGCAGGTAGGATTGAAACAGTATTGCAGTTAACTACAGGTATTACATTTTGTGAAAAAGCAGGTGTTTGAATAGGATCGTCTTGAATAAGGTTTAGTCTGTGCTGGTTGATTGATTCCGTCTGCGTGCACCGGTCAGTGCACTCGACTGGCAGTTTTTTGAAAAGTTGTTACATTGGGAACATTTAGGTTTATAAACATTAGGTAAACCACAACCATAGCAAAAGACCTGTCTGTCCTCTAAACAATCCTGATATCTATGACCAGATTTGCGGCAATTCCAGCATACAAGTGATATTGCCGAAATATTTTCGTCATCGGACAATGGAATACCACCGTCTTCCAATTCGTTGACATGTCGTTTAACTGATGGTAATGCTTTATGACTCGATAGTCGTCTATTAATATCTTGTAAAAAAAATTCTCTTCGTCGACAGATGTCACGAAGTTCAGAGACAGAGCTAATTTTCAGATTTAAAATTTCATGCTGTATGTCAGGTAGTAAATTCCTTCTCAAAATTTCTACCAGGATTCCCTCACTAAGCGGTTCAGCTAGCCTATCTGATATTTCAAGAATTGCTTCATAAAAGGTGTCAAAATTCTCATTGTGTCTTTGCTTTCTATCCCTTATCATTTCTCTCAGATCTATATCAGTTCTCGAGTCTTTAAATTGTTTACGCAAAGCATTACATAATAGAGGCCATTTTATTGCTGTAACTGAATGGTGATAACGCCAAAACCAATCATTTGCCTTAGCGTCGAAAAGAGTGGAAATATGATCGCATAAAAGGTCAAAATTTCCATTAAGTGTTTGATTAGTCAAAGCTTCTACTCTATACAGAAAATTGTCAACAGACATACCACGAGAATCTCCAGAAAATCTAATTTTCCAGTTGTGGATTATGTGACCAATTTTGTCTGGACGAACAGAAGTCATATTTGAACCACCGTCATTATGACCTTGATTTTCCCTATTGTTATTTGGATGAGCCTGTGGTAACCCTAATAAACTCTCTAAAGTTCGCTGTTCCAGAGCTGGATTAGCATCATAAGAAACCTCTTCATTCCTCTGTTGATGTCTAACTGAATCTGTAGCCCTTGATTGGTTAGAAATTTGCATCCTGCGAAAACCTGCCTCAATATTTGTTTCAATTAGTCTTGTCAGAGTTTGACTTAAACTGGTGAGCATTTCAGCCTGCTGTGCACCAACAGCAGCAGTTACAAGATTACGTATGTGCTCACGTTGATCCTGTGGAGAACTTTCCGATACCGACATACGCTGTGAAATTGGCTGATTCTGGACCTCAATGGGAGAAGTAGACGCACTTATTGATCTATCGTTATCAAAATTTATTGTTCTTTGAGCCTGCGACCTCGTAACCATAGGAGGAGGTACATCTTTACTAGAGCTTGGGGTACTAACAATTGTTAACCTTTTATTGCAGAGCACACAATTAGGTCTAGTTTTTACATTTTTTTGATAACATGATTTATGTAGGGGATGACCACAAGGTGGTTTATATAAATAGATGTTATCACTAATAACATGACTACAAAGTACACAATTAGGCAAAATTCCACCTGAATTTACACTCATTTTATCCTCAAGATTCTGGGTAGCCATAGCGATAAAAAAAGTGTAATAAGGAAATCAAAAAAAAACTATTAAAATGTATTCACGAATAGTGAGTTTTAGATCTAATTTGATCCTATTTAAAATATAAAAAAAATCAAATAAAAAATAATGATTAAATAAATTTTCTTTCTCCAAGATAAGAAACTAAATTATAAGTAATAATTTGCGAAAGAAAATTGGAAAAAAATGTATTATAATTTGGAAATTATTTTTTTTTTTAAAAAGAAAATTCTGTAATTGAATCAAGAAATAACCAATTAAAGAAGAATGTATTTCAAAAAAAAATATACATATATTACTTTGATTCAAGTAATTTACGATCTTTTTAAAACTATGTTATAAAATAAACGTATTGTATTATGTAAAATAAAAGTATTGGTGTTCCAAAATTTAAGAAAATTTAGCAAAACTTTAACAAAAGCAAAAAGAAAAACTAAAAATATTTTTTTTTTTTTTTTTTTATAAATTCAAATTTCAGATAATTTATTGTAGTTACAAACAAGAAACATCAAAATGTAATAAAGCAAAATTATAAAAAAAAACAAAATTTAACCAAAAATTTAAATTCCTATGAACGTCTTTGTTCTTTCCAACATGTAGGGCATCGCCTGAATAAATCGAAATATTCGTCTATGCAATCCAAGTGAAAAACGTGTTTACATTTAAATAGAATTAAAATTTCTTCATGGGGATATATACAGCTATAGCAAACTGTGCAAACTTCATTTACATGTTCTGGGATTTCGTCTCCCATGATGAAACTAAAAGAAAATAGTAAACCAAATCCATTCTTAGAATAATAACTTCATAAACTATTTGTAAGTGTCTTTCAATACGCGATTTTCAATAATAAATTGAAATGAAAAAGGAAAATTAAAATTAAAATTTACTTTAAAAATTGCAAAAAGAAAAATAAATATAAAATTTTAATAAAATTTTTCCAAAAAAAATAGAAATAAAAATTGAGACCAATTAAATATCATAAAATTGAGTTTGATTTTTAAGCATATTGACGTATAGGATTTAAAATAAACAAAAGAAACTAAACAATGTTAAACTAAAACAATCTGGTAGAAGAAAAAAAAGAAAAAGTAAGTCAAAAAGTTAGAATAGAAATAAGATATAATAGAGCTAATCTTTCAGATTGGTACTAATTCGTCCTAAGACAAATAGTCATTCCAAATCTAAAATAAAACAAAACTGTAGGGATAAAATCAATGAAAAATAATGTAATCAACGGTATGAGTCCAGTAGTTCCCAAACTTCATCAATTCCAGGAAGATACTATTAGCCAATGATTAAATCAAAAACATTAGGTTGGATATGTAAAGAACAATGTTGGTTAACAGCCAATTCGATGCGACTGTTAATTCCTAACATTTCCACACATAACCCAAAGGAAATGAAAATAAGGAAAAATAATACTAAAGATATACTAGCAAAGGAAAATTTTCAGAAATAAAACTTGAAAGGAAAAAAAAAGAGAGCCACACACACTAATTTGAAATTAATTCAAATGATGTTCGAAAGATAAAATAAAATTTAAAAGTGTGGGCCCCACGTTGGGCGCCAAAAATTATCTATCTGTAGCATATAACGTTGTTTAAATAATAAAAATAATTTTAATCAGTATTAGAGTAGAAATCAGCGAGTAGCATGCATCTTGTTTCCGGCTATTTTCTCGTCGGCTAAAGGGTGGATTCGTTGCTTTTTCAACTCATCTAATAAATCATCCTACAGAAGGTAACTTTAATGTGCATGCTGAAATATCAAGGTGAATAAAAAGGCCCAAATTGTTCAAATAACAAATTGCTATGTTTCTTTAACATTACAGTTGTGATAGATGTTGCCACAACCAAAATTTCCCTCCCAACCATGATCATGCAAAAATCACAAAGACATTAATGTTATACATGATCCCAAATTCTTATACCTATACTATCAATAGCCTTTCAAATCAAACTCCTTTATCCAATTATTTTTCCATTATATACATAATATTTATTGGAAATTGAAAATTAAACCGAACATATATTATTAAAAAAATTAACTTATTGCAAAATTATATAGAATTAACATTCTTACAGAATAACATAATTCAAAAAAAAAACTGGGTTTGCAAAAATCACCAAAAAAAATTTGCTGAAAAAGAATTTATATAGGCATCCAATTCGGCTACCTTTATTAATAATTTAATTTTAAAATATTAAAAAAATTTTAAATAATATATACAATTTAATAAAATAAAATAAAAAAAATTTTGTCCCCGCTGGGAATCGAACTCAGGCCGTACCAGAAAAAAATTATACCGAGAAAGCAGATAACCAAATTGCATTAAAAAACTTTTTTGAGAATTTAATCAAAAAACATTAAAAATAATATTAAATTAATTAATATTATTTAATTAACAATAAAAAAATAAAAAAAATCAAAAAAAATTTTGTTGGTCCATATAGGACTCGAACCTAGTGGTCACTGATATTATTCATTTTTTTTTTATGTATATGTATTTTTAATATTATTATTTTTTTAAATAAACATTTTTTTTTTTTTTAATTATTTAAATATTTTTTTTTTCTAATTATTATTATTAATATAAAAACTTGTAATATTAAGTCGATGCAAATGAAAATAAAAAAAAGTCATAAAATGAGTTTAACAAAACAAAATGCAACATTACACTTAAGAAAACAATCTAAAAATAGAATTTGGTGTATTTGCACAATACGGCGAATTCATATAAACCAATCAAACTTTATACATTTTTAGATTGTTTTATCAATGTTAATTTATAATAAATTAATTACATTTTTTTGAATATTTTCGTCAATTTTTAATATTTTGATATGAAATTTGGACTCATTTTAATCGTTTTTTTATTTCGCGTACCACTCTTTTCATATTTTTTTATTCCAATGCAAAATTACACATATATACGCAAGTATCACATTAATGTTGACATTGTCTAAAATTTTAACATCTCCCAAATGTTGTGAACAGCCAAACAAATATTTATGATTTGATGCTGCTTTCAACAATAGTGGGTATTATTAATTTTAGGAAGTGGAAACTATAAAGTTAATATGGTAGAACTTACTTTGTATATATGTATGTACGGGAACTCCAACGATGAAAGATCTTTCAGGTTGTAGTGGTGCAAGTTGAAGATTTGATGATTTTTTCTTTCTTTATTTTTTTAAAAATTTTTTTTTTTTTTTTTTTTTTTTACACTAGTTAATATTTTTTTCGTTTAAATATTTCTTTTAATTCTTTTCTTTTTTTTTTTTATCCAAAAAATGCTTATTTAAAATATATATTTATTTTTTTTTTTATTTTTTTATTTTTCTGTAATTACGTGTATTTTTGGTTACTGCGTTTAAACTTATGAACCGCACTATTATGTTATTTATAACTATGCTTATAATGCTTATATCTGAGCCTGGATGAAAGATTTTTTTTTTTTTTAGCGATTTTCTTTTTTTTTTATCTCGATTTTTATTTTTGTTTTGGTACTATTATTTTATGTGATTTATTTTTAGCTTTTTATGACGTTTGTTTTATTTTTTTTTTTCTCTATAATTTTCGCACGATTGGTGATTTTTGCAAATTCACAGCATATAATAATTAATTTAAATTCAAAATTACAACATTACGTTTTAATTTAAAGATTTTTTTTCATAGTAATTTTAATTAACATTAAGTTTTCAATATAATTATTTGGGATTTTCTTTTTCAAGGTAAGCTTTTATGTATTGTTTTAGCTATTTTTTTTTTGAGCAATTTATTTTTCTTCTTCTTGTTTTTTTTTCTTTTATTTTTTTATTTTCTTTTTTTTTAGATTTCAGGAATGGGATTTCACCTATAGGTAAGATTTTTTTATTTTTTTCCTTTCCTATTGAGTATTCCTTTTACTATTTTATTTTAAATTTTCCTCTTTTTTTTTTTTTTTTTTTTTTGCAAATTTTCACTGCGATCACAAAAATAACTCACTCACAACACTTTTTCCTGGCGTTCCGGGGCACCTACTCTGAATCGTGGTTTCTTTGCCGGATGGGGTTGGGGCTCGTGGTGACGATATAAAAGAACTTCTCCTAAACTCGTCTACGAAGGAGTTTTTATACTGCTTCCTAAGCCTAGCCAAGAGAAATTTAGAGTTAAGTTAGTAATAGTTAATTGTTACGCTTTTGCATGTATGTATGTAGGTATGTTTGATTTTTTTTTTCTCTAATTAATTACCTTTTTTTTTACAATAAATTTCGAATAGAAACAAAAAAAATGTGTCCAACTTTTCTATTTGAATAGATCCTCCGGAATTCCTTAATAATATTGCACCAGGTAAAAGAATTTCTTTAATAAAAATGCAAAAAAAAATCGCGATTTTATAAAAATCTTTTACTTAAGCAAATAGTTAGCTATTTTTATTTTTATTCACTTGTATTTTGGTATTTTTAATTTGCATTTATACTTACAAGTTCCCTCTTGAATATTTGCTGAATAAAAAATTATATTTTTTTAAAAAAAACTTTTATTTTTTTTTCGATGGCAGAGTTAAAAGTTGCAGGTGATGGTATAATAGAAAAGGAAGATTCTGGACACATTCCTGGCTTTTATACCTCAGTTTTACACGAAATTCCTTGGAAAAGTCATGTTAATCCCAATACATACATACTGTAGCATAAACATTAACAGCCAACTTCACCCCAAATACTCGTTACTGTTTTATCATTAATATAAATGCATGAACAAAAACACAGAGTGGTATTTATGCTTTTATGTTATGTTAATAACATAACAACATAAATGATATTAAATGTAAAACATAATGATCTATACAATCATTCATTCATTCAGTTATTTTATGTATTTATTTATTTAAAACAAACTTTCAAAAAAAACTGAATACAATAAAGAAAATTTCTATTTATAAACTATCTGCTTGTTTATTTTAGGAATTAGAAAAAAGTTAGAAAAAAATTTTTTTTTTTGAAATTTGATAAGGAAATTTATTTTTGTGAAAAGTGGAATAAGGAAAAAATATGTTTCGCTACAAGCGCCCCTACAAGAAGTTCTGTACAAGTATCAATCTTTGTAAAAAATTTTATGAAAATCGGTACACAATTGACCATAGCTCCCATATGAATACCTCTTCCGAAAATCACTTTAAAAAGTATCAATCTTTGTAAAAGATTTTATGAAGATCGGTCCACAATTGACCATAGTTCCCATATGAATCCCTCTTCCGAAAATCACTTTAACGTGCATAAATCCCATATGAATGTTAATATTAAGTTAATATTCGACACAAATAAGTTTTATGTAAGTAGAAACAACATTGCCAAATTTTATGAGAATCGGTCGATAATTTAACACAGCTCTCATATCAACCCACTTCCAGGAATTGCCCTAAAGTGCATAAAATCATCTAGATGTTAGTATTAACGCATTATTCTGTATTTGCATATTTTACATTAAGTAAAATTGGCCACAGGTGTAATATAATCCCCTTCCCAAATTTTTATGCTCGTACACAATGGCGTAGGGTATTATATAGTCGGTCTTGACCGAGTATGTCTTTCTTTCCTCTTTTTTTTCTGGCTTACCTTTGGTTAAAAACTTATTTTAATTTGCTCCAATGATATTGTTAGTAGTTTGACCCAGCAAAATTTCAAGTGTGTTCAATAATATAGTGCCCGATATTATTGATGGAGTTTATGGAGCTGTAAGTGAAGAGATTATATTAGATTTAAAAACCCAAAAAAAATAGATTTTTCATAATTTTTCAAATTAAGAAATTTGGATCGTTATTAAATTTTTTAACTTTTTTTGAGATAAAAAATCGATCCCCAGAAATATGTGTAGAAATATGTATGTATGTATGTATGTATGTATGTATATGGGATAACAAATTCAACTTTTTTGGTATATGCATATTTCTGTTGTATTTTTTATTGAAAACAACATTGTAATGTGATTGCATGTGATTTAAAATTATTAACTAGATTTGATGAACGTTAAATGCAGCAGCTATTATTTTGATTTTATTAAACGAACCTTCAAACATATTTAAAGTATTTCACTACAAAATGAAATGGAAATATGTTTAATATAAAATTTTTATGAAAGCAGCATATGTGCATTAAAAATTAAACAAACAATAATCAAAATAGTAGTGGGACAACATTGAAAAAATATTCCCTACAAAAATTAGAGAAATTCAATATATATGTATTTTAGATTAAGCAAATTTACATTATACCAATATTTAAAGGATTTGATTTTTACACAAATTAAACTTAACTCATGTTTTAATTTCTAACTGAAATAACATATTAATCTAAACACAAATTATGTGACATCTGTCAACTGTGAAAAATTTTCTGAGTTAAATTATAATCCCAACAAATTTCTTTAATATGAAAGAAAAATTGTTTCTTTTTGAAATTATAGTGCACAGAAAAAAATTATCAAAAATAATTTTTTAATAAAATTATTAATTAACTTTACATTGAAATTTAATTATATTATTAATTAATGTAATTAACTTTATAATTAGTTTAAAATTTTTTGGCATAAATCGACAGCTCTTAGAAAATATAAAGAAAAATAAAAACGTGTCAATAAAAAGTATTAAAATAACTTTAATTAAATTTCCAACCTATTTCAAATGTTTGGGCTCAATCTAACGTTAAAAAAATAGTAATACGAAATATTTAAATTATTTCCTCAGTCTTCGGTGATGTGTTTAATCTATAAATATTCGGTATGTACGAATTTCAAATATTTAATGAGATTCGATGCAATTGTAGATGCTACCGTCATTGGTATCGGAGATTATATTCAATTTCAAGATCCCAGTTTATTTCGAAACTATTTTATGAAAGATTATTTATACATGTATAAACACAGTCACTTCATATTGATTGTTTTTGATAATATGTTTAGATATCGGTCATATTGTTATTGGTATCTCGTCCAAGGTCGCAAGGGCACTCAGTTAGGATAATATGATCTTTATTGGAACGTCCCGCAGAGATTAACGCTTTTATGTTATGTTTAAATATACTTATATTATATATTATATTATTAAGAGTACATATTTTATAATCATTATAATAGTGAAGTATATTACATAGATTTTTACATTCTACATACACTACATACATATATAATCGTAAAATCTAGTAAAACATATGTGTATAACACCAAAATTTAGTGTACAGAAACGAAATTTGACATATAGTTACGTCATGACGTCTACTAAATCCTTTTAAAAGTAGTCGATAATCACATGTAAGCTTTATGAGATACTCGATATCAAAACTGATCTATACGCGATTTCAACAGGGTTTATATGACGCCAAGATGAAACTATATATGCACCAAGTTTCCTTTCCCTCAATCAAGTTTGGAGTTTTAATATTTTGTTAGTTTAATTTTACCTGTTTTGCATTATTTTAATATTTTTAATAATTTACTAAATAAATATATTTTAATCCGTGTGTTTTGTGTTAAAAGAGGTATTTAATTAGTTGTAGCATTGAATCAATAAAACTTTTAATTGATTTTAGCCAAACATCCAATCATAATTCTAATTAATTTGATTAAAAAAATTAATTGAAATTTAAGCCAAAATCAATTATTCTAGTTAATTAATATTATTATACAGCAAACAAAAATTTAATTAATATAAGCAATTTCGTAATTGAAGTCCACTTTTATTTTTTTTTCTGTGTATGTTACAAATATTTTAAATATATATACTATTTAGCATAAGATTGTATTTTCTTTTGTAAGTACATATGTATGTATGTATGTATGTATAAGAAAAGGTTTTTTAACAATGTTGTTTTTAGTGTTGGTGGTGTCAAATCTGCTGAAAGTCATTTCTTTAAATCATTTAAATCTTGTTGTTATTGTTTATATTTTACAATAATTTTATAAGCTATAAACTCAAAAAATAACTAATGTATGTATCTCTATTATATAATAAAGAGCAGCAGTAATTGCAATAGTATGTAATAATCATGTTATTTATATTTACTTATTTGATTGTGTCATGAGGATTGATTTGATTTAAGTGGTAGGTAGATGATTGTTTGAGGTTGTTTGTAATTTTTGCCGTGGGGTTGCTGCTAAGTAAGTCCAACTTGGGGGCTTTTTTATTATTACTATTTTTGCACTCGTCATCATCATCATCATGATTATGGTCATCTTTAGAGGGTGTCATCATCAAACATACTCATGTATGTATTATGATCATCGTGATTATTTTGATAATTTAGTACATATTTAGATTGTTTATCATTGTTTTATATTGCTTTCCATTTGATTTAATTTACAAATGTAAAAAAATAATGGTAAACTATAGGTATATGCTACCCATACATTTGATTTAGTTATAAGTACCTTAATTTCCAATTTTATTTTAGGAAAGATAGTATAAAAACTTTTGTTTAAATTATTTATACAATATCAATTATAGCGTTTATACGCACGTCTTACGAGTAATTAAAAGTATTGCGACATAAAGATTTTGCCGTATAAACGTTTAGATAATGTGTTATTTGCAAGTTAGTAATTCATGAAAACTAATTGTAAATAAAACATACGGAGTTGCAACTACCTTTAACGTAGTTGTATTTTTCCTATCTGGCACAACAAAAAGAAAAATATATTTCTTTATGCAATTTGCAAATCAACGGTGAGTTAATTATTTACTAGTTATTTTTATTTGCAATAATCGTGCGTATAAACGTAATATATGATTGTTTGACCGTTAAATTGAAAATAATAAATTGACTGCATTTGAAATGAATACTTAACCATGATTAAAAACTATATCTCTTTGGTATGTATATATTAGGGTTGTCAATTATTCGACATTGAAGTTGATTGAATAAAATTTCATATTTTTTTTAAATATTCGTGTGATCGAATAAATTTTATTTTTCTTAGATAAATCGAATGAATAATAATCGAAATAATAAAATACAAGTTAAAAAAATGCAAAAATTAGTATTTTTCAAATCAATTTTTGGTTTTATTAACATAAACTGAACTTAATAATAATAATAAAAATTGAGACCTTTTTTAAATTTCAGACAAATTATTAATTAAATTTTTTTTTTAATAATCATTCATATAGAATAGAATGTAAGCTTTTTGACTTTAGAACGATTACTATTATTTTTTTTTTAACAAAAGCAGATGTGGAAAAAATCGCTTCCACTGACTATTGACTATTAAAAAAAAAAATAATATGCGCTGGAAAATTTTCAGAATTTAAGAATAACTCATACACTGCCTGCCACTTGAATAAGGAATCACATTATTTTAACTTTAAGTATATCTCCTAAACTAAAGTTCAGAAAAAAAAATTTTTTTTGCGCAACCAAATTTCAAAGTATTGGCTTTAGTTTCCTGAAGAAATAAAAAATACACATATTTTGTTATACTAAAATTATGCATTTATTTAAAGACATGTATTTCTGTGGTACTATTTCGTGTGTCACTTGAATAAAGAATTCTTTTAATATTAATCAGGAAGGCTATGATTTGAATTTCTTTCAAAGAAGAAAATGGCAATAACTCCAAAAGAAAGACGAAAAATTCTTAGAATAGCATCAAATTCTGCTATGTTGGTATCAAAAATACGTGAAAAAAGTGGAGTCAGTGCCAGCCTATGAACAGTGCACCGTATATTAAAGTCGTGCTCATACATAGTCCGACGAAAACTGCAAAAAAAACACCACTTAATGAAAAACTCAAATCACAACGTCTACAGTTTGCCAAAAATACAATGACATGTTCCGACAAATGGTTTATATTTTCCGATGAAAAAAAGTTTAATATTGATGTTCCCGACGGTTATAACTATAAAAATGTCTGAGGTTGGCTTGCAAGAAAAGTTTATGAAGGAGGAAAACAATTTGAGATGATAGAATCCTTAAAGAATGCAATAACGAAAGCATGGAGTTCAATTTCGCTAAAATACTTAGATTCATTATACAAGTCGATGCCATATCGTATTTTTGAGGTTATTTCTAAAAATGGTGGCAGTACTCATTACTAATTGAATGCTAGAAGATAATAACTTTCATTTTTATAACCTAAAATTTAAAAATAAATTACAGTTTGCTTAATTTTAAAATATTCCTTATTCAAGTGACACACGAAAAAGTACCACAGAAATACATGTCTTTAAATAAATGCATAATTTTAAAATAACAAAATATGTATATTTTTTATTTCTTCAGGAAACTAAAGCCAACACTTTGAAATTTGGTTGCGCAAAAAATTATTTTTTTCCGAACTTTAGTTTAGGAGATATACTTAAATAAAGTTAAAAAAATGTGATTCCTTATTCAAGTGGCAGGCAGTGTACGTCACCCGTTTATTCTAAATTTAAGACGTTGGATTAAATCTTTAGAAAAGCTATTCTATTTTATCCCAAATAACACTGTGGCGTCAGTGTCCGTAAAAGGCTTTAACCCGAAATTTATGAACATGTAGTTTTCATCTTTATATATCGTAACGAAATTTTCAATTTTAAAAATTTTGGCATCGATTTTTTAATGCATATTTTTGCATTATTTTAATCATAATAGCATATTTTTTACTTAATGACATATTTTGTCATATTTTCATAGAAAATCCTTATTTAAATGACATATTTTTGTATATTTTATACATAAGAGCATAATTTTGCATATTTTCACTTAAGAGAAAAGTTTTGCATATTTAGCACCACCCAATACACTTTTTACATAATTTGCCATTAGTGAAATTTTCTTTTTATTGTCACTTACGGTTTTCAAATCTGATTCGCTAATAATTTTCATCTTACAAATTGATATACATTTTATAATTTCCTGATTCAATGTAAATATTAACTTGGAATGTTTTTAAAAGCAAAATAATATATATTTTAACTTTAATTAATAATATATATTTCTTAAATTTAATGAATTAATCAAGAAATTCATTAAATCAAATGTTTTTGCGTTTGGATGGAACCTATCAGTAAAACTATAAATTTAAACAAATAATTTGTAAAAATTTAATTGAAAAAAAATTTCTTTACGGAAAACGGAAAGTTAAGATTTGAAGCACTTTTTTGAAAAAACAATGTTAATTTTTAAATTGCAATAAAATTTAAATGAACAAAGATATCCTATTGAAATTTTGACATAATATAGAAAAATTTGTCCTAAAATTAAAGAAATAGAAAAACTCCCACTTTTCTACCAAAATGCCCAAAATCTTAATCCGGGAAAAACATCTTTCTAAAATTGACTACTTTCATTGAAATCGTCACTCTGTCGTTATAAGAAGCGTCCGTAAGAAAATACTTTTTGAGTGTTTACCTTACATATGGAGGTATTTAATTAAAATAATTTTATGTTGATCCCAGCTTTGCGATTTGGGAATTTAACAAAAAAATTTAAAAACTTTTTCAAAATAGTCAAAGTTTGGATAGGGCTTGTGAGGAGACCTATGTCCCAAGCTCCTCCAGATTTACTTTACACGCATTTTCGTTAAGATTTCTTTTTAAAACATTAAAAAAAATGATTTATCCTAGAACAAAAAACAAAGTGAATAAATATTGCCACCTTTGGAAAAAAATCTAAAAGATATGAAATTTTTTGAAAGTTCCAACTTCAGATTAATATAACTTTTTATCGAATTCCTATACTTATATGATTCTTGCACCAATATTATTTAAAATTTTGTAAGAAATGTGGAGAATATTTAAAAAAATTTTAGGGTCAATGTTAAGCCCGCCAAGTTAAAAAAAAAATAAAATAAAATATAAAAACGAGGCTAAAAATGAGAGAAAAATTTATTTCGACCTGAATATTTCTTAAACTAAAAGAGATAATCTACACATATAAGCATATTTTTTGTAGAAGAACTATCTATAAATAATTTATTTTCTGTCATATCATAAATGAATTTATGGCGATTTAAAATAAAAAATACTCGAGATGGACAACTTTGGAGGGACACTAACTACCCCCTAACCCTGTTAGGAATCTATACTCCTCCAAATCAACTCAAAAATACCTCACCTCTGGCCATGTGAAATTTTATTGAGATATCTCCAACGGTTCACAAGTTATGGAATTATTTCCAAAAAAGCGTTTTGGAACCACTGTGCGACACCCCGATTCGAGCCCACGTTCTTCTTATATAGCACATCTTCTTATATGCGCATTTAACAAACATACTAGAATTTTATTTTATTCTTTTCTTGAGCTTTTGTAAAAAAAAAAAATATGTATACAGTAAGAAATGTTCGTATTTCCTTCAACAAATGTTCATGCAAACGAAATTTTTTGTTCTACGTCTCTACGGTAGTTGCATGCGCCTTTTTTATACATTTTTACATAAAATAGAGTTGCTTACTGTAATATACTTATAATCTGTACAAAACGCTAATTTGTAAAGGGCATTGAAAGTTTCATACAAAAACGAGTGAAATTTAGAAAACTCTGACGTGTATATCACAATTGTTTATGTTGTCAACAGTGTTGGAAATAAAATCAAACAAAATATTAATAGATACAATGAAAAACATTTATAAAAACCCAAACTTTAAAATGGACGTTTGAAACTTTTTTTGATAATTTAAAATTTTTTCAGAAAAAAAAAAACATAATTTTTAAGTTTAAGGGCATTTTAATACTTTTATTCGCATTAAACACTTTTTTAATGCGTTTTGGTTGCGTGGTGATGAGTTAGTAATTTTTTTTTTTTTTTAAATGTTACGTATACACACATATGGAAATACGGAACAAAATAGTGAATTTTGCAACTTTTGACGTGACTTGGTAGTTTTGAGGCCATTATATTACTATTATTAAATGACCTATATCAACATTTTATATATTGTTGAATTGGTAAATAAGTCTATTTTTAAATTCTTTTAACATTTTTAAAGTATTTGCAAAATTAGTGGTGTTGTATTAAAAAAATTAAATTTTTTTGGATTTTCAGCTATTAAAAAAAAAAAAAATTATTTTTGAAAAATTATCAAAAATAGGTTATTGGAGCTATTTTATTGATTTTTTTAGGAATGAAAGCTTGATTTGTGTTTTATACATTACATAAGAAATAATATTAAAAATATTATGCTAATATGCTTTTAAAAATAGTCATTAAAAAAACTGACTTTTAACATAAAATCTCCACTCCTGCATTCGTTTTTGGCCGGGCGGGAAGCAGTTTAGTGTTAAATCATTCTAAATTTATTTCTATAAAAAATATGGGTACCAAATTTAAAAAAGCTCGCGTGACATTTTTTTTATTAATCGATAAAAATGAAACTATTTTTTAAAATTGACAATTTTCGGCCAATGCTGGATGTAGGGTGCAAACATAAATCAATTCAAAATTTCTTTATTAACCATTTATGAAGCCTTATCTTTTGAAATTAATAAGGAAAAAAATTTTTTTATTAACGGAACTTTGAGAAAAAAGTGAATAAATTGTACTATATTTTTGTAAAAAAAAATAGCCATTTTTCATGCCAATTTCAGAGTGCTGACTTTGAATATTTTTCACGTCAAGACGAATTGAGATAATCCAAAAATTCTTTCAGCATATTATTTTGAAATATGTAGCAAATTACAGAATATTTTTAAAAAATTTTTTCCTCATATATCTCCGGACTTATTCCCGAAAAACGAAAAAAAGTCGAGCCAAAAAATCAAAAATTCAAAATTCAAGCGTAAATATCTTTTTAACTATAAGAGATAATTTAGATGAGTAAGCTTATTTTTTCTTTATCTTGCCAAGCACTTTCCAGAAATATAAAAATCTTTAAAATCGGACTTCATTTCGTTTGACCCCACTGTGCAATGATTGCATCGAAGTATGTGCTTTTAGAGGGAAATTTATAATAAATTGGTGACAATAGTACCGGCACTTCAGTACCAGTTGAGTACCAATTGATATTTAACCGCTTACCAAAGTTTGCAATTTAAATTGCAGTTAAACTTGAAAATGGGAGAAAATTTTAATTTCGTTCAAATTAACATTTAATTTTTGACCAAGATATAATTTAATTTGTAAAACTGAAATGCTTAATTCTTTTACTTTTCAAAACAGTTTAAGAATAAATACCGATCTTTAATACCGATTTATCATGTCACCAGGAAGTTCTATTACACGGATTATTATACTTTTTACAGTAATGAATTTTTTGTTTAAAAATATCACAACTTTCTTATTTTTTAAGAGCATATTTTGCATTTTTAATAGCATATTTTACGCTTTTCGCATATAGCACTTTTATAGTTATAACTCAATAACTCATAAGAAATTGAATAATTGGGGTTTTCATATTAATCGGTTGCTTCGAAAAATAATTATTTGAGGTTAAAGTTGATCGATAACAGATTAATAACAAATTATTCGATTAACCGAATAGACTTAGTAATACATGTAAAATCCCTTTTATGTTTTAAGTATATCGATTAACCGTCATTCGGTTATCCGATTAACAAACGAATAAACCGAATAATTTGCGTCGAATAGCCGATTAAGTAAAGTAAATATTCATTATGGCATATCTAAGGAACTATTACAATGAGAGACCTCAATTTCGTGTTATATATATATATATATATATATATATATATATATATATGTTCCCGTTGTTCCTATAAGGAGCATAGGGCCTCAACAAAACATTTCCATCTGGATCTGTTTATAACAATGTTTTTTACTTAATTCCGGCTTCTTCTATGGCTGTCTTGAGGATTCCACGCGATCGCTGTTCTGTCAATATCTCAAATATTGAGTATATTTAAATTTCATCATTATACTGAACAAAATAAAAATAGGTTTTAATAATACATTAAAAATGTAGAAGCTAATGTTTAAATTTGATAAAAAGTCGTAAAATTTTGAGAAAAAACTTTCAAAATCGTCAACAGGGTATTTTTTGAACTAAATATTGTTAAAATAACGATAAATCTCAATGTGGTGTCACGAAAAATATTTTATTAATATTTCTGTTACTATAATATATAACTTTATTAAACGTCAATATATTTTGTAACTAAAAGTATTTATGAATTTTTTTTTTTCAATAAATATTACTATTAATATTTTATTTTGTGATTGAAATTAAGTTGGAAAATTATGAATGAAAAGGTTTTAGAACATTTAAATAGACTACTTATAAAATAAAGCTGAGTCAGGAGAATATTTTGTAGTAATGGGCCAAAAAAATTAATTTTTTGTAATACCCTTTTGTGAATAATATACATTATGTTTCTAAAGAAACAGTATTTAATCTATTAACATGTTTAGAAACATAATGTAGATCAAACTCTTTCACAAAGGTTACTACAAAGTACTAAAAAATATTCTCCTGGCTCAGCTTTTTATTAAATAAATGCTCTAAAAAACCTAAATTTCGGTTAATCGGTTATTCGTCGCAAATTATTCAGTTTATTCGTTTATTAATCGGATAACCGAATGACGGTTAATCGATATACTGAAAACATAAAAGTGATTTAAAATCCTTTAAATATTACTCGGAAAATTCTTTTAGCCTTTTTAATATAAAACAATTTCGCCACAATCTACAAACATAAATTTCCGTGTAAACTATTGACAAAAAATAAATAAAATTGCACAAAAAAGTAAAAGAAAAGTAAAATTCATTCATTAAATAGCTGGTGTGAAGGTTAAATATTCCAATAAATAAAAATTAACACCACATTAAAACACTTACAACTGCAATAGCAAAGAAAACCTATAAATAAATGAGACTTAAAAACACAAGTCAGTATTAATTACTGTAAATGCAGTTAAGCAACAGCTACAAAAATTTTTAAAAATAATTATAATAAATTTGTCATAAATCTAAAAAATAAAAAAAAAAAAAGATGTTGCCGTAAGTGTAAAAATTTTCTACGGGGACAAAAGTTTTTACAAAAACAATGTAAAAGTGAGATTTTCTGTACATATACATGTTTGTATAACTGTATTGGTGATGTAAACAATTGTAAAATAAAAATAAATAGAGAGTATTATAAGAGTGTTTTAAGAGATATAAGAAAAAATTATAACACTTTTTTTTTAAGGTCATGTAATTTAATGTTGGATTCAGTGATGAGATTTATGTAGTGTATTCAAAAATGGATTTCGAGTTATCCGAAAAATATCCTAAAATTTTGTATTTTTGAATTGAATTATGAAAATGTTTCTTCTGATCCAACTCTACCTATGTACCTATTTATTGGAATTTACTTTATTCTTGTGACAAACGATAACCCTAAAATTTACTTCTTACCCAGATTCTGTTAATAAAAATTAGTTCAAATCTATTAAAAAAATATACTAATATTAGTTCTTAGTATGTCTAGTGCTATTAAAATCTCAAATTAGAAATTTGTTAAAAAAAATAATAATAATAATAAAAAATACTTCCATATAATTAAGGGCCTGATTCAGGAAAACAAGCAAATTCTTTAAAAATAAAATTCTAAATTTTCATACAAATTTTATTTTTAAACAATTTGATGCCTTGGGCCATAAAATATATTCAATTAGAAAATATAAAAAATGGGAAATACAGGTTAATTTAGTAAACAAAAATAAAAGAAGGAGCATTTCATAAAAAGCCGATTAACCGACAGAAAAAATCGGTTTGTCGAATTATTCGAAAATAAAAATTATTCGAAACCTTTCGGTTTTTCACAAATTTAAAACCGGTTAACCGGTTTCTGGTTTCGGTTTTTAAATACTCGAGATTTATAGCACAATTATGCCATATTTGACACCGCGGCACTTTGGAAACTGTTTTGGTACTTTCTTGTACTAATTTAAATTAAATTTATTGAAGTCATATTTATAAATTTTTACAATATTTCCACCATGTTTCGCTTAATGATATATGTTTACTCTGAGTGATTTTAAAACAGTTATTACAATGAAATAAGAGTTCACATAAGTATATTGGCAATACATTATAATATTAGTAATATATTATAATATATTCAAAACCCTCCATCTCGAAATACACAACTTTTCAGGAGTGAAAAAAGAAAACTGTTTATTTCTCTTATTTTAAAAGTATTAAAAAAATTTGTTTTACAATATTTATTTAGAATCACGACAAAATCTTACATATAATTTCCCAGCAAAAACTTTTTGGTTTTCGGTAATAACAACTACTTATTAAAGTAGTTTCTTGGTAATGAGGCGTCATTATTATTTGCCTACTCTGTATTACGTTAATAAGTACTCAATAGTATAATAGCGCAGTAATACTGCAATCACGTAGATGAGTTGGCTAGAGCGCCGGATTAACAACCAGAAAGTTGTTGGTTCAACCCCATTCTGAAGCTCTTAGTTTTTTATAACAAAATGTCTAAAAAGATACTTTAAACTATTTGGTCCCGTTGTGAATCCCTGAAGCATAATATGTTACTAACTCACATATCCATAATAGCGTTCGAAACGAACCTACCCGACGCATGTATGAAAGAATTGATCCATCTGAGAGATCTGATAATACATGCACAAACGGACTTCCAAAATTAGCAATCCTGATCTCGGCAAGAGTGGGTCAGTGGCATAAAAGATGCTCAACTTCTTCCTACTCTTCCTTATCCCGGCAACTTCTACAAAAGTCGTTAAAAGGGAGCCCTAGTCTCTTAGCATGCGCACCAGCAATCCAGTGCCCTGTGACCACCGCTACCAGAATTCTTAGCCGATGCCTCGATAGTCTCACGATGAAATTAGATCGCGATTCATTATAATGGGGCCATATTTGCCTACTGGTTGAACATGTGGATTCATCTATCCTGTGCTATCCTCGATAAGTTCCGAAGAAGTATTGATCTGCAGCCCGAAAGCGGTACTCCAACCAGTTGGTCCGTATCTTCAACTCGAAGAAGGAATCCATCTCTAGTTAGTGCATACACAATAAAATTCCCCGGAGTGCTAGTTAGTAATTTAAAAAACCAGCATAATTTATATATTATTTTGGGATCGGAGCAGAGCGAATGGTACTCCCCACACAAACAAAATAATTATTATTGGCGTAAAAATTATTTATCGCTTAAATGAAAAATTGTTAGAGCAAAATTTTTAAAATTGTGTAGAAATAATTTGCTTATCGAGAATCATAACTGATATAAAAATATGGCGGGCAGCTCTAGGGCAAGTTCAAAAATGTTACAAAATACAAAAATGTCTACAAAAATGTTTCAGTGGTCTCAGTTCGTTGTTTCAAGTTTCATTCTCTCTGTTTTTTTTTCTTGTTTTCTTTTTTCATGGATTATGTTGTATACGCTAATTTCAATTTACTGTCATTCATTTCGAGGTATTTTCACGGCTAATTTTGATGGCCTTAAATACCTTATCTCAAATTTTTGTTCAATTACTAAGAGATTTTATATTTTCTTTTTCTTTTAATTCGGTTTAATTCTCTAAAAACTATATTTGGCCTTTTTCAACCCTTCTTGGTATATTTTTGATCCCAACTTGGTACTAAATAAAAATTTTCAAATCCCATCACAGGTTGGACTTAATTTTAAAAAGAGCTGGATGGTTGACAGTTTGAATTATCTAATTGAGTTGAGTGACAAGATTTGACCACACAAAATTTACAAGTTTTATACATAGTATCTCTCTATGAATAATTTGTGAATTATATTTTATGTGAAATTTCTTATTTAATCATTTATGTTGACTTTATTGTCTATAATTTCTTTGACACAGTGGGAAATAATAATCAAATAATTTCTAATATTATTAAACTTCTGAACTTTTGGTAATGAAAATATAATATTTAACTAATGGACTTTCATTTGCAGAGATGCAAAATTAAAACACACAGCGAAGCTTAGTGCGATCTTATTAACCACCAAATTTTATAACATTTTTTTCCAATAGAAATTGAAATTTTATTTTCCTACTTTTGTCATTTATTTTCATTTATTTAGGATGAAATTTTAGAGCTTTTAAAGACTTAAAAATGTACCGAACATTTTGAATTTTTTTAGTAAGTACTTTTTGGAAATGTTAAAATAGTAAGGAAAGCTTAACTTCTCTGTTAATATGTCGTAATCAGATTAGTACTCAATTTTTTCTATTTAATTAAAATCAACATTATCTTTTACACTATCCCACTGTGCATAGTAATATTGTCGTCATGATTGTTGTTGTTGTTTTTTTTTACACTAACTCTTAATAGTGGGATCATTTATTTATAACAAAAACACAAAAGAAGAAAAAAACAAAAACAATACAAAATTGCATTTGCAGAAATTATTTAATTCTAAAATTGTTTTTGAATTAATTCTACAATTGTTTTTGATTTGTTAGTTTTATTGTGCTTGAAAACTTAACGCAAGAACAAGGAAATTCTCGTTATAAATTGATTGTAAAACGTATTCCAGCTTAGTTGCGTTCCAGTAGCGTTTGCGCGAATAACGATTAGAAAATATAAAAAAAAAAAAAAAAATAAAAGTGAAATTTTATTTTGAAAATAAAATTCAAATAAAAACTGAAATTTAAACATTCCTTTATTTTTCTTTAAAAACGTAACTAGTGAAATTAAATACTCGTATATAAGAGAAAATTAAATAAATTTAAAAATAATCCTAATTGTGTAAAATTTATTTATACTTGGTTATTTGTTATCATTGTTTAGCATGTCGAACAGAATTTTGGAAGATTCTCCGAATGCCCACATCAACAAAACGATTTTAGATCGTTATTTAAGTTTGCCCTTAAAAGAGAATATTGTCCAGGCCACTTATGTATGGATAGATGGTACTGGTGAAGATTTACGTTGCAAGGATCGTACATTGGATTTTATACCAACAAAACCAAGTGGTAAGTGAGAAAAATATTAAAATTGTTAATTAAATCGAAAAAGTGTTAAATATGTTTTATAATTATATATATATATATACACAATTATATGTATAATTATATATATATATATATATATATATATATATATATATATATATATATATATATATATATTTAAAAATAATAGACAGTGATTTGTTTACGCGTTAAAAATTTATTTTTTTAAAAACTTCAAAAGAGGGAAAGATATCCAATTTTAAAATATCTGACAAATATGAAGAATATTGTTTATAGAAAAGAATTTATAAAAACGAATTTTGTTTTTGCAAAAAAAAGCTTTAGTTGCTTCGTAAAAAAGGCAAATCTATTCATATAAAGTTCAGTTTTCTAATACCTAAGTTTTAAAAACCGTTAAAAATATAAAATTCCTGTAGATTTACATAAAAATTTTCGTAAGATTAAAGTTTAAATCAAAATTTTTAATAAAACTGTGTTTAGTTTAAAAATAAAGTTTTGTTAAGTTTGAATTTTCAAAATTTTCTTTGGATTCAAAAGAATTTTATGCAATTTAAGTAAATGTAACAAAATAGTTACATTTTGTTGTTTCGTTAAAATTTTCAAGTTTCGTTAAGTTTTAAAGACACATCAAAACTAGAAAAATTTTCTAGTTTTAAATTAAAACTTACCTAAGCTTAAAGTTTTAAATAAAATCATTAATAAAATGCGCTTAGTTTATAAAGTTTCGTTAAGTTTTTTTTTTTTTTAAATTAACGAAATTTAAAAATGTTCTTTGCATTAAAAAACTTTAACTATGTTAAAAATTGTAACAAAAAATAATTTTCAGCTGTTTCGTTAAAAAAGGTTCTTTAAGTTTTAAATACTGTAGAAAATATTCAATATTTCTAAATTTGAATTAAAGCTCTCTTATGCAAAATCTTTAGTAAAAATGTATTTATTTTTAAATATAAGTTTTCGTTGTTTTATAAAAGCTCAAATATTTTAAATTTTCTTTGGATTTGGATGTAATAACTTTTTGTTGTTTCGTTAAAATTAGAATGTTTCGTTAAGTTTAAAAAACTCATCAAAATAAGAAATTTTTCTATATTATAATTAAAAATTATAGAGACTTATAGTTTTAAGCGAAAATTTTAATAAAACGTGCTTAGTTTCAAAAAATAAGTTTCGTTAATTTTTTTAAATTAACAAAATTTCGAAATTTTCTTTGGATTTTAAAGAACTTTACACGAATTAAATAAATATGAAATGAAAACTACTACTTCGTTAAGTGTTATAAAATATTAAAATTTAAAAAATTTTCTTAGATTTACATTAAAACTTTTCTAAGCATAAAATTTAAATCAAAAAATTTAATAAAATGCGTTTAGTTTACAAAATAAAGTCTGCTTAGGATTTTAAAGAAGGTAATTCGTATTAACCAATTATTTGAAAAAAAAAACTGTCTTCAGTTACCTCGTAAAAAAAAGTTACGTTAAGTTTTAAAAAGTACTAAAATTTAAAAAAATTATCCTTGATTTAAATTAAAAATTTGCTAAACATAAAGCATAACAAAACACGTAGTTTAAACACATAGTTTAAAAAAAAAAGTTAAAAAAATAAAGATTCGCTAAGTTTTAAAAAGCATTCAAATTAAAAAAATTCATCGACTTAAGATAAAACTTTCCTAAATACAAAGTTCAAAGCAAAAGCTTTAGTACAATATACTTAGTTTAAAAAATAGGGTTTCGTTAAGTTTTTTTAAATGGATAATATTTTAAAATATTTTTTTGGATTTTAATGAAATTAATCCAAATTAGCTTAATGTAACGAAAATACTATCTTTAGATGCTTCGCTAAAAATAAGTTACGTTAAGTTTTATAAACCGTTAAAATCTAAAAACATTTCTTCGATTTAAATTTAAGCTTTCCGACAATTTAAAGCCTAAACTTCAATAACATTTGTTTAATTTAAAAAATAAGATTTCGTTAAGTTTTATACATGGCCGCAATTTCAAAATTATGTTTAATCTTAAAAGAAGCTTATTAAAATGTGTAAACAAAATTCTCATTTAGTTGCCACGTTACAAAAATAAAGTTTCGTTAAGTTTCTTAAATATTTTAAATAACAGAATTTACTTGTTATATAATGATTTAAACTTAAATAAGAAAATATGATCAAAATTAATTATATTTTATTGATTTTATGATAAGTTTCGTCAATTTTTTTTTACTAAAAACATAAAATTTTTGTATAAATTTAAAAATTAAAATTTTTAGAAATTGTTAAAAATTTATTCCACCAGATTTATATAGCGGCGTTTGACTTTTTAAAACGGATAAAATAGAAAATGGAAATATCAATTACACAAGTCAACACTAGTTTTGGTGCCAAGGAACTGTATATATTTTTTAAACTAGGACTTCATACTGATTACAAAAATAACAAAAAGTTGGAATTCTTACGTGTAGTTTTCTAGTATTTCGCTTTTGTGCATATATTTGAAAAAAGTGATTTTTTGCATTATTATTTACATAAAAACTTTCTTGAATGATGTGCAGTGGGAAGGTCTCGTTGCATTCCCCAACAGTAGTCAGCCATCATATGCCGATCCCATCGGCCTTGGTACCTCTCTTTCATAGTTTTCAGATCCTGATGAAACCGGTTCCCTTGCTCATTGTTACAAGATCCTAGATTATCTGGAAATCGGTCGAGATGACTATGAAGGTAGTGCAATTTGATAGACATGTTGCATCCCAAGTTTCTAAAGTTATCTAGCATGTCGTTAACATTTTCGCGGTAGTTGCTTGACTTATAATTTCCAAGAAAGTTTTTAATAATTTCAACAAAAGAAGTCCAAGCAGACCGTTCCAAATCATTCATTGAATTTAGGAAACTGGAATCTTTAATTAATATTTTTATTGGTGGACCATCAAAAACTCCCGCTTTTATCTTATCTAAACTTAGTCCTGAAAATTTTGTCGTTATATAAGAGAAACACTGGCCATTTTTATCCAGGGCTTTGACAAACTGCTTCATAAGACCAGGTTTAATGTGCAAGGGAGGCAATATAATTTTTTCTTTTGGAGCTAAAGGTGGATTTAAGATGTTATGATTTCCAATCTCCAACGTCTCACGTACTGGCTGTCCCACAGACAGTAAAAACATGGATATTTGGTGAATCCACTTTGCTGTCCTAATAAGAAATTAGTCATCTTAAGATCAACACAAATGATCCATTGGTGCTCGCTATATTTGATTTTGTCTAGCACAAGTGCGATACTTAGGTATTCTTCTTTTAGTCTTTTAGAATGGGCAATTGGAACTGAACCATATGTATTGCCATTGTGTAGAAGTACACACTTCAGGCTTCGTTTCCAGCTACCTGTAAAGAAGCGCCATTCATTTGTCTGGTATTTGGAAAGACCCATTGTCAGAATAAGGCCTTGCACATCACAACAAAATACAATATCGTCTTCCGAATGAACAAATTGTAGTAAGTTTTGCTCTCTTTTGCGATAGTATGTCACTTTTGTATGTGATGCCAACAAGTTTCTTTCTTTTAGTCTAGAAGCCAATACCTCTGCAGATTCCTTAGCTAATTCAAGATCTCTTACCATATCATTTAATTCTTCTTGTTCAAATGGTTTGGGGTTTGTAAACGGTATTTCTTAAAAATCACTATCGCTACTCATTTTGTCAAGAATCTCTTCAAACAAGGGTTCACTTTTAGAGCATAATTTTGGAACAGGTACTTCCTGGGTAAATGATAGATGTCTTCTAGCTGATTCTACGACTGGATAAATAATTTTTTTCAGATGAATTCCACGTAATTTAATACAGCAAAAGTAACAGTCATTTAAGTGATTTTTTTATTCTTTCCACTGTATAGGCACTCCGAATTTCATATGACGTCTTTAACCATTCATACACTGTCTAAAATGTTCCATTGAGGAATCCACGGCTTATTTTTATCGTCAAGTTTAAAATTAAAATAAGAAAAATAAGCACTTTCGTAAAATCCGTTATAGGTTTTCTAAACTTTTTAATGGTGTAGTCACCACAATTGTAACAAAAGACGTTTGGATCATTGAGACAACTTCTTCGCGACGACGATATGTTATTCAAATGAATTTATTGAACAAAATTACCGATAGGGTTTCAAGCCGGGACGGAAAAAGCACGTTGGACTATTAAAAATTGACATTATATCCAAAACTACACGTAGGAATTTTTTTTTTTACATTTTTAGTAATACCAGAGTCGGCATGTTACAGAACCACTAACGGTTTCTCGGCACCATTTAACTTTTTTTAATTTGTTGACTTGTGTTATTTTATTAACAATTTCTTTGTACTACTGTGCATTTTATCAATTTAATTGTGAACCTATTTTTTTCGTAACTGTTAAAACGTAATTAGTTAAACACTTTTCTCGTTAATTTTTATCTTCAATACAGTTGTTTAAATTTACATGCACACTTTTGGTTGCACGTGATTGCATTTTATTATAATTGTGCTATTGACTCCAGTTATTTAAATATGTATCTAAATTAAAAATTTTACCAGACAATTTGTGAATAATAAAAACGTTTGTCCATAAACGTGTGAACAGTTTTTAATTAAAAGCAAATTATTTTTTAATGCCAAAATGCGTTAAGTGTTTTTTTTCCAAAGCTACTGACTTCTCAGAAATATTTTTTATGATTTTACACGTGTGTTTATATTTATTATTATCTGTGATAAGTGCTACAGACGTATAAGTGTTAAACATTTTTTATCACTCATACGTAATGGTGGTAATTGTGGTGGGCTTTTCCTTATCAATTAATAGAGAATTTTTAATCAATAGTGTTTTATTTACTATAGTAAACAAATGGTTTAATTAGAAAAAAGAGAAATCAAAGTGAAGACTGAAAGTAAATAATATCTAAGAGAATACATTTGGCAGAAAACTTATATAAAACTTATTTTAATACTAAATTTAAAATAGAACATATTTATGTATTTATGTTCTTACTATATTTTTCACTTGCCAAATTAGTCAAAAATATGGATATGGAGTAGTCCATTCCATTGGTATACGTTCCCCTGCTCTAACTTAATCTTACTATATCTAATTATTCTATCATATTCTATAGGGGGATTTTCTATTTTTTTTTTATTGAATTTTAATTAGATTCAAAGCAGTATATAAAAATAAAAATTAGAAAACTATAAACACATGTAAAATTATAAATAAATTATTAATTACAATCAACAGCTTTCAAGCATTTTCTATAGAATTTTAAAAAGAAAAAAAAAAAAAAAATATTGTGTATAAATTTATAATTTATTTCGAAAAAGTTTTTATTTTAAATATAAGATTGTTTTTAACTTACAACAAAAATGTATAATTAATTGTAGTTCAAACGCAGTTTATCTTATTCATAATAATAGGTTATAAACAAAAAGTAGTGAAATATAAAAATTACGATTACTCTTTGCTACAGTGGAAAATCACTCAGGAAATTACATAGCATATGTTATAGGAATTTTGAGGACATCATAAATCAGATTTAAAAATCTGCCATACATACTGTTTTTGGGTAGTTAAAAGTAAAAGTATCCCTAATTCTCTTATTCTTTTGTTGATTTTTTCTTCTTAAACTTTTTTTTTTGGGAAGTTGGAGAATTAGATATAAATTTATTTATATTTTGATAAAATATTAAAAAACAAAATTTTAAATATTAAAAAAAAAAGAAATTCGAATTTAACTACAATTTATTATAAATTTTTCTATAAAACCCTATACAACACAATGTAATCATTTTTAAAAACATTTTTGTTCTAAACGTAACAAGATTTTGTTTTTAAAAATTAGACAAAAACTAGAACTTATTCGATTTTATCTGGAACAACTTACTAAAACTTTCCCTACATTACTCATTTTTGCCCCAAAAAGTATGCATCAATAAAATACTTTGTCTTAAAATATATGTTGAATTTTTTATTAAAGTTTAGAAAATGTTTAATGACTTTTTAAGTTTTTAAGCGATTTTAAAGATTGATATCTCATTTTATTCTAAACAAAATATCATTTAAAACTTTGTATACAAATATGTTTAATCTTAAAGAAAAAATGCTACAAATTTGCAACAAACTCAAAATTTTGAAAAATAAATGTTGAATAAATCATTAATTATTTTGAGAATATATGTTAAAAGATTTTAAAACAGTTAAAACAGTTAAAAAGCTACTTTCTACTGCTTTTTATATCAATTTAAAAATCTAAAATTTACTTAAAATTTAGGGAGCTACGAGATCTTTAGTGCTGCAACTAATCTCAAAACTTTTTTAAGGAATATCTTAATCGTTTAAGTGTTTCGAAATTTTTGAAAATTGGTTTGTGATGTACTCAAAAAGATTGTACATTATGTCGTTTTTCGAGTGACAATAATTTTGTAGTAGAGTGTTATTGTTTATAATAATGAAATTATTTGTTGTAATAGAAACTTATTTAAGGAAAGTTTTATAATAATTTTGCATATTAGAGAGGGTATACGAAATAATTAGTTGTATTTAATTTTCAATTGAGAATAAGAATTAAATGGAAGTCTATATTGCATTAAAACTTATTGAGGTTTCCTATAACAGTTGGCCTAAAAAACTCTAAATAGTGTAGTTATTTGAGAAGCTTGTTCCTAATATTATTTAAAATCGTGTATAATTAAATTTTTCATAATGCATGAATTGCAAAATGTTTATTAAAAATATAAAATTTTTTAAATATCAACACAATGATATTCCTTTCAATGTAATTTAAATTTACAATTAATTCTATGACAATAATAATTTCCTAACAAACTATACACATACGGAAATATTTCCTAACTTATTAAAAGTTGCCTAATACAAATAAATATTAAATATAATAAATTAAAAAAATTAGTAACAATAAATTCTTTTTTTTTTTTTTTTAATAGAGGAGGAGTAGCGTGCTATATAATAGAATAGGTGGAAAGCAAATTATTATGCAAAAAACGCGATCAACAATTACAAAAAATAAAAAATGCAATTCATTGCATTTCGCTAAATACAAATATTTTGTTTTTAAATTCGTAGTTGCACAAAAATATATATAAACAATTGTCTCGCTTACAACAGATGGTGACAAAAAATAATAAAAAGAAAAAAAAGAAAAGAAAATTTAAAAATAAAACAAAACGTAAATTACTAAAAAAAATTATTTGCACTTGAAAATCTCAATTGTCTTCTTACAAACCAAAACAATAAAATAATAAACAATTGTAATGGATAAAGATAATAAATAGTGCTAAAATAAGCTTACGATTTTAAAGTGCTATAGTTAATTACTAGAAAAAATATAAAGCATTCCAATTTATTACAATCGTAAATTTCGTTTTGCTAGATTTTATAATTAATATATACGAGTATTTATGAAAATTCCTATAAATGTCGTAAGTGTTTAAGATGTGATATTACCATTGTTACTAAACAATATATATATATATATATATATATATATATATAGATATATATATATATTTTTTTTTTTTTTTGTTTTTATAAATTTATTATTTATATTTATTTAAACTTGTAAACTTATTTGTTCCTACGTTTCTGATCGATTTCAATATACTTCACTTAATAAGGTTAATTATAATATTGGGTCTGTTACTTCAGGTGAGCCCCAAGGCTCAGTCCTGGGTCCCTTGCTTTATATAATTTTTTTTTTTTTAATGATTGTATTGAATTAATGTGTAATCAATTCTGCAAGTCATTTGTATTTGCAGATGATGTACATTTATTGTTTTCTGGTGGAAATCTTTTTAGCTCATTTGAGATCACTATTAATGATCATTTATGTGAAATATCAGATTAGATGTTAACTAATAATCTTTCCATTAATCCTACTAAGACTAAGGCTATACAATTTTTCTTGGCTAACCATGTGGTATCACACCCTAATATTTATATTTCTGGTGTATCTATTCAATACGTTGATCATTTGAAGTGTCTTGGATTATATTTAGATCAAAAACTGAATTCTGATCGCTATGTTAATCATATTTCTAGTAAAGTTTTCATCATCTTGAGAAGTTTATATTCAGTTAGTTCTTATATAACTAAATTTCTTAAAAGACGAGTAGCTTATGCGCTTCTTATGTCGAATATAAATTATTGTATTGAAATTATTGCGAGTCCTAACAATAATACCCTAACTAGACTTGAGAGAATATTTAATAGAATCTTGAGATTTATGTAGAACTTGAAAATTTGTGATCATGTTACTAGTTCTGCTATTGACTTCCTAGGATGTACCTATGATAAATACGTTGTGTTACGAACTTCATTGTGTGTGTTTTTTTTTAAGATCTTAAAATATGGTGTCCCCATGGAATTATTTAGAGAATTTAGTTTTCTTCATTCATCACGGAGTCTACAAATTGATATACCGCTTATTCGTTACCAAATTTTTTCGTTTTCATTTTTAGTCAGAGTTGCTAGAATATGGAATAATCTACCTTTAGAGCTTAAATATTTTTCCTGTTCTGTTGCTAATTATAAGAAAAAACTTCTCCTTTTCCTAAATCTTTAGCCGGGACTACATATTTTTCTCATTAGTCTCACATATTATATTTTTTTTCTGTTATAGAGATATTGTTTGTTTATGGAGAACTTTGTATTTTAACGTTTGTTTAATAAATTGAATATTTAAAAATATGTAAATCAAAGTATTAATCTAAATGTCATAGTTATTTGATAAAATGTATATTTCTTTTTAATACATTTAATTGGCCAAAAGTAGCTTTTTGTATTAACCGTTGAGTTAAAAATAAATTAAAAATAAAATAAAAATAAAAATAAAAAATAATGAGAAACAAAAGGGTGTTTTGAAATGTTTAATTATTTGAAATTTAAAATTTTATTAAAAAACAGTTAGTTTTTATTTACACTTGAAAAGCGACTAACGTGAGCTATAGCCTTCTTAAGTATATCAAAAAAACAAATTTTAAAAGATTTCGAAACATCCTCCAAATTTTCAGATATTCCGCAAACCCCCTTTTTTTTTGGGGTAGTTACCGCACTAAATTTCTTGTAGAACCTTAAATTTTAAGACTGTTTTAGATTGATTTTGAAAGCAGAAGAAGAATATAGCTTTTTAAATTAAAATCTTGTATATATACTAGAAACAAGTAATAATTTATTTAACATTTTTAAATTTATTTTCCTTTCCTTTTTCAAAATTATGATTTTGATTTTTTTATTATTTTTATTTTACATTTTTATCTGCATACAAAGTTTAGAATAAAATGAGATATCAATCTTTAAAATCGCTTAACAACAGGAATTTATAATTTCTAAACTTTATCAACAAAATCCTTCATATATTTTAAGATAAAATATTTTATTTGATGTTTGATTTAGTGTAAACTTTTTTGGGCTAAAATGTATTTGAAGGTTTTAATAAGTTGTTTCAGATAAAATCGAATAAGTTCTGCAGTTAAAGTAAATCTTTTTATATTAACAACAAAATTGTTTTTAAAAATTATAGAACTGTTGTATAGGCTTTTATAGAAAAATCTATAATATATTGCAGTTAAACTCAAAAATTGTGGAAAAATTTGATTTTTTTATATGTGTGTTTATTTAATAAGTATTTAGAATATAATAGTAAACTCCAAATAAATGAAAAGTATAATGATTAATTTTTTTATACACTGCCTGCCACTTGAATAAGGAATCACATTTTTTTTAACTTTAATTAAGTATATCTCCTAAACTAAAGTTCAGAAAAAAATAATTTTTTACGCAACCAAATTTCAAAGTGTTGGCTTTAGTTTCCTGAAGAAATAAAAAATATGCATATTTTGTTATACTAAAATTATGCATTTATTTAAAGACATGTATTTATGTGGTACTTTTTCGCTTGTCACTTGAATAAGGAATATTTTAAAACTAAGGAAACTGTAATTTATTTTTAAATTTTAGGTTATAAAAATGAAAGTTATTATCTTCTAGCATTCAATTAGTAATGAGTACTGCCACCATTTTTAGAAATAACCTCAAAAATGCGATTTGTCATCGACTTGTATAATGACTCTAAGTAATTTAGCTAAATTGAACTCCATACTTCCGTTATTGCATCCTTTATAGATTCTATGGCCTCAAATTGTTTTCCTCCTTCATAAACTTTTCTTGCAATCCAACCCCAGACATTTTCCATTGGATTCAGGTCTGGTGAATATGGGAGCCAATCCAAAAGTTGAACACCTTGTTGATTAATCCATTGTTTTACTGCTCTGGCGGTATGAATCGGAGCGTTGTCGTGTTGGTACAAATAAGGTAAGGTGCAAAGAAATCATTAAATTTTGGAAATGCTTCCTCCAGAAAATTTAAAAAAGGTAACATAAAAAATACAGTACAAGCTCAATATTTACGACTAGCCATTGTCGCGATGGCTTAATTTTTAAAATGGCAGGTTCTATTTTCACGACATTTATCTGTTTTTTTTTTTTTTTTTTTTTTTTTTAATTTGATTACAATGTCTATAACCAAAAAAGAGAAATCCCCTTTTTGATATATTAACTTTTTGGGATGATTTTAATCTTCAATTTTGTCAGTTTATTCGTGTCATTTGTTACGTAAATAAATCTTTTAATATGGGAAAAGTTCAACATATTTAAAGCCGACGATTTCTCAAAAATTAGAGATTTAAAAAAAAAATCAAAAGTGAAGATTACATAAATTCAATTTGCGTGAATTACAAGTTGCATAAGTCTTCGGTTTACCGCATTATAAAGCAAGACAATTTATTAAAAAAGTTCGTACGTACAACAGAAAGTGGCCCTATCAAACGTAGTAGTAGTGAAAGGAGTGAAGAGAATAACATGTCCTTAAATATTTTACAAAATATAATTCAGCTTGTAGCTCAAATTGCTACGGAACATCTTTTCGCGAATGCTGACATAAACAACTGGATTCAAGAAGAATTTCATGTGGAAAGTAATGATACAGAATCGGAGGATTTATGCGATAGTGGTCATGAAGAAAATAAAATTAAAGTGGACGATTGTATAACATTGATAAATATATGCATGATAAGCTAACAACAGCACTATATGAACTACGTGATTCAGCTATTATTTTAAAAAATAATTTGTCGAAAAAGCAACCCAAAATCTCCAATTTCTTTAAAAATGTAAAAATATCAATAAAAACAATTCCAATTTTAAAAATTAAAATAAAATTTTTCAATAAAATTTTGGGTTCTGTTATCGCGAAAATTCAGTTTTTTAATTATTCGCGAAAATCGAACTTGCACTCTATATAACATAAACAAATAGATACTTCTATTTAGGGATTTGGGATACATTTATACAGAAACCTACCCAAAAGGTTTTGAGCATAACCCCAAATGATGAGATTGTGTTGTAAATTTTTAAAACTGTTCTATGATGTCCTTAACAAGGCCTATGTCATGTTTCGGGTGATTTTTCTCTGTAGCAAAGTGGTATTATTAAAACCTTTTTAAAAATATCAAATTTTCTCCACAGTTTTAGAATTATGGATTAATTTATACTATTAAAACTATTAAATAAATTTAGGCTTAAATTTAATTTTCTAAAATCTTAAAGGGCTGTAGTTAACAAACAAAATTTATTTATAAAAAAATAAAAAATAAAAAAATAAAACAAAAAATAAATAAAAATAAAATAAAAGAATAAAAAATAAATACATATTTTTTTACTAATTGATAACAAGTTTACACTTTGCTAAAATCTTAATAAAATATTTCTAATTAATTAATGAAAAATATGTATGTGTATTAAAGAATAAAAATATTAAATCTAAAGATAATCTGTTAAACAATATTTAAAATAAAGAAAAGAAAATAATTGGCAAACATTTTCCAACATAGTTTACCTTAATCGCTGGTCAATACAATAATAGTTAATATTTTATTTAAACCATAAGTAAACTTAGTTTATCTTGTATTAAACTAAGTTTAAAATGGCATTAGAATATTACAAATTTTCATTAATTTTGTTTATTTTAAAATAACACCTTTTAGTGAATAGCTCTTTCTCTATTATTATGATTTTATTTTTTTTTTTTTTTGTTTTTAAGGAAATAGTTTATATTATTCAATCTTCTCTTTTGATTTGTTTCACTTTTTTTTTGGCAGAAAGCCATTATGATCAATCAGTAAGTAATTGTTTTATTTACTTAAATTTACAAATTAACAATATACATACACTGTCTGCCACTTGGATAAGGAATCACATTTTTTAACTTTAATTAAGTATATCTCCTAAACTAAAGTTCAGAAAAAAATAATTTTTTGCGCAACCAAATTTCAAAGTGTTGGCTTTAGTTTCCTGAAGAAATAAAAAATATACATATTTGGTTATACTAAAATTATGCATTTATTTCAATACATGTATTTCTGTGGTACTTTTTCGTATGGCACTTGAATAAGGAATTCTTTTAACATTAATCAGAAAGATAGTTTTTAGATAGTTTTAAAATAGTTTTTATTCAAAATGGGACGTGGTGAGGCTCTTAATAACTCTGGAAAAGAAAAAATTCTGATTTTGAAATCTCAGGGTCAGAATCCGGTCCAAATAGCCAAAAACATTAATAGAGGAAAGATAGTTGTGTACAATTATTTAAATACCCTGGAAACATATGGAAAAAACATGAAAGGGGGGAAGAAAATGGCAACAACTCCAAAAGAAAGACGAAAAATTCTTAAAATTGCATCAAATTCTGCCATGTCGGTATCAAAACTACGTGAGGCAGTGCTAGTCTAAGAACAGTGCACCGTATTTTAAAGTCCTATCCATACATAGTCCGACGAAAACTAGAAAAAAATCACCACTTAATGAAAAACTCAAATCACAACATCTACAGTTTGCCAAAAATACAATGACATGGTCCGACAAATGGTTTAAAGTTGTATTTTCCGATGAAAAAAAGTTTAATATTGATGGTCCCGACGGATAAAACTAATACTTCCATGACCTAAATAAGGAGGAGACACAGCCGAGAGGGCGGAATAATGGTATGGGGTGCCATTTCGTATTTAGTACCATAGAATTGGTTTTTGTATCCAACAAAATGACTGCAACGACTTACAAAAATATTCTGGAGGAAACATTCCAAAATTTAATGATTTCTTTGGACCGATACCTTGTTTGTACCAACTCGACAACGCTCCGATTCAATCCGCCAGAACAGTAAAACAATGGATTAATCAACAAGGTGTTCAACTTTTGGATTGGCTCCCATATTCACCAGACCTGAATGCAATCGAAAATGTCTGGGGTTGGCTTGCAAGAAAAGTTTATGAAGGAGGAAAACAATTTGAGGCCATAGAATCTATAAAGGATGCAATAACGGAAGTATGGAGTTCAATTTAGCTAAATTACTTAGAGTCATTATACAAGTCGATGCCAAATCGCATTTTTGAGGTTATTTCTAAAAATGGTGGCAGTACTCATTACTAATAGAATGCTAGAAGATAATAACTTTCATTTTTATAACCTAAAATTTAAAAATAAATTACAGTTTGCTTAGTTTTAAAATATTCCTTATTCAAGTGACACACGAAAAAGTACCACAGAAATACATGTCTTTATATAAATGCATAATTTTAGTATAACAAAATATATATATTTTTTATTTCTTCAGGAAACTAAAGCCAACATTTTGAAATTTGGTTGCGTAAAAAATTATTTTTTTCTGAACTTTAGTATAGGAGATCTACTTAATTAAAGTTAAAAAAAAATGTGATTCCTTATTCAAGTGGCAGACAGTGTAAGTAAACAATACTACGTAGCTGTGCTATTTATGAAAATTTTACTTTGACAAAAATGTAAATATATCATTTATTCATGAAAAAAAAACATGAAAATTTACAATTAATTATAAAATTTTACTTATGACTTTAGTTTTGATATAATTTTTGAAATAGAAAAATTTTAATAAAAATATTTTAAAGAAAATAATTTACCTAATTTATTATATAATTTTTCTATAAAAAAATCATTATCATATAAGAAAAGTGGTTTAAGTTATACTTGTATGTAATTATTATTTAACTTCAAAAATACTTAAATTCAATCATTAGTAACTTTAATTCTCTATATAGTTTATAATAATTGTTTAACAAAGCGTTTTTATAAAACAGCTGTTTTATTTTCGTTAAAGTTTATTTTTAAATAAAATTTAATTTCCTATAAGTTGAACAAATGCCATTAATTATTGTCAATTGTTTATTAAAAAATATTATAATATATTTTTTTGCAAATTAGCCGGCACTTCTTTTAGCAATTTACTTTTGTATTGAAAATAATATTACTGCAATAATAAATAGGGCAGAATTAGAGTATAGAATATATATTTTTAAATTTTTTGTTATTTATTACATTTACAAACTTAGTTAAACAGGGTATTTTATTAAGATGAGAAAATTAAAAAAAATTATAGCAATAAAATAATTTATAATAACATAATAAAATTACTTCAAGAATTACATAGTGTATGTAATACACTGGCCTCCTTGAGGACATTATAAATCAGTCTTGAAAATATCAATACACCCTATAAATTTTGAGTTAAAAAAAAAAACTGTTTTCGAGTAGTTTTACTTATTTTTATACCCACCTTCAAAAAATGATGGATTTGTCATTCCATGTGTGGCATGTCAAAATAATTTAAGATCCCATAAAGTATATATATTTGGTTCTTTATGAAAATCTAAAACGATCTAACGATGTCGGTCCGAACGTCTGTCTGTTGAAAACAAGATAGGGCTCGGGGCGGAATCCTAAGGGGACGAAATTTGCCTCAAATATTTATCTTATATAAGGTTTAATTGGTATTGAAAACTAGTAAAATCGGTTTATAAATTAATACACATTTATTTATTTTATAGAGAATTTAAAATTTTTATTAAACAAAATAGTTTTATAATTTGAAAATTAAAATTTGAATGAAAATTATTGTGAAAAAATCTTACACTAAAACAAAAATAGAAATATTGACTTTAAATATTTTTAAAATACAGAGCATATTTTGTAAAGTAATAGTAGGAAAGGTTCATAAGCAAAAAATTTATGGACCAAATACTAGAAAAAAAACAGGGTGTCCGTAGTAACTATATTTTATACTTTTCGGCCGATATCTTTAGCGAAGAAGTATGTACATCAACATAATTTTGCACAACGACCAAATTAAATTCAAAAACCAGAAGCGTAGTCCTCTCACTTTACTGCTCAACTCTCATATAAAAGGTATAACATCAACGAAATTTCGTACAAACAAGATAGGTGGGTATATAGATTCGACTAAGCCGAATATAACATTTTTACTTGTTTACATTTAAACTGTTTTGAAAAGTAGACAAATTTGGTTTTTTAACTATATAAATTCAATTATATCTTCGTCAAATATTAAATGAAATTTTTTTTTTTAAATTTGTAATAAAATTAAAATTTGTCCCTAATTTTTTAGGTTTAGCTGAAGTTTCCCAGCAAAAACTTGTTGGTTTTCGGTAATGGCAACTACTTGTTAAAGTAGTTTCTTGGTAATGAGGCCTCACTATTATTTGCCTACTCTATATTACATAAAAAAAGTACGCAATAGTATAATAGCAATAATAGTAATACTGCAATCAAGTGGATCAGTTGGCTAGAGCGCTGGATTAGCAACCAGCAGATTGTTGGTTAAATCCCATTCCTACACTGTTAGTTTATTTTTTTGTTTTAGTTTTTAGTTTACTAAAGAAAGTTTTTATCACTTAGAAAATTAAGTACAAGGTGATGTAATTTGTTGCCAAGTTCAAATCTCACTGACGCAAAATTTGTTGTTTTATTTTTACTTGCGTTTAGCTACATATTTTTGAGTAAAAAATAACTACATGAATTTGTGGACAACTCGAACAAAAATAACTAGTTATTCAGGCAAAAAATAAGTAGTTTATTTTTGTTTCCAATTATGCCTGTTAGCTTACCCGGAAAGTAAAGTTTTTGCTGGACTGTTATGAATTATTCTAAATAAGCAATAATTTTTAAAGATATTTTTGTTGAATATAAAAATAAATTTTTTCTTTCAAATTGGAAAAAAAAACTAATCGATTTTATTTGAATTTTCATTTTTGCTCCAAAAAAAGTATGTTGCAAATAAAATTTTTTGTCTTAAAATATATGAATGGTTTGATAAACTTTAAAAAAAAATGTAATAATTTTTTGAGTTTTTAACCGATTTTAATAAATTATATTCAAATTATTTAGTTTAAAGAAAAAAAAAAAAATAAAAAATGACTTCAAATATACATATATAAACTTTAACCTGATATGATCTTTAACTTTCAAGCTTTTTTGCTGAATTGATCTCAAATTTGAAAATGATGTAATACAAAACTATATTTCAAATTTTGGATTTTTTTTTTTAATATTTTAAGAATAAAAGATTTCAAGACTTTTAGATTTTTTTCCCCTATATATTTGAAGATTACTAAAAAAATGTGGATGGCTTTTGATATCAAATTATAAATCCACCTACACCTTTTTTCGATTCACCCTTTCTGACCAAGGTGTATGTAATATACTATTTTTTATTTTTATTTATTATAAACAAGTATAAAATTACAAATTACTTGTTGCTTAAAAACGTGAATATTTGAATAAATTATTACACTAATACTCGTAATAACTACACTTTTATCTACATAAAGAATATTTTTAAATAAACTAAAACAGAAAAATGCAAATTATAATAAAAAAGCATCAAAGTATCTCTCCGATCTACAAGTATACATGCAAAAGTAGCTATATTAATGTATATTTATGTAAATTTAAAATCAAGACCTACACAAGAGTATAAACTATCTATGTAAATATATTCCATGGTTCTAAATTTTATATTAAAAAATTTAAGTAAAAAGAATAAAAATTCTTTTAAAAATTCACAAGTAATTATTTAAAAGAAAACATTCTTTTTAAGTTATAGTTTTCTTAGTAAAAGATAATCGTTTTAATGTTCTATTAAAAACGTTATAAATCTTTAAAAAAAAAAATATTTTTTTTAATAAAAGCTCCATTTTAGGGAAATATAACTTATTTCAAAATACATTTTATTTATAAACTACGTTTATCTTGTAAATTAAATAATTTAAAAAATTTGTAACCTTGTTGACCTTCAATTTTTAAATTAACGTGAGTATTATAGAATAGTTTACTATTTATGAATTGTGGTCGTAATTATTTTTGTAAAAGCTTTTGGTATTGTTGCGTCTAATCGTCTGGTAATTATTAATGAGTTTGAAAAGAGTGTCTAAAGTGTTTTTTTTTTGATTGATGAAAAAAAAACAAAATACTCAAGAAATTTTATAGCGTATAGGCCTTCTTTAGAACATTATAAATTAGTTCCAAAAATGTTCAATCCACTACCAAAATTTTAAGTTATGTTCAAAAAATTGGTCTTGTTTAGGTTGTTCTATAATTGTATTCCTAATTTTTTTATTCTTTCGTTCATTTTTTATTTTTAATTTTTTTTTTGTGAAGTAGAAGAATTAGGCTTTTAACCTCTATACGTTTTTTACGTTTTGGTCGAAATTAAAAATCAAATTTTTAAACATAAAAAAATCTATTTTTTACTTTTTTTTTTGCAATTTACTATAAATTTTTCTATAAAATCCTATACAACAATGTAATATTTTTTAAATACGTTTTAGTTGTAAACATAACAGTATTTAGTTTTTAAAAATTTGACAAAAACTGTAGCACTTATTGGATTGCATTTGGAATATCTTACTAAATGTTTTCATACATTTCTTATTTTTGCCCCCAAAAATATGCACAATAAAATATTTTGTCATAAAAATATATAAATATTTTTTTTTTTGCAAAATAGCATTTAATATAGTTAAAAAACTACTTTCTTCTGCTTTATTAAATAATTAATTGTAAGATCTAAAATTGGCTTAAAATTTAGAGAGTTTCGAAAACTTTTTTTTCGGAAACGAGAGTGTTTTGAAAATTTAAGAAAATAGCTTTGTAATATATTTAAGGAGATCTACAGCTAGGATTGTCAGATCCAGATTCAAAAAGAGCTGTACATTCGGGATAAATAAGCTGGAACTTGACAAAAAAAAAAAAAATCTGGGCATTTAAAAAAGTTTTTTATTAAAAAAATACTTTAGCAATTTGTTAGGGTTATGATATATTAAAGAACAATGTATCTTAGCTGTATTACGAAAAGTTCTATGTGTAATTTTCCTAATTTTTCTTATTAGACCATTTTCAATGTTAATCTTGTTTTCAAAAATCTGCATTTGCTGCGACATTATAAAAAATAATTATTTGTCACAATTTTCAATCTACCGTGTAATTAGTTGTTTTTCGTATCCACTTTGCCTATTATTGGTCGATCTATTTTGATTTGTTTTTCATAAATTAATATATTTAGCTGGATACTAGACAATCATCAAATAAGCAGGAAAATTCAGCTGAATCCAGAAATTTTTGTGTTCCTTACAAGTATAAACATTATTTTCTTATTTCTTAAAAATATTTTAAACTGTTTGAAAGCAACCACATTTAGTTAAAATTCCTTAAAACTTACACTAGCAATTTCTTTGAAATTAAAAAAAAATATATGTTCAACCTCATTCAACAAATACTAAGAATTACACTGCCTGCCACTTGAATAAGGAATCACATTTTTTTAACTTTAATTAAGTATATCTACTAAACTAAAGTTCAGAAAAAAAGAATTTTTTGCGCAACCAAATTTCAAAGTGTTGGCTTTAGTTTCCTGAAGAAATAAAAAATATACATATTTGGTTATACTAAAATTATGCATTTATTTAAAGATATGTATTTCTGTGGTACTATTTCATGTGTCACTTGAATAAGGAATTCTTTTAATATTAATCAGGAAGGCTATGATTGGAATTTCTTTCAATATAAACGGCTAGAGAATTTTTAATTTGTTAGTTTTTAAATAGTTTTTATTCAAAATGGGACGTGGTAAGGCTTTTAATAACTCTGAAAAAGAAAAAATTCTGATTTTGAAATCTCAGGGAAAAAACATGAAAGGACAGAAGAAAATGGCAACAACTCGAAAAGAAAGACGAAAACTTCTTAGAATTGCATCAAATTCTGCCATGTCAGTATCAAAAATACGTGGAAAAAGTAGAGTCAGTGTCAGCCTAAGAAGAGTGGACCGTATTTTAAAGTCGTGCCCATATACAGTCCGACGAAAACTGCAAAAAAACCACCACTTAATCAAAAACGCAAATCACAACGTCTACAGTTTGCCAAAAATACAATGACATGGTCCGACAAATGGTTTAAAGTTGTATTTTCCGATGAAAAAAAGTTTAATATTGATGGTCCCGACGGATAAAACTAATATTTCCATGACCTAAATAAGGAGGAATTATTTTTAAGTCGCAGAGACAGCCGAGAGGGCGGAATAATGGTAGGGGGTGCCATTTCGTATTTAGTACCATAGAATTGGTTTTTGTATCCAACAAAATGACTGCAACGACTTACAAAAATATTCTGGAGGAAGCATTTCCAAAATTTAATGATTTCTTTGGACCCATACCTTGTTTGTACCAACACGACAACTCTCCGATTCATACCGCCAGAGCAGTAAAACAATGGATTAATCAACAAGGTGTTCAACTTTTGGATTGGCCCCCATATTCACCAGACCTGAATCCAACGGAAAATGTCTGGGGTTGGCTTGCAAGAAAAGTTAATGAAGGAGGAAAACAATTTGAGGCCATAGAATCTATAAAGGATGCAATAACGGAAGTATGGAGTTCAATTTAGCTAAATTACTTAGAGTCATTATACAAGTCGATGCCAAATCGCATTTTTGAGGTTATTTCTAAAAATGGTGGCAGTACTCATTACTAATTGAATGCTAGAAGATAATAACTTTCATTTTTATAACCTAAAATTTAAAAATAAATTACAATTTGCTTAGTTTTAAAATATTCCTTATTCAAGTGACACACGAAAAAGTACCACAGAAATACATGTCTTTATATAAATGAATAATTTTAGTATAATAAAAATATGTATATTTTTTATTTCTTCAGGAAACTAAAGCCAACACTTTGAAATTTGGTTGCGTTAAAAATTATTTTTTTCTGAACTTTAGTTTAGGAGATATACTTAATTAAAGTTAAAAAAAATGTGATTCCCTATTCAAGTGGCAGGCGGTGTATTTAAGTTGTTTGCTAACATTATCAGAACTTCAGTACGATAAAATTTTATTTATAAACTCATACCAATAACAATTAGATTGTTGGCATTGAATTTTATACATATATAAATCCCTGGTTAAGATAATTTATAGGCTGACGATTTAATTTTACGGTTGCCCTTTTTATGCTATTTTTGGAATAGTTTATAAATTAACTCAAAAACTAAAAAACTTTTTTTTATTTAATCAAATAATTGAGTTTCGTGACAGCAGTTGTGATATTGATTATAAAACAAGTTACACATTGGCACTGACTGAAAAAATGTTACACAAATTTGAGTGAAAAAATATTTGAAAATTTGTATTTTCCTTTAATAAAAGGCTTTTAAAATTGCACTTTTTAAACGAAAACAAATATTAAAATTTAAAAAAAGAGACAATAAATTTTTAATTTTCTTTCTTTTTTTTTATAGAAAAAAGTTAAAAATAATCATTCCCATTGTGAATTATTTTTTCAATTACAATGTTTAAGAAATCTTACTTTTTCTACTGCACCCTTTATTAGCTAATTTATTAGTTAATATTTTTCATTTTATTTATATTATAAAAAAATATATATATTTTAAAATTAATCTTTCAAAACACGTTTCTTTTCTCAAAATATATTTTCCATATCATATTTTCCTATTAAATTTCAAAATGATATTTATTATTTGTTATTGTTCTTATGCAATAAAATGCTTTGTTATTAAAATAAAATTAAAGCGTATTTAAATAAATTATCAAAATGATTGACATATTTAGTGTTATTCAATAGTTTAATATGAAAATAGATTAGAATTTCATTTTGAACATGAATTCTAAATAAGAAAATAAAACAAAAGAAAATAAAACATATTTGCGGTTTTGTTGTTGTTAAGAAAGTTAGTAGTAATTTTGTTAATTATTAGGTTTAACGAAAAATAGTTCTTGAAAAGCTAGTAATTTCAATTCAATTTGTTTTATATTACTTTTTAAGTTTATATTTTTCTCTTTTTTAATAATTTATACTTTTTTTTTCTTTTTCCAGATCTTCCCATTTGGAATTACGATGGCAGTTCTTGCTATCAAGCTAAAGGATCCAATTCGGACACCTATTTGCATCCAGTAGCCATTTATCGTGATCCTTTCCGTCGTGGCAACAATATTTTGGTTATGTGTGATACCTACAAGTTTGATGGAACTCCCACCGATACAAATCATCGCAAATCATGTCTAGAAGTAGTCAACAAATGTCTGGATGAAGAACCTTGGTTTGGTATTGAACAAGAATATACATTCCTTGATTTTGATGGTCATCCATTGGGTTGGCCCAAAAATGGTTTCCCTGGACCTCAGGGACCCTACTATTGTGGTGTTGGTGCTAATAAGGTAAGTTATTATTCAAATTTATTTCAAAAATGAAGAAAAAAAATTTTTAAGGAACAAATTTAATTTTAGGTTTATGCCCGTGATGTGGTAGATGCTCATTATAGAGCTTGTTTGTATGCTGGCATTAAAATTTCTGGCACCAATGCTGAGGTTATGCCTGCCCAATGGGAATATCAAGTAGGTCCCTGTGTGGGCATTTCAGTGGGTGATGATTTATGGATGTCTAGATTTTTGTTACATCGCATAGCTGAAGAATTTGGTGTAAGTTTTGTTTGTTAATTTTCTTTAACAAAATAATAATTTAATTAATATTTATTTTTCAGATTGTAGCTACTTTAGATCCCAAACCCATGCCTGGTGATTGGAATGGTGCTGGTGCCCACACTAACATCTCTACCAAGATCATGCGTGAAGATGGTGGTATTAAGGCAATCGAGAAGGCAGTAGCCAAAATGTCTAAACATCATGATCGTCATATTCGTGCCTACGATCCTAAACAGGGTCAAGATAATGCTCGTCGTTTGACTGGCCAACATGAAACTAGTTCTATTAAAGATTTTAGCGCCGGTGTTGCCAATCGTGGCTGTTCCATTCGTATACCTCGCGGTGTCAACGATGAGGGCAAGGGCTACTTTGAAGATCGTCGCCCTAGCTCTAACTGTGATCCCTACTCTGTTGTAGAGGCCATTTTGCGCACAATTTGTTTAGATGAATAAAAAGGGAAGGTTGTATTTGACCGCTAAAATGTCTCCTAAGAGTTAAGATTTATTTCTAAATGATTTTATGTTAATCCTGGACATATTTTCCATATATTTTTTGTTGTTATAGTATTCATGTTGTAGTATTATGTTGTTTTTTTTTTTAAGTTTAACTCAGTATCACTTTAAAGTTGTTGAATTTCTAGTTATTTTATAATCATTATTATTTTTTTTATTTTTATTTTATTTAAATAATGCTACTAAAAATTGCTGTAAAGACATTATTTACTCATACGTCAGTAATTATATCTATAATTATATTATAAATAAAATAAACTATATATGAACAAAAGAAAAAAAATAATCAGTGTTAAAAATTTAATTTTGAAGTTTCTAAAATCGCTTATAATGAAAAAAAATTTATATATAGAATGCAATTCATTTCAAAAGTTAAATAAAAATTCAAATATCAAATCTTCTGGATATCATTAAATTTTTGTTCTCTGCTTTTTACCTTGTCTTATTTTCATATTTTTGTAAATCATGTATTTCCAACACAAAAAAAAAATTAATTTAAATTCATACAAAATAAAAAAATAAAAATAAATCAGAAAATTTTTAAACAATGCAACTAAGCAGGATATAGGTAAAATATAAAATTATTTAAATTTATTTTACCTGAACCAATTTGTAAGATCATAATGACAATGACACAAATATATCTCGAACTTCCCTGACCTAATATGTAGATATATGTTAAGAAATAGTTTTTTTTGTTAATCATATAAAAAAAAACATCCGAAAAAAACCTAAAAGATTTGGATTCACATTAACGCAATTATTAGACCAAGAATATTTTTTTTTTTTTTAAATACAAAAGAGAGAAATTTTTGGTTTACTCTGCAATTTTTTATACTTATAAAATTTCTCACTTTGCTTTCTATTTAAATAAAAGCTGTTGTATCAAATACACTGGTGCATATTGCTATAAACGCACATCAATTTTTTTAATTAACTTACCAAAAATAGTGTTAAAAAATAATTGAGGTGCTACAAATCAATTTTTTAAATTATTTATTGTTTTCACTTAAAAAGTTAATAACAAAAAACTTAAAATGTACATTAATTTTTTTCATTGTAAGTTTAGTAGTTTAATGCCATTTTTTATGGCATTTACCTCTTAAACTAATGAACCAATTTAGCATTATTAATAATGCCTTGTTTTGGATAACTTCAAAAAGTCGGCCTGGCATTGATTCGACTATTTTTTGAAGAAAATCACTGTTAATTTTTCCCCTAGCTTGCTTTATTTTTAGTTTAAACTCCGTTATTGTCATTATGGTTTCATTTTTTCTTTACGCATTTCTTGCGTAAACTTTAACGGCCAAATACCCCCACAGATTTTCCATTGGATTTAAATCCAGACTGCAAGCCGTCCAGTCCAATAGTGGAATACTATTTTCATTAAACCACGATTTAGATTGGTTCGAGACATGGATTGCAGAGTTATCCTGTTGGAATATGCAATATTCATCCATTTTTTCATCCATAAATGAGAGAAGAGCCAGAAAAGGCTGCCCAAACCATAACACTGCCTGCACCGAAATTGCGTTTCGACATACGAATTTCGTTCGACCTCAAATCATGCTAATAGCAAGAATATGAATCAGGACCGTCAAAATTGAATTTCTTTTCATCAGAAAAGATTACTTTATTCCACTCACCTGTTCATTTCATGTATTTGCGCGCATTTTTTGGTTTCCGCACTCCGTATTTCTGCCCTTTCTTAAGAAAGCCTCGAAAAACTCCTTCCGAACGGTTAATTTTTCGTCCAACTTCTTTTAAAACAACATTGAATTTGAAATTTTTCTTGGCCTGTAAGAAAAGTTGCTTGGGAATCCTTTAAGTTGATGAAATTTTCCACATAAAACAAAAATATTTCCAGTAAACAGAGATGTTGTCATCAGAAACTTACCTTAAGTAAAACAAAGAACGAAAACTGTTCAATTTTTTTATATATACGAGTATATATATATATTATTTTTTGTAATAACTTTTTAGGCAAATTCTTCTCGAATGTGTTTATAGGAATATTCCACTGAAATGATCAGGAATATGTTCTGATTGCTAAATTAAAAAAAAAAAAAAACGAGAAACAAATACTTTTCACATAAAAATGTATCGTTACGCGAATTATTGTAACAACACAACATTGTTTTTGGTTAAGAGAAACGAATATACCTCAAAGAAAAACATAAATTTTAAATGTGTTTATAGGAATACGCACCAGTGTATATGCATAATAGGAACTTTTGCAAAGGATTTATATACGTTATTAAAGCGAATTGAATTTTTTAGGGGGGGGGGGGGCTTATATATGGAATTCTCTTTTTTTCGTTTACCTTTAAGAAAACGACTTTAAACCTCAAATATTTTTTTTAAATTCTGATTTTTTCTTTTTTTAAATAACTTTTGATGCAATTATGTTGACAACACTTGGTGGAGAAAAACAAGAAAAATTCAATGGTTACATGTGGTACCAAATTAAAAAAAAATGCTTCCTTTGACCAGTGTTGAATTATTTTTTGAACAAGATGTGAATCCAAAATTTTCAAAAATTTTGCAGTTTTTCAATTAGAAAATTTGCGCCGTTTCAAGCATTGCAAAATAAAAAATAGAGATTTATTGCTCTTGTAATTATGAATCGTTTGAGATATATGATAATGTGTTAATGTGCTCTCAATAGCAGCTCTACAGGGTGTGTCCAAATTTGTGGAGATATATGTGAATAGCTCTAAGAGGTACCTTTTTTGCGAGGCACACTCACAACGTAATTTCAATGAAGCTAAAGTATCGCGTGATCAAAAAAGGTTTCTTATGTTACATTTTAAAATGAAACAAACTGTAAGATATTTATCCGTTTCAGACAATTTTAAGAATATTGGCATCGATTTGTTCCAGCACATTCTTGCATATTTTGAGCTTAGCATCATATTTTGTCATATTTTCATAAAAAAATTTAGCAATTTAAATGAACAATTTTTTCATATTTCATACTTAAGAGCATAATTTTGCATATATTACACTAAGAACATAATTTCGCATATTTTACGTTTTATAGATAAATTTTTGATATTTTGCACCCAATAGATTTTTTCACAATTTTCCATTAATGAAATTTTCTATCTATCTTCTATTTTCTATCTGTCATATTGTTACGTTTTTCAAATCCGATTCCGCAAAAATTTTCTGCTTATAATTAGATAGAAATTTTGTTATGTCCTGATACTATGTATTAGTTTTGAATTTAAAATTTAGCCAGAAAAAAATAATATATATATTTTTTTTTAATTTAAAGGGCATATTTCCGATTTTAAGAGTATTTTTTATGTGAATAAAACATTTATTTTAGAGCCTAGTTTTGGTTACCCTAGTATAAATCTTTAAAATCGATTAAAATTTTTGCGTACTTTGTATAAGTATTTTTTACATTTTATTCGAAATTATATTTATAATAAGTACATTTATTCTGTTTTAGTTAAGCGAAAAATAGGTTCAACAAAAATATTACATAAAAAATATTCATGACCTGAGATTACCTTGAACTATTTGTAGATTACAATGTCTTTAATATTTCATAAATCGTCGAGGCACGCCCAAGGCGCTAATTGCAATCGGTTAAAATATATACCAATCTGTAGCTCTTGTTATAGCTTATATCGGAAACATTTTAACATTTTTAAGTGTATATTTTTGTTATTGAAAAATTTATTTTATAGTTATATAATCAATATTTGGAACTTTTTTATAGATTACATATGTGCATTTATTTTTGATATCGGACTTAATATGGAATTTTTACGATTTTTTTAATTTTTTGATTTTTAACTATCACAACATAAACTGTCATTTCGTGTTAATATCATATTAAAAACTTTTTTGATTGTCAAATATTTGAAATACATCAACAAAGTTTATAAAGATGAGAAAATCTATGTACACTTTGTTGATTAATTTTTTTTTTAATGAAATGTTAAAAAATCACTATGATATATATTATCTTCGGTGACATTAACTATTATTATTAATTTGCATTTTAGACATACTGATTTAAGTTATATACTTGTGGTAATTTTTTAAATATTGTTGAAAATAGAATTTTACCAATTTTTTTTTAAGTTTTGTGTTAAACCTCCATAACATTGACACCGTTCGCAAAAAGCCATTCACGCGAACGGATTTGTGGTTTATTAAAGCCAGTTAATATTGGTACAAAATGGCTCTGATGTTTCAAATGTTTTGAACCCCAAAAGTAAACGAAATTGAAGAAATACCCACATATTTGTACAGAGTTTTATTAAAATATTTCTATATTTAAGATATTTATGAAAGTTAAACCCCTATTCCGGGAGGACATTTGTATGGGGCTAGGTAAAATATGAACCGATCATAACCAATTTCAATTGGCTTCGTTCTTGTATCAAAATAATTATTTATGTCAAATGTCATCTAGATATCGTGAATATTATTCACAATACACTATTGCACATTCCTATAAACGCATTTAGAATTTGTGTTCTTCTTTGAAGTATATTCGTTTCTCTTAACCAAAAACAATATTGTGTTGTTACAAAAAACTCGTGACATAACGGTACTTTTTTTCATGTAAAAAATACTTGTTTCTTGCTTTTTTTGTTTTTTTTTTCTAATTTTGCAATCAGAGCATATTCCTTATCATTTCAGTGGAATATTCCTATAAACTCAGTCGAGAAAAAATTTTTTAAAAAGTTATTGCAAAAAAAAATTATTAAAAAATTTTAACAGTTTTTGTTGTTTGTTTCACTAAAGGTAAGTTTCTGATGACAACCTACATGTTTACTGGAAATGTTTAGTTTTAATTGGGAAATTTCATCCGTTTAAAGGATGCCCAAAGGAACTTTTCTTACTGACCAAGAAAAAATTAAAATTCAACTTTTTCGCTGTTCTAACGAGAAATTGGACGAAAACTTAACCGTTGGGAAGGAGTCATTCGAGACTTTCTTAAGAAAGGGCAGAAATACGGATTGCAGAAACCAACAAATGGTAATCAAAAATTAAAAAAGGCAAATTAATAAAAGCCACAAATAAAAAAATAAACTTAACCTTCCTGTCACTTACAAACATGTTGCACACATTTTGCGAACAGATGGTAACATAAAATGGAGGAAACCGAAATGTAAGCCAGTTTTAAAAATAGTTTAAAATTTGAAATGGACAGATGAGGGTAACAAAGAAATATTTTCTGGTGAAGAGAAATTCAATTTGGACGGTTCCTATTCATATTCTTACTATTGGCACGATTTGAGGTCGAACGAAATTCGTATGTCGAAACGCAATTTCGGTGTAGGCAGTGTTATGGTTTAGGCAGCCTTTTCTGCCGCAGAAAAATCAAAAATATATTTTTTTCCAATTAAAATGAACAGTGTAATTCAAAATGAACCTTTGGAAGATGCTCTTCTCTCATTTATGAATGAAAAAATGGATGAAGATTGCATATTCCAATCAAGATAACGTTGCAATCCATATCTCGAACCAATCTAAATCGTGGTTTAATGAACATAGTATTCCACTATTGCATTGGTAGGCTTGCAGTCCGGATTTAAATCCAATGAAGAATCTGTGGGGGTACAGATTACGCAAGATGCGCACAGAATGAAATCATAATAACAATAACAAAAATTAAGCAAGCCTGGGAAGAAATTGACAGTGATTTTCTTCAAAAATTATTCGAATAAATGCCAGACCGAATTTTTCAAGTTACCCAAAACAATAATAATGCTAAATTGGTTCGTTAGTTTAAGTGCGTATAAAGGAAAATGTCATAGAAAATGACATTACACTACTAAAATTACAATAAAAAAAAATATGTACATTAATTTTTTTTTAAGTTTTTTTGTTATTAATTTTTTAAGTGAAGACAATAAATAATTTAAAAAATTAATTTGTAATTATTTTTTAGCCCTATGTTTTGTAAGTTAATTAAAAAAATTGATGTGCGTTTATAGCAATATGCACCAGTGTAGAAGGTCAACTAGCCAGACGGACGGACATAGTTAAGTCGAGTGATTCTGAGTCGGGAGTGATTCTGAGTCGAACAGAATACTTTAAGGTGAGGGTCCGAAGATGTTTTCTGTACAAACATTAGCACGAACGCATAATACCCCAACCACCTAAAGAGGTGTAGAATGTAGAAACGCTCATTTCTAGTGTCCCAGTTTATATTGACCCTTGAACTATATTTTCTTAGTCCATAAAGCTTTTGTTTATCAAAAACATCGAAGAGGAATATTTTTTTTTCCTCGAGCCCTATCGTACTTTAAACAGACAGACGGACATAGTTAAATTGTCTAAAATATAAAAGGTCTTAACCACACTTTTTAATTTTTTACAGCAGAAACAAAAAAACAAGCATGAAAGTGCAAAAGACCATAACTACAAATTTTATTTATTTATTTTTTTGCTTTAAAATTAAGTAATTAAGTAAAATTTTTTGATTGTTCAGTTAAAGCAAAAATAGATAAAGCATAAAAAACTCTTCAAACGAAATTTTTCTTAAATGTAACAAATTTTACGACTGTTTTATTTATGAAGTTGATATTGATGTAATTTTAGAAGATATGAATATGAAATTTTTTGTGTAGATGTAGTTTAGACAGTACTTTACAATCCAGTAAAAACCAACTTTTACAAGTTCTTCTTGCTAAAAATACTGCTCACTTCAACTAACAAAGGTAGGCATTTTCGCAAGAATAAAATTACGCTATTATGTTATCTTAAGATTTTAAAGACTTTTATTCTCTTTACCAAGGATGGCAATAATGTTTATAATATTGTAATTCATCTAAGACTTCATAAAGTATAAATATGATCCACTCTTCTGCACGTTAAAATGAACTTTTCGAAGATCTCGTGAAAAATTCCGAAACATTTTAAATTTTACGATTTTAAATTACCAAAATCTGTAGCAAGAAGATTTTGTAACAGATTTGTGTCATTTTTTAAGCTTTTTTAATTTTTTAAGTGGTTGTTGTTATATTTAATGAAAATTTTGCAATTTTGCACTTTCGCAAGCCTGAACCTGATGACGTGATTTTCTTTAATAAAATACTTTATCTCTTTCAATATTTGCAATTGCATTTAATAAATTTAGAAAAAAGATACTCTCCCAAATGAATTTACAATTAACAATGAACACAAATAGAAAACTCTAAAATTCAGTTGGAAACTGTAAAAAATATAAGTTGAAAATGTTGTAGACCTCTTAAAATAAAACATTTTTCTTTTCATTTTATTTAATTCATATTTTTATTCGAAACTTTTTTTTTTTTTTTGTTAATTTATTTTGTAGTTAATTCACTTTTTTTGTAGTTATTTGATTTTATTTTGTTGTATAAATTAAAATTATACAGTACATTTAAAAGTTGTTATTTTTTGTTTTAATTGTTTTTTATTTTTTTATTTTATAAATTACTTACGTTAAAAAATATGACATTAAACATTCAAAAATACAATTAACATTTACATATGAAGACAAAACTGAAATAATTTTTAAAATTATGTGGCTTTAAAAACAATATGAAAGGCTTCTTAACAAAAAAAATATCAAACAATAAAAAAATAAAAATAAAAAAATATATAAGAAGATCCATATTTTTTTTAAGTGGTTAAAACCTTTAACAATTTTGAGATTTTGGGAGTTAAAGCTGTATGAAAAAAAAACCCTTTACTTGAAAAAGTATAAAAAATATTGATTTGTTTAATGAAATAGCAAGTAAGTTAAATTAATAAATGAATTCCTATAATAAAATAATAATAAAAAAAATTCGTTATATGCCAATAAATGTCTAATTAGTTTTTTTTACCTCAAACAAACATTTAATAATAAATAGCGTTAAAAAACTAATTACAACTAAATGTTTCTTTATTGCATTTGTAAATTATTACTACAAATTTATATGTATGTAGATGTTTATAAATACAAACTATTTGTAAACTAGTTATTTGTGTATCAGGAGTGGGAGTTATTTATTATTATTAATAATAAATATCTAATAAAGAACTATTTTTATTACTAAAGTTACTAGTTAATACAAAAATAATTATTATATTACTAATTTAAAATAAACTAATTTGTAAAACTTTTGTTGTCATATTGTGAATTATAATTATGATGTTTTTTATTTTGCAAAATTTTCCTTATATTTTTTGCCATTTCATTATGAATGAATTATATAGAAGTCTTTGTGTCGTCTGCCTGTTTTACTGTCAATCAGTTATTGTTGGCCCGTCATTTTAGTATTTAGTTATTTATTTATTACGAGTAATTTTTTGATAACATTTTTTTTTTTTGATTTGTAGTAAAATATAATTTTTATTATTGGTCATTCATTTAAACAATTTAATTTTTTTGTCGTGCGATCATTATGAATGTCTAATATTTTTGTTTAATGTTTATGAAAGATTAAATTGTAATTGATCAATTAATTATAGCGTGTTAGTTGTATTAACCCATTAAATATCATTAGAATAGGAAATGCCTATGAGAGAATATTATTTATTATTCAAATATTTCAATTATAAACAAAACTTTTTGTATGTTTAATTTATAAAAAAGCGGTAACTTAACTTGTAAAGGCATCGAATCAAAATTGAAATTCAAATTTTATAAAAAGTATACTTTGCAAGATTGCACATGTCGAACATATAAAATAATCAGTTTCTTGCGTCATAAAAAATACAAAGAATTCACGATCACCGAGTCTGATTTAAAGACTGTAGGATCGCAGACAAAATAATACGAATTTTAAGAGAAAATCTCTACATCACTGTATCTTTTCCTGTATCTTTTATTAGAAAAGCTAAAAAAAATCTGGTCTGAAGTCCCACGAAGTTCCTAATAGAAACGCTAGAAAAAATATGAAGGCAAAAGAAAGAACGAAAATTACTGAGATTATTTTTTTTTTTTTCAAAAATTTGAATGCTGCCTAAATGGTGACATCCTGATAACGAATTCAAAATCACAGATGTTATGGGAAATGTATCGGATAAATGTCGTATAAAAAAGTCGAAAATCGTCTGGCGAGACATTTGTACATGTGAGAAAAAAAGCACTTCATTCATAATAAATCACTCTTTTAACACAAAAATATATGCAAATGAGTGGTGTCAGAAAATATTCCTTTCTGTCACTCGAAAACACATCGAATTCTTATTTTTCTGACATGATTTCTCTTTTTATTATTACCAGAAAAAAAGTAGCTGAGTAGTATCAAACAAATAGTGCTGCTATGTACCAAAGGAGTCCAATCTACTAAACTATACAGAACTCTGTCCATTTTAAATGTATTGGATTATAGTAAAAAAATATTTAAGAATACTTAAAGCTGACTAAAAAATAAAAGAGTTAAAAAAAAAGCACCCCCATTCCAAAAAAAAAAAAAAAAAACGCTAACGTGATCTTTTTTGAGTTCTTATAACATTGAATTGAAATACTATGTTAAGAAAAATTTCAAAATTTCTGATATATTCTGTCCTGTTAGAAATTTATGTTGTTTCATTAATTGCATCACTCAAAGGCCCTACACATGATTTTCTTGGAAGAATTATTAAAAACAAGAAAACTCGAATAAAGGCCATTTTTAGTATGACGATGAAAATGTTATTTTCTTAAAATGAAGTATACTTTTATTATAGTTGCACAAATCAACATCTAATTTTTACCCCATTACAAAAGAGGCTACCCTAACGAATATGTATTACAACTTTAGAATATGTCATTTATTTCCTTTTAGAGTAATTTACAATTTTTTTTTTTTTTGTCCTCATGAAGATTTTTTAAATACCTTAGGGAAATAATAAACTAACACTATATATAATTACTCAAAAAAATAAACAAGAATTTTTCTTTCGATTTCGACAATTTTGTTATTTAAAAAAATCTTATTTTTTTATTTTCTAATATTTCATTGAAGTCGTTTTTAATATAATATAGTATTAAACATGTTTTGGAATGTAATCTACAGCTAAAATATCTACTAAAAACTACAATTATTTGGGTTGTAATAAATTTCTATTGATTATTATTATTTTTTCATAAGGTTGGTTTCGTTTTTTTTATCATTAAATATTACTGTTTATAGAGTTTATAATTTTATTTAAGATTTGTTGTTTGTTTGGTTTTTTTAATAAAATTTATTTCTTTTAGTTTAGTGATTACTTTGTATGCTTTGAAATTTTAAGGAAATATTGGCACAAATGCCAAGTATTTATTTTTCTGTTTTAATATTAATTCGGTTACAATAATTGTGAATTTTAGTTTAAATAAACTGTATTTGTTGTATTTATTTTCTTGAGATATGTTTAATTAAAACTTTACTAAAAATATTTTTTGTTTTATTTAATTATATTTTGAAGATTTATCGTTTACTATATTAATAATATTTATTATTTATATGTAAAGTAAATAATAATAGGAAGAAGTAAGAGCAATATGAATAAATATATTTTAAAATAAGTACCTTAACTTAAGCATATAACAAAATTTTTATTAAAATTATTACTTAAAAACCAAAAAATACTTTTGCAAAAAGTTTTAAAATAAAAAAAATAATAATAAATAAAACTAAATAATAATGGACGTTATAAAATTAAAAATAATGAAACAATTTCAAAAAAATATTAACACAGAATGTTGCAAAAAAAAACAATAATAATTATTAATATATATATATATATATATATATATATATATATATATATATATATATATATATATATATATATATATATATATATATATTGTGCGTTTTATTATTATTAAAAAAATAAAAAATAATAATAATAATTGAAATAATATATTATTGCACTTTGTTTTAAGGAAGTTCTGTTAGAATATAAAATATATAAAATTAAACTTGTTTAATAATGCCACATTTTTTTTTTTTTTTTTTTTTTGTAATAATTATAACAAAGTTTTGGGATTTTTTTTCTTGTTAATATCTTTAGCCGCCAATTTTATTAAATTTTATTTGTTATTTAAAATTTATTTAAATTTTTGTTAACTGAATGCCAATATTTAAAAGATGTTTTCATTTTATTTTGTTATTTTGTTATTATTTTTTTTTTATTCATTTTTTTATATTAATAAAGTTTATTTAGTTTTCTATTTATTTTATTTTTAGTTTTCTATTTCTATATATTTCGCAAATAATTTGGCAACACTGTTTTGAAATTCTCTTGTTTTATGATATTTTTGTTTTTCTTTTTCTTTTAGCTTTGATACTAATTATTAATTTGTAATATATTAATAATTATAATCTTAAAAATACTATATAAATTTATATGTAATATCGTGTCGTAAGTCGTATGAAACAATTGAATTTTGTGTAAAAAAAAACTTCAAATGAAAAAAAAAAAACAAAAAATTAGGCCAGAATATTCATAAAGAGGTAATTTAAGTGTATCAATATAATTTTAAATTTTTTGAAATTTATTTGAAATTTGTTGAAATACAGATTAATTATCAGTATCAATAACATGATATTATAAAGATTTAATTCTTTAAATTTGAATTAAGAATGTTTTAGAATCGTGATTTTTCTTCAGAATTTTTGAAGAGTGTTAAGTATTACTTAATGAGTATCCATAATACATAAATTACCTGGATTTTCTAATTAATTAATATTTGTCATAATTGCTGAGAATGGGCTCTTGTTTATTTATGAAAGCCCAAGAAACGCACATGACAGTTCGAAAAAAAAACTTACTTATTTATATTTAGAAATTTTACTTTTTTATAAAAATTACACAAATTTCCTATTTATTCAATAGAAATAAAAAATTATCTATAAGATTATGCAAAACTAAAATTAAAATTCGAACAGTTTAAAGAAATTCAAACAAATATGAAATATAATCTCTTGAAATATTAAAAAAAGGGAACTGAATGAGTTTTAAAATTTATTAACGAATATAAATCAAATTCAATAATCTTAAAAATATAAAGAAATAATCGCTAATTAAAAAGAAATTCGATACGCGAGGGCTTTCGTTTTTCAAAATCTCATTTTGTAAAACTAAACGGAAATTTGTTTTAAAATTTTACAATGAAAAAAAAAACACACAAATTCAAATTTATTATTTACTATTTTCAACATTTTTATCGAATTTTTGTTTCGTTTTATAAATCCAGGCCCTAAAACAATTTGAAAATTAATTGATTACATTTCCTAAAATAACAAAATTATTTATGATGTTCTGGCTTCTTTTTTCAATAGAAATTCATTTGTGTTATTTAACAATTGTTTATTAAAATAATTTACTACACAGAAAAAATATGGTCTATTAAACGATTTATCAAAGATAAAAACTTTTCCAATTAATCTTTAAATTCCATCAATTATTCAATTGATCAAAATTCAAATTTTCTAATATTTTTTACTAAAAATAAAATAATTTATCAGCTTTCAATTATTTTTTTATAATATCAATTAATAAATTAATCAAATATTAATAAAAATAAGTGATAATTTGAATAATTGATTATACATTTTTTTTTTCATAGGTTGAATTTCAATTAACAAAATAATTGAGTATGTATTATTTGCAATTGAAATTGAATTTAGAATTTTCTATGTAAAATATGGATTTAATTTGTTAGAATACTTTGATTTTGAGTAATTTATTTGATTATAAAAATATTTGAAATCATTTTAAACTTCTGATTAATAATTTAATTGACATTTTTTTGAAAATATATTTTAGTGTATAAAGTACACACTATTAAATACCATCAATTAATGTATTTAAGAATATCAAAAATGATATAAAAATAATTTTTTAAAATTTATCTCAATATCAAATATTTCTTTCGTTTGACATTTTTACATACATACATAAATTTTCTTATTTAAATATTTAAAATTTAATTATATTAATTAATAATAAAATTAACTACATAATTAAGTTTGTTTATTTTTAATAATAAAACTAATTTTATAAGAAAGTAAAAAGACATTACAAAAGAATCCTGAAAATCTTAAAAAAATAATAAAATATCTAAAAAAAAATTAGTTAAACCTAATAAATTTTTAAAATATTCTTTAATTATCTTGAAAAAGTTTTCTTTGTAATGTTTTTTACTAAGTTTCTTTTTTTCTTAATAAGTTCAACTTTAATATAATAAAAATGTATAATACAATTTAATTAAATAATTATAATTAATAATAAAGCAATTGTAATAATAAATATTTATAAATTATACAAAATAAATATAATAAACAAAAAAGAAATAATATAATGAGAGCTTTTAATAGAGAGAACAAAGGAAAACTATAAAAAAGGGATTTTTCACAAAGAAGTCATAACCAACATTTTAATAATTAAATAAAAAAGAACTAAAAAAGACCTTTAAAATAAAATCCCTCTAGGTATAGTTTTTTTTTTTTATTTATAAAAGAATTTTATTAAAGTTTTTATTTTCAAAAAGTATTTTTCTTGTACTACATATTATTAAAATATTAGTTAGACAATTTTGAAAAAATTTTTAACAAGAAACTTTTTAAAACCAAACAATAAAAAAATTAAATTTTTTATAAACAAAAATATACTTAAATTCCAATTGTTATGTATTTTTTCTTAAAAAAATCGTTTTTCTCTTTTTTAATACAAAATAGTTTCTTATGAATAAGCATTAAATATAAATTACAATAATTTTATAATAACAAAAAATTGCAATTTCATTTAAAAACTAATTATCATTTCTTAATCATTCCTTGTAAATTAAGTTTAAATCCTTTAATTAAGGTTTATTATTTGTGTTCGCTTCGTTTTTATGTAAGAATTATTAATTTTTCATAATAATTAATAATATCTTTATAATTTTGTAGTATTTTTTTCTGAATATATTTTTTTTAATTAGTTAATAATATTTCTTTCTCCATTACGTTATTTAAAGAAAAAACTCATTAAATATTATGATGATAATTCGGTACTTTCTCTACGCATGCTCATTATATCATTAAAATCACTTTCGGCTGATTCAATCGACTGTATCGAGGAGCTTCGCAATTTCGAAACTGGTAAAAATTTGCCTCGACTTTTTAATGCGGTTAACTGTATTAATTTTATTAATAAAAATAAAATATTGATTTTTAATAAAATGTTTAAATTTTTTAATACAAATTTTAAGAGCTAAGCATGCTTTAGGATACTTTATTTTTTTAATTAATTTTGAAATAAATGTTTTAAAATGCAAGCTGTATGAAATGTTTTATTTTATAAAATAGTGTTAATAATGAAAGTGCTTTATTTTTTTTATTTTTATTTTTTTGTAAAATTTTGTTAAATAAAATGGTGCTTTTGTAGTGTTAGTAGCTAAATACATATAGTACATATATAATACATTGATCAAAAAATATATAGAATAAATTTTGTAAACATAAATGTAATGTACAGATCCAATAAACAAATGGTTATACATAAAATTATTTTTACAAATAATAAAAATAATTAAGAAAATGAATAAAACAAATACAGTTAAACAAATGTAGTTAGTAAAATAGAAGGAGATTTATAACATATACATTTAAGAACATATGTTCTTGAATTTGTGGTAATTTATATATATAAATAAATATATATATATAAATAAATATATATATATATATATATATATATATATATATATATATATATATAAATAAATAAATATATATATATATATATATATATATATATACAATTATATAACAAACTCTTAGTACTTTGATCAAGAAGCTTGTATCATAACCCAATCCATAAGATATATAAATATATCCGTATAATGGCTAAGAAATGATATATATATATATACAAATTGATAACTGTTTAATACATTAATTATGTTGGTGGAACATTTAAAGTATATACCCACCAACCAAATTAAAAACAAAGTTTTATATACATATTCCTAAAACTTCATGTTTTTTATTAAAGAAAAAGACGGCTCTAAATATAACGACTGAGTTTTCTTTTCACCAAAAAAATTAAGGAACCTTAATTTAAATTATTTAAAAAGTCGCATTGGAATTACATTAAATTACAATTTTTGTATTTATTCTCAAATATAATGTTGAGTCAAATATCAATAACTTTAACCTTCAGTGCAAAATTAACAAAAAAATAAAATAAAAGGTGATGTCAAGTTTTCTTATATAACAACTATCATGCAGCAGCATCTTCCAAAAGTATTAAAAATTTAGAATCCTTTTCGGAAGAACATTCTGAACCCCAAAAAAGTCCTATCAAAGAAGCCAAAATTAAAGAGAATATTTGTAGAATCAGATAAGCAGGTGAGAAATAACATTAAATGTAGAAAAAGAAACTTAGAAAACTTTAAAGGAAACCATAAATCTCCACAATTTGATAACACAATTCGATTCCAAAGAACGATTATGGAAATAAAGAGTGCGCACGTGTAGGGTTGACATATAAGGGGATTTATCCCCAAACTGCGGGGTTTCAACATTCATTTGGGATTTGTGAATCATATGGGGATTTTCATTCATTTGTATATTTATAAATTTCGAGATAATTTAAAATAATTTTAATTTATAGACAATTTCCGATTAATTTTAAATTTAAAAAATTTCACTAGAAAATTTTCGATAAATTTTATTTAATTTTTAAATAAGAATTTCTATAATTTTTAAATATAAAACACAGAGATGTTTTATATTTAGAATTTGTTCGTTAAATATTTTGAAAAATATTTTTTTTTTTTTAATGGATGGAAAATGTATAATATACGGACCTGAAAAGTAAAAAAACAGCTCCAAATAAGAACGCATGAAAAAATGTGGAAACAAAAAAGAAGACGAAAATTAGTGAGATTTATTTATTTTTTTTAATGAATACTGGTGAACTTTTTACAACATACTGGTCGGGAATTCGATGTCACAGATGTTATTAGAAATGTAGCAGATAAATTTAGCGTAAAAACCTTAATATTGGCGGACAAATTTTTGGTCTGGCACTTAAAACAGAAATATACGTGAATGAGTAGCATCGGAAAAGATTTCCTCTATCATTAGAAAATACAAAAACATTTTTCTGGCCTGATCTTGCTTCTTGTCATTACAGCAAAAAGGCAATTATGTGACATCAAGCAAATTGTGTTGTTATGTACCAAAGAAGGCCAATCTACTAAACTATTCAGAACTCTGTCCATTTGAAAGGTATTTGGTATCAGTAAAAACCAATTTAAAGAACACTAAAAGCTCGACAAAAAAAAAATAATTAAAAAAAGTGGACTCATTCCAACACAATAAATGAGATAACATAATAAATACTTCTATGGAAGGTATTCCAGAAAATATTAAATATTTTATTAAAAACGAATAAATTTTTTTCTTTAAAATGTATAACATGAATATAACAGACCTTAATAAAAATAAAATTTAAATAAGATTCACCCATTGCTTTCATTTTTATATGCAGAATTGTACGCAGAATACTTTTTTCTATTAAACCATTTGGGTACACTGTAGACACCGATGACTTGTAGAAATAATAATAAATAACAGAACTAGTTCTCAAGCAATTCTAGCCCTATTAAATAATAATCATAATATGATACTATGATATGACAGCCAGAATACGAAAGTGGCAAGAATGTACTTAAAGAATCGGAAGTTGTATATATATATATATATATAATTTAATTATTTTATTGCTAACATTTTCTACATAAACTAGAGTAATTAATCTCTAAATCTATAATCGGTTCAAGAAATCCTTCAATTAATTTCTAATTGAATTGTATAAAAAATAAAAAAAAAAAAATAAATTATCCCAAAAACCATCTCTAAATGATCAATGAAATGATTTAAATAATTACAAAGAAAAACTAATTCAAAAGCTTTTCAAATTTATTTAACAAATCATTAACAATGTTTACAATAAAAAAAATATTCAACAACAATCATGCAAAAATTAAAACTTAAAAAACTCCAACTTGAAAAACAAGAAACGAAAAAATTCAATTAAAAATGCAACGATTTTTTTTTCAACATGATATACGCATTCAAAAAATATATGCAAGGATAAAATGATTGTTGTTTTTTCTTATATGTTTTAATTTGAAGTTTTTTGAAATAAAAAAGAATATAATAATGACCTGCGAATGTTTTTTAGTTTTTTTATTTAGAATTGTTTCAAATACGTTTAACTTATCCACTTCCAAGGTTCAGTATCGGGACTTGTTATAGGCGTAGTGGTATACTATAATTAAGAATATGTAGCAATATAAAATACATAAAAACAGACAAACAAAATTTTGTTGTTTTTCTTAAGTGGTAATGAAATAAAAAGTGTAAATAAAAATTTATAATTTCAATAAAACAAAGTATTTATATAAACTTTAACAAAACAGTTTTTTTTACAGAAACAAAAACAAAACGAATTAAAAATAAAAAAACGTGTACAATTTCCAAGGTGAATTAAGTGAAAGTGAATTGAGTAGTTCCATAATGAGAGTTAAGTGAAATTATATGGTGAATTATATATGAAAGATGATAAAATAGCGTAAAATGTTAAAAAGTGTTTGTAGCAAATTTAAGTTATAATAAAAAAAAAACAAAAACTAAAAAAATATGTCAATGAATTTATGATTAAACAGAAAAATTTAATAGAAGAAAAAAAACCAAAACCAATTTTTAATGTAAAGTGTTGAGGGTATAAAGGTGATTATTTTTTTATGTGCACAAGATATTAAAATGAAGATTAGAAATGAACTTAAAATTAAAATTGTAATTGCTTTCAAGGAGGTTTGGGGGGATTTATAATTTTTAAACAAAATAATAACAAAAACGAACTTACCTCGGCTTTTAAGTCGGCGATTCTGTCCTGCAGATCACGCACTTTATCAGAGTCATCTAAATTAGAACGTAGTTCACCTTCAGCTAACATTTCGGAATTCTGAAAATAGAGATTTTAAAATATAATTTCAGATTTTAGAAATAAAGATTAAAATGATTTAAATAATATAGAAAAAATAGACCCAATAATTTTTAAAATTATATAAATTACAATGTGTCATAATCAATTACGGTGAACTTTTATGATAAAAGTCAAAGGATAACTGTTATTTTTTCACTTTTATTATTTTATTATTAGCCTGCCATATACAAACAAAAACAAAATTTGAAATTTTTTTTTGTTTTCCATACAAATTGTCGAAACGAATTTTTCGTTAACAGTTATTTTATGATTTTTAGTTTTTCGAGCAGAAATAATAATTATTTTCTGATTTGTATTTCTTTTTTTAAGTAATATAAAAATTATTTCATAGTTTTTCTTATAGTAAAGTGGTAAAAATAAAAATCGCCAATACGAAAAGAAAATCGCAAAAAAAACTCCAAAATGAAAAAATTGTCAAAATTAAAAAAATCACCAAAATGCAAAAATAGCCAAAATTAAAAAAAATTTGGCGATTTATCAGTTATGACAATTTATCTCGTTTTTAGCGATTTTCTTTTCGTATTGGCGATTTTTTATCTTTTTACTATTTTTCAATATAAGAAAATCAGAAAATCAAATCACCAATAATGAAAAGAAAATTGCCAAAATGAAAAAATCACCAAAAGACAAAAAATCGCCAAAATGGGAAAAAATTGTCGATTTATTCCATTTTGACAATTTATTCCGTTTTGAAATTTTTTCGTTTCGGCAGTTTTTCCCATTTTGCAGATTTTTTTCTAGTTGACAATTTTTACTATTATTCTAAATAAAAATGTACTCTATATTCTTACATATTTGCCAATTTATTTCGTTTTAAAACAAAAAAATAAAAAAGCCAATATATATTTTTTATTTTAACGAATTTTAATATTTGTGTATATAAGAATATATTTTTCAACTGACCTTTGTTTCTAATCTGGAAATTTCCTGTTTGAGTTCTGCAACTGTTTGAGACTGTTCAGTAAATTTAATTTTCACATTCATCAATTCATCTTTCATGCGAGATTCCAAATCAGAGTATCTAATCAAACAAAAAAAAAAAAAAATTAATTAAAAAGAAATGAACATTTTCATTTAATTCTCTAAAATACCTGTGCTGCTGTTCTCTGGCCTTGTTGGACATCTCCTTCTCACGTGTCAAAGCCATTTCTAATTCTTCCTTTAGTTTTTTATTCTCCTCATCCTGACGTCTCAATTGATTTGTGGACACTTGCACTTGAGTCTCCAATTCCATAACCTTTAAACGCAACTCTTTCAATTCAGTTAAAGTTTCCATTTCTCTTATGCGTGTAGTCATTAACTCTTCTTCCAGTTTCTGGGTATGTTCATTTGATTTCGAAGAATCAAAAAGATTTGTTAAGAGTTTCTTGGGAGTTGAATCAACTGGATGTGAATTATGTTCATTGCGTTGTTCCTGCAATTGTCTTTGCCATTGAGTACTTAGCTCTTGTACTCGTTGTTTGAGATCTTTTAAAGATAGACTGGCCTCGGCTTCTCTTAGTTTACTGGCTATTAGTTCGTCCTGTAAGTGAGCAACAGAATTATCGGGAGTGGTTTCTCGCAAAGTCTTTTTATCCTCTTCTAGCTCTTCAATTTTAGTTTTAAGATTACGTATTTGATCTTCACTTTCGGCTAAACTTTGTCGTACTTTAACCAATTCCTCTAAAAGGCAAGAGACCATTTCATCGCGTTGCTTAAGTGCTTCCTCTTTTATGCACAATTCATCCAGGGAAGATTGTCGAGAATTATTCTAAGGGAATTTGTTTGCAAGAAAATTTTTAATATCAAGGTTCTTACATTTTTTATGAAAAATAAAGACATGCTCCAAATTAAAATCATTTATATACAATGTAAAATCCTAGAATTCTTTTAGAAAATAAAATAATATAATTTTTTTTTAATAAGCATGAATATTTCATGATGATTTAAAGCTTTAATTAAAAAATTAAAATTTACTTTAAGAAATTTTAAATAATACAAAAATCTTTTTATATAATGAAGATAAGGATGATCTTAAGTAAAATTAAATTTTTAAGTTGTGTTAATACTTAAAAGATATATAACAATAAAAAACGATAAATATGAAAATATTCAATAATTATTAAATTATTAAACAAATTATTTTAATATTTTAATATTTAAACTCAAACTGGGTCCAAGTATATTGTTTAATTTTTCATATTTCCACATTTATCATATTTAACATTACACAAATAAAAGGCAGTTAAATTATTTTTTGAATACGACATGCAGTGCTAAATACTGTTAGAATACAAAGATTTAAACAAAATGTTAAATATTATTATTATTATTATTTTTATTAAAACAACCATTAAACAAAATTACTTACGCTTTCAAGGGGTACATTCTGCGCACATTTTTGTTTTTTTTTTTTTTAAGCAATATTGTTTTTGTAGTGATAGTGTGTTTTTAAAAGTGTAAATGTTGTTTTTTATATTTAAAAAAATTATTTTCACCACAACCATTTAAAGTTTTATTTTTTTAATAAAAAATAATATACACGTAAATGTATTAAAAAAAGGGGGAGAAAAACAGAAAATGATAAGTAAATATTGTATTTAGCCATTATCCAGAGAAGAAAACAATAATAATTTGAATGGGTGAGTGAGTGATTAGATACAGCATGATGAAGTGTGTGAGCACAAAAGATAAAAAACAGGTATGATGTTTTAAAAAAGGTTTGTTCTGGGATTGGTAAAAATATGGAGAATTTATTTTTTTGTTTAATAAAAAAAACTTACATTTTCCTGTAAACGTAAACTTAAGCCGCGTACTTCTTCATTGGCATTTTCCAATTGATGGGAAATTTCCAAATAAGAGCGACGCAATTGCATAAGTTCAGTTTGTATAGCAAAGCTATTAAGAAAAGCAATTATTTAATTTTAAAAATAAGGTATTTTTTAATCAAGTTAAATTTACCTAGTTTCTTCTTCTTCAGCTCGTGATACCTGACCTCTTACCAAACGATCAGCCAATTCTGCGGACTCAGCTTCTAGCAATTCATTGCGTTGTTTAAGTAAACGATTTTCCCTTCTTAGACGTCTTAGCTCTACCATTTCTTCTTGTTCCTTTTTCTTAACATCTTGATATTCTTTTTCCATTTTTTTCATTCTTTTGGTATTAATTTTAATGGAATAGGCTAACTGAAAGAAAGCCTCCGGATCAGCCTCAACTTTTTTGGGTAATTCTTTTTGGAAAAATTTTAACATGGCTTCCATATCCAAAGAAAGCAAAGTATCTTTACCCAAGAGTAGTAAAGCTAAGGCAGCTTTGAATATAAATTCCATGCCTTCGCTTAGGAAAACATCCATAATGCGAGATGAAATATTTAAGTTTAGGGACGTTGTGTAGAGAGTAAGAAACCAACTGGAAGCATACATGGTAGTTTGGAAACCCTAAGAGGGAAATGGGTGAAGAAAGAAATAAGTAAATTTATCAATAAGATATTACTTGAATAAATAAATAAATAAATAAGAAAATAACTAAATAAGAAAATAAATAAATAAAATAAAAAGTCCAGAAGGAATTTCTGTGTAAAACTTAAGCAATTTGCCGTCATCTCACTAGGGATGTCATAAGCAAACGATTTTTCAAAATAACAATATTCTTGTAAAAAATGTTGTTTTCTACAAAATCTATGGAATAAAAGCCTTAATAAAAATTCGTTATTACATTTTTTTCTAATTCACAATTTTAAAAATCTTGTGTCAAGGTCTGAAATTTTTAATATTCTGGCTTTAATATCTGATAGTTATACCTTATTACGTGGGCGGAGCAATAAGTCTGTGACTTTTCGAACTTCCCTCATAGTTACATGAAATGCAACACTATTCCCATCAAGTACCACCTGTTAATAGACTACTGTCAAATTTTGAGCAAGTGTCGTCATTTACTTTGCGTAAAAAATAGGATTTTTCGAGGTCCTTAAAGTAGGCATTTGTTTGAACAATAATTTCATCGTTGGAGCTGAATATCTTTCCACCGAGCCATTTCTTTAGTTTTGGAAATAGGAAGTAGTCACTAGGGGCTAAATTCGGAGAATATGGCGGATGAGGTACCAATTCGTAGCCCAATTCATAGAGTTTTGCCATTGAGACTGCGCACGTGTGCTCCCGTTCATTATCTTGATGAAAACAGTAATGGATCCACGTTTGATTCACAGTTACAAAACGCCGCAAAAACTCATTCGGATTGCGGTTAAACAACTCCAAACAATCCTTTGAAGTTGTCACACGTTTACGGTCAATTGAGAGCAAACACGGCACCCATCTTGCAGACAACTTTCTTAAACCCAGCTGATCATTTAAAATCGAAACCACACTGCCGTATGAAATGGCTGTGGCATCAACAATCTCACGCATTTTTACTCTTCGGTCGGCCAACACCATATCGTGGATTTTTTCGACATTTTCGGATGTACTGACCTCAATTGGCGTCCAGAACGTTCATCGTCATTTGTACTTGTGCGACCACAACGAAAGTCAGTAAACCACTTTTTTTTATCATTGAAATCGATGGTACAGAGTCCCCATAGTATTTATAGAGCTTTTCCTTGGTTTAATTGACGGTTTTTTTTTTCGCAAAAAATAATGTTTAATGAGCACTCGAAATTCACTTTTTACCATTTTTAGAAAAATACACTAGGTTGTATGTTTTGTACAGCTGTTAAACGTAAAGTAAATGACAACACTTGGTCAAAATTTGACAGTAGTCTATTAACAGGTGGTACTTGATGGGAATAGTATTGCATTTCATATAACTATGAGGGAAGTTCCAAAATCACAGAAATATTGATCCGCCCTCGTAGCAAAAAATATTTGCAATTTAATCAAACAATAAAATTCGTTTTTAATGATGAACTTTGTTAATAGCTTTGTTCCAGTCCTTGTCAGACTTACATTTTTTTGTCAGAATTTACAGGAAAGCGTTCCTGTACTAAGAATTTATGTGTATTTTGTTATTTTTCTGACAATTTCTGACTAAAACTTGTAAATTTGACAAGTACTGGAACATAGATAATATTAAAACTTGTTTTGAATTAATTCAGTATAGTTTATATTTTAATTGTAAAATTTATTAAAAAAAAATAAATAAATAAATAAATTTTCATTCGTTGACAATCTTTTTCATAAAACTATATCACATACTAACAGGTTATGGGCCCTTCCGCGTTATAAGAGTATAGTTGATAAGGAATATTAATAAATAATATTGGTAAAGAATAGTATGTAGATTTAAGCTAATTCTAATGTCAACAATTAACAAACAAATTGAGAAGCTTCGTGACAGCGAAAACAATGAAGATTGGAAATTTACGGTTGAAGCATATTTCTAAATGACAGATTTTTGGAATTATCATCCCTTTCTTCTGTTCCAATGAACAGAAGAAAGGTATGATAAGAAGATTTAAGCAAAGGCTGAAATAATTCTATTAGTAGATAAGTCTATTTTTTCACATATTTGTAAGTGTAATAGTGCACAAGAAATCTGGAATACACTGAAAACAATTCTCTAAGATAGCAAACTGGTAAGAAGAGTGGGATTAATACAAAAGTTTTGTTCAACAAAATTATATAATTGCGAAAATGTTGAAGAATACGTTAATGAAATTTTAACGACAGCCAACAATCTAAGAGCAGCTGGTCTTCATGTCGACGAAGAATGGGAATGCTCAATTTTGTTGGCTGGATTGCCGAAAGAATACAATCCGATGATAATGGGCATTCAAAGTTGAGGAATTAAAATCACTGGTGATGCCATCAAATTGAAATTGCTACAAGATGTCAAAAAGCAATCAACTGAGGTTGCTTTAGCTGATCAAAAGAAGCATTTTAAAAACAAAAGACCTAAATGCTTCAATTGTAAACAGTCATTGCCGCAAAATGTATGAGCAAAGGTATGAAAACTAAATTCGAGAAGAATGTGAATGCTATGTTGGGATTTTTCTCTGTAGTGAACTTAATAAAAGCAAATAGTACTTTTATTACGGAGCTACAGCACAGATGTGCTCAAATTCAAAATTTTTTAATGATAATTTTCAAAAAAAGAATGCTAGTCACCAATGCTAATAATGAAACCATGCAGGTGAAGGGCCAAGTTGATATGACTGCTAAAATTGAAAAGTTTAAAGAAGAAGATATAATGTTCCGTGATGTTCTATATATTCCTAATTTGTATGTCAATCTATTGTCAGTTTCAAAAATAATTTAAAGCGGTTAAGAAGTCTTGTTTAACAAGAAGGGTTGCAAAGTTTTGAATAACTCTGGTGGTATTGTGGCAACAGATGTTATGGTTAACGGTATGTTCAAATTAAATACTACAAGCAACAAAGTGCTTATTTCGGAAGTACAAACTCAAGAAAACAACTTCTGGCATAAACGTGTTTGTCATGTAAATGATGACATCTTAAAGTACGTGGTGCAGTAGTCGGTGTCAAATTTAAATTTAACAGACAAAGCTGTATAAGTTACCTAAGGGCAAACTATTAAGGTCTCCATTTAAGGATCTAAGAACGCGTTCAACAGAATTACTAGTGTTAATACATTCGAATTTTCGTGGACCTATGAAAGTATCGTCTATAAGTGGCTCAAGGTACATGCTTACTTTCATTGATGACTTTAGCAGAAACGTTTTTGTTTATTTCTTAAAAACAAAAGATGAAGTTTGTTTCAAGTTTTCTGAATTTAGAGAATTTGTGAATAATCAGACCAGAAAAAGAATAAAGGCCTTCAGAAGTGACAATGGTATTGAATATTGTAATAGCAGACAGAAAAATATTTATACATTGTGGTATTGAGCATCAAACTACAGTCCCGTACACACCGCAACAAAATGGTATGTTAGAGAGAATGAATCGAACCATTATAGAGAAAACAAGATGTCTATTGATCGATTCTTATTTACCAAAGAAGTTCTGAGCTGAAGCTGCAAACACGGCAGCATATTTAATAAATCGCATTCCTTGAAAAAGTTTAAATAACGTCAGTCCTGAAGAGGTATGGTCTGAAAAGAAACCGAACTTATAGCACCTCAAAGTGTTTGGATGTAAAGCTGTAATACATATTCCGAAAGAAAAACGAAAAAATCTTGATGCTAAAGAGTCCATTTTTGTTGGTTATAGTACACACTCAAAAATTTATCGCTTTTATGATGTAATCGAAACAAAGTCGACTTAAGTAGAGATGCTAAATTTTTTGAAGACAAGTTCTATGATGTCTTGTGGTGATTCAAAATTCTATGTATTTCCCGAATGTGATTCAGTGGGGAATATAGATGTACCAGTAGATGTTATATAAGTAAGTTCGGATTTCACAATTACAAATTCTGAAGATCCAACGGTTGCAGAAGAAAATAATTATGAAGAACAATACTTTTCCGAAACAAACGACACATCATTTAGAGAATTTGAATATCAAAGTATTGATTAGATACCTGAACCATCTATAGTAAGAATCATATCATAGGAAAATACAAGAAATTCGTCAAGAGTCCCAAAGCAAGTACAAAGGATTTAATGTAATAGAAGTTGATGGAGAACCCAAAACGATGAAACAAGCACTAGAAAGCTGAGATAGGCAATGAGCGAGGAACTAAGCGCATTAATAGAAAATGGAACGTGGGAAATTGTAAAATTACCAAAAGGCAAGAAACCTATTGATAGCAAATGGACTGCCACGGCGGCTTGTCATCTCATCCTGGATGTATAGCTCATACGTAGTAGAGAAAATCCTGTCATGCTACACTCTAAGATGGCTTCTATCTTAGAGATCGTAGCAGTGTGGCAAGTATATATAGGTGTACCATTGCCTGGACTTGTCTAGGGTCTATAATGGGAGAAAAGAACCCTCGGAGAATGACCAGAGACTTAACACAATCTGGTACCAAGGAAGCCAGTAGCCCCTTGGTACGGCAATATCTGTTTGTCGGTATTGTCGTACTGGACTAGCAGTTGTTGGTCCTAAACCGCAGGAAGGGATTTATAATCCCGATGCGGTGTTGCATGTCAACACACATCGCCAATAATGCAGCAGGAGGTTAGACAGCTGTGTGTTCTTAACAGGCACATGGGGGCGTTGGTAGGCGCAATGAACCTCACCCGGTACTAAGACCACCGTGGGTTAGGCCGTCATAGCAGGTATCCACGTTAATCTTGAGCTCAGATGTGCTAGCAAATGGTGTTAGTTATAAAAGGTTATTCTCAACTTTATGGAATTGATTACAAAAAGAAACTTTTTCGCCTGTAATCAGATATTCTTCAATTAGACTATTGTTAAGTTTGGCTGTTCAACATGACCTGGATATAGATCAAATAGATGTAGTAACAGCATTTTTGCAAAGCGAGCTAGATGAGGAAATATGTATATATGAAGATTCCTGAAGGCTTTTATGAAAAAAAGGAGATGGTATATAAACTTAAAAAATCATTATATATCCTTGCATGTATTACAGAGTAAATGATAATGAAATATCCTATGTTGCTATTTACGTTGATGATATTTTGATTTTTACAAACAATCCTGAAAGCGAAAGTAATATAAAGAAAAATTTAACAAACAGTTTTAAAATGAAAGACATCGTAGAATTTGCTTCTTGGGATATAACGATCAAATGGAAAACTATGGCTAGGTCAAGAACGATACATAAGTAATCTTTTTAAAAAAATTTAACATGGATGATTACAAACTTATTTTAACTTCTTTGGATGTCAATCAAAAAGTTTCCAAAGAGATGTTCCCCAATCAAAAGAAGAAATTGAAGAAATATAAAGTATAGCGTATCAAGAAGCAATTGGATGTATTATGTAGGCAGCCCAAGTAATTCGTTCAAATTTATCATTGGCAGTGGGCGCTCTTGCTAGATTTAATAATAACCCTGGAAAGCCATACCGGGGAGCCGTAAAACTTATCATGAGGTATCTTGAAGGTTCTATGCAATACAAACTACAATTCTCTAAGGATGAAAATTAGTACCTCAAAGACTTTACATATGCAGATTGGGGTGGAGACATTTTCAACAACAAAAGCGGAATACATTGCTATGGCAATGTATTCTTTATTTATAGAACTTGGAAGACCATCATCCCTTACATTTAATTATGATAATAGGAGTGCTATAAATTTGTCGCACACATGTATCATGATCGTTCAAAGCATATTGGTATAAGACATCACTTTTTAAAAGAACTTGTAAATGAAATACTGAAGATATGGCAGCTGATGTCTTAACAAAATCTCTAACTAGTCCAAAGTATTTACAATTACATTCTAGTGTTGAAGAATGAGAATCAACTTTGTTAATATTAAAATTTGTTTTGAATTTAATCAATATAATTATAAAAATAAAACTTATTTGAAAAAATAAATATTCACTCGTTGACAATCTTTTTCATAACAGCATATCACATACTAACATAAAATCATGTTTTGAAGGTCTGAAAATCCTAACTTTTGATAACTTAAGAACAATTTAATTAAATTATCTAACTCAAACTTAACATTTAATTCCATACTATTTAGCTTACCTGTTGTTGGAAGTGTATATGCATTTCGGGTATCTGTTCCTGCACCAAATTTTCCAATTGATACATACACAAACCCAACTCCGACATGGAAGGCTTAAACATATCACGCATACGATGTTGTTGCATTATCTGTACCAAAACAGCAAAAGCTTCTTCCTCGGGCATTTGCATTAGCAATAGGCCAACAATAAAACCAGAACCCTGACAATAGCCCACTTCACGATCATGCAAAGAATAGGCTTTAATAACATTAAATAAAGCCTCTTGACCAGGACCATCTTTCTCTTTAAAGAAATCAACTTCGGGATAAGTACGAGCTATATCACGCCTGATAACCTTTTCACAAGCCGAAGTGGCTTTAATGTATTCGGCATATTGTTTTTTATCAGCTTCATTGGCACCACAAAGTTGTTGCCAAACAATTGCTCTAAAATTAATTAAAAGTTAATTTTTATTATTATAGAAAACAAGATTTTAAATCGCCTTTAAAACCTACCTAAAATGATGGGGTATACCACGACGTACTAGTTCCCGTACACAGGGATTTTTACGTTTTAAAGCTCCCTCCCAATCACTGAGTATAGTGGCCCAAGTAGTCCAGATATCTTCTTCGGCCACAGAATTTCCATCTGGTGATTACGATAAAATTACGTTATATTGTATTATAAATATGTATATGTATAAAGAATTTTTAAATTTATTAAAACTATAAATGAAAAAATTTTCATATAAAATTTGTTTTACATTTTAAATTTAGTTATGTTATTAAATTTATCAAATTAATTCTTAATTAACATTTATCTTATGAATTAATGAATGAAGAAATGAATGAATAAGTCTTTAAATATTTTCTCAATACTCACTTGATGTTATACTTATTTGACTAGTATCGGAATTTTTACGACTGTGTGTGGAATGCAACGAATTTAGGGATTTTGCATCACTTTCTATCAACTTATTTGCTGCCTCTAATTTTGCTAATAAATCCATTTCGGAGGTGGGTAAATTTTCTTCTGTAGTTGTTGCTGTTATTGTAGCACACTTAACATCCATTTTTTTACTGCTAATATTTTCTTGTGTATTGTTGGTGGCTGTTGTAGCTGTGGCAGTAGTTGTTAGGGTCATTGCCAAAATGTTTATTTATTTATTGTTTTCTTTATTTATTATTTATTTATTTTTTTTTTTTTATATTATTTTTGGAAATATATCTGTTTGAGTTGTTACTTTTCTCTTTTTTTTTTTTCCTTACTTGTCCAAGAAAGAAGAAAATAAATTTATTTTTGCTTATGGTACAAAAAGAAATGCAATTTTTCTTTTATTTAACAGATATTTTCCAAAGAAAATAAATTTAATTTCCTTGTTGGAAAATTTAATAAAAATTTAACATGATCCCCGATAACACGTTGGTTTCTTTTGTTGCAGGAATGAGTTTTGTTGTCGAAAAGTTTAAAGCTGAAAAGAAAATGGAAAAAGTATTAAATTAATGATAGTTTTGCCAAATGCTGAAGGTAATTGTAAAAAAATAAGAAAGTAATGTTAGTATATGAAATTATTTAGTAAAAAAAATATAAATTAAGCTAAAACTGATAGCAAAACAAGGAAATGTGCTTTTAAAAATGTAACATATATTTTGCTTAATAGTTATTATATGGTTTAAAATATTTTTAGGAAATATATCTATTTAATAAAATTTAATTTTCAAAATCATATTTGAGAATTATTTATATACAGTTATTACCGTTAAAAATCTTTTAAATTTATTTAAAAATATTGCGTTACCAACTGTTTACTTATCTAACACTCAGCAGCGAATGAAGTTGTCAATCCTTTAATATAAACAAAATTCTTAACAAATTAATCCTAAAAACAAATTTAACTTTCTTGATTGAAGAAGTATGAGAAGAAACAAATCGGTAATGACCTAAATTTTGCGATAAAATAAACAAAACACTTAGATAATGAACAAAAAGCCGCCGGAAAAAACAAAAATGAAAACCACTTTGTTTAGGGCAATAATTGGTCCTTTTTTACATCAGTGCAACATGGTAATGAACAAAAATAAAAGACAGAAAACAAAAAAATACAATACAATATAAATAAACCAAATAAAAAACTCTTTTGGTATTAATATTTATATTTGACCTTGGCCAACAATAAAATAAAAAAGGTTAACATTTGTATTAGAAACCAAAAAAAAAAAAAAATAAAACAAACAAACTACGTACATATTTAGTGACACAAATAGGGAAATGAAAATTACTTTATTGAAATTAATTGATAGAAAAAAGGATATTAGACAACAATATCTTTTAGTCACAAAAACAAATTAATGAAAGCAGGCCAAGTTTATTAATAACAAAAAACAATTTTTAGGTTGTACGTGTGTCTAAACATTAAGGGAACTAAATTTATAAAATAAATCAATAGATTATATTGAAATTACTTGACGATTTTAATTTTTGTAAAAAAAAAATACAACTATAATAAATCATTTTAACGTCATAATTATACGTATTTATCTTTTTTACAATGATTCACTATCTCTCAACGTCATTAACTCTTCTATATGCACTCACTCACTAAACACGAAGACAGGAGACAGACATTTAATTTTTTTTTGTACGTTGCTCAAATTTTATTAAATGTTTAATTATCTAAATTACTTATAATTTTTAATTGTTTTCATTTTTGAAGAAATTAATAAAAATTTTATAATATAATAATATTATTTAAGATATAATATTATTAAAAATTCCACGTTGGGTATAGGAAAATAATTTCTTTCGCGTTGTAAATTTTTTTATTTGTAATTTTTCTAATGTCTGTTTATCTACTAAATATTAAATTTGTACTGTTTTTTTTTTTTATAAATTAAAATGAAAATTATATAAAACAAACATTGAAGAAAAAATATCGTGGGCATTTAAAATTATACACTGGAAAAAAAAAGAAAAATAAATTTTTACTAAAGTCTGTAGATATGATAACTTCAAATTTGACAAGCAATAACTTAATAAATTATGTTTTCAATAAACAATAAAATGGAATAAGAATTATAAATAAATAACTTTATCGTACCATTTTTAGGAGGATTTATTAAGAGAAAACGGATACCAGTTTCAGTAAGTGGACATTTCTCACTTAATATAATACTTTTGTATATTTTTGTAAAGCATATTTTTATATATATTTATATTTTTCATCTTTAATTTTTCTCTGTGTAATTGTATGATAGATAAAAACAATACAAATATTTCCTTAAAATCACATAGTAGCAATTTTTTTTGTTGACTTTCTGTATTTATTTGCAAGAAATAATAAATTAAAAACATACTAAATACCGGAGTATTGGTTATCATAGTTTTTTTTTTTTCAAAAACTAATAACCAGGCCAACCAAAAACATGTCCTAAATAGTGTTTTATGCGTAAAAAATACTCTTAAAATAGAAAAATATGCCCTTAAAATTAAAAAATATGTTCTTAATATTATTATTATTTTTTTGACTAAATTTTAAAATATCTACTATTCATGCTAAAAATCACTTAACTTTTTGGTTTTCGGTAATGGCAACTACTTATTAAAGTAGTTTCTTGGTAATGAGGCGTCATTATAATTTGCCTATTCAGTAATATTGCAATCAAGTGGTGGGGTTGGCTAGCGCGCTGGATTAACAACCAGAAGGTTGTTGGTTCAACCCCATTCTGATGCTGTTAGTTTTTTATAACAAAATGTCTAAAAATATATATTTATAATAAAAAAGTTTTTGTCACTTAGAAAATTAAGTGCGAGATGATGTACTGAGTAGGACCTTAGTCACTAAAAACGAACGATTAATTTGTGTCCAAGTTCAAAATCTCACCGAAGGCAAAATTTTTTGTTTTTTTATTTATATTTTCGTTTAGGTACATGTTTTTGAGTACCACTAGAGACTAAAAATAACTACATGAATTTGTGAACAACTCGAACAAAAATAAGTAGTTATTCAGGCCAAAAAATAAGTAGTTTATTTTTGTTTCCAATTATACCTGCTAGCTTTCCAGAAAAACAACGTTTTTGCTGTAAGTAAAAAGAAGTTTTCACAAATAGCAAATTATGTAAAAAATATTCTAGGGTGTAAAATATATAAAATTATGCCCTTTAGTGCAATATATTAAAAATTATGCTTTCAAGTATAAAATATGAAATTTAAATTGCTAAAATATGATTCAAAATAAAGATTTTCTACGAAAATGTGACAAAATATTTTGCTAAGCCCAAAATGTGCAAAAATATGCTGTTATGATGAAAATATGCAATAAAAAACCAATGCCAAAATTCTTAAAATTGTATAAAACGGATAAACTACTAACAGTTAGGTTCATTTTAAGCTCAATAAAAAATATGATTTTGCATACTTTTGGTTGCCCTGCTAATAACAAGCAAAAAAAAAAAAATTAAATAGCAGTGTAGGAAAAAATAATACCCCAGAAGTGAACCTTTTTTAAAACAGCTACATTTAAAAAATAAAAAAAGTTCAACAAAGTTTAAATAAACATTTTGTTTCAGAGTTTTATTATTAAAATTGAAGCCCTTTACCATTGAAATTGTGGGAATTAAAGCTAAATATTGTGTTGTTTCAAAATGTCATTTTTATTAAAGTTTTTAATGACAGTATTTATTTATAAACTATGAATTACAGCAATAGGTAGGTGGTATGGGGAAATTGTGATAATTAGGATTATTGAGCAAGAAATCTTTTTTAAATCAAAGTTTAATTTGAGTTATTTTAATAATGAGAGTTTAGAAGTGAAATATGAGGTGAACATTTAGAGGGAAACAAATACAAAAATTAATTGTTTAATTATAGCTCAAGCAACTTAGTTAAAACATTATTTACACAGATATCAAATTAAGATTTTGTTTGTTAACAAAACAGCTCTAAAATAGCATTTAGTTTGTAATGAAATCAATTTGTTAAAAATTTATTTTTTTACGAAGTAACTAATTTTAACAGCTTTTTAGCGAAAAAGTACAGATTTTTCATTTAAAAAAAAAAAAAATAGTTTATTTTTTTTTATTATGCAAATAAAAGTCTTTTAATATTATTTTTATTTATTTTTATAGCATGTTTATAGAAGTCGACCTAATACTTTTTGTATACACTGTATTTTTAAATATATGCAATTATCCGAGTATAGTAAGCTACATACAAATAAAAATTCATTGAAAACTTTGAAAATAAAATACGTAATTGAACTCAGTATTCATATAAAAAATATCAATGCATTAAGAGTGTTTTTTGTATAAGTAGTAGATCGCTTTTATTCTAGCCTCTGTTGCAATAAAAACTTGACATTTATTGATTTGATTAGAATATTATAATTATTGAGCTAGCCCATTTAAAAGATTTCATTTAAAGTCAGGAATTATATGCATTATTAACTAGCTTAGGAGAGATAAAGACACGTAAGAATTATATGACAATTGATTCTGTTCCGTACACCCTATACTTGAAAGAAATAGGTCTTAGGAGTTCAGATTTGTTTTGAATGACAAATCTTTCAAATAATTAATTGAAAAAAAAAACATATTTGGAATGGATAAGAAAGCCTTGCATTATTACAATACTTCCAAATGAGTCATTAATTTTTTGTTTACTAAATTTGTTCAGAATTTTATCATTTATAAATATATATTTTTTAAATAATTCGATATAATTTTTTTCATAAAATGGTATGAACATATTTGTGGGCAAAAACTAATTTATTATAAATATTGTACGAAACATCTTTTAATTAGTGATATTTATAAATATTTATAAAACTTTATTAATGACAAAAGATAATAATGATTTGCAAATGTCAAAATATGTAAATATAAACAAAAATGACAACACAATATGTAGTATAAGTATTGTGTCATACTAAGCAATAACAAAAAAGATTACAACATATTACACTTAGTATAAGTGAAATTAAAAAATTTAAATAATTAAAATTTTATTCAATTTTAGGTAAAAAATTAAAGAGTTGGTTAAACATTTTATTTCACTATACTATATGCAAATAACAATAACAAAAGCAAATTGCAAACAATAATGATAACACAACAAAAAAATCTACTACAGTAAAAATTTTAATTTATGACTTGTTTAAAAGACGAGGTTAATACTAAAATAATAATAACAACAATAATAAATAAACCATAGATGTATTTTGGCAGCAAACTCACACGCTTCTCCTAATTTCAAATAGAAATAACAAAACAAAAAAAAAAAGCCACATCGAAAAATTCTATACGAACAATTAAATGAGTCAAAGCATTTAAGTATAAGAAATAACTAAGTAATAATAGTTGGGAAGAAGTTAAGTTATAATTACTAATTTTGTAAAAAAAAAAAACAATTCACAAAAATTATAAACGAAAAAAATGTCTCTTTTATAATTTTTGCGAAAACAAAAATGAGAGCAATGAACAAACAGAGCAGTGTTGTCAATTTTGTATTAATGAATAAAAAAAGGGCCAACGCTTTCAATTATGTAGGTACTGTCAAAAATAACAATTTATGGAATGACTTATGAATTTATGGCTTCATATATTTTTATGGCAATTTTACAATCTTACAAAAAGACATTTTAAGAAAACCTGTCATGCTACTGAATGATTTTTTCTTTGTTTTGCTCTCTAAGCTAAGTGTTCCCTTGACGTTCGCATTATGTCTATGTAAAAGCTGATTATATTCGAGCCCTGAGATTGATTTAAAGGCAACCAACTACAAACAGAAAAAAAATAAAATAAAAGTATTCACCTCAAAAATGGCAATTTTTCAAGACCCTTGCAAAGTAGAAAATTTGCATCGATTTCTATAAATACAATAACAAGCACATAGAATAATTTACCAACTCATCAGAGTGGTTCCAAGACTATTTATTTTTTAAATTCTATAACTTGTGACCCGTTGGAAATATCTCAATAAAATTTCAGGTAGCCAGAGACGAGGTGTTGATTTGGAGGAGCACAGATTCTTATCCTGGGATTAGACAAAAAAATCCCGATTTTCAATTTCGGGATTTAATAACATAAATACAATCCAAAAGATGAACTTAAGGCATAACAAAACATTAAAACGTTTACAGAAAATTTTGAAAAACATTTAAAAAACCGATTACATAGATACGAGTAGGAACGTTATTTTTTGCTTTTCAAAATACCAATGAATTCCTTTCATTGAAAAATATGTACATATAAAAAATGTATTTTTTCCTTATATTTAAAATGTGTTTTCTTATGAAATGTTAATCTGGAATCTTGAAAAATACCGGGATTTGAAATCAATCCCGGCATTTCAAAAATTCCTGTAGAAATGTATAAATAGTACTAAAAAGTCAACTCTAAACTGTAAAACATCACTAAAAAATCAAACTCAACGTAAAAGAAATTGCTTTTAGAATTTAACAAGAATTTAACAACAAGAATTAAACAAAAAAAGTTAAAACGAATGAATTATATAAATAAAAAATATATCTGAAATATTAAAAATAGTTTATTTTTTATTTTTTTGTGGTCACGTCAAGTTGAAACAGTGCATAATTCCTAAGGTTGCAAAATTGTGAGGTGAATATCTTTAATTTTTTGTCGTTTTTTTTTAATTTCAAAAAATTGTTTTAGAAGGTAAAGTTCGCTTCTAAAAGTTTATCCTACATAAAAAAAAATATTTACGAAAAAATTTCAATTAAATTATTAATCAGAATTTTAAAATGATTTTAAACATTTTTATAATTAAATAATAATAAATAATAAACTAAATTAAAATTTAACATAGAAAAATCTAAAATCCAATTTCAGTCACGAAGAGAACATATTCAATTAATTTTTTTTAATTGAAATTCATCCTATGAAAAAAAAAATTATATTCAATTATTCAAATTATCACTTATTTTTATTTATAAATTGATAAAATAAGAAAAATAATTGAAAGCCAATAAATTGTTTTATTTTTAGTAAAAAATATTAGAAAATTTGAATTTTGATCAATTGAATAATTGATACAATTAAAAAAGTTATTGGAATAATTTTTATTTTTGATAAATTGCTTAATAGACCATATTATTTCTGTGTATTATTGAATTTTATAAACAATTTCAGAATGACATCATAAAAAGTTTAAACGATTGTATATAGAAATATTGTGGACAATTTTCAGGCCTCGGTCTATATATATATGTGGTTATTAAAACTAAATTTTAAATTTGAAAAATATATATGGAGAAATTGGAAATATCACGGAAAACATTTACGAAAAACAAGATAAAGACAAGGCAAAAAATAAAATATGATCTTTCTGAAAACTTAGGTCCTCCGCTACATTTTTTTTTTCGTTTAGTGACCCAGAAGCAGCATTTCAAAAATGCAAAATCACCTGACGACGTCTCATGGCTTCAGCTCTGCTTTTGAATGAATACAAATGTATTTTTCAATCACTTTTCAGGAACGCTAAAAAACTGTTTAATTTCGCAGTTTTCCGTTACTTCACAAAATTTTTACGTTTTTGAATAGGCTTTTTTTGTTGTGATAAATCCCCTTTTAATGAAGTTTTTGGATCAGTATATTTTATAAAAATAAATATAATAACTAATCGAGATCTCACACTTGAACAAGTTTGAGAATACATGGGAATACATGAATATATAATTTTAGTGTAACTAGTCTTGGAATACACACTTTTAGGCGTCATATCTTAAGCATAAAATATTAAATATTTTATGTTTAAATTTAATTATTACCATTTTCTCTAAGAAAATTAATAATATTAACTAATATGAAAAATTATCTACATAGGTAATTTTGTTGGAGCATTTTATATATGATATTACATAGGTAATTTTTTAAATCCTAAACCAGTTGAATTCATTAACGAATCGAAATCCGACACTTCAACAAGTTGAATACATTAATGTACCAGCCAAAAAAATATCCTATAATTTATACTGCTGAACGAATTGGGGAAAAAATGGGCCCTAGTTTGCTAGAAATAGAACAAAAGCATTTTTAGCATTAAGTAGGAAAAGAATTTGAGAAGGAAAAGGAAAACTAGTCACATTATATGATTTTCTGTATTATCATTTCTTACCATTAGTTTTACGCCGCTATCACAAATTTTACTACAAAAAACGCTCACACATAATAATAAAAAAAAAAAACGTCTAAATAGCTCAACTTGATAATCAGAGATTTTTACAGAGAGAGTATAAACAAATTGAGGTAAACAAATGTAAAATATAAACAAAAACAACACAAACAAAATTTAAGCTTTTCAATGGTAGTTTGAACTCAGTTTGCAATCAGCTGTCCAGTGGTAGAGGTGGTAAAACGCACAATCAATCAAACACGCACAAGATTAGAAAGTACACCTGTTTATAAAGTATAATAACAAAATATTTATACAGGAAAAAAAAAACGTTTTAATTGTACACAAATTAGTGTTCTTTGCTTTTTCTTATCTTTGGCCAAGGTTTGATTATTTGACCGAAGTGACAAAAATCGCCCACAAGCGAGAAAAAAAATAGAGTTACCGATCAAATTTTTATAAAACAAAAAAAAAAAACGACAAATACATAAAATTAAAACCAAATAAATCGCAAAGTAAAAAAAAAAAAAAAACAAATAAAATCATATACCTACATAGAAGAAAAAAAGGTAAAATATTTAAAAACAAATACGGGATTTTATACGCAATGGAAAATATTTAACGAACTTTTAAATATACTACAACTTTGTAAAGATTGCTTTAATATAATTCGAAAAAGTTTGAAAAGTTTCCTACAAAATAAAATGCAGTTTGAAAACCGGGTTTATATTAAACACAAAAAAATTAATTTATGTTATTAAAAAAAGTGATTTGCTTTTTTTTTTAATAAATTTTATAATTTCACAAAGAAATCCAGTTTAATTTTTGTTTAAACCAAAAAAAGTGTATATATATATATATATATATATATATATATATATATATATATGAACTTTATGTCTCTTTGAACAAAAAGAAATTATGGTGTCAGATACAAATACAATGTAAAAATCTATAACAATATATTTTTTATTTAAATAAAGAGAGACTTATGAACAGGGCAACCAAAAATATGCAAATAAAAACCTTTCCGTTTCGGATAATTTTAAGAATTTTAATATCTAATTGCTACAGCATATTTTTGTTTTATATTCTTTACAGCATAATTTTGCATTTTTGGGCTTTGCCGCATATTTTTTCATATTTTCATTGAAAACCACTATTTTTGAGCATATTTTAGGAGATTAAATTTTATATTTTTGCATATTTTATACTTAAGAGCATAATTTTGCATATTTTACACTAAAGAGCATAATTTTACATATTTTGCATATTTTGTACGCAATGGAAATTTTTACATAATTCACTTTTAGTGATTTTTTTTCTGTCACCTTTTTTATATCAGTTTCGCTAATAATTTTCATCAATTTTTTAATTTACTCATGAAATGTATTAGCTTTGAATATGTTTAAGTGTAAAAAGGAAATATTTTTTAGCAAGTGCTAGTTAAAGTCGATTTATTTTGGACATGAATATTAGATAATTTAAAATTTTGCTGGAAAAAATATTTTAAGACCACATTTTTTTTTTTTTAATTTTAAAGGCATATTATCCAATTTTAAGAGCATTTTTTATGCGCATAAAACATTTTTTTAGAACATATTTTCGGTTGCCCTGCTTATGATAATTAATAAGTAAATCGCTGGTTTGTTATGAATTTGAATGCAAATGTGTGATGGTAGATGTATACCAGCTACTATTAAAGCGTTAGGCGACAAGCGTCTTTATTTTATTTTTGTAGGGAATATAAGCTTGAGATTTTTGTAAAATATAATTAAGCCTAAAGAAGAATTTACTTTGTTTTAAGGAGTATTTTATCGTCCAAAATTTGGTCGTCCGAGTTATCTATATTTTGGGAAATTAAACTTAATATGCTCGGGAGAGTAAATTTACGTAGACGCTCGGTTGATTTGTAGTCATTGATATATTGCCTATAGAAATTAGTATATGGAACTTAGTGGAAATGAGTGTAGAATTTAGTGAAATATTTGAGAAATAAATAAGTAATTTCTTGTGGTTGATACAATATATATAATTCGCACAGATGTAGTAGAAGAGTATATGGATGTAAATATTGAAAGCGGATCTCATGGACCCTTCTGTTTTTTTTTTTATTAAACTCTTACTGAATTTTAGTGTTTTATCTGATTATAATGATTTTTTTTTTTATCCCACACTAATGTAATTTTGATATAAAATGGGTAAAATTTGGAAAGTTATAAACAAAGCACTCTAGATAGATCTTGTTTTCTACTTAATGATTTTCTCTATAAACTTTCTTTATATTTAAAGCGTGATACATTTCGTTGTTCCCAACTTTTTTAAAGAAAAAAACACAGAAAATTCAACTTTAATATAGAATGTTTATTATCATTTGAAAGAACATTCTTTGACATTTATTTTTTGAAGATTATGTCTATCAAATGTTGGCCGTTTCTATGTCGCAGATGGTCCATCCGTTGAGTCCAATTTTCGATGACTCGTTCGAGCATTTCGACTGGTAACTCGCGAATGACATGCGTAATGTTTTCCTCCAAGGCCTGAATCGAAGCGGACCGATGATTCCTTCGGCCCACAAACCACACCAAACCATTGTTTTTTCTGGATGAAGTGGCAGTTCTTGAATCTCTTCAGGTTGCTCTTCGTCTCAAATGCGGCAATTTTGTTTGTTTACATACCCATTGAGCCAGAAATGGGCCTCATCGCTGAACAAAATTTGCCTCGAAAACGTCGGATCTTCTTGGAACTTTTCAAGAGCCCATAGAGCGAAGCGATGTAAACGTTGTTCAGGCATAAGTCTTTCCATTATGAAATGCCAAACAATACTAAACAAAAATAACATGACAGCATGACACGACTCACACGTGATCTGTCAAAAAAGGCTATTGAAAAAAGTATCTATACTTGAATTTTTTTCCGAGATTAAAATTAACTGAACTGTTAATTATTTATCCGTTTCAGACAATTTGAAGAACACAGGCTAAAGCTAGATAATATCTTTGCAGTTCCATGATATTAAGGGAGATTGATGTGTGAAAGTATATTGCGAATCCCTGATCAGGACAATATTTAATAAAAATGAGAATAATATTGATTAATAAAAAATTAAAACATTCCACGAGTGTTATTCTGTTAACCCAGAAATGCAAAAATTTGCACTTGTCCCGGAAGTCGACAATTTTCCGATGGTAATTGTACGTTCCTTTTATTTTTGATTATGAATTATTTTTTATTTATTTTTTTTAATGAAAAATTAATGCTATTTTCAATATAAAGGTATAATATATTCTCTTCAAAGTATTGTCCATCGGAAACTACAACTTTCTGACAATTTATGGATTTGATCCCAAAATCTCTTTTAATTTTCTGAGCCTATAAACAAATCAAGCCAATTTTTGATACCTTGTTCTGAAGTGAAGTGTATTCCAGGTAGCTCATTCCGAATCGAACATTCAAATAGTAATCAAAAGGGTCAATGTCTTGGCTATACTATAGGTGGGGTAAAACGTCTCATCTACTATTTTCCAAATTGTTTTTAACTGATCGCGCAACATGATGCCGAGCATTGTCCAGCTGGAAAATTACGGAATCATGTAGCATATTCTAATCGTTTTTCCTTCAATTATTTTTTCAGACGTGTTCGCTACAGGTCTCCCATTATCGTTTCATCCGGTTTTAACAGCTCATAATAGCATCCTCCTGATACCACCAAACATAGAGCATTATCTTGGCGATATCCGGTTTTGGTATCGATTTTCCTGATTGTTCGCGCTTCACAAACGATTTTTTGCACTTTGGATTATTATAATGGATCCACTCGTCATTGCTCGTAATAATTCGATGCAGAAACGACTTTGTTTCGGGGCGCTAAAGCAGTATTTCAGAAATGCAAAAATTGTCCTTTGACATCTCATGGCTTCAGTTCGTATGGCAATCAATTTCCCTGCTTTTGAATGAATACAAATGCTTCTCGGCTGTTCGAAACTCTTCTTATCATGCATATCGAAATTGTCACTTTTAAATAGTCTAAACCACTCACGACAAATTGCTTAAGCTAAAGCATAATCCCCATAATCTTTCACCAAAATACTATGTCTTTCTTTAGTACAAAACTCTCTATATTCAGCTATTCATACCAAAATTGAAAATTTTGCAGTTCTGATTTCTCAACAATTATGTTTATATTCTAAAGTTTTTTTAAGGACCCAAGTAGATATTTAATTCGTGGACTAACTAATACTTTAAAAAAATTCATCACACTTAAAAATATTTCAAGCGATAAAACTGTTGTAAAACAAAAACAAAAAAAAAAAAACGATCGTATCAGTTATAGCGTATATCAAGGGCAAAAATACAACTATTAAACTCTTATTGGAAAAAGAGTAAAAGCAAAAAAAAAAAAAAACAAGCTAAAAAATAACTTTATGTGAGACTGATAAAATATTTTTATTTATATATTTTAGTTAGAAATGAACGTTTGTCAAATACGGAATACCTAAACAGTAACGAAAAGCTATAGTGGGCCCATACGAACACAAACAAAGGGAGTAGGCGAAATCAGGCAGCTTTTTAATCACCACAAATATACTCGTCGTCATTTATAGATAAATATTTTAATATTTTACGACAAAGTAAGTTCAATAAATAACAAATAATACAAAAAGAATATTTCTCAATAAGAACAAAATAATCAAATTGCAAATAATAATTGCAAACGTTCTTTGTTTCCCTTTTTTCCGTAGATTTTAAATTACAACCAGCACAATGACAGCAGCCGAAACATATGGAAATACTAATTTTAACTCGAATATAACAATAAAGAATCATAACAGTGAGCAAGCGTCTCTGATAAAGACCTATTCGAATCCTGGTGAAATAGCAATAGAATTAACGGAAAATTTTTATATTATTAATAGCAATAAAAAGAAACATAATTTGAAAATTCAAGTGCAACTAAATGGCAGTGGGATTTATTTAAGACGTGAAACAGAGGAGCATGATCAAATAACGGAACAATTAATACGTCTCGAAGATATAGTGGGGAGCCATTGTGGTGGTAAATTGAAAAGGCAAGCCAGGGGAGGTTTAAGCTCCTGCAAACGTCTCAGTGAGGACGAAGAACAACATCATAGTGAAAATTCAAAGACACAAGAACAAAAAGATATATCGGCTTATTTGTATATCTATGCCTATGTTAGAAAAGACAAGCCTTTAAGGCGTATGAGAACTGTTAGAATTTTACGTTTTCGTTCATTTCTTAAATACGAGGAGAATTTAAAATCAGCAAAATGTTGGTGTAATGCTATTAAATTTAATAAAAGTTTAGTGGAAGAGATCACTATGGATCCAAAACCTTTGTTGATATTATTGAATCCCAAATCAGGCAAAGGTAAGGGGAGAGTAATGTTTCAAAAGCAAATGGCTCCGGTGCTAAAAGAAGCTCAAGCTCAATATGAATTGGTGGTAACAACACATGCCAATTTTGCCCGAGAATTGGTAAAGCAGCGCAAAGATCTTGTTCAAAAATATTCAGGTATTATAGTGGCCTCAGGAGATGGTTTACTATTTGAGGTAATAAATGGCATGATGGAGCGTACAGATTGGCGGGTATTGTCTTGCAATTTACCTGTGGGCATAATACCCTGTGGCACCGGCAATGGTTTGGCAAAAAGTATCGCTCATCTTTATAATGAACCTTTTGAACCTAAACCCATAATAAATGCCACTTTGACTTGTGTCTCGGGCCAGAGTGCTCCTTTAGATTTGGTTAGAGTAGAACTTAAAGCCCAAGGTAATTTAACAGAAATGTATTCTTTTGTTTCTGTTGGTTGGGGTATTATAGCCGATATTGATATTGAAAGTGAAAAATTAAGATCGATAGGAGCTCCTAGATTTACCTTGTGGTCCATACACCGTTTAGTACGTTTACGTACCTACAAAGGTAAAATATCTTATTTGCCCTGGCATAAACGGGAAAATTCAACGGTAGTGGAAATGACAAATCAAAAACCTTCTATTTTAAGACGTTTTCATGATGCTCAAGATGAAGAAGCTGAAGAATTTGCTAATGCTATAGATGATAATAATGATATTGAGGATAAATTTGCTGATATTATTAGTTATAGAACAAATGTTGACAGTTGGCATTCTGCAGTATCACGACGAACAGCTTATTATTCTTTAGCTGGCCAAAGTATTAGATCAAATCGTAGTACTACCAATAGTGTTTTTAATAAAATCGAACAAGCTAATGCCGAATTTAATACTCATGTTCCCCAGTCCAACATTCCTCCACTGGATCAACCTTTAACCGAGGAATGGCAGTCGGAAGAGGGTGAATTTATTATGGTACAAGCTGCCTACACCACTCACTTGGCAGCCGATTGTCTCTTTGCTCCCGACTCGAAATTGAATGATGGCATTATTTACTTGGTTATTATACGTGCAGGTATTACCCGTTCTCAACTTATGCAGTTTTTATTAAACATGAGTTCGGGCACACATTTATCGGAAGCCCCTACCACTCATATACAAGTTATTCCAGTGACAGCTTTCCGCATAGAACCTGAAGATGAAGAAGGTATTATAACGGTGGATGGTGAAAGAGTGGGTTATGGTTCTATACAAGCTGAAATTTTCCCGGGTTTAATTAAAGTGATGGTACCAAATGTACCAAAAGATTGAGTGATCGATAATGAATATAAATTGTAAATATATTTTTTCTTTATTTTTAGAAAATAATTTAGTAATTTAAGTAAATGTTTTTTTATATACATATCTCACAGAAATGTGACTATTAATTAATAAAATAAAAGAATGACAAATAAAAATTACACTTTAAATCAAGATGTTTTTACAAGAAATGGCAAAAAGGAGATAATATGAAAAAAAAAATAAATATAAAAGATGATGAATTTTTGTAATTGTTTTAAGTTTAAACATTTTAAATTGGGCTTTTATTTAAAGAAACCTCTCAAAAAGTCAACTATGTTTAATATCATAATGAATGGAAATATAATAAACAGAACGAGAAAATCCAAGCTGCCAACATTGAAAAAGCCAAATTAATCTGATTAAACTCAGAAAATTAAATTTATAAACACCCTGTTTCTTATGCAGGTTTAATTACAGGATGTCAAGGCTGACAATATCGAGGCGTTAAAAAATATTATTCATTTAATAAATAAAAAATTATTCATAAAAGTAAATTCTATATATAATACCAAATCAGTGTTGCCAGGAGGCGCGAAAAGACTTAATTGAGCTTTAAAAAATGCTAAGTAGTCAAAATATAAGGCTAGAAAAAAGCTTTATTTATTTTCTTTGTTTGTTCTTATTAATTTTTTATGTTTTTTTCTTTAAGATATTCTAATAAATTTATAAATACATTTTCTATGAAAAATTACCCAATGTTTTGACGTGATTTTTCGTCAGCTTTTAATTATAAATCCTTTTTGATTAATTATTTCCAATTTTTTGGTGATATTTCGCTTTTATAATATATATATATATATATATATATATATATATATATATATATATATATATATATATATATATATATATATATATATATATTTTAATTATATTCGTAAATATTTTCTGTAGTCAATGAAGATTATTAAAAAATAATTGCCTATAATAATTGATTATGTAAGTCCAAAAATTAAATGGATGATTCTATAGAAATAAAATAGTAAAAGTAAATAAGAAATTATTTCTTCTTTGTTAAAGTACTAAAATTTTAGTATTTTTCAGACAATTTTGAAACTAAAAGTCAAAAAAAAGGCTAAACTGGCAACACTGTTCGAAATAGATGTTGTAATTTCTGCCCATAATCCTGGGTTTTTAATATAAAAATCTATTTCTTAAATTACCTACATATCTTACGAATTAAAGGCAAATAACAGTTAAGTTTTTAAGACTAAAATTAAACCCATATTACTTTTTAATTTATTGCATAAAAAGAAAAAAAGTAATAAAATTTTCGTTTTTTGTATTTTTGTCATTTACTGTTTGGGTGGTCATAACAAATTTTACTTTTATATTAAAAAAAAAAAATGGTTATTTTAATAATTTTTTTAACATTTATTATTCCCACAACGTCAAAATTGTAAAAATAATTTCAGTTTTTTTTTTTTTTTTTTTCTTTTAATTTCTAGATTAGATTACACTTTGTGTTCATTTAATCCAGAAAATAGAAATGTTTTAGTAGCTTTAATTAAATTTGTACTTTTTCTCTATCGATGTGAATTTTTGTTTGTTGTTTTGCTGATTATTAGTTGTTAACAAAATTAAATTTTTATTACACACACAGCTAAACTTTCTACAGATTAACTGTTTAATTTGTGACTCCTTAAGGTATGCAATAGAATGTAATAATATTCTATATACACAGTACTTATTGCTTATAAACACTAGAGCAGGGGTTCTCATAAACTCTTACTTCGCGATCCCTTTTTTGACATTGGAATGAAAGCTCGACCCACTACAACTTTAACCAGTTTTACAATCAGGTAAAATGTTATGTAAAGATATAATATTTTGCGACATTGTTTTTACCATACGAGTTTTTTAATATTAGGAGACTTATCGGATAAAGCACATATAATATCATTCTCTGCATCCACAAAGATCATTCTTTGTTTTGATAGGCAAAGTTACTTTCACATAATATGTTGATGAAAATGTTTCTAATAGTTTTTGGGCTTCGGAACCAACAATATAACAAAGTTTATGGTATATTTAAAATAAAATCTGTTGATTTGAAACCAAATTTAATTCATGAGTTTCATTTTAAATATTTGAAATACATTTTTTAATTTTTTCATATACAGAAAAGAATTTGTACATAAATATATAAAAATTTACTTTCATTGGTTTCATTACTTAATATTTAAGAATAATTTAAACTTTTTTATATTTTTTTCAAATGAAACAAAATCAAAAAGGCAAGAAAGTATACACATAGATGCGAAACATTATGTTGACATATATATATATATATATATATATATATATATATATATATACTTTTTTCGAAATAATTTTATTTTTTTTTTTCAGCAACAACAAAATACATTTGATTATATGTATTTTGTTGTTGCATAAGTCAGATTCAGTGTTGCCAGTTTAGCCATTTTAAGGAAAATCTAGCTTTTTTGTTTTGTTTTTAGTCTTAAAATTTTCGTTTTAGCTTCTTTTTTTAGCCTTTTTTGATACTTCAAATTGCCATAAAAAGCCTAAAATGTTATTTCAACAATGAATAAAATAATTTCTTATTTGATATTACTAATTTTATTTTTACAGTATCATCCATTTATTCGCACAAAAAATCGAGATTATATATATATATATATACATATATATATATATATATATATATATATATATATATATATATATATATCCAAATCAAAAATAACAACTAATTTCATCAACCTACGAGTACTAAATCGATAACATTTTTTTTTTTAATTTATTATTTTTTAATATATTATAATTATTATTAATTATTTATTATAATTATTTTTTAATAAAATTTATTAACAATGAAAACTATCTATTTATAAATATAAATTTGAAAATATTTTTATAAAAGCGACAAGTCACACAAAAATTTGAAAATTCGTAATCAGAAAGGAATTATAGCTCAAAAATTACGGAAAATCACATCAAGTCATTTTTCATATGAAATCTAACTCAAATTTGTACTTTGCATTTCTTGGGCGATTTTTCATTGGTTCATTTTGCTGGCAGCCGTTCTATGGTTTACTTATAAATTTATTACAATATCTTTAAAAGTTATCAAAAACTAATGGGAACAGAAAAAATAAGTTTCTAAACTAAAAACAAAATTTAACTTTTTTCTGGCCTTCTTTTTTTGGGTCATTTAGCCTTTTCTGACCTTTTTTTGAAGTTCTCTTTTTTTTCTCACCTTCTGGCAACACTGGTCAGGTTTTTGACAACCGACATTGTTTTTTGGAAATTAGTTTCATTTCTTATTACTCTTTGAAATTTGTTTCAATTTTTATTTGTATTTAAAAAAAGATAATTTTCTTTTAAAATTTTTAATTTTTAATGAATTTTCAATTATTATTTTTTGCAGATTTTACCAATTTAAGGCATTTATTGTTAACATTTGCATAAACATATGTATTAATATTTTTTTTAGCTTTTGCAATGAAATATAATAGAACTAAAACAAAATTTTTGCAAAAATTTTACAAAATGGCTAAAATTTTCATTATGTAAAATTTTATATCTAAGAAAAAATTTTTTATTTTTTATGAAAAAAGTGAGAAAAAAAGTCATGCTCGACTCATAATATTAAAAAAAAAACATTTATAAATTTTCTTTCTCTGTTTATTAAAAGTTTTTTTTTTTCATTTTAATATTGTAAAATCGTTTAAGCAAATTTTCTTTTTATAGACAGCGAACTTTTCTGCGAAATAAAAGTTTTATGTGATCTGCATTAAGGTGGCACTCCGAACTTGCAAATTGTAACAATGTTAATCCATGGAATGTTATTCCGTGATAAAAATTCCATGGATTCTTATTCTATGATAAAAATTCTGAAGGGCCAACGAAACGACTTCATAAAATCATTACAAAAAGAAGTTGGTGGCATATATTACTTAGTGTCTTCATTAGATAATTTTTTATGAAGACAGACGTCAAAATTAAAGCGAATTTATGGAAGGTGGCAACAGTTGCACAAAAATAAGAATAAGGCGAATCAATTGGTATTTTTTATATATGCAGTTTGAAGCTGTAAGAACGAAAACTAAATATCAGCTGTTTAACTGAGGTTACCTTCTACAGATTCGCACTGATTTTGACGTTTTTCTCTATAAAAATTTGTCTAGAATAGGCACAACGTTGCCGTCCGTAATATATTTGTTTCCAAAAAGTTTATTTTAATCGAATGACGGGTTCATTCATTGATTTTTCTCGCTGCACAAATTGAAACTAATTTTAATTTATGAAGTAAAAATATCTTTATTTTTGTCTTTAATTTAAAATTAATAATTTTGGGGATATTTTGAATAAAGATGTCTTTCCATTTTTATAGTTTAATGCTTTCATTGGAATTGCGATTTAAACTTCTAAATTAATAGTTGCATTAAAAAACTTTGCATTCAAGAATATTTTTTCAGACCTCTTCGCGGCCTCTCTGGAATATGTTTACTGACCCCTTGAGGGTCACGGACCACTATTTGAGAACCGTTATTCTATAAAATAACAGTTGTTTATTATAAAATTAGTAAGTGTTGACAATTAGCGTTTTAAGCACTTACAGTTTAACAGGTAAGCTAAACGTAAAAAAGCTGGTAAATAAAGAAAGTAGTAAATTTGAAAAATTAAAATTATAGAAATTATGGATGAAAATAAGAACTTTTAGAAAATTTAAATAATAAGCAACCTAGTGGATTTCTGGGGAAGCTTGATTGTAAAAACATAATCAGAGGTTATAATTGAAATATATAATTTTAAATGTTTATTACATTAAATGGTTAATATTTTTTCTTCAATATTTAATAAATATATTTGTTTAACAATTTTTCAAAAAAGAAATAAATGAGTAAAATATTAAATTAAATTTTATATTTTTTATTACAATTACGTTAAAATTTTCACAAATCTATAACATGTTAATTATTACTATAATTTTAGAAATGATTTCAAACTAAAGTAATTTATTTACAAAAAGTTGGCCAAAAGCAATATTATGTTGGACAAATATTTTGTATCCAAGAAAAAAAATGCGAGACGGCAAACACATGTTTTACGCTCAAATAAACAAAATTTTAAATAAAATGCACACAAAAATAGTAATTAAAAGTAAATAAAAATGTACAACGTATGAAATAAACAAAATAATAGACAAAATACACTGGTCGACAAAAAAAAAAAAAATTTTTTGCCTCTTTTAAACAAAAATATATGAATTGGGTTGAAAATCTGCTTTATATTTTTTTCTTGATTTTTTAAGGGCTTGTCTAATATTTCCCTCTTTTTAGGCGGTCACTTTAGTAAAATTCGTTAACGGTTTGTACAATTTACATTAGTAAAAAGGTGCTGACTAAAATCAAATTCAAGATATCTTAAAATTATTTTTTTTATCCGCTCAATAGTGTCCGATTTTTTCGGAAATTGGTGGTGAGAAAGTGTATTTTCCTTAAAGTGTTTTTCCTTAAAACTTATTAATAAAATCAATGTATATATGTATTACATTAAATATTAAGTATACGCCTCAAATCACAGCCTAGACTTTCTACTATAGATTTCTTAAGTTAATAGTGAATAATAAAGTCATTATTTGTTTATCAATTTTCATTGTTTTAGTCATAGTATACTTAATTTTATGATGAAATATTAAAAACTGTAATTTTTTAAATATTTTAATAAGTTTTAAGGAAAAACAATTATCCAATATGGCTTGCAAAATGGTCTAAGATAAGATAACTTGAAGTTGTTTTTAGTTGGCATCTTTTGAAGTTTTATTTATCTGAATTGAAGAAATCATGCTCGAGTTATACTAATGTAGAACTTAGACTTAGTGAACTAGGACTTACAGGATCAATCAGAATAGGACATTCCAAACTTTTAAACGAGGTTAATCTCGGTGGACATGCCCTGGTTCCCTCTATATCCACGGACTATATGTGCACGGAGGTCGATTTCGGGGAAAAACCTATAATGACTATTCCGAGTAGGAACCAATGGTCAGATAGGGAGAAACTATTCAGTGGTGTATCGGTATTCACTGATGGATCCAAAAGGGATACAGGCACCGGAGCATGTGTGTATCTAGTTGAGGAAAACATCAGGAAGACGTATAGACTACCGGATAGTTGTAGTGTGTTCCAGGCGGAAATTCTAGGTATTCTTAGGGCCACAGAATTGATTGCAGGGAATATTGAAGTGAATACAGAGGTAACTCTGTATGTGGATAGCCAGGCGGCGCTGAAAGCCTTGAAAGGACATTTTGTCAAGTCTAGACTAGTTAGCGACTGTAAGAAGGCTGTTAGGAGGTTGATGGGAGATTATCATATCAGACTCTGCTGGGTACCGGGTCAATGCGAGATAAATGGCAATGAGGTAGCTGACGAATTAGCTAGGAACGGCTCAGCTTTGGATAGGACTGCAAGTGAAAGCGGTGTGAGACCACCTCTAGGCTTTTACTTCAGGTTAATTAGGGAGTGGATTCGGGATAGAACCAATCATGCATGGAAAAGTAGAACGGACTGCAGATTATCAAGGGTCCTATGGCCCAAACTTGATAGAGCAGATACAAATCTACTTTTGAGCATGATAGGTACTCTGACAGGTCATTGTCCCATAGGGGGAATGATGTCAACTGCTGTAGTCTGTAGTTTTTTTCTATATTGGGATAGAGGTTCCTCCGGTCTTTGCAGAATGTGCGAAGATAATGAGGAGCTAGAGACGGTGGAACATATCATATGTCAGTGTCCATGTCTACAACTAAGTAGGCAGAAATGATTCCTTGACGAATTGGACAGTATATCGAAAATAGATCTCGATAGACTAATAGGATTCGTCATGGGTAGTACTTTTCCTTTCTTGATTCTTTCTATTCTTTTCTATACTTTTCTTGGTCTCAGCTTTTTTCTCTATCATTTTCCTTCCTGCTCTTTTCTGTATATCTCGTCTGTAGTTTCTTTCTATATTCTCTACGAAGGGACTTTTGGTCTCCGAGTGGATGCACAAGCACTCTTCTGAGTGCTGCGCAACCCTTCCCTACCTATCTACCTATACTAATGTAATGCCTAAAAAGGAGGAAATATTAGAAAAGTCCATAAAAAAATCAAGACCTCATAGAAAAAAAACGAAAAGCAGATTCGTGTTCTTCTCGTTTAAGGGAGAATTTTTCTGCCAACCAGTGTTATTAAAAATATATCACCGCAGAATTTCAAATTAAAATATAATGGATATATTGACAATGTTTTTAAAAAATTACGCAATAGAAAATTATCAAAACAATAGAAATTTCACTCACATTCACGCACTGTGATTCAAAAGTTGGTCAACTTTTATTTGCAAAAAAAGTTTAGGTTAGATATTTAGGTTATCTTTTATAGTTTAAGAAATATTTAGGTTGACTCTTGGTTGGTTGGTTTACGTGGTAGCCCGTAACCTTATGGGTAATCAATTAGACTCGTTAGAATCCGTTTTGATGGAACCACACTACTCGCCAGGTGAATGAGTTGTATTGAGTCTGTAATGAGATAGAAGTGTAGGGAAGAACAATGAGAACATAAATTAATTAGATCCAGCCTGTAGCATTGAGATATTTAATGATGTCACTGAGTCTAGTGTCAGATATCTTACAGAGGTTGTCTAATTGGTACCCTCCCAGAAATTTATGTCTGCTTGCGTTCAAGGCTGGGCATTCACATAGAAGATGAAATACTGTCTCTTCTTTCCCGCGATTGCCACAACTACGACAATATTCATTGTAAGGGAGACCAAGTCTGCCTGCATGTTTTCCGATCGTCCAGTGACCTGTAAACAATGCTATTAGTCTCGAGATGTCTTTGCGTTTGTAGCCAATGAGTTGCATTGAGCGTTTTTCGTTGTAGGTAGGCCACGTTTCTTTCGCGACTCTACATTTGTCCAGATTTCGCCATCTATTTTTTGCCTTTTCTAGAAAGTGTTTTTGGATTCTGCTTTTGACTGTTCCTAACGGGATTCCGACAGAAACCGATAAGGGGGCATTCATAGCAGAGCCTGCCCGGGCTAATTCGTCTGCCTGTTCATTACCATAGTAGTCCCTATGCGCAGGAACCCAGACTATAGTAATGTCATACAGTCGACTTAGTCCTAGCAGTTCCTCTTTACACTGTCTGACTAGAATAGAGGTAGTTTTCGGTGATTTGAGCGATAGTATTGCCGCTTGACTGTCGACAAATAAACCAATATTCCCTTGAATATTTCTATAGCGAATTAGTTTACACGCTTCCCTGACCGCTAGTATTTCCGCTTGGAATACGCTTTCTTCGTCAGGGAGTCTACATGAGTGTCTAATTCCAAGATCATTAGAGAAGACACCAGAGCCGACACCGCAGTTCATCTTTGAGCCATCAGTGTATATCCTAGTTCCAAATTGTTCAAGAAGATTTCCCCTTCTCCATTCACTCCTGGTGAGGAATAGAACTTTAATAGTATTTCCGAAGTCCATATGGGGAATCATATAGTCGGTAAATTGATTGAATTGCGGGGGTATTAAACTTAATATCCTCGCGTGCCCATACGTTCTTGATCTCCAGCTTTCCGTTGCAGATAATCTTATCGCACTATTAACTGATGATTCAATTATGTATAGGTCTATAGGTGTTAGGTGCAATATAGTGTTCAGAGCTTCTTATGGACTAGTACGTAATGCACCTGCAATGCCTATGGAAGCGGATCTTTGTATCCTGTAAAGTTGATCCACCACATATCTCTTACTAGTAGCGGTCCACCACACAAGAGATCCATATACAAGAATGGGCCGTACTATTGCAGTGTATAGCCATTTTGTCAATTTTGAACTCAAACTCCATTTCACACTGAACATCATCTAGTATGCTACCGTAGCCTTACTAACCCTATGTTGAATGTTCAGCTTCCATGAAAGCTTGGAGTCCAAAATAATGCCCAAGTATTTTGCATTGTCCGACAAGGTGAGTTCACAGTTTTCTAACCGTGGTAGTCTGAAGCTCGGAATCTTGGTCTTTGCGGTGAAAAGTACCAGATCTGTCTTGCCCGCGTTCACTCCTAGTCCACATTCTTTGGCCCAGTTACTGAGTGTAGTCAGAGCAGTTGACATGATATCACTTATCACGTTCAGAAACAGTCCTGATACTAGTATTAGGTTGACTCTAATTTTTAAACTTTTTTTAAACATATCCGCCAGATTTCTTATAAAATTCTAAATAATGTCATATAAACATATGGATTCAATAAAAATTTATATTAATCTGCAGTTGAAACCTCAAAAAAAAAAAAAAAAAAAAGAATTAAGTTTTTTGGCTTTTTTTTTCTCTAAAAATAATATTTTTAATGTTTAATATTTTAAATGTTTAAAGAAAATATATATGAAGTAAAACCGGAAAACCTTTGGGCAACGGTCTCTAAACAAGCCCTATCCAAACTTTGTAAATTTTCACGATGTTTTTTTTTTTAAATTAATAGGGATTTTGGGTATTTTGGTACAAAAAAAGAAAAGTTTTTTTAATTCTGTTTTAAAGACAAGTTTGTCTATATTATGTCAAAATTTAAATAAAATATCTGTATTCGTTTAAATTTTATTTCAAGAAAAAAGTAAATACCCTAGGTGACAAACTTTAGAGCTCTCATGGAATCTGTGCTCCTCCAAATAAACTAGTTTAATTTTATTCAAATATCTATATATACTCGATAACCGAAATTGGACTTCATCTGCTAATTTTGCCGCACATCTCTCATATACGGTTTTAGGTTTTTAATTTAGGGTGGCACAAGAAAATTTGCAGATGGTGGGTGGATATAATAGATTCGGCCAAATCGAATTCTTACTTTTTTTTAAATTAAATCGTTCTAATATTTGTATTTCATTTTTTAATTGTCTCCTTCTTAGTGTAGCGACTTTGGGTCATGAATGATTACCAAACAATCATGCGACTAAAATATTTATTAGTCATTGTCTTAAGAGAAAGTCCTTTGATCTTTTGTAGATTAAAAAGAGATCGCTTTGATACATTAAGCTAGTGATAATAAAAGGCCAATTATGTAAAGCCACTATTATGTGAAGTACTCAAAACAAATATAAAATATTAGGAACCAAATAACATTAGAGAAAAGTATTTTTTAATAATGTCTTATAATTATGGATTAATTAATTTTTAAAATCAACATTAAATTAATGCTATCACATTCAGTTATTTTGTGTGCACAACGGACAAACATTCACTTAAATAAAACTATTTTACTAAGTGCTTATCAGTGGCTTGTACACACTACACTCGTGAGTCAGTTTTTTTTTTTTTTGTTTGCTACGAATATATTATTAGTTAATGTTTAATACTAATGTTTAAGCAAAATAATAATCTACACCGCGATTAGTGTACTTGTGTACTTTTTAGTGTTAAATTGTGAGTTATGTACGTACCTTTAACAAAAGTACACTCACACAAACAATATGGGAGGGATATAAGTGCCAACAAAACACGGCAGCAAAAGCTTTTTTTCCAGTCTGATTCATTCATAAGTTTTTGTGCAAAATGAAAATAAGAAGCGAACAAAAAATAAAATAAGCTTAAGTAGCCAAATAATAAATTTATATGAATTTATGTACATGTGTACAGTGTAGCGAATTGGAAAACATTCTTTCAAATTGGTGCTAAAAAAAAATTGTACCAAAATTGATAAGGCTCAAAAAAAGGTTTTATCATTTTTTCTGGCAACATTTTTAATAAAAAAATATTTTTTTTGCACTTAAAAATATTCAAAGCTAATATACAAAAAAAGTTTGTGCATAAATATAAAAAAATACTTTCATTGATTTTAATTCATAATATTTAAGAATATTGTCTTAAAATTAATACTATTTTTAAATTTTTTGAAATGAATCAAAAGTCAAGAAGACTTAAACAAATTGTTTAAATTTTCATTTATATGTTCAATTTGTAAATGCATATTTGAAATATGCTTTGGAGAATTTTTATGATTTTTAGGTACATATTTAGAACAGAAGAACATAACAGAAGCGTTTTTTATTAAAATGATGCATGTGCTATAAAATGGCAGCACATTTACACTGCCTGCCACTTGAATAAGGAATCACATTTTTTTTTTTAACCTTTAATTAAGTATATTTCCTAAATTAAAGTTCAGAAAAAAATAATTTTTTACGCAACCAAATTTCAAAGTGTTGGCTTTAGTTTCCTGAAGAAATCACAAATATTCATATTTTTTTTTATATTAAAATTAAATAAATAAAGACATGTATTTCTGTGGTACTTTTTCGTGTATCACTTGAATAAGGAATATTTTAAAACTAAGCAAACTGTAATTTATTTTTAAATTTTAGGTTATAAAAATGAAAGTTATTATCTTCTAGCATTCAATTAGTAATGATTACTGCCACCATTTTTAGAAATAACCTCAAAAATGCTGTTTGGCATCGACTTGTATATTGACTCTAAGTAATTTAACGAAATTGAACTCCATGCTTCCGTTATTGCATCCTTTAAGGATTCTATCGTCTCAAATTGTTTTCCTCCTTCATAAAATTTTCTTGCAAGCCAACCCCAGACATTTTCCATTGGATTCAGGTCTGGTGAATATGGGGGCCAATCCAAAATTTGAACACCTTGTTGATTAATCCATTATTTTACTGCTCTGGCGGTATGAATCGGAGCGTTATCGTGTTGGTACGTCCCAGATATGGGTCCAAAGAAATCATTAAATTTTTGAAATGTTTCCTCCAGAATGTTTTTGTAAGTCTTTGCAGTCATTTTGTTGGATACAAAAACCAATTCTATGGTACCATAATGCGAAATGGCACCCCATGCCATTATTCCGCCCTCTTGACTGTGTCTGCAGCTCAAAAATAATTCCTCCTTATTTAGGTCATGGAAGTAATAGTTATACCCGTCGATCATCAATATTAAACTTTTTTTTCATCGGAAAATACAAGTTTAAACCATTTGTCGGACCATTTCATTGTATTTTTGGCAAACTGTTGACGTTGTGATTTGCGTTTTTCATTAAGTGGTGTTTTTTTGCAGTTTTCGTCGGACTATGTATGGGAACGACTTTAAAATACGGTGCACTATTCTTAGACTGGCACTGTCTCACGTAATTTTGATACCGACATGGCAGAATTTGATGCAATTCTAAGAATTTTTCGTCTTTCTTTTGGAGTTGTTGCCATTTTCTTCCGCCCTTTCATGTTTTTTTCACATATCTTTCCACGTTATTTAAATAATTGTACACAACTGTCTTTCCTCTATTAATGTTTTTGGCTATTTGGACCGGATTCTGACCGTGAGATTTCAAAATCAGAATTTTTTTCTTTTCCAGAGTTATTAAGAGCCTTACCACGTCCCATTTTGAATAAAAACTATTTAAAAACTATCAAATTAAAAATTCTCTAGTCGTTTATGTTGAAAGAAAATAGTACCACAGAAATACATGTCTTTAAATGCATAATTTTCGTATAACAATTTGGAAATTTGGTTGTGCAAATATTATCTTTTTTCTGAACTTTAGTTTAGGAGATATACTTAATTAAAGTTAAAAAAAATGTGATTCCTTATTCAAGTGGCAGTCAGTGTATGTAAATTTCTAAACATTGATCATTTTTATTGGAAAATTGCAATTTAAAGAGATTTATTGTTAATATATTAATGTATAACTATTTTTATTTAGCATTTGAATCAAATCTAATAAAAGTAAATTAAAATTTTACCAACTTTTTTGCAAAATTCGTAAAATTTTCATTAAGTACAATTTAATAACATCTATTAACAAAATTTTATTCTTATAAAAAAGTTTAGGAAAAGAAGTCATGTTCTATTCATAATATTCATGGAAAAATTTGTCAAATAAATGATTTTTTTTTTCTGTGTACATTATGAAATTAAAAAAATTATATCAATTTATAAGATGAAAGTTATTAATTATTAGAAGGGCAAGTTTGAATATGGGCGAAAAAAAAGCAAAAAATTGGATAATATGCCCAAAAATATGCAAAAGTAGCATGAATATGCATAGAAAAAGAGACAAATTCATATATTTACTACAAATTTATGCATTTAAAATTTCAAATTCTAACAGTTTTCGATTTTTTATATAGAAAAAGAGAAATAACCAAACTCAAAAAATTACTAACATTTTTTATATATTATTATATATTATTATTTGTATACATTATATTATCCAAAAATAAAAATAGCTTGAAAAACTTTCCCTGATTATTACGCAGGTGACAGTAAAACAAAAATTTCACTAATGGCAAATTATGTAAAAAATTCTACTGGGTGCAAAATATGCAAAATGTCTCCCTTAAGGGTAAAATATGCAAAATTATGCTCTTTAGTATAATATATGCACGATTAAACTCTTAAATATAATATATGCAAAAATATGTCATGTAAATTGATAAAATGTGCTCTAAAATATGCGCTCAAAATATGTTAATAAGCGCAAAATATGCAAAAATGTGCTGTTAAGATTAAAATATGCAAAAATATGCTTTAACAAATCAATGCCAAAGTTATTAGAATTGGCTGAATCGATTAGATATCAGTTTGGATCATTTTAAGTTCAGGAAAAAATATGTTTTTGCTTATTTTTGATTGGCTTGTATATAAAGTTTAAATTTCTATATGAAATTGGACGGAGTCCTTCAGAACAATTTTGGCCTCTTAATCTGTTATCTCCTGAGCTTCAAGTGGTCATTTGAATATGGTTTAACTGTAAGCCGATATTATCACAATTAATAAAAAGATGTTTGTCTATATATACAAAGTCAAGTTTAAGATATCTTCTGGTCATTCCCCTAATTAAGTGTGTGAAAAATCTCTGTCCTTCCTTAACTACTAGAAAAATTTTTATGAAGACAAACGTCAAAATCCTGGGCAAATCGACACAAGGTGACCACTGTTCAACAGCTGATTTACTGTTTTTGACTGTTACAGCTGTCAAACTGCATAAACATTAATGAATTTGCCTTAATATTGTTTTTGTGCAACTGTTGCCACCTTCTACAAATTCGTCTTTAGACACTTATAGATACGACGTAACATCTTTCAAATAAAACTTTATCCTTTGTCGCTAGTAATTCATAACCTCTCGTCCTTCTTTGGTATCCTCTTTAATTATACCATTTCATTTTAGTTATTAAATTTATTTGTCACTACTTCTTTTACAATCCTCTCCACTGTTTAACTTTTATAAAAATATAATGTTATGATAATTTGAGAGTTTGCTCTTATGTATCATTCTTTTCCATTTTTCTCTGCTCGTAATACATTTTTGTTTCAAAATTTTGTTTTTCAGAAAGTGTAATTTTGTACTCAAATATGAAGTGCATTCGTTTACATTTATTTTATTTTTTTTTTTTTTTTTTAATTCAGGGTAAAATTGCCATGTTTAAGTTTTTAATACACACTTTATGTAATTTATTTTAGTTTTTTTTTTTTTTTTCTTATGGCCTTTACAAGTGTTTCAATTTCGTCTTTATTTTTGTGTTTTTTTTTTTAAGTTGTAAATATTTAGTACGAGGAGAATTTATACACGTCCACATGATACCAGAATATCATAAATACTTGTTTCTAACAAAGATGAATATTTGTAATGTATGTTATTTTGGTTAAAGGGGGGAAGTATAGCTAAGTGATAAACTCAAAATATTGAACAAGTTTTCTAATTCAACTTATGTTAAATAACAAAACCAAAATATAATAAAGAATATAATTTTATTATATGGAATTCTTAACCTTTCTTTTAGTTTATAAAATAATTTCTCCTACATCTTCTCCAAAATATTTTAAAATTCTTAAAACATTGTTGAACAACTTTTTTTCAAAATATAATCATCTTATAACGAGGCTTGTGTAACCTTCCCTTTCAATTTCAAATACGTGTAAAATAATCATCATCCAAAATAAGATGTTGGCCATAATCTTAGAAAATGCAACAGCGATTAGTCAGAAACCTGTTGGGTTTTTATTTGATAATTTTTTTACGGTTACAAATAAGAAAAAAAACCAGCCACTTTTATTTCTAGTACAACAACAAAATGTACGAGTATAATAAAATTTACGTAGACGTCTTAATCCACGTCTAAAAATATAAGTACAAATGAGTACATTCATACACATTGGAACGTGTAAACGTATAAATTGTACATTTGAATTGCAACTGTTATGAGTTTAGCTGAGTGTTCCGGCTAGATCTTTGGTTTGGTTGGCTGCATAGTTTACTTGGTTGGGTGTTTTGCTTGCATTTTTTTTTTTTTTTTTTTTAATAATTTTATGGCTCTATCCAAAAATAACAACAAATATAAAAACTATAAAACTCATGAAATAAATAAAAATATATCAAAAATGGAAAACACTTGCTTACTTAAGAAGAAGATGTACACATTAGAAATTATTTATTCTACCTTAAAAATATTATTTTGTACAATAATAAAAATGTTTATTTACAAATGTTTAAAAGAGAGAACACGAAGTAGTTTTTATATATTACTTTATATGACAGAATGGCTGCATACAAATTAATCAATCTTTGTTGATCTTTTACAAAAACTATTTATATCCACTTCATTTTGAAGAGTCTCAGCTTATCCGCAATTTTCTTAACTTTCAGAATTTTTAGCTGGAAATTTATAGAGTAATCTGGGATCTAGAAGACTTTCAAACAAATACCAATTAATATTATACCTCATCATATGTCACAGCTCTACTAGAAGTCAATTCACTCAGAAATCATGAGTATCAAATATCAAGTGATGAAGTCAGACTCTTCAAATATAACAAAGTTGGAGAAGCTTCACTTATGCTTTATCTCTTTGAAATTTTTTGTGGAGTTCCAGAAGTCGTCGTAGTAAACAAAAGTACAGTCTACAAATCAGCTTCAAAACTTTAAATTTATGTATTATATTCTATATAACTAAAGCTGCCTTTTCTAGTGTATTAAAAATAAACGACATTTTTAAAAACCCGTTCTTCGAATTATTTGAAAACTGGCTTTAAAAAACCGGTTTCGAATACGGTTTCACTCAAAAATACAAATATTTTTAAAACGTTTAAAATATTTATAAAAAATACGCTTAAAGTACATGTTATTTGTAATGATAAGTAATATAAAGTCATATCGCTCTTCTGCTAGAGGATCATGCTAAAAATTTGAATTTGTAATTTTTGAACTATTTACTGAAATTTACTACATTTTGGGTGGAGAAATATTTCTTGTGGCAATCGTCAAAACTAAAATTTAATTTTGACATAGATTTTGTTAATGAAAAAATTTATGCAAATATATTAAGAAAATAAAAATAGAAGAAAGAACATTTCATAAAAAACCGATTAACCAACATAAAAAACCGGCATGTCGAATAGTTCGAAAATGAAAATTATTCGAAACTGTTCGGATGTTTAAAAAACAAAACCGATTAACCAGTTTCAAGTTTTGCTTTTTGAATACACTATCATTTACACTATCTGATACTACGTTTATACGGCAACAGTTTGCAAATAAATTGAAGTTGCAAATAACTCAGTGCAACAAAGGAAAATTGCCTTAATAATTCCAACGCAACAGTAGTCTAACAAAACCACCAAAGGGTTTTTCAAAGTTAGTTTGAATTTCAACTTTATACCATTTTGAAGATCGAATATTTTTGAGCACTTTTTAAGTATGATTGAAATAAGAAGCATTTAAATTATTTAATCTAAATGTTATTATGTATTGGTTTTGTTGAGTACCGCCATTATTAGATTTTGACTACATGCCACGCCCTTTTATGTCCATTTTTGTCATAATATTGTTTACTTTATTTAGCTTGAAATTATTAAACTACTCAACCGATTAAAATTAAACTTGTCACATACATACATACATACATATGTATATCCTTAAAGGAAGTACGTTATTTTCTATTTCTTGTGTATGTAAAATCTCATGTATGAGAAATGTCTTAGTAGCATCAATAAAGTAGCAAAATTGATTTTTGCTGAAAATATGCTAAAAATTGGGAGTTTTTTGATACACATATGTGCAAAACTTCTTTTGAACTTTCAAAAAAAAAAAAAAAAGAATTGTTAACAACAAGTTGGCGTGACATTTTCATTAATATTAAATCCTTCATTTTCTTTCGGAGAATGCACGATATATGTATATGCTAACTATTAATAATTTAATGTGACTACTCATATTTGGAAAATTTAAAAAGTAGGTATACCTATAAATACATTCAAATTTTAACAGTTCATAAAATCCAAATTTAAACTAACTTTGCAAACCCTTTGTAGATTTTATTAATCTGATGATATACTTTCATTTCAAAAATTGCATAGATTAATAGATTAGCTTATTCGAGATGCCACACTCCAAAAATCAATTGTTGTCGAAAAGAAAATTTAATAAAATTTTAAAAGTCAGAATAATATTTCGTGAATTAGTTATTTACAAATAAAAAATTAACAAAAATATTTATTAAAAAAATTAGGCGCACGTATAAACGTAATATAAGTTTTCATCTGAGTTTAACGATTAAGACGCATTATGATTTCGCAGTAAAAAATATAAAAATACCTCATCAAAAACCGCATTTTAAACAAACTGAACTAACTGAACTTTAAAAAAAACAGAATTATTTTCTACAAAAAAGGTAATTTTCATAAAAAAAAAAAGAAAAATAAAAATTAGAACAAATTAAAAAATTAAAATAAAAACCAAATTGTGTACATCAAGCTTCGGTATCAAAATAACAGATTTTTCACCAAAAAACATGATTTAAATTTTCACGAAAAAAAAGGGATTTTCGCAAAAATCAAGAAACCAAATAATCGCCAAAATACCAAATTTTCATCATAAACAAATTTTCAGATTAAAAAAAAAAGTTTGGCCAACAAAATAAAAATTACCTTAAAATGTCTACCATTTATCACTACTAAACTTGAATAATTTATCATATAAAACTTTCAAAACAAATTTCCTTTACTTCATCATCATTGGCCACTGACATCATAATGCAATTTACATATATAAGGATGAATATAGATGTTATCTTCCATCACACTTATTTCTTTCGAAGTAAAACAGCATGAATTTAATTTAAATAAAAAAGAAACAAAAAAAAAAAGTAAATGAAACTCTAGAGAGAATTAAAATTTATAAACAGAAACCTTGCTGAACACACCAAACAATTATCCACGCAGACCACAACAAAGTTTAAATTTTTAGGAGTAGTTGGAGTTGTTGTTATTGTTGCTGGGTGCAATGTAACCGAATACCCTTAACATGGAATAATCCGCCACAACCCTATCCATAAATTAACAGGTAACATTTCAAAGACACACTGAAACAGAAAGAAGGAAACACTTCTAAACTATAACGGCCAACAACTACAAATAAATTTCAATTTCAGCTTCCACTTACTGATATGCAAAAATATAGAGAGATGGCTGATGATAAAGTTGATACAATTCAAAAAGTACTAGAAAACTTTTTATGGCTAATAGAACTTTTTCTATATACTCGTAGTTTGACAGCTATCTTAACACATTGCACACTTAGTTATGAATAATTTTGGACTTGAAATCATTATTTATCACTTTTTATCACTTTTTATTTCATATAAAACTGCTTGCCCAAACATATTTAACATATAAATATTAACTATTATGCCATTAATGCCCTTAATTATTTTAATTTCGATTAAATGTTTTAGTAGTACCAATTTTATTCTAATATTGGTACTATTAAACCCAATAAAAGTACTTTTTGCAATATTGCATTTCTGCTACAAAAAAAAAAAAAAAAACACAACAAAATACCCATGAAAACTGAAAAACTAATGGAATCTCCACAAAACAAAATGAGTGTAATGAAGAAACATGACAAAATAAACACACCGAGAGGTAGACAGCCGGCCTAACAAAAAATAAGAAACATGATACAATATTCCAATAAGAAGAACATTTTTATGGCCAAGTTTTCTTTTCGTTTAATATTTGTTTTTTTTTTTTTTTTTTTTTTTTTTTTTGGTAAGAGTACCACCACATTGTATATGTTTTATGTATATTTATTTTCATTTATTTATTCATTCATTTCGGTTCTATCTGTTTTACACATGGAACTTTATGTTTTTGTACTATTAAAGACTGAACACGGAAAAAAATTTTATTGGGTACTATACCAGCAAAAAAAAAAGTAACTCTAGACGAAAGAGAACAGCTCTAAACCTAGTTACGTGACAGGTTCTTTAGTTTGTGAGCGATTGTAGTTTCAGAATTTTATATGAAAGGAACCTACCACTTTTAAATGGGGTTGTCAAAACAAAAAGATTAAAAATTGTATTAAATTCTATTCTCCTATATTGCAATGACTTTTAGTTCATTTCACAATTTATTGGTCATTATTGCTTCTATATCCAATTGACGACGCCACGTATGGCTTTGGTAATCCATCCTTCGGCTGTATTGAATTCCAGTCTTTTGCGTTTCTGGCGATGTCGGACTTTAGTCTACACAAATCATGGCCGATTCTTCGCCATTCTCACCTTCTAATTTCGCATTGAACTGGTGTCTATCCGGTCTGTGCCCAAACTTGTTCGTTGCTAATAGTATTTCATAAGAAAATTTTTAGGATTCGGTTATTAAAAACTTGTATTGCTTTGTGATCACAGCGAGCTGCATTCAGCTTGTCCGCATAAACTTTAGACTTTACATATCCCCACAGGAAAAAGTCTAACGGTGTGATATCACACGATCTTGGTGGCCAATCGACCGGCCCAAAACATAAAATTATGTGCTCACTGAAGTGTTCTCTCAATAAATCCATTGATTGATGCGATGTGTGGGAAGTGGCATCGTCTTGCTGAAACCAAATGTCGCCGGTATCACGAGCTTCAATTTCAGACATCAAATAGCCGGTTATCATTGACAGTTACGTTCGCACCGGCATCATTTTTAAAGAAATATGGACCGATGATTCCAGCGGCCCAAAAACCACACCAAACCGTTGTTTTTTCTGGATGAAGTGGCAGTTCTTGAATCTCTTCAGGTTGCTCTTCGTCCCAAATACGGCAATTTTGTTTGTTTACATACCCATTGAGCCAGAAATGGACCTCAACGCTGAACAAAATTTGCCTCGAATCTACTTTGAACTTTTCGAGAGCGAAGCGATCAATTTAAGATCTCGACGTAAAAAGTCGTTCCATACGTCAGTCCGAGTTGCTACGAACAGCGCCGAATCGACTCTCCACAGTCTTCATGTACACTCTCAGCTACGGTCGAATATAATCCAATAATGAATGTTGGGTCTCAAAATGGGTGATACTGTTGCGAATAGTACGCTCAGTAGGTCGATTATGTTGACTATAAGTTGGGCGAAGTGCACGAAACACATTCCTCACAGAACGTGAAATTTAGTAATAAAGTTGAACGATTTTTAAACATTGTTCAGGCGTAAGTCTTTCCATTATGAAATGCCAAACAATACTAAACAAAAATAACATGACAGCATACACGACTCACGCGTGATCTGTCAAAAAAGTCTATTGAAAAAAGTATCTCTACTTGAATCACCCTTTACTTTTTTCGCACGTTTATACTTATTGATCTCATTCGACCTTATTCAAACTAATCGCACTTTGTGGATAGATACACTTTCTTTGTTATTGTGCAGATTTTCAACAGTTACATACAGGGTAGTCAAATTTTGATGATATTTTTGTCAAATCAGACCATAATTGGCGTTTTTTTTTTTTTTTTTTTTGTGGTCCAAATAAAATTTACTTGGGTCAAAAAATTATCACAATATTAAATAGTATTTCTTTGTAATATGTAAACTCTAATAAAATATATTTTCGTATAATATAGGGAAAAATAAGTTAGATTTGAACCCCATTTTTCGCAAAATTTAAAAAAAAATCGAAAATATGCTACACTAATACCAACAGACAATAAATTTTATTTGAATAACTCAGTAGAGTAGTAGAAAGAAAAACTTATCTTTCGCAAAAATTTTTCATAAATATTTAAGTGCGATTTGTACTGAGGTATACTCAAAACAAGTATAAAATGGGATTGATCTAAAAATTAAGAATGAAATACTTAATTTAAGTATGCAAATTCTAATATTAAGTATAAATTGAACTTAAATCGAGTAATTGATTCTTGACATTGAAATTAACTCTAATTTGACTTGAATTAACAGGAAAAGTCTTATATTTATCTAAGAGAGAATATGAGCGGAACGAAATTTACTCTCTCTCTCTCTCTCTGCTATCTCACTCTCTATTTGTCTATCGGTTGCTTTCAAGTTTCGTCATGAAATTTTCATTAGTCTTTTATTGTTCGTCGTTTAAACACTTTGACATTTATTTTTAAGTACTGTCTGCTCCAACTCCTTAAAGTGTTTAATTTAGAAGTTAATTTTTATTATTTAAAAGGTAAGTGTAAATTAAAATTGTAAAAAAAATTGGGTTCTTTGCCATTCATGAAGTATTTTGAAAATAACTACGTTTTAAGTACTATTTATTATTTATTTATTCATTAACATAATTCTAATTAAAGAAATTACCAAATAATAACAAACTGTACTTAGTATGTAAACTTATTTCCAAAAATAATTTATATATTAGATATGTATGTAGATCCATACAGACAACATGCAAAATTTTTTTCAAAATACGTAGAAAAAAATTCTTCCTTAAAAACAAATTTCGATTTTGTGTTTTTTAAGAGAACCTCTTCATTGATGAAGAAATTATGTCTTGATTTAAGTACATATTCATACATGTATATTTACAAATACTATGTCATTCTTTATTAGTATGATGTAAACAGAAGAGGGAAGGGTAAAGCTAATTTAATTGTGCTCTCTTTGAAATTTTTTGTACGAATTGAATGTTTTCTCATATATATATATATATATATAAAGTAAGGATGAAAATTTTAAAAACAAGCTTTTTACGATTTAGGTAAGAATTCGAGCTTAAACAAAACTCGAATTCATGACAATTAAAGATCAATGTTTCTTAAATCAAGTGCATTTTGGATTAATTGAGATAAAATTATTCTGATATAAATCCTATTTATGCACACTTTAAGTATGGACTTAGGCTTTAATCAAGCTATGATTTCTAAAAACAAGAAAAATTTTAGATTATTTCAATCCAAAATAGGCTGAAATAGAGCTAAAATTAAAAATTTTTCGCCATTCTTGATTCAAGTATTTCGCACTTAGTTCAAGAAAATTGGTACTTACCGTACTTTTGACACCGCCCTAAATTGATTTAAGTACGGATTACTCAATTTATTCTTTGAGTGAAAGTTTTATCAACTTAAAACCGCTATAACTTTCGCGCCCGATGCACGAAATTATTAACGCGAACTGATTCTATATACATTCGAGTCACTTTATATTTACACAAATGCCTTTTAATATGCCATCAAAAAAAAAAAGTATTTTTTTCAAGGTTTGAAATCAAAAAATGTTGACATATCTTATATAGTTTTATTCTATATCTTTTTGAGATTTATTTCGACATCAATGACATAAAACGATTATACATAAATCAACATCCGATAAGTTCTCTAAATCCTTTGATGGACTAATATACAACCTTAAGCAACTCAGTTTATAAGAGCATTTGTATAGATATATTTTAATTAAAAAATATTATTGCAATCTATTTCCTATTTTCCGTTTTATTTCCTTCATAACTTAACAACCCTCCCAGACATTTAATTAAAAAAAAAAAAAAAAAAAAAAAAAAACTGAAGACCTATTTAGCAATAAACATCAAAATAGTTAAGTATAGAAAGGACAGTGCAAAATTAATAGAAATTTTTCTGCAAGCAAAAGAAAAAACACTCCCAGCCGCAAATATTTTTTTACCGCTTAAAAACCACAAACTATCTTAGAATATAATTCTTTTTCTCTCTATCTAAAAATGAAGAATTTTTCATTTAATTGCGGTTAATTGTTATAAATTGTAATTATTTCATGAATAAATATAAAAAGAGATGATGACTAAACAACAACAGCACAAAACGATATGATGATGAACTTCCTAATGATAACTAAATACATATTTAATTTATTTTTAAATTAAATTAAGAAAAATATATAAAATAAATTATTTTATGCAAAATAAAGCTAATAGTTTTAATAATTTCTTAATAAAATTATATTTCTATTCTATCCAATTAAATTTCCTATTTCAATTAAAGCACCTTTTAAATACATAGTTTAAATTAAATGTTGTTAAATTGCAATTATTTTAAAATACCAAAACTAACTGAAATTATACAATCAAATTATAATTAAGATAAATGTAATATATAGGAAGAAAATAAAAACAAAAATCCCAGAGACAAACCTCAAAATATTGTGACTCAGTTAGAAATTGTATTGACTGACATTCATTCCAACCATCCATCAGTTAATTTACTCACTTTTGTTCATTTAGTAGAGACAACATTATCTAAATCATTTCACTAAAAATGAAAAATTACAGTAGTAGTCAGTTGTTCCGTTACGGTCTCTACTGTCTCTATGGTAAATTTTTATGAACTGTATTTGTATTTGACTGTCAATTTGCTGTTAGTTTAGTCTTCCTGACTATATATGTATGATAGCAAAAATTATAAAAAAAATAAAATAAAAATAACTGTAAAATTATATATATATATATATAAATTTTTTTGCTTACCATGCAATTATACCTAATTACTTTTACACACTAGTGACAAACATCAGAGCTGATGAATGAAAATAAAAGAACAAGCAGACTTAAAAAAATAACACAACGAAAGTCAGTCAGCCTTTATTATACACACCCAGAAGGATATTTTATACCTTTTTACATATTTTTTTTTTATTATTATTTATAAGGAAAATAAGAATAATGGAAATTACTTAATTAGAATTAAATGATTTTTAAATTAGAAGTTTTAAAGAAGAAAATCACAAACATATGTAATTAGACGCTCTTTTATTAAATGGGACTAGACTACGTAGTAAACTACGGTTGTAAAATAACCTGATTGCGCCCAACAGAAAACATCTTTAAAACCTTAAAGGGGTTGTAGTAATAAAAAAAATACTAATTAAAAGCAATAAGTTCAAAGTGTTTGAAAAGACGACTTACTGCATAAAAGCCGAAGTGTCAAAAAAAAATTTAGTTGCCAGACTGCTCAAAAATGCAATTAAACAAATCCGTGGACTTTTGACAAAACAATCTGACTAAAATTTTTCAGGCAATGGAATTTTTTACTGAACTATATCTCCAAAATTTGTAGTCGTTGGAAAATACCGATTAGTGTCTAGTTCTAATTATGATTTTGTACAAAAATCTGATATATTTGTATTCCCCAAATGATATGAACAGTGTGGGAATATCTTCCCATCTTGGGTATTGTGCTAGCAAATCGTATGCTTTTTTACAAATTGTATTTATGAAAATATTTAGAAATGTTATTTTTTATATAAAAATTTCTGCAAACTTTTTTTTATGGTATACGATATTTTTATAAAAACGTATTTAAGGTGACATATTTATTTCACATACCTTCAAATTTTGAAATTATTATTACGACAAAAGTTAGAAAAAAAAATATTTTTTAATGAATTTAATAGCTTGACTTTTAAACATTTGCAATTATGTATTTTGAGATATTTCTACGTCACTTACAGTGACTTATACATCAAGCAAGAAAGCAACCCAGTAAGAACTTTTTGGTTTTCGGTAATAGCAACTACTTATTAAAGTAGTTTCTTGGTAATGAGGCGTCATTATTATTTGCCTACTCTGTATTACATTAATAAGTACTCAATAGTATAATAGCACAATAATCCTGCAATCACATGGATGAGTTGGCTAGAGCGCTGGATTAACAAGCAGAAGATTGTTGGTTCAACCCCATTCTGAAGCTGTTAGTTTTTTATAACAAAATGTCTAAAAAGATATTTTAAACTAAATAGAGTTTTTGTCGCTTAGGATGCTATGAGCGAGATGGTGTACTGAGTAAGACGTTAGTCAGTAAAAACGAATGGTTAGTGTGTGTCCAAGTTCGAGTCTCACTGACGGCAAAATTTGTTTGTTTTTTTTTATTTTTGTTTTCGTTTAGGTACATATTTTTGAGTACCCCGAAAGTCAAAAAATAACTACATGAATTTGTGGAAAAGTCGAACAAAAATAACTAGTTACTCAGGCAAAAAAATAAGTAATTTAATATAAAATATAAAACACGACTGTTCAATCATCCCAATGGATGATTGATCTTAATCTTAACCTATGTATTGCACTGGGAAATATGTCATAAAAAAAAGAAAATGATTAATATCGTCATTTATTTACAAGATTGTTATGTTATTTTATTTGTAGTTAGTCTTTCAATGTTCATTATCAGAATAGTTTGAGTTACTAAACAAATATAGGGTGTAACAACCTAAAATTTTAAATTCATTTTAAATTTGAACAAAAAAAAATCTATATGAAATCAAAAGTTATTTAAATTTTGAAAAAAGTAGATTTTCCCCGTTTTTTTGCCAAAAAAAAGGTCACATTATATTTCAGTTATATTATTTTTTTTTTTTAAGTAAGATACTTATATAGTATTTACTTTTTCTAAAAAAATAACAATATATACAAAATAGTGTGGAGGAGAAAAATTTTTAAAAACTTGATTCCTGCGAGTACCACGGTCTCTCGAACTAAACTTATTTTTTCCACAAACTTCCAATTTTTTACTTAATTTCTCAAATCGCAAAGCTCAAATCAAAAACTTTTTTATATTTTTATATGACCTATAATATGTTTTTAATTTTTTGGTAATAAAAATTTTTGCTCCCCGATATCGTTTGGGAGGATATATTTTGAAAGTTTTTTGAGAATTGCGGAATTTGTGTTAACAAATCTAAAAACTAACTACAGATTCAAATTAAGCATCAAAAAAATCTATCCAGGTGTAAAGTTGCATTCAAAAATTGTATAATACGAATTTTATTATATTTTTATATATATTAAGAAAAAAATGAGATTTTGTGAGATTTTTAGCCGCTATAGAAAAGATACGTCAAAAACTAAAACTGTTTATCTTTGAAGGTAATGTATATATACGACGGTGTTCAACTATGAGACCCTTTGGACCCGCACGTTATCTATATATGGTTCAATCTAAAAAACTTAAACTCGCCTACACCTCTACTATCATTATGTGAAATCTCATTGAAATCGGTAGAGCAGTTCTTAAACTGCAGATTTATTTCTGATCGCACGTGTCGTGTATAAGTTTTCTTTTGGCAAACAGCATCTGAAAATATGAGTATACAGACCCCTAAAATTTTTAAAAATCCGGTACAATTGTGAAAATATTGAAATGTAAGTCCAATTTTATATAAGATATTAAATTTTAAATAATATACTTACTTATTACACCATTTGATCTTTATATTTTGGGAGATTATCTGAAATATAAAAAAAAAAAAATATTAAATAATTGAAAAGGGCATTTACGAAAATTTGATAAAAAAAAAAAAAAATACAAACTTTGAGATCATTTCTATTATGAAGAGCATAATATAAATGATTGTGACAAATATATTTTATGTTTACTGCAAAAAATAATTTTGTTATGGAAACGTATGTTTGATTACAATAACTACAATGTTGTTGCAAATTTCAATTATTACTACATTTATACGCACATCTTACTTGCAATTAAACATATTGCAAAAAGAAAATTTTACCAAATAAACGATGAGTTAATATTTTATTTGCAAAAAAGTAACTCACGAAAATAAATAGTGATTAGCAAAACAATTTGCAAAAGTCACGGCGTTGCCACTTCTTTTTTATGCAATTTGTCGTAAAACAATGATTTGATTATTTGTTAATTATTTTTATTTGCCAAAAACGGTCGGATAATATGTTCGTCGTGTAATATGCTCAACTGTATTTTTTCTCTGCATGTATTTACTACCTTTTTTTTTTAATGAATGAAGATTACAAAAGTTTATTACTACTGAAAAATATTTTGACAAGCTGTAGCTCCCGTTAAACTCTTTTGCAAAACCTAATCTGAAACTATGTATATAAAATTTTTTAGCTAATGAAGCTTTATTTTTAAAGTATCTTTTTCTTTCTTTTTTTTTTGCTAATAATCATTTTATTTCAATCATAACCATTGTGTTACGTTACAAAACTAATAATAAAATAAACATACTTCATAATTTCTAATAGAAAATAATTTACAATTAGTATGATTGTTGAATTAACTAAAAAATCTTATCAGCAAACTAAAACAAAACAAAAAAAATAGAAGTTGCAGCACATTGCCGTGGCCAAAATGTATTTTATTTTTATACAAATATTTCATAATATATTTTATTGTTTTATAAATTTTTAAACTAATATCAAAATAAATAGAAATAAAGCTATTACAATATCATACGTAAACAAAATAAAAACTTTACGTTTTTAATTTTAGTTGTAGATTTTGATGTATTCGGAAATTCATTAAATTAAATTGGGGGCGTTTGAGATTAGAACCTGAACAATATAAAAATTAACAGCAAGAATAGCAGCAACAACCACAAAGATAATTAAAATGGAAACAAGTTCAAAAACAATGAAATAAATAAATAGACAGGCAGGCATATTTACAAATATTTTCTTCTATAGAGAATGTATGTGAGTTTGTGTGGGACAGTAAAATAATGCCTTTAATTTTTGAAAATTACGAAAGTAATTCAATGCAAATGATAATGATTGTATGAATGTATAGATGTATGTATTTATGTATTTCTTTGTGTTGGGTGTACGAAGTACTTTTGTAAATAAACAAACACACTTGTATGTAACACAGTGGGGCGGGGTAGATATATTAATTGATAATTAAACTTCTAAGAATACATCAAATTATTTATAATCAATTTTTTTTTTTTCTAATTCTAAAATTTTTTTCATTTTATTTTGCATTATTTTCAAAACTTGGAAAACTTGTGCTCAATCTATCCCATTGTGATACCACAAACTACGATTAGAGAGGGACGTTTTGTAAAATTAACAAAAAGTTTAAAATAAAACAATTGTAAAAAATTGTAAAAGTATTTTTTGGATGTTTTAAAGTGTCAGAAAATACTTAACGTGGCATAAAATATTTGGGAGAGTTACAAAAAATAAATACTTAAAATTACATTGAGTATACAAAAGGTAGGTTCGTGATTTTCATACAAAATAAATTGAAAATGTACACAACAAATAAATATGCATACACACGCAAAATACTACAATAAAATGATAAAATGAGAGTACAATTTAAGCTCAAATTGCTTAAAAAAAATTACTTCATAAATAACCCATAAAAAACCAATAAAAAAAAAACACTTAAGCCTCAGTTAGTAAATTTGTAACGCAAAAACTTACTTTAGAGTACGTAAAAATCTAATTGAAATAGATATTTACGTAAATACATATCAAATAAACATGTATATATATGTGTTTTATATGTAACAGATTGAGTCAGCTAACATGTTAAAGCACGTTACGAATCTACTAACTGAGGCTTTATACACACAAACTGTCAGTTACTCGCCAAAAAGTTCAATACATCTGGCAAGTTTCAATTACAAAACACATAGAAAATAAACATAGCACAGAGGGGAAAAATTACAGTTAAAAAATCAAATCAAAACAAAAAAATAACATAAAACTACAAAAACAAATATATAGGTAACAATACACACATACGTACATACAGCAGGTTCTTCATTTTTTCTTTCTTTAATAACAAAACTGGACTACTACTTACGTTTCACCCATTGAAAATGAGTAATCAAAAGCTAATAAAGTTTGAAATTAAGTTAAAATATGTGTGTAGTTGTTGCTGTTATTTTTAATGAATTTCTTAGTAAATATATTGCAATTTATTTATTAGTAGACGGACCAACAAACTTCTTTTTATTTTCTATCAAACAATAAATACAAAATATGTATTCATTAATGAACATTAAATGAGTACAGTGGGACATTTAAGTGATTATGTTTTTTTTTATTTAACAGTTATTTTATTTTTACTATTACTCTATTTTAAATTATGCAAGTGAATGTACGAGTTTTGGTTAATAAATTTGCAATGCAGATTTTATGTGAATTTTATTATTTTTTAACATTTCCCTTTTAAATTCCTAAAACTATTTTGCGCAATGTTTGAGTTTATTTATCTGTTCCAAATATATATGTATGTAGGTATGTGGTATATTTTGTTAATTCCCAAATGTTTTTTTTTTACATTATCTGGAACATCTTGAAAAATGCAACACCTCTTTTATCATAAATGATAAAACAAATAACAAAAAAAGCAATATAATTCCGAAAAAATAAATATTTCAGGTTGTTCCTGCACTAAAAATCTCTAGATCTCAAGTTAATTGTAGATTTTAAAAATTTTTTAGAAATTAAAATCTTTTAGATATTATCGAAATAAGTGATGAACAGGGCAACGAAAAATATGCTTTAAGAAAGTATACTAAAAATTAAATTATTAACTATTTGTGCTAAAGATAATTTGATTTGTATTCCGAATTACTCAACAATATATTCATTCTAGGAATCGGTTTTGAAAAACTTTGACAGTAAAAAGAAAATTAACTAATATCAAATTATGTTAAAAATTACATTGGATGCAAAATATGCACAGTTTTTTTTTTAACTAATAACATTTACACATAATATTTAAATAAAAAAATAAAATCGGCTAAAAACTCAAAATATTTTTAACATTTTCTAAAGTTTATCAAATCAATTATTTTTATATTTTAAGATAAAGTATTTTATTATATATTTGATTTATTATCCCAGAGAAGCTCGCAGAAATTGATATTTCTCGATAAGAATGAACTCAGAGTACTAACGGATTATATATATATATATATATATATATATATATATATTCAATACGAAATATTTTTTTTGTCATTCAATATTTTTTTAATAAGAAAACTACAAAAATGTCCTGCATTTTAGCGATTTTTTTCTGTATTTCTTTTTTTTTTTCTAGTGTGCCTTACTTTTATAAAATTAAGCAATTTTTTTTTTTATTTCTTATAATTTAAATTATAAAATAATATTTCTTTTTCTAAGCAAACTAACATAAACCACTGTCTAATAAACAATAACGTTGATAATTTTTAGAAAATATAATAGTGATTGTATCTTTATATTTCATATTCATACATTCATATGCATAAATAAATTAAATAACCAGTTTATTTCAACAACCCACAATAGATAAAACAACAATACAATTTGTCCCACTAATTCACATTGATAAAAGAAAAAAAAATTTTGTTGAACTTTTCTTAAAAAATCAACATGCAAATGTAAACAAACCAAAAAAAAAATATATATTTTCTCATACAATAAACAATTACAGGTTAATTAATGTTGTTTATGAAAATATTTCTTATAATTACAAATGCATCATTATAGGTTGGTAACACAGTTAGGAGGTCCCCTCCCTCTCTCAATCTATTAACATCAGTCTCATATTTTTATTTCGAAATTAAATTTTCCCATTAGGGTCTTCTATAATTACCCAGTTGGCCCTGTCCTTAAGACATTCTTGAGAATGGGTGCTCGACAATGTTAAATCCTAGACGACATATGCAGGACAGCCAGAACAAATTGTCAACGACTTTTTCAAACAAGTGTCACGAAAATCGTGCACGATTAAAAGGGAGACAATGTCGCCTATCTTGTCGTCAGTAAAATAACGATAAAACAAACGAAATGTTCATCTATATAATCGTCAACGACATATGTAATGATTAGTTGCCTAATATTATTGATAACGATTACATAGGGGACTATGTCGTCTCTTTCGTCGTCAGTAATTATATAGACGAAAAAGTCGTACATTAAATCTTCAAAGATTACATGGGGTACAATGTCCTTAGATTTGTCGTGCGTGATTATATTGATGGCAATATCGTCCATTTTGTCGTCAACGATTATATAGATGACAGCGTCTTGATCTTTATCGCTAATGATCACATGGATGACAATGTCGTCCACTTAGTCATCTACGATTACATTAGTAACAAATGAAACAATTTAAGTAAATATTTTCATAAATAAAATTAAATGAAAAATTACAATTTTGTTTAAAAAAATGGGTTATATGAAACATTGAGAAAAAATTGTATACATTTTTTGAATTTCCGCTTATATACGTTATGACATGTACATTTTTTTATTGATGATATGTAAAATAGTTATTTTAATATTAACTTATATTAATAATAGAGCAATTTTATTTTAGTATAAATATTTAGCAAATTTTATTATTTTAATAATAAATAATTTTTATTTCCATAGCATTAAAATATTCACGTTTAAACGCTCTGACTTGTCGTACACAAATGATAAGTTTGTTTGTCTTATATTTATAAACATCGTTAATCTACCGTTATTCTTGAATATCGAAATTATATGGAAGACAATATTTAAAACATTGCCCCTTATCTTGTAGTTTGTTAGAAGACAGCCCTCAAAACTTTGTCGCTCAAATATCGTCAAAAAAATTCGACAAAAGAAAGCATTTAAGACATTGTCCCTCTTGTTCTGCTCAACATAGTTTATTGATGACAACCTTTAAGGTTTTTAAAAGACGACACAAAACTTACTTAATTTGTCATCAACAAAATTTACAAATGAACCCATTTAGCACTTTGTCGCCCTTCTTGTCATTTTAAAAATAATTAATAGAAAACATTAAAGACTTTGTCGCTCATCTTGTCGTGAAAAACATTTTATCGAAAACTGCATTGAAGACAATGTCTTCCTTCTTATCTTTAACTTCGTTTATGGATGACACATTCAAGATATTGTCGTTCCTATTGTCATCAAAAGTAGCCAATACTGGACAAAATTGAAGACTGTGACAAAGAAATCTTCATTAATAAAGTTAATTAGAAGACAACATTAATGACATTGTCTTTCATCTTGTTGTCACAAAATTTTAATTTAAGACAACATTTAAGACATTGTCTGTCTTCTTGTTTTTAGAATCGATTAAAGAAGACAATATTTAAGAAATTGTCGCTCGTATTGTCGCAAAATGCTTTTAAAAGAAGACAGTATTCAAGACTTTGTCGCTCACCTTGTCGTTAACGAGGATTTCCTTCAAATTGTCGTTAAGAAAACTTAGATAGCAGTTTACATGTCGTACATGAATCGTTGACGACAATATCATCTACGACCATTTGGCAAACTGGGTATATGTATGTTTTTGTGTGTGTATTTGTCTGAATTATATTTGCATGTTTGTGGTCGTTTGAAAAGAACTGCTGTCATTGGCTTCTATTTTGTTTTTATTTTAATTCGCATATTTTTTTCAATTAATGGTCTGTCGGTTGGTCTATCATATAAAGCAGGAAATACTGTTGCATATTATATTGCATTATTTTTATATATTAGTTGCTTTTCTTTGTTATCTAACTGCAACAAATGATAAATAATACCATAAATTCAAAGGGGTACAAAAGAAAAACCAACTATAAAGAAAGACATTAAGAAAAAAAAACTCAAGAGTGTAACAAATTGCGATTACAAGATATATTAGTGTTGCCAATGTTACATTAGACAAAATGTACAATAAAAAGACAATGGAATGGAAACTTTTTAAAGCTTAGTCCTTCAGAAACATGACAACCAAACAAATAAAAAATATCTGAGGTAAATTTAAGTTTTTTTTTTAATATAAAACCATTTTTAAGGATAAAAAGTTTGGAATCAATACAAATTATGCTAGCTCCAGTATCAATATTATTTGGGATATTCACGATGGCTGAAACTATCAATTTCCTACTTAATTTTCGACGTTTATAAAAGTTTCGAAGACGAATTGAGCACTTTTTTTGATGATGTCGTTCAAATATTTGTGAAATAGAAAAATCCTGAAATATTTCATTACGTTTAGCAAATTAATTTTTCCATCGTTTATGAAAAGGTTTCAACATTATGAGGGTTAGGAGAATCTATAATTGTTCCTTTGGTGGAACAAAATGCTTAGAGTTTTTTGCTGCTTTGCGGTTTAGGCATTTGAGACATTTTGGTTTGTGTTTTTGGTTCCACACCCATAACAAAATACTGTCCTGTCATACAGTCTTCATAGATATGACCAAGCTGGTCATATCTATCCAGCATCATGGAACAACGTCAGGTTTATGTTCAGCATTCATAATAAGTTTGAGCTTCTTACATTAAAATTACAAAAAAAATATTCATCATTAAGGAAATATTCGCGCATTTGTACTAAATTCCTAAGATTTGAAATTGAATATATCGGTTGACACAGAAGTTCATGTCTTATATCCAGTCGGAGGTTTCGTGTAATAATCTCAATTAATTCCAACTCTGAGAGCGGATTCGAGAGACGCTCTATTAAGGAAGATATCGCCTTATAAAATGGTTCCCCGTGTTTCTGTTTTCGGTTACGTATCTCTTCCCGAATATCAAATGGTTTTTAGCTTTGTATGCCAAGACAATGTGCAAATTTGGGCGAATAACATTAAAATACCCATGAAAGTTAAGTTAAGATTTTGAAAAAATTTTGAAATATCTCAATCATTCTATTAATTCTATCGTAGTCTATGACCGGTGTTATATTATTTTGTGGAATACCAGTAAAATTTTTAAGCGCTCTACCTAAATTAGTTTCAATCATTTTATTTATTTGTGTATAGTCAATAGTAGCGAGAATAGCCGATTATGAATCACTAATATTTACGCTGTCAGAATGAGTACCTTCATTCACGAGGTTTGCTGGTACCATTTGGGAGTAATTATGTTCAGCTTCATTATTTATATAATTTATATTTATATATAATGTCGCCTCTACATTTACATCACCCGTAGTAACTACAGCTTTAGGAGTTTGAGGGTTTTGAAATAAGTTTTGTGAGGCACTTCGGGTAGTATATTGATGCCCTGCACGAGCACCACGATTTTGATTCCGAAGTTTCCCTATTCTTGATTTTAACTGATCCGAAACTCTTCTTAAATCGGACAATTCACATGCGAGATTACAAACTGCATTATTCTGCGAAAGGCAATGTTCAATGCATATACGATGGAAAGTATGATCACTTTTATTTTCTTTTCGTTCGTTACATAAGTGACAGATATTAGTGGAATTTGGATTTCATTGTGTAAAAGACGGCGATTGACCCATTGGTAGTACTTTTACTTTTTAACTTTTAATTGGTAGTACTAAACTTTTAACGGGATGCTCCGTAATATCTTCAGAAGTTATTAATGATGTTCGCATTCCCATAACGGATAGTGAACTGAGATGGGCTCTGAGAAGTTTCAGAAGAACTTCAGACCTATTAGTCTGTCGTCCTTCATCTTGAAGACACTGGAAAGGTTAATCGACCTACACCTCCCTTTTAACTATTTTTCTAGAAGTTGCCAGGATGAGGAAGAGGAGGAAACAGTGGAGCATCTTTTACGCCACTGTCCCACTATTGCCGAGATCAGGACTGCTAATTTTGGAAGTCCTTTTTGCATGTATTATCAGATCTCTCTAATATTGATATCAGATGGATAAATTTTTTCATACACGCGTCGGGTTGGTTCGTTTCGAACGCTATTATGGTCATGTAAGTTAGTAACACATGATCCCTCAGGATTTCACATCCCCCAGGATCACAGGATTTCAAGTGAGGAACCTAACCTAATATTTTCCATAAATTTTATTTTTATAAAAAATGTTCTTTTTATAGAACATTTTCGATAAATTTTCTTTTTATAGAAAATTTTCGATCATTTTTTTTATAGACCATTTCCAATAAATTTTCTTTGTATAGAAATTTTTCGACAAATTTTCTTTTTATAAACATTTTTCTATAAATTTTCATTTTATAGAAAATTTTCTCTAAATTTTTCTTTTTATAAAAAATTTTCTTTTTATAGAAAATTTTCAATATATTTTCTTTTTATAGAAAGTTTCCGACAAATTTCCTTTTTATAGAAAATTGTCGATAAATTTTTCTTTTATCAAAAATTTTTGATATTCTTTTTATAGAAAATTTTCGATAAATTTTCCTTTTATGGAAAATTTTCGATACATTTTCTTTTTATGAAAAATTTTCGATACATTTTCTTTTTATGAAAAATTTTCGTTAAAATTACTTTTTATGGAATATTTTCGTAATTTTCTATAATTTTTTTAATTCGGAATTTTGGATAAATTTCCTTTTAATTCGAAATTTTCGATAAATTTTCCTTTTTTCCAAATTTTGAATAAATTCTTTTTTATTAGAACTTTTGAACAAATTTCTTTCGAAATTTTTAATAATTTCTTTTTATTCGAAATTTTGGATGAAATATAAAATAATTTCATTAAAATTTTTGGTTAAAATAACTATTTATTATACATTTTTTATTAAATGTCTATATTCCAAATTTGATGTACATTTTTTATTAATTCAATATTTTCTATAAAATTTATATTTATTTGAAATTTTTGATAAATTTTCTATTAATTCTAAATTTTTGATTAATTTTATGATTACTTAAAATCTGATTTTTTTATAAAAATTTTTTATTTTTTTTTTTTTTGCAAAATTGTGGATATATTTTTAAAATAACGATTTTTAAGGTACATTCAGTTTTAATTTGGGACCTGAGTTAATTTTTCTGGCAACACTAATAGAATTGAAATACTATTCTAAAGAGGAGAGTTTTTTTTCTTACATTTTTTATGTATGGAGTTTGACGTTGTTAGAAACTAATAAAAGAAAGAAATTTATTTGTTTGCATTGAGTTTGACAGTTTCAGCATCAAAAAAAAAAAAATAATAAAAAAAATTAACCGTTCTTTTAACACTATATGGGCAGTTTTTCAGGCCATAGAAGGATTAAATTTTTAATATAAAAAGTACGTGACTGCAATCGAAAGATCTTTATGCCATATGCCAAAAATTTATTGCAAATTGTAAGTCGTAAAATATTAATTCCAAAATATATCACGAAAATCTACTTAAAAGACTTAAAGACAAAAATTGTCTCTGTGGAATAGTGATCAAATATAAGATATTTCCAAAAAATATTGAAACACTAAAAAGGCGGCAAAGGATATTCATTAAAAAGTCAACTCTTGGACCATCTATTATTTTTATTTTTAAATAAAAGTATTGGAACTTTTTAAAATTATTTATGCAATATATTTTTTTAGCTTTTGTTTTGACATGTATTCAAAAGAAAATGCAAAGAGAAATGTGTGTAAAAACCCAGATAAAGTTTCACATTAAATTAAACAGCTGTTTAAACAAAATTTTATTTAAATATCCAAAAACTAGTTTAATAATACATGTTTAAAATGTTCTCTATACATATATAAATTTAATAATAAAATTATAAAAAATTATTGAAAAATTTAAAGGTAAAAATAATTATGTCTTTTTTCGAAAAAAATAAATAAATAAATAATAAAATAAATAAATACTTTAAAATTAAGAGAAAAATAATTTCATACAGTTATTAAAATCAAAAATTGTAACATATTATATCTTTTAACAAAAAAAATCAAGGTTATTATGAAAAAATATTACACTCAAACATAATTATATACTTTACCATAGGAATAATTTAACAAATAGTTTTTAATAGTTATTTACTATACATATGTATATAAATAAAATTAAACAACAGTTGAAATAATGAATATTGTATTTACCCCTTATTTTAAAATTGAAATAAAGAAGATAACTTATGCAAACATTTTTCGATCATTTGTTTTTTATAATTTTAAATAAATTAAATAACAAAAAAATAAATTAAATAATAAAAAACACAACTCAAGTGTAACCAAAAGGACAAGTGTTTTTTTTATTATTTGATGAGTTTAAAATAAATAAACAAAATAAGTAACACAACAAAACCAAAAAAGTAAGAATAAGAAATTGACAACAATGAAAAAATTTGTGTTTTTTTTTATGGGGTAAACGTATTTACGATGAGTACATATTTATAAATTAAAAGAAAACAAAAAAAAGAACTGAAAAAAAACAGTTAAAAAATAAGTTTAAGGAAGGAAGCTCAAGGTTGACAAGGTGGTACTTGTCATTACTTAAAAAAAAATATATATAATAAAATGGTATAACTTCTTTAATTATTTGTTTTGTTGTAAAAACAAAAAAAAAATTATAAAAATAATAAAATGAAAATAGGCTATAGAGGTTAAATTAAAATTTGAAATCACCACAGCTTTAAGCAAATATTTATAAATTAAATGTCAAAAACATGCAAAACGTAGGCGTGCTAAACACGGTAACAGACAACTGATACCAACCAAGAAAGTGTCTAATGATTAAACAGTTAGTGACAAAAAAACTGCCCGTAGAATATAAGAACGTGATTTAAAGTTTAAAACGAAATGTTTATTTGATCTAAAAATGTTCTTTATTTAATGAATTTCTAACTCTACATTTGGTAAAACAAAATGAGAGTAGATTAAATGAACCGATTATTGACAATACTCGTACTACTACATACTAAATATGAATAAAAAATTATATATATATATATATATATATATATATATATATATATATATATTTTAATTTATTATATTATTGAAATTCCTTCAAAAGTTTCACCTAAAAATAAATTATTTCGACAAAAAATATTATTAAGAGCGTGTGCCAAACGCTACGAAAAATTTAATTTTTCCTAAGGTGAAATAATTTTAAAATTTTGGTGTGCCACATGAAAACTTCTCTACTACGATAAATTTTGACAATACGTCAAGTTTAAGAAAATTTTACATTTTATTAAACATTTTCATATTTATTTTAGTCAGAAACAATAATTTTATAAAATAAACATTAAAATTCAAAAAAATTTTTTATAATTTATTATTTATTTTTTCGTTGTCAGAACGCTATTCATTTGTCAAAATTTTGTGAAGCCCTAAGGGCTAGTGATTTTATTCTACATAAAATTTACTTTCCTACAAACTTTTCTACATCTTGACACCTACTCCAAATATCAAAAATATATGTATATTCTCTTTAAATTGTTTTTGATTTCGAACGAGAAGTTTAAAAAAACATCTTTACTTTAGATCTTAACCAAAAATTGTTGAGACCTATTTTTCAGTCGCTATCTATATAAATTAAATTCTATAATAATTTTTATGTTTGTAGTGGGTATAACTATTTTTATAAGAGTATATACGTGTATGTACCTGTATAAATATAGAGTAGTAGTGGCAAGGTTATTAATTGCTCATACTACGCATATTTTAACATTTAATTCCAACAATAAGAAAAAATCGTCATTTAATGAGTTTTTCTTTCTTATTTATGATAAGATATTAAAAAAAAAAAACATAAATAATAAAGTTAAGGTTCAAACACGTTTAATAACAGTTTTTAATATTTTGAGCGTTAGGGAAAGAAAATTTAGTTTATTGTACAGAGAAATTGATTTTGATTTAATAAAGATATTTTGATTTAATAAAGATATTATATTATTTATTAATAAAGATATTATATATTATATTATAATATTAAACATTACTTACTAAAATAAAATTTTTTTAAGTAACTCTATATAAGTCCGAAAGACCCTTTAAAGCTATTATTGGAGAAGATGACTCAACAACAAGAATTTAAAAAATTCCCAATATTGATGTCTCGAGAGGTTAACAAGCTTAGCGATAACAAAATTATGTTGTGGCTTGTTTTGGATGAGTTGAGGAATGGATCCACTTTATATTTTAAAAGACAATTACTGGAATCAAATACAGTTTAATTTAAAATGATGAAATTATCCGTACGCAGAGCAAAGTAAGACATCAGTTTAGAGATTTCAACAGAAAAACAACCCCATGCATTACACAGTGGTTACAATTAAATGATCGCTAGATTTTAAACGCATAAAAAGCCGATGAGATGTGTTAGAACGAAAAATACAAATTCGAAATTTAGACTTTATAGCACATATTTTGCTATTCGTTTTGTAATTTTAATAAAACATATTAATTTCTAAGTCCATAAAAAATCTAAATTGGTTCAAAAAGTTCTATATTTTTTTGTATTTTTTGTTTTAATTCCAGAAATTATGATTTCATCAAAAAGACCGAATTTACATGGAAAAAGGAAAAAAATGCCTTTTACAGGTTAGGAAATTCAAAATCATAATGTTTAATTTATACTATTGGTAGTGAAATATTCAATTTCTTTCATGTTATTTAAATTTATTTTAGTAAAATAGTTGGAACACTAGATCATGTGTTTCTACAGAATTTTACTTCAAGAACTCTTTCAGACTTTGTTGATTTTTAAATAAATGTTTTTTTACTTTGTTTAGTTTTTAAGTAATTGATTTTTTCGACTTTTTTCCATTTTTTTAATATTTAATTATTTCTACTTTTCGACTTTTTTCAATTTTATAATAGCCGACTTTTTCCGACTATTATCGATTTTTTCGATTGCGATTTTATACGATATTTTCCAATATTTTCACCTCTTTTGATAATTTTTTATTTGTCTTATAAAATCTTAAGAAATATAAATACATATGTTGATAAATTATCAGACAATCTACATATATGAAAGTGCTGATTTTTTACTATAGTATTAACAACAGATGACATTAAATTTTTTTCGACTTTTTTCGATTACTTTCGATTATTTCCAACATTTTTTCGACTTTCGGACTTTATTCGACTTTACGAATATCTGGCAAAAATCGATTTAATTTTTAATAGATTTTTATACAGTATAATGGTAATATTCTACACAAATGTTAAACCGAAAGATATTTTGAGACTGTTGCCAGTCTTTAATATAATCTATGATAGCTTCGAAGGCTTTGAATATAGTCAGATACAGATTCCTTTGGAAACACTAAAATTCTTTCTGAGATAAAGGATAGTAGTAGTTAACCTTTAGGAGAACCCTATATAATGTTGATATTAGCTGATCTCCTCCATCTTAAAGATGTCCCAACCATTTTCCCTTATTAGATCCACCGTAATTCTGCATTTCATTTAACCTTTGTAAACCACAAATAACTTATAAAATTATGAATAAATAGTACAAATTTTGTTGAAACTTTGCATGACATTAAGATAAAACAATTGATTTTTTTTATATTAATATCATCATCCATAAAATAAAGAAACCAGCAATCAAGAAATTACAGCAACAGCAAAATACAAAAATCTACAAAATCAAAAAATTATTGAAAATGTAAAAGAACAAAAAGATGACACAACTCAAATGCTGCACCTTTTCTCTCATACAAATTTTTCTCAGTGAGCAGAACAACAACATCACAACACCACAACCAACAACAACAATGAGAAATAAATACAACACATAAATAAATGATGATTAACTATCAAAAACTGACCGACAGAAAAAAATACAAATTATTGAAGAAAGCCATATTTAATTGTTGTCTTTTTTGTTAATAAACGTAAAGCTAAATGAAAGTTTTTCTTTTGTTTTCTAAAAAACAAAAAAAAAAACAACTTACAATTTGCAGTTAACAAAATTATAGCTGATGTCTGTGATTACTTTTGTTGCTGCTGCTGTTGTTGTTGCTACTTTTTTTCGACTTAGCAAAACCAAAATCAAGAAGATTTGAGCAGCGCTGCAGAGTAGTATTTAAAATGAATGTTTGTTTTTATTTGTATAAAGAGGTGTGTATGAGACACTTGTAAAAAATAGAATACTTTTTGAGACTTGTTTTTTTTTAAGTATTTTCAACTCTTTTTTTTTATAATTTTGCTTAAATAATTAGAACATTTTTTTAATTTGCGATTTTTTATTACACTAGAAACTATATTTCTGCAACTTTTTTTTATTTACCTCCTTTTTATTAATCTTATTTGCTAATGTAGACACAAAACGATTTCTCTGATTTCTTTTTTCTTCTTTTTTTTGTATACTTTTCTATTGGTTTAACACTTTAATAAGGGTTTAATTATTCTTTTATGTTAGTTTCTTTCATTTATTTAGTTTAATTATTTCCTGGCATTAATTTTTTGTGTAAAAAATTTCTTTTAGAATTATTTTTTCCAACTGGCAAAATTTTCTTTTTTGCTTTTTTTTTAATCCACTTTATTGTATTCCTTATAATACACTCACGAAAAACGTCAACTTCGTTTGACTTCTTTTTTCCAACTGATTTTGTGTACGTTGGTTGGTGACAAGGGTTGCCAATGCGTAAATTTGCAAAAGCAAAATATTCAAAAGGAAAACGCCTGTTTAAAAAAAAAAACGCTGAAAATGTTGATATACCAAAATAATTAAATCGTTGATATCTCTTATATTAAGTTCACATATTAGTTTCTGACAAGGTAAATTAATCAGGTAACTACATTTAAACAGCTGAGAATTTTTTTCTTTTTGGCTTGTGGTCTAAAATCTGAAGTGTCAAATTGTTGTTTATGTTTAAATTTTTTGTTTACTTTTGTGTTATTGCGACTTATTGCTTTTTTTTATTACGTGAAATGTCAAATGTGTTTTTGTTTTTAGTAAACAAAAATGTGAAATGTCAAAATTAAAGTTGACATGAGAGATTTCAATGCAAAAACAAAATACATAGTTTTTTTGGTGTTGTAGTTGTTGTGGAGATGTCGTTATATTACCCCTGGTCTTCAACTGAGATTAACGCTGATATAATATATAAGATAACGTCGAAAAAAGAGAGTATATTATGTTAAATCTTAAATAAGGCGTATCCTAATAAATCATATATTATTATTTTCAATCAGTCACAGAGTAAACATATCATTTTTATTTAGCACAATTTTTATAAAAATATTTTTTTTATATATATAAATCAATCATTAAAAGAAAATAATTAAAAAAAAAACGTTTTTTCAGTAATTACCAAAATATACACGCACACATATACAACCGTTCGTGTATGTCTATTTTTTTTCGACAGTTCATATTATAAGATCATCACAATAGTTGCATAACTTAGTGTCTATATTAGGGAAATTTATATCAAAACAAACGTCAGAATCAGTGCGAATATATACAAGTTAACCTTAGTTAAACAGTTGATTATTATTTTGGTTGTTACAATTGTCAAACAGTTGCACAAAAACAACAATATGGCGTATTCATTATTGTTTTTTATATATGCAGTTGGCAACTGTAATAACCAAAATAATAATCAGCTGTTTAACTAAGGTTACCTTGTATATATTCGCACTTATTTTGACGTTTGTTTTGATAAAAAATTGCCTAATGTAGACACTAGGTAACATAGCGTCTACATTAGACAATTTTTTATCAAGGCGTATTCATTATTGTTTTTTATATATGCAGTTTGACAACTGTAACAACCAAAATAATAATCAACTGTTTAACTAAGGTTACCTTGTATATATTCGCACTGATTTTGACGTTTGTTTTGATATAAATTTGCCTAACATAGTGTCTACATTAGAGATTTTTTTTATCATGATAAACGTCAAACTTAACGTGAATTTGTGGAAGGTGGCAACAGTTGCACAAAAACAACAATAAAGCGTATTCATTATTGTTTTTTATATATGCAGTTTGACAACTGTAACAACCAAAACAATAATCAGCTGTTTAACTAAGGTTACCTTGCATATATTCGCATTAATTTTGACGTTTGTTTTGATAAAAATTTGCTTTATGTAGACACTAGGTAATGTAGAAACTAGGTAAATAAAATTAGAATAGAACAATAGTAGAACAATAAAATTTTTATAATTTTATTTTTTTATAAATGCACATGCAAGAATGAGTTAAGGAGTTCAATGAGTTTCGGTATAGAATTTACACGCCTTAAAAAGCAAATTCTTTATATATTTTTAGAAATAAAATTTTATAATTCCCCTTTTCTATAAAAATGTAATAAAAACGCCGATTAATTTCGATTTTGCAGCATAGGAACAGAGTCTTATTTAATAAAACTGTGCTGGAAAACGTAAATCATACATTATTTACTAAACACTCACTGGAAACTAATAACACATACATTCACCATAAAATATTCGCTAATATCACAGTATACACCGGTTGTTTGTGCATGCGTGCGGCATTATTATATATCAGAAGAAAATAGATAATTTCTTTTGCAAATTAGTATTGTAAATATTATTATCAAAACGTAAATTGTTATTCACTCTAAACAAAAGATATTTTAAAATGTCCGATAACGAAAAGAATATACCCGAGGGTTGGGAGGTACGCACAAGCCGTTCTACGGGTAAGTAATAAATATTAAAAATTGGCAAAAACCCTTTTAATGTGAACAAAAAAAAGAAAAAAAAGCATCCCTTTGATATTTTTTTTGTACTCATACCAAAACTTTATTGATTTTTTTGAATACTAAATATTTTGTGTATTTTAGGTCTTACCTATTATTTAAATGTATACACTAAAGAATCCCAGTGGGATTTGCCAACAGAACCGGCCAAAAAAGAAATAACATCTACGGGGCCCAATGAGGTAAGAGCTTCCCATTTACTGGTCAAACACAAGGGTAGTCGTAGACCCTCTTCATGGCGTGAGGAGAATATAACACGTACCAAAGATGAAGCTCGTCAAATTTTGGAAGATTATCGCAAACAAATTGAAAGTGGCGATGCCACCCTAGAGGAGTTGGCCCAAAAGTACAGTGATTGCAGTTCGGCCAAGAGAGGAGGCGATTTGGGTATGTTTGGCCGAGGTCAGATGCAAAAGCCCTTCGAAGAGGCTGCTTTCAGCTTAAAAGTTGGTCAATTATCTAAAATAGTAGATACCGAATCTGGACTGCATATTATTTTACGCACAGAATAAGGAGTTACAACTACCGTCAGTCACACTTACTAAGAAAATCAAAAACTTAAGCATTTTAATTAAAACAGAACACAACTTACAAGAAAACGTTTCTTAAAACAACTTTTAAACTACATTTGAAAATTGAAGGAAAAAAACTATTTAAATTAACTCCTAAATTTTTGCATTTTTAAAATGAAAACAATTATTAAAAAAAAAAAAAAAATAAAACTATTGATAAATTGTTTAATATTTTTTAGTTTCTGTTTTCCTATTTTTATATAATTTTAAAAATAATAAAATTTTAAACCTTAAACTACACAAGTTTTTTCTGCAACAATTGGGCTCCATTGAACTTTTGCTTTTTCAAAATCACCGTTAAAGGCTTAAGAAGCTTTTTGACTTGTTTCTGAACTTCTTCAGAATTATTTTCAATAATATTAAGCAACACAAAGCAGGCGCGATTTATGCTCAACCATGATTTCAACGTATCTTCGGTAAGTTCTTGTATTAAAAAGCTACCAAACGTTTCAGAATTGCTGTCTTGGGCCAAACGATCCTTATCATATTTAATTATTTTCTTTAATACAATATGAAGACCAGCCTCTTCTATACCCAGAACGGTAACATTGGAGATCTAAAAGAAAAGCACATAAGCAATTTTATTTATGATAAAATAATATATTAACAATTTACTATACCTCTTCTTTTTCTTCCGTTTCTGAATCATCTTGTTCTCCTTCAGCGGTTTCTTCGTTATCCTCATTGTTAATGATTTTTTGGGCCTGTTTACGTTGTTTAGTTTTTATTTTGGTGGCTTCTGCTATAATTTTTTCCACATCTTTTGGCTTTTTATTTTTCTTTTCCTTGGATTCCTCATTGACACTAACAGACCAAGCCGGGTTTGCTACAATTTTTGCCAAAGCCCCAGCAGCATTTGCAAAATTTGGGGAAGTTACTTTAAAAATAAAAAAGTTAATATAATTTTCTTTACAATATTTAAATAAATTTATTGTTTACATTTTTTCAATATTTCTGCGGTGACTAAACCAATATGTTTATCCGATAACCAAAATTCTGGATTTTCTGCTATAGCCGTGGCTATAGGTTCTTCGATTTGTTCAAAAATTTCTTTACGTCTTACATCTTTATCCTTTTTGCCATATTGAAGCCCCTCTTCGATGGTGGCTATAAATGTGGGATGGAAGCAGTTGGTATCTCCAGGTGAAACAAGCCATTCAGTTACACGACGACCCCATTGATTGGCCATTAGGGTTTGTAACTCGGGATGTATGGTATCGTATATAGCCTTTTTGGTAGCCTTTGTATCGTCTAAAGCATTCAGAACTGCTATGGCAAATATGTGGCCATGTTCATGAGTGCATATTTTCACCAAGTGTTCTTTAATGTTTTTGATTATGGCCTGGAAGAATTATCGTTTTTAGCGAAATTTCGAATTTTCGGTTTCGGTGTATTTCGAAATGTTCAATTTTTGGTCAAATTTCGAAATTTTGAGTTTGATAAAATTTCGGATAAATTTCTTATTATTCATAAAAATTTAAAATTTTAGATTTTTTTGTGAAATTTTGGATTCTTCGTGAAATTTAAAATTTTTGGTTTTTGGAGAAATATTGCTTTAAAGAATTTTCGGAATTTTTGTGAAATTTGCTATTTTTTGGTAAAATTTTGATTTTTTGTGAAATTGTCATAATTTAGTGGAACATCATTAAAGCACTAAATATTAAATATAAATTCTTGTAGCAAAAAATGTTTTAGTTTAATAGCAAAAATAAAGTGCGGCATGTTCAACATCTATTTAATTTGAGTATAAAACATGAACACATTTTTTGAAATTTAAGGGCAACACTATTAGAAAAGAACATTTGACCCATTTACACTATTACATTTTTATTCAGAATAAAACACAAAAGAAGGTAAAGGTCAGAATAAAGATAACATTTTAGTCGAAAAAGAAAACTGTTTAAAATTTAATTAAATTGAGAAAATATGAATATTTTTATATTTCTTTTAAGAGAAAAATTCCCTGTAAGATTTGTTCAATACTCCATATAAGGAGATTTTAATTCAAATATTTTATTAAAATTTTCTATAAACAAAATTTTTTTCTAATTCACTCAAATATTGTTTTTGTTTTTTCATAAATCTCACTAAAATGCATTATTAAAATCAACTTACTCTTCTATTTTTTGGAGTCGATTTATGGAAACATATTATGGCCGCCTGACAACCATCCTTGGTTGTCAACATCAATGGTATAAGTGAAGCAAACATGGCTACCGTCTCCTCTACTTTATCATCCTCCATTTCTTTAACATACTCCAACATTATAGCATGGACCAAAGAATTATCTATCAACTGCTTATTGGCAACATGTTCTAAATTAGACTTTACTGAACTTAAGATGGAAGTTTTCATATTACTTGTTTCTTTATAACAATCGGCCAAACATTTGACATTGTCATCCTTGGACTTCTTGTACAAATCACCATAGAATTCTTGGCGCATATAGGCTTTTTGTTTAACATTAGCTACCGTTAGATAAACATGGTCAAGTATCTTGCTGGAAATATTGTGACCAGCCAATTTTACTATGTTGCCTATAAAAGCATCTACAAGTTTAGATTTTGTAGCTGGAGAGCCATATTTGAACATACGTAAAACACAGAAATGAGCATATTTTGAAATGGACATTTCCACAGCAAAAGGCATTAAACGTTCCGACAACTGTTCTCTTAAAGAAGGAGAAGCAAACTTAAGCATACACTGTATTATTCTGGCTGTATCATGGGCCATTACCACTTTTTTTAGGGTATCACCCGTATTGAATAAATTGTACAATTTTTCTACTAATTCTGCTTTCTTTTCGGTTTTTCGACATTTCAACTTTTCATAAATTTGTTTAGCTTCTATGCATATTTCATAAGTATTCTTCGATTGTTTACGTTTCAGTTTCAAATCTTTTTTGTCTTGTTTAAATTTTCGCCAATCAGTTTTTTCAGGCTCACCATTTTTATCACTGTTGGCTGTTTTTTTATCATCAAATTTTGTCTTTCTGGCAAATGTATTACCTGCCCTAGGACCACCAAACTTATTACCTGATTTTCCAGCAAATTTGTTATCGCCTTTACCCTTGAATTTACTATCCTTGCCATGAAATTTGCCATCGCCACTTTTAACTGCTCCTGCTTTCGTGGGTTTGCCAAATTTTTGTGTTTTATCTTTTTCTGCGTGTCCCTTATCCAATTTAGGTGTTTTCTGTTTCAGTGGTCCATCGGCAGTGCTATTTTTGTCAGCCACACGTTTCTTGGTATTTATCATTGTGGTAAAATAGGAAAAAAAAATAAATTTTTATTTCTTCAAATTAAAACCTTTCTTCAACACGTGCGTTATGCTTCAAAATGCAATACGAATTGTTTTTATTTCAAATGTCAAAAAACACAGGGTTGTTACATAGTGTCTACATTAGACAATTTTTTATCAAGACAAACGTCAAACTTAACGGGAATTTATGGAAGGTGGCAACAGTTGCACAAAAACAACAATATGGCGTAATCATAATTTTTTTTTATTTATGCAGTTTAACAACTGTAACAACCAAAATAATAATCAGCTGTTTAACTAAGATTACCTTGTATATATTCGCATTGATTTTGACGTTTGTTTTGATAAAAATATGCCTAATGTAGACACTAAGTTAACAGCAGTTAACATATCTGTAAAAATTATTAACATAGTTCTAAACAGACAACATTGAATAAAAAGCTTTCACCATTGTTTGTAAGTATGGCAACACTAAATGTTTAAGCTGCTAACATTAACATCGAAAGATCTAGTTTGTCCGTTACCTAGTGTCTACATTAGGCAAATTCATATCAAAACAAACGTCAAAATCAGTACGAGAATATACTAGGTAACCTCAGTTAAACAGTTGATTATTATTTTGGTTGTTACAGTTGTCAACCTGCATATATAAAAAACAATAATGAATACGCCATATTGTTGTTTTTGTGCGACTGTTGCCACCTTCCACAAATTCGCGTTAAGTTTGACGTTTGCTTGATAAAAAAATCTCTAATGTAGACACTATGTTAAGAACATTGTAGAAAGAAATAGAGCTTTCAAGAAGAATCTAGTAGGTAATACAGTGTATATAAATCGGCCGTGAGAACACCATTGAGTGAGTCTAATTGGAAGCGTAGTTAAGTAAAGACAAATTAACTGCCTTGGCTGTATAATCTTGTACATTATTAAAGTATGTCGTATAAAGTGTGTAATTTAAGTGTGTGTTTATATTAGAACGCAAGTGACTATTTAAACTGTTATTGTTGTACATTTTTAAAATTTGCTTAAATTCGGTATAAATTTGACTTTATGTATATTAACCAGACGTTAACATTTTTTATGGCTGCAATATAATTATATTATATTTATTATATTCTATAAATCATAATCTATTGGGCTTCTGGATTCTCCAATGGTCTAATATGGAAATATATTTTTAGAAATAGATATACAAAAATCAGAAAACATATTCATTTTGTTGATACCACTATTCCAACTTCGTCAAATATGTTATGGAGAGACCAACCAATAGTTGACTTAGTAAGATCACAATATACTTGTAATCTTTGTAAGATACAATATACTATTCAACTGACTAATAAATCACATCATTTACTGGCCGATGTCCGGCTAGACAATTTTGAAAGCCGGAGTCTTGCTCCGTATAACTAAGAATCTGATTTTTCCACTTTAAAATGGTTTATTTGTAGACAATAAAGTTTTTAAGGGACTAAGGACTTCTCCAAGTAGTGCTTTTGGTCATCACTATCGATATATATCTGTTAGCAGTCATATATTTTTTGACAAATTTTTCACAACAAACTTTTTAATGGAAATTGGAGAGGTAATGACTAAGTGTCTTCAGCTCCTGATGTGGAGTAAAAACTTTGATAATTTGTTTTTTAAGAAAATTAAAAATGTTTTTTAAAAGTGAAATAAAATGCTTCACAAAGTTAAGAATATACCATGCGTTGTTAAGCTGTGCCCAAAACGCACAATTGTGACAGGTCCTTTTTTATAAAAATTTGGTTCTCCTAAAATCTTAAAAGTTTAGTTTGAACTTAATAAAATAACTTTATTTCAAAATAAATCGGGTTTTTTTTTATTTTTTTTTTACAGCTTTTGCTAAAGGGCTAAAAAAATGTAAACACAGTTAATATTAACCTAAATAAATTATTTTATCTATGCACCCATATCATGTTTAATTCTTTTCACAATGGATAAGCTGCTAACAAGGTTTTAAAACAGTGTGGGGCGATTTGCAGTTTCCTACCTAGTGCGGTTAGACTACAAAATGCTGCTGTAAGTAACAGTTTATAATAAAAAATAATAACAATTTTCACTTCAAGTTTAAAGACTTAATCCAGCACAAAAAATGAAACTCATTCTTTATAAATAAATTTTACTTTACATCGGAAGTTTATAACAGTAAAAAATATTATAATTAAAAAATAAAAAAAATCCATAGCGAATTAAAATATTTCCTTAAAGTTATTTAAAAATAATTTATTTTATTTTGGAAGAATTTTATTTTTTATGGTTTTTATCTGGCTTCCAATAGCGTTTTATTTTCATTTTTCATTTCATGAAAATATCATTACTGATTAAAACTTTCAATTAGTAATGGATTTTTATTTTTAAATATAAATATCCATCATGATGAAAAAATAAATATCATTTAAATTAAATATTAGTATTGTTACGTTTTTACCTTTTAAAAACGGTGGATTATTTCCTTTAAATAACCCGTATACTTTGATTGCAAATAACAGCAGTTTAGTAGTTTAAAAGTTGTAACGACTCTTTATTTTATTTAAAAATGTACAACAATAACATTTTAAATAGTCACTTGTGTTCTAATATAAACACACATTTAAATTACACACTTTATACAACACATTTTAATAATGTACAGGATTATGCAGCCAAAGCAGTTAATTTGTCTTTACTTAACGACGCTTCCAATTAGACTGACTCAATGGTGTTCTCACGGCCGATTTATATACACTGTATTACCTACTAGATGCTTCTTGAAAGCTCTATTTCTTTCTACAACGTTCTTAACGGACAAACTAGAGCTTTTAATGTTAATGTTAGCAGTTTCAACATTTAGTGTTTCCATACTTATAAGCAATGGTGAAAGCTTTTTATTCAATGTTGTATGTTTAGAACTATGTTAATAATTTCTACAGATATGTTAACTGCTGTTAACATAAACGGAAATGTCTAGAAGCAATGAAAAAGATTTAAACCAGCCGTTAAAACCGTAATATTTGAATTCAAGTACAATTTCGTAACAGTATGTAAACCCTAGAATCAAAATTTAAAAATTGATGCTAACAAGTACTTTTCCTCTTTTATGTCAAGGAATTTGTTTATGAGTGAAAGAAGTCTAATATTATGTACCCTAAAAATAGATGAAATAGGGAATGAAAGTCGTAAATTTTAAGAGTGCTTTGCAATAATGTAAGTTTTTTCTGTCAACGTTTCCATTAGAATGGCACCTAAAATTTCACGTTATTATAAATACTGACTATGTCAATTAAAAATTAAATATTATCACAATTAAAAAATAAAATAATGTAAAATTTATTTGTGAGTAAATAATGACTTCACTTTAAGAGGAAATTCTAAAATCCAGGCTTGAATGTAGGTTAAAACTCCCAACTTCAGAACGCTCATTAAAGCAAATTACAAGAAATATAATATATATAACGCTTGCGAATCAATATATTATACCATAAAATGCAGAATAGCGACGCTAATTAGAAAAAAGGTTGTAAAATTTACGAATTTTATGTAACTTGAAATATAGCTTATAATTCTATGGTTGAAAAAAAAAAAAAATAACATAGTGTCTACATTACACAATTGACGTTTGTCTTGTTAAAAAATTGTCTAATGTAGACACTATGTTAAATAACACTATGTTAAATAACATAGTGTCTACATTACACAATTTTTTATCAAGACAAACGTCAAACTTAACGTTAAATAACATAGTGTCTACATTACACAATTTTTTATCAAGAAAAACGTCAAACTTAATGCGAATTTGTGAAGGCGGCATCAGTTGCGCAAAAAACAACAATATTGCGTATCCATTAGTGTTTTTTATGTATGCAGTTTGGCAACTGTAACAACCAAAATAATAATCTGCTGTTTAACAGAGGTTGAATTGTATATATTCGTACTTATTTTGACGTTTGTTTTGATAAAAATTTGCCTAACATAGTGTCTACATTAGAGACTTTTTTTTATCAAGACAAACGTCAAACTTAACGCGAATTTGTGGAAGGTGGAAACAGTTGCACAAAAACAACAATATGGCGTTTGTTTTTATATATGCAGTTTGACAACTGTAACAACCAAAATAATAATCAACTGTTTAACTAAGGTTACCTTGTATATATTCGCACTTATTTTGACGTTTGTTTTGATATAAATTTGCCTAATGTAGACACTAGGTAATGTAGACACTAGGTAAGATTTAACATAATAAAAACAAAATGGTTACTCTACTCTGCCGGCGTTATCTCACATATTATATCAGCGTTAATCTCAGTTGTAGACCTGGGGTATACAGGATAAATTTTCATCAAGACAAACGTCAAAATAAGTGCGAATCTACACAAGATAAACTCAGTTAAATAGCTGATTATTATTTTTGTTTATTACAACTGTGTTACTGTTGCCACTGTCCATAAATTCGCATTGTTTTTGACGTTTTTCTTTCTAAAAAATTGACTAGTATATTGACACTAATTAATAACTACAAGTTAGCAAGACCTGTGGCAACACCAAACCAAATACAACACTACAGAAAAAAAGGAAAAAGCAAAAAAAGAAAATCCACCATTTTTTCCAACAATATCGGCGTCTAAAATTTTTTAATTTGTTGAAAACAGTGAAATTAAACATATTTGTTGAAAAATAATAAAGAAATTGTGTTTTCCAAAAAATAAAAAATATTTTTAATAAAATTTGTTGAAAACTTTGCAGCAAAGAACAATAAAAAAACCCTCGCAAAAATTGTGTGTATTTTCTTTTGATTCGGTGTTTTTTTTTTTTGCTTAGTGGTGTCAAATAAGCAAAATGGTGGGTAAAATACACAAGAAGAAAATATCCGAATATACGGAAGCTGCTGAAAATGATGATAAACAAAGTGAACGCGGTGACGAGGCAGAGGATGAAATGATTTTGGATCATGTAGACCACGCGCCTAGCGGCAGTGAATCGGAAAATGGTGATATGACCCATAATGACAACAATAAAAGTTTAGATTCAATAAATGCAAAAGATATTGGTGCTGATGACGCAGTCCGAACCGGTCTCAATGATGATGATACCGATTTTCATCTTTCTGATGGAGGCGACGATTACGTCGTTGATGAAAAAACTAAAAAGGCTAAGAAACGTAAGGCGGGTGCAACCAAGAAATCGGGTGAAAATGATGAAAGTGATGACGAGCCATTAAATGGCGGTACTCCAAAAAAGAAGGGCCGTAAAGCTGGTGGCGGCAAAACTAAAAGTGCTAAAGGAAAAGCTAAAGCAAAGAAACCCGCTTACAAAGATGAAGATGGCGATGATGACGATGCCGAAGATGAGGAAGAATATGAAGTCAAGGATATTGTTGGTCACAAAACAGAGCGTGGCGTTTCATATTTTCTAATAAGATGGAAGGGCTATACAAAGGCCGATGATACTTGGGAACCAGAGGATACTCTCAATTGTCCCGAAATCATAGACAGATATAAGAAGAAGGTAAGTTAACTATATAGTATTGTGGTTGTCTAGGCATACATAAAGAAAGGGTGTTTTGTGGGAGGCATTAGGCAACGCTAAATTGTAAGTGTGGTTAAATAGAAAAAAATGGAAGCGAACCTCGAAAAAAAGAGTACAGTTGCTTCACAATGATTGCCAAGTTCTTTTTTTTATATTTATTGTCCAGGGTAGCCAAATTATAAAAATGAAACATTTAGCGGGAAAATATATGTTTGTATGCATGTGCAGCAACTAGAAAGAGAAATACATACTAAATGCAAAAAGGAGTATAAAATAAAAGCTAGAAAAAATAAGAAAAGTATACAAAGATATAAATTATAATCACAGTTTTTCGGATAATAATGTAGTTGGTAGAGCTTGACGTGAGTTAATTGAAAAAAAAAAAAAATATTAATTTGTTTGAGGAATAATAAATAAAATGGTTAAAATGGTTAAAAGGGTAATTTTGCTAATGAAATAAATATAATAAATATTTTCGTATATATATTTATTGAAATAGTATTATTTTATTTTGGTTCTACAATTATAAAACTTGTACTGTCTGCGTATAACAAAAGTGTGAAAAAAATGTTATTTTTATATCTTCCTCCCTCTATATAATATAAGGTAAATCATCTAAATATAGTATATATACCGGTTTTTTGAAAACATTGAATTTCGGCAATGTTTGAATAACTTATGATATAAAGAAAAATGGTATGTAAATTGTAATAGAAAATAGGCTGTATTATTATATGACTAATATTATCCACTGGTTGCCTGCGGTTTTATTGAAAGTCTGCAATTGTCTACTGAAAATGGTGTATATTTCTTATTTGACCGCCATTTTGGACGTCCATAATACATACAAAATATTAATGTCTAGATATTGCAATAACAAATATGGATGTGAAGCAATATTGAATTCAGCTAATCTCAATAGAGAGGATCGCAAAATACCTCGATTTATTGCAAAGGGAAAAAGGAATAGTGCTAAAGTTTAAGATTTAAACATTGAATATTCATCAAAAATTCGAGATCAAAGTTTCACTATATATTAAAAAAATCATCTTACTAACGTTATTAAAAGAAAAACCGATATTTTACTAAAAAAAAAAAAAAAAAAAAAAAAACAGATAATTTCAACAAAATTTCAAAAAAAAAAAAAAAAAGGAACAAATCAAGATTATCGGCAATGTTGATTTTTTAACAAATTTTCTTTTCGGCAAAAGCACTATTTTTGGGTAAAAAAAAGTTACATAAAATTTTTTCTCCGTTCTCTGTTATTTTTCGAGTTATAGGTACTTTAAGTTATGGTGTAAGAATGCAATTCTCTCCTTCCTCCTTTAATGAAAATAAACGATATGGGTATCATTGGAAAGGTTTTAAGAAGACCTTTCGATTGATATATAAAATGTGTCAAATCATTAACCCATGGTGGACAATATGATATTTTATTACTTTTTATTTTGACTTTTTACAAAAGTACCGTTATCTCAAAAATATATCGATATAACGGTACTCTCCTGTACATCAAATCATTTAGAGAACATTTCAAGCTTTCATACGATCCCCATAGTACACTCCTAGCCCATTAAATAACAAAAATGTAGCACTTTAAAAATTAATATTCAGAGAAATTAATCGATATTTGCTGATAATATACTTGTTAATACCATAATTTATGACTACATATGTAATATGGATATCATTAGAAAGGTCTTGAAAAAACCTATAGTCATATATATAATACGTATATAATTGGAAAGGTCTTTAAATCTCAAAAATAAAAAAAATAGATAAAAAATATATAAAAATACTTAGTAAATATTATTTAATTTGCATTTTTATTTTAATTTTTGATAAAAAAATTAAAACAAGATTATAAAATATCTTTGTAACAAATCAAGGTTACCAGCACAGTTGCAATTAAAATGAATTTTTTTAATGTTAATAAAGGTTTTTCTGTGTAGCCGGCCTTCGGCCGGGCTAAAGATCTTTCTCCTCTATGTATGTGGAACACCGGCTTCGCTGAATAAACTTTTTTTTTGGAAATCAAAAAATTTTTGTAAGTACCGGTATTCTTTTTAAATAATTTTTATTTAATTTTTAACAAAGTTGTAAAAATGATAAGACTTATTACATATTTTTAAATTATGATTAACAAATTTATTACTAGTAAAAATCGATTAATTTTTCTAAATATTAATTTTTAAAGTGCTATACTTTTGTTATTTAATGGTCTAGGAGTGTGACATGGGGATCATATGAAAGCTTGAAATATTCTCTAAACAATTTTATGTTTAGGAGAGTACCGTTATAGCGATATATTTTTGAGATAACGGTATTTTTGTAAAAAAAGCCAGTACATAAAATAATAAAATATCATTTTGGCTCGCAATGGGTTAATGTTATATAACGTTTTATATATCAATCGAAAGGCCTTTCTCAAGACCTTTCCAATGATACCCATAATGTTCATATTCATTACAGGAGGAAGGAGAAAATTGCATTTTTATATTATAACTTCAAGTACCCATAACTCGTAAACTAAGAGCGAGCGGGCAAAATTTTTTACATTGCTTTAATCACAAATAAAAATGTTACTGAATCATTATCAAAATTATTTAAAAATCAAGTGTGCTGGTAATCTTGATTTACGCCAAAAAAAAAAAAAAAAAAAAAAAATATAAATAATAAAAATTAAAAATCTCAAGATGATTTCAATGTTATTTTAAAATCCAATTTTTAATCAAAATTCAAAATTTCACTAAAAAATCAGAATTTCCCCATAAAGTTGAAATTCTGCAAAAATTTGAGTTTTACTAAAAAGGTTTAGGATTTTTAGCAACAAAAAATGTTTTGAATATTACTTTTCTATAGAAGACTTATCGATATCATGACTTTTCTGTAGAAAAGTTATCGATATCATGACTTCTATAGAAAGGTTTACTTCTTTTTAAATTAAATAAATGAAAAAAAAAAATCACTAAAAATCAAATTTATCCAAAAATTTCATTGGTTGCATCTAAAATTAAAATTTTACCAACCATATCGCTATACGTTTGTAATGGCGAACAGGGTTGTAGTCAGACAGGAAAAGAATTGCGTTGTAGAATGTCGTCAACATTTTTTAAAAGTCCCTGAAAGAAATTTTTTTATTAAAATTTGTTTGAAATATAGAAATTAATAGAAGTTCCTACGCTCAAAAATTATTATTATTTTTTTTTTGTTTATTCTAAAAGTTTTTTACATAATTTAATTTTGCTATAGACACAACTCAATTGCCAACTGATATTCTAGAATCCAAAAACAATACTATAAAAATTAAATAAATCTTTAAAATTTTTAGCAAAAATCATCACCGAAAAAAGGTACTTCACCAGCCAAGAAGAAGGGCGGCAAAGCTGCCAAGGGTGGTCGTGGTAATAATAAAAATAACGATGACGAAGAACAAGAATGGGAAGTTGAAAAAATTATAGATTATGCTGAAGAAAAGAAAGGTCGCGTATTTCGCATACGTTGGAAGGGTTTCGGACCTAAAAATGACACCTGGGAACCTGAGGAAAATTTAAATTGTAGCGATATGATACAGAAATTCTTAGCTAAAATGAAATTACAAGAAAATGTTTCATTCAAAGAATTACGCGAAGAGCCAAAGAAAACCAAACGTTTGGTTAACGAAACGGCACCGCGTACCAACATCAATAATCCCATTGGTCGCAAGTCAAAGAGATCGGTTACAAAGAAAAGGTAAGGTAAATATTACTAATATGCCCATACCCAAAGAAAAGGCAACGATTTTTATTAAATAATATCTCTTTGTCGCTTGCAGAGTTTTCTATGGCGATATGGATGATTAAAATGGAATTATGTGTATTATAACAAAAAATACCAGCTATATTGGAGATGTTTTATATATATATATATTTTTTTTTTGCCTTCTTTAATTAAAGAAGCAAATAATGCACATTTATATGAAATAAGATCCATTTATAAAACTTTATTTCTTTAAATTCCTTCCTATCTCAATTCCTTTACTATCTATAATGTTTTCCTCAAATACTTTTTAAACATTATTTTCTGTTTATATATGTATATTTAAGTGGGGTTTATGTTGTTTTTAATAACTCTCCTGTTTAAAAAATTCACTGTTGTTTTTCTTTTTATAAGAAAATTTTGTTATTGACAGTGTGATTTTTATTTATACTTGTTTTAAGTGTTGAATATAATTGAGTGATTTTTATAATTATATTTAACACTATTTTTTTAATAATGCTTGAAATTTATTCCCAAAGGTGCAAAATTTTGTTTTTTTTTTTTTCAAACTTTCCATGTTATTTTAAATCATTTTTTTTTTATATAAACATTTTTAAAATATATTGTTTGTTTTTTTTTTTTTTATTTTTTATTTAAATTCAAAATTAAAAAAGAGAAAAAAAATAAGAAACTTAAACTTATCAAACAAAGAAAAATACAATATGAAAAATGGTATAAATATTTAAAAACATATTTTTGCATTGATTTTTGCAAAAGAAATAAAAAAAATGTAGCATAGGTCTATAAGAAGATTCTTTAAAAAAAAATAATTATAAATATATATAAAAAATGAAACAAAACTCCAGAATTTTAAGTAATGAAATATAAATATATAAAATTATTCAAAGAAAATACAAATAATACATGAAAAGAAAAACTTATTTTTTAGCAATAAACTAGTTTTAAAGTGAAAACAAAAAAGTTTTACTCTTAATAAATCTTTAAAATAATTATTTGTTTTCTTTAATTATTTATTCTATTTTCTATCTCAAAATTATATTTTAATAAAAAGAAATTAAACTTTCTCAAAACCATAACAAAATGAAATTAATAGAACCCAAATTTAAAACAATCTATTTTGTTTAAATTTTTTAATTTTTAATTTATTTTCAAAATTTTTAAATTTTCTTGCGGTAATTTTTTTTATTAAACTTTATTTTTAGATGGATCAAAATTTGGTTAAACATTTTAGACTCTATTGTTGTAAAGAAACAAGAAAACAAAATTATGTGTATATTTTTCTTTATTACAGTGAATATGAATTTCTTCCTGAAGATTCTGGTTTCGATACCCAAGATGATTCTGCTCTAGTATCAACGCGTTCGCATCAAAATACTTTACCAGCTAATTTAACCGCAGTAGATGAATCATTTTTAAAAATGATGTTAAGTCTCATGAAAGATGTGCCATCTAGTGTGAAGAATAAATTTCAAGCAGATATGTTTGCCGCCATTTATAGGATTCGTGGGCAATATTTACTGGACTAAAAAACATGCATAACTCAAAATGGATTGTATTCTTTTATCTTTTTTTTGTAATTCTTTATTGTATGCTCTTATTTATTATATGAGTTTATTAACCCTCCAATATTGTTGTATTAAATTCATTTTATAATAAAAGCTAAATATTTTCATATTTTAAGTTGTAAAAAAAATATGTCATTTTTTTTTTTAGTATTTATAACATAAAAGAAGTTTAAATATTTATTTCCTATATAATGAAACATCATAAGATTCATTTACTTTACAAACGCAGCTAGTTAGACAATTTTATAAATTTTATTAATTTTTTTCTTCGTTTTTATTTTCTCAATTCTAAAATAATCATGTTCTTATTAAATTCATATTATTGGAATTGAAAGTTATGTTTTGTTTTAAAAATCTAATTTTCCATATACATATTTTTATCTGATTTAGGAGGGTTAAAAAACTTTAATAAATATACAATATAAACAAATTAAAATTACAATATTTAAGTATATGTATCTTAAAAAAGGCTATTTGAAAATCATTCAAATAATAGTATCAATCAATAAATGAACAATGCTCCTATGCATTCGTAGTAGTTTTTAAGTGCAACAAATAATAAATCGAAACAAACATTAATCTATAAAATTTCATTTCAAATAAAATTGAAAATAATCATAATTTTTATGAAAAGTAAGGATTTTTTTTATTTGGTTCTTGCTACATTCAAGGATTGTGTATGTAACATAATAAAGAAAATCGAAGATCTTAAATTTAATTAAAAGTCATCAAAGGGTTTGTTATTTCTACAATATTTATATAGGACGCGAAATAAAGGTGTCCATCTGTCTATTGAAATATACTTTGTAACGTCCAATAGGACGTGTTTTATACATCCAGTCTCAAAAAATTTTGCTTTTGAAAATCATCTATATCAGTCCATAGATGGCATATTCTTTTTTTTTTTTCAAAATTTATTCAATAAAAAATAATTTGTTTCACATACATATTCAAAATAAAAGGCTTCAGGAATGGATAATAGAGATATTTTTATTTGATTGAGGGTTGTACCCTACATTGGTCGAAAGTTCATCGGCCTAGAAAAAAAAAAAATTACGCAAGATTTTTCAAATTTAGAGCATAGTTTTAATAATTAGATAGTGTATTTAGATTGATTTGACACTAAACTAGTTCCTGTCCGCTCAAAAATGTAGACAGAAGAGCATATTTTATGAAAATAGTCAAATTTTTAGAATCATACAAATGTGAAGGAAAGTTTTTGTACTTTTTGTTTATATTTTCTATAATATTGAGCTTAACAACATGAAATTAAAGATAAATTTTTTCCTGAGTGAGAATCTACAAGAGGGGACTTTGTGGTACTTTCTTTCTTCAAATGGTATTTTTGTATTTGGAAATTCGAACGTTTAAGGGCTAAAAATCATACATACATCATACATTTTTCCTTAATGGTACCAAAGAAGGAATTAGTACTAGAATTCATGAAAAGCTGCACTTACAGGTAATTCTTCGTTCCTATAATGGTATTTTATGTATTTCGTATAATATAAAATTAAACTTACGTGGCACTGATTAAATGAGAGCAAATATGGAGAAACGTTTTGGTACTTTTTCGTCATTCTAACTTTTTTTTCGCATTTTCTATAATATTGAAACTAGAAACATGAAATTCAAGATACACGGTTCTATGTGGGTAAAAATTCACTAGGGGGATTTTGTGGTACACTTTCGTTCCTCTGATGGTACTTTTCGAGTTTACTATAGTATTGAGCGTAGGAGTATGAAGTTGTAAATAAATGTTCCTGAGTGATATCCTATATGAAGGGATTTTTGGTATTTTTTCGTTCTTCTTAAGGTACTATTTGAACTTCCTATATTTGCTATAATTTTCTATAATATTGAACCTAGTAGCATGAAATTAAAAATACATGGTCCTAAGTGAATGAGAATTTAAAAGAGGCGCTTTTGAGGTACCTTTTCGTTCTTCCAATGGTTTTTTGAATTTTTTGTAATAATTAACCTAGAAATATGAAATTAAAGATATATGTTTCTATATGGGTGAGAATCCTCAAGCTCTATGTATCTTTTAATTCAACAAACGTAGAAAATTAGTCACATTCTTTTCTACTAAAAAAAATAATAGAAATAAAGCATTTCGTACTTTTTGTAACTTCGAACGTTTTGGATGTATAAAACTGTATTTTGGTACCCTACGAATCTCCTAAACCAAAAAAAGAAAAACATAGAAATAAATTTTAAAACGTATTCTTTCCTTATTACAAATATGTCGGAACTTTTTAATTCCATTTATTTATTGGATCAAAATTTTACTTTTTGTTGTTTTTTTTTATAAAAATATTTAAAAAGTTTATTGTGGTTAGAAATTGTACTGGTATAGAAATTGTACTGCATATCTCCCCCAAATTCTTTATAAATTTGGATTTTTGAGGGTGGATGGGGTAAAAAAGTATTTTATATATTCCAGTTTGTGAAATGTAAGAAAATTTGAATTTTCTTTCAATCTAAAAAATAGCCATAAATTTTATGAAATTTGATTTTTTAATTGGGTGATATCTATAATTTTAAAGTTTTTTGATAAGCTGTGCTGTTGAATGGGGAACTCATAAAAGGATACAAGTGGTGCGATAACCCAGACCTTGGATATTCTTTAAGTATAAACCTGGAGGCATTAAACGTATGTTATTCATTTTATGAAAACATCAATATTACAAGAGTTCCCATGGGAGTTAGAGGTTATAGTTTAATTATTCACTTTGGTGGTACAATTTGTTTTTTCTTAATTACAGTTAACAAGTTTATATCTGGTCTATGTAGGATTTTAACAAGTCCGCTAAAGCAGTTACAGGTTAAATGCTAATAGTAATACATAGTTTATAATAGTAATACAAATATTTGAACATAAATAAATGCATGATTAATGATTTTTAGATGGTCTAGTAAATTTTAATTTCTGGAAAACTACACAGGACTTTTCCTTAGATTATTGACCATTTAACAAATAAAAAACTAAATTTTCACTTCAGTTTACATACAACTCAAATAAACTTGTTTAATTTCATGGATTTATTTAAAAAATTTTAAATATCGCTGAACAACATAATTTAAAGACCAGGTTGAATACCAAAGCCAGGGCCCTTGGGTTCCTCCGTCAAAGAGGTGGGTTCACCTTTAGGCTCACTGGCGAAACGTCCGTTACGCGGTCCAGGGGGAGATACACGATCAGCTTTACAGTCAGCTAAAATAGCTTCCATATCCTTAGAGGTCAAATCTTCCTGTAAAAAATAAAAACACACAATTATGTTTTAAGAAAATTATAAAACAAATTAACAAACTCACATAATAATCATCGTTAATAGCCACCATGGGAGCATTAACACAAGCACCCAAGCATTCTACTTCGGAAATGGTGAATTTCATATCCTTGGTGGTCTCGCCAACACCAATGTTTAAGGTTTTCTAGAATTATTTAAAAATTGAATTATTTCCTTTATTATATAATCAATTATTATTACCTTGCAGGTTTCTAAAATTTCATCGGAACCTCTCAACCAACATGGTGTGGTGGTGCAGACTTGAATGTGATATTTACCAGTAGGTTTACGCATGAACATGGTATAGAAAGTGGCTACTTCGTAGACACGCATATTGGGTAAATCTAAAATTTCAGCTACCTTGTGCATGGCTGAAATGGGCAACCAACCATATTGACGTTGAGCCAAATCCAACAAGGGAATCATAGCACCACGTTTGTGTCCTTCAGGATAGATACTTAAAATAGCTTCAACACGCTGAAATGTAAATAGAGGAAGTTAAGATGAGTCCTTTAAATAGACTCCCTACAAAATATATTAACATACAAATCTAATCTATTATACATTTCAAATGTTTGTTATCTTAATTCAACATTTTTTTCTATATTGGGATGAATTTACCATAACAATGATTTGTATATTATACTTTTACCGGTTCCTACCATCATTGTACTACCAATTCTCAACACTTGCCTTCTTATTTTCTGGTGTGAATTCGAATGGTATGTCTGGATTGTCTTCGGGAGTATCACGGTGCACAAACAAATTATCACTACGATTTACGGCCGATGTGGCAATGGTACGCAGACTGCCGCGCTAAAATATTATTAAGAAAAGTTTATTTTTAGTGTATTTATAAATTCTTTTGATATATTTAAAATTACATAACCTTGCAATTTGTTCCTTTTGTCAATATTTCTCATTTTTCTTGCACTTTATTTATACTTACCACATATTGTAAGGTTTTTGTTGCACAATTGGCAAGCATTTTCCTAAATTATTTAAATTAATTTTCTTTCTAAATTTCTGTTAAGTAGCAGAAAAAAAAAGAAAATAAATTCTTTTCCACTTGCACGGCTACACAAAACGATTTTTTCAGAAATGTCAAAATTGACAATAAACCAGCTGTTTGAATGTTTATTTTTTATCTCATGTAAAACGGAGTTGTAATAAATGGTATTGAAGGGAGTTGTTATGAAAAAGGCTTAAAAGTATTGAGAGAAAAGTGAACTAAAAATTACAGTTAAATTTAAAATAATAAACAAATGTGACGAAGAGAAAATTATGATGAAGTTTTGAGTTTTAAGAAAAAAAAGTATGGTGCTATACTCTGCTGTGCCGAATCTTATATACCTTTCACCCGTGTTGAGATGTGTTTAAATAATTTGCATTTCTATATAAAGGTGAAATAGAATTAAGGTATTAATTACATATACAAAATTTTATTTATTTGAGTTGTATATAAGTATAAATGATCATACACAATTTTTCACAATAATAGGTTCATAATTGATCACGGTTCACATAAAATCCCCATTCTCGAAAATCAATTAAACTTGCATTAATCTCTCATAAATATCTATATCGAGATACAATTTAACACAATTGACTAAATTTCATAATGATCGGTCCATAATTGACAATAGCTCCGATGTGATTCACATTCCCGAAAAGTAATAACGAAAAGTATAAATTATTGCAATAAATTTCATAAGGTCCGTTCCACAATTAACCAATTTTTATTTCGGTAACGGTGTTTTAAATTTTATCGATATCGGTATATCGGTACCGAAACTAAATACCAGTATATACCGTTATTATTACAGAGGTAGCAAAAACATTATAATGTTACATCTTTTATTTATTTTTAATTAATATTCATTAAATAAAACTCTGAATAGTAAATTTTTATATTTTATATTACTTTAAAACATGAACATTCTTTGCAGTTTGGTTTTTGTGGCGATTCAAAATTCATTTTTTTGTGATTTTTGAAATATATGAAATTTAATACCATATATCTTCGGACCTAGTCCCAATTCAAATAAACTCAATAAAGCTTTGTAATTTTTCCCTAGTAGACGTTCATTCCAGAAGAAGCCTCCTTCACAAATCATCCACTAGATCAATACCTTCGTATAGAAAACTACAATTTGCGAATTCAGCTCCTCCAATTTTATGGTCTTCACCGATATCAATACTTTGAGTTTTATATCGTACTTAACAAGTAATTCAATCGATTGCAAAAACTTGGTTGCATTTAGGACATAATTACAGTAACGCGAAAGTTGTTCCCCAACCCGGAGCTACTTTACGACTCGTATGATGATCGTATCAGAATTGCACTATAAAAAATTTATGGACAGTATTATTTTAAAAAATAAATTTAAATTTATAAAGAAAGAATAAGAATGAGCAGTTCGTGGAGAATTTTTTGTTAACATTTTTGAGACCACATAACCAGGGTAGCGTTACAGATAATTAATATCAACATTTAAAGAATATATATATGCAGCTTGTATCTTATTAAGTATTGTTCTGGCTATAACTTTCTGAACAAAACGTTTTATTAACTCAGTATTCACAAATTTACTCTCTCAAATCGTAAAAAGTACTAAAAAGTTGGAGAACGCAAAAAAATAAATTGTGTCAGAAAAAAATTTCAGAATGTTTTGAGCAAGTTCGTCGAACACACCTACTATATCTAGCACAACGGATATGAATTACGTAAAATTATTTGCGATACAATTTTCTCTACCACTTTATTGACTTGTTTTAAGAATTTTTAGATTCCTATTTACAAAAAAATCTTAACATCTTTCGGGCGAAATATACTAATAATATTGTTCCTTTATTAAGCTGATCAATACGAATCGTTTTAGAAAATCTAATGGAAAAAAGAACAAATTTTAAAATACCGAAACTAAAATACCGCTATATAACGGTATTGAGGGAAATGGTATTTTTGGAAAATAATAATTTTGGTAACGGTATCGGTTACGCTAATTCATTTTAAACGGTATTTAATCGGTATCGGTATTTATAACGGTATCGGTTTCCAACTTTACAATTAATCATCGGTCCCATATAAGGAATTCTCCCGATAACCATTTTAGTGCCAAGCATTTAGGGTTTTATGTAGGGTCGATCTTGACCAACACTGCTTGTTCTTATCCTTTCCTATCTATTTTGATACTAAATTTAAAATGGAAGTATCAGAACACTTAAAAAGATATTAATTAGTAAAATTATACTAACGTCCATAGACAAACTTCTGTTCCCATTGAGATTCTATTTTGAAATTTTTACAGTATAACGACAAATGATTATAAACATTATGTAAAAAAATAATGGAAATTAAAAACTCTTTTTCAGGATATCCTAGGATAAAGGATATTTTTTAATTTTAGAGGTCTTTGCGCCAGGAAGATGTTTAACTTTTACGACTTTATGATAAAGTACTTTCATTGATAATAATTTTGTTAAAATCGGACGATGCACATAAAAGTTATTTAACTTTTTTTAGCTTTTTGATAGTTGAAGGAACGAATATATTGGTTTCAAAAAGTCAAAAAATCGAAAAATATATCAGCTATTGATGATTTTCAATAGCAAAATTCTGAGGACTATGTCCGATATATTGATGTATAAAACATATTAATATCTGGGCCCTTCAAAAAGTTGGTTTCAATAGACAGACATCGTAGTTTTTACTTTACGGGGTGCCAGATGAAAAAAAATTTCAAATGGAATGTATACACATACTTACATTTACGGACAAAAAATTTAAAAATAAAATAAAATTATAATTACTTTAAAATTTTTGAGTTTTCAACGAAGTTTTATGCAAAACAAAAGAAACTTTAGTGCCAAATTATTGCGAATACATTAAATTCTAACATATAAAAATATAATTATTTTATAAATGAACAATAAATTTTAAATTGTATCACAAAACATTCGTAAGAAACCAAATTAGGAACAGAATTAGGAACTTTTTATAACCACTTTTCAAGGATGACAGTGTTAGTAACATAATGGTATTGGTTACTATCATAGCAAATTGTCAGATCGATATATCACTATTAGGGAACTTAAGAATGACCGTAGAGAGAAATAATATTTCCTCCAATTTTATTCTTAGATTCCTAGAAGAAAATTATGTTCCTAGTAGATTTTGAACCGATTTAATGGTATTAAAAGTTCCCGACATGATAAAATTTTTGGAAGATTTTCTGTTCCAGAGTAACTTTATTTATATTAAATCTTTCTAAATTATGCTTAAGTACTGTCGTTTAATTAAAACTAAAATTATTTAACTAAAAAAATCGGTGTCGATTTTGTTCGGACTTTAGATTTTCCCCATATTTTTGCCGATGTTATTCTATAGATCTTTTTTGATAAAATTTGTTCTCAGAATAAAAGATTATTAACGGTTCTTATATTTTTTCAGTTTCTAATTGTTAACATTATCATCAAGATTTAAAAAATCTAAAGGTTTCGAAGAAACTTTGCAAAAATTTGAAAAAAATTTTGACGAATTTACTGCTGACCTTATTTTTTGTCCGCGCTGAAAAAGCACAATTTGAGGTTACCGTTTTTGGTATAACAGTAAACGATATTATTTTTATATTGGTTTATAACCCAATGTATTCGCAATGATTTGGCATTACAAGTTTTATTGTTTTGCTTAAAATTGTGTAGAAAACTCAAAAAGTTTAAAAAAAAATATATTTGACCCTATTTTATTGTCCGTAACTGTATTTACAGCTCTGGTAAAGGGAACATGAAAACGACAAATTATTAACGAAAAATAAATTACTTTTTATTCCGAAAACCTTTATTATGTGTTTTTGCAATTTTATTTAAATATTATTAGTTAGATTTTTTTGTATTTTACATATATTATGCAAACTAATTTATAAAAATTTCGCAAAAATAATAAAAAAAAAATCTCTTGAACTTCTTCAGGATGATTGGTTACTTTTTTCTATTTTCCACACAAAAGCCCGTAATTTCTTTGCTAAATAATATGAACTTTGAATGAAAGACTATAAAGACGTCACATGGGGGCAAAAACAAAGAATTTATGCAAGTAAGATTTAATATTTCGTAAAGACATTTATGACAATTGGCACGTGAAAAAAAAAACAAGTCACACTTACAAAGAGAAGAAAGACAGGTCTATAAACTCATTATTAATAAATTCAAGGTTTATTTTAATGATAAATAAAAATTGCAAGTAAAATGCAAAGAGATTCCTTGAAAATTAAACAAAAGAGTCATGGAATTCTAGCTTCAAGTAATAATGAAAATAAAACAAAACATGTATGCATTTACAATTAAACGAATGCATGTATGGGTGTTAGTGCGTATGAGAAATATTTAAATAATGTAACATAGTGTCTACATTAGAGATTTTTTACCAAGACAAACGTCAAACTTAACGCGAATTTGTGGAAGGTGGCGACAATTGCACAAAAGCAACAGTATGGCGTATACATTACTGTTTGTTTATATATGCGTGTAACAACCAAAATAATAATAATAATCAGCTGTTTAACTAAGGTTACCTTGTATATATTCACACTGATTTTGACGTTTGTTTTGATATAAATTTGCCTAATGTAGACACTAGGTAAAGAAACAAACAGAAAAAATATCAATGATTACCCTGCAAGCATTTAGTGAAGTCTTTTTCGAAATAGCTCTTCTTCTTCGCCACTCTTAGAAGTGCAATAGAAGATTTCTCTCAATTTTCCAACAACAAAATATATTAGTATACAAAAGAAAAAAAAAAAAAAAAAAACGTAACTTCTTTAATCACTATTAGAAGTTGTTTAGATAACAGTTACAGTTATCCAAAAACGAAAACACTATTTTTCAACACCTTTGCTAGCATTTGGAAGATTGTCTTTTATCAATCCACATAATCTGTCGAATTTGGCACTCTAAGATGATTAGTAGTAGAACGTGCAAAACTTTACAAAAACAACACACATTAGGTTCGAAATTTTATCATAAAATCATGATTTTGGTTTACATTTAATAATGGGGTAAAGAACAAGCAGAAACAATATAATCTATATAATTAAAATATGTTATTAACAATTTGAGGGCCAGAACATGGACAGAAAATTTTGTTTTGTATAAAATTCTTAATAATCTAAGTAACGTTTTTTAAAAGTGTGGGAGTTTGACTTATATATGATATGCCCGCAGCACAAGTCGCTAATTTTCAGAATAATTTTCTATAGAACAAAAAATTAAAAATACATTAAAAATTCGATTTTACAAGTCTATTCTGTGGAAGATTAAAATTGGTAGATACAGCAATCAAAATTTTGGGAATCCATCATTTTAGAGTATCCGAAAAATATTTTAGCAGAGCTGAATTTTTACATTTTAAATTTGAAAAGGAATTTATAATTTTCAAAATTTTATTTATAATTTTCAAAATTTTAAATCAATTTTTTTTTTAAAGTTTGAAAAGAATTCAACGTTGTTGTCGTTATTAAATATTCTGAAGAAATTGTTTTGTTGTTGTAATGCTTGAAATGTGTGAAGTATATTGTGGTAATTTCTGATTAAGTAGTGGTATTTATTTCTGAGTTTAAAAAATCTTAAAATTGGCAAAAATGATTGAAAAAACTTTCATGGCCAAGATGAGATTTAAATAATGATTTAAAATGGTACATCATCATTAAAATTTGTAATAGAGCTTGGAAGTTGTTAAAATACCAAGTAATCTTTAATAAAGAGAATCCCCTTTATAAAAATAGAAACATTTGAAAGAGAAATTAGAAAAAATTTGTTATAAATATTGTAGTCAGCTATTTGTTTAGCGAGAAAGTATGATTTTAAGAAAGTATATGGTGTTCGCCTTATAAAAAGTGTAATTGTTTTTCTGTAGCAAAACTGGCGATTTTAGAAAAAAAATTAACTAAAAAAATTTTATTTATTTTAGTTACATAGAAAATTCAATACAAAATTAAATAATAATGTAGTCTTGTAATATTTAGAAATCGTATATTATATGTATTACTGAAAAACATGGTGGAAATATTGAATTACACTTTTTATAATGCGAACATCATAAACTTTCTAAAAATCATACATTATCGCAGAACGTACTAATAATTGGAGAAATTTTGCAAGTATTCTAATATATGTTAAATGTTCATTTGAATTCAAAATCTTTCATTAATTTCATTGTTTTCTGTAATAAATACAATCAAGTGTTATTTTTGTTATTTAAAAAATAAATTAGAATATTAATAATTATTCTTATTTTATTATATATACCTACTTCATTAAATTTGAAAGAAACAAATATTCTTTTTTAATTTTGTACTTAAAATATTTATTTGTATTTCTTTTTAATTTACTTATTTTTTTATGTTTTTTTAATGTTAATTTGAATTGAAAATATTGTTGTACAATTAATTTAATTTTAAAATGTAAGTATTACTGGCAATATTATTTTAAAAATTTTATGTAAAATAGCTTTAAAATTCTTTAAATATTTTCTATCGAAAGTGTAGTTACATCGGCACACCGGGAAATTGATATGTATCGCTTTTACTATCGAATTCTGATATAGTTAGAGATAGCATCTTTTGAGTAACGCTTTAGTGGGGATTGGAAGATTCGAATTAGGATTTTTTTTATTAGACACTTTTTACTGCGTTGTAGTAGATCTTAATACGTGACGTACAAAATTCACTAAAGCGTTACGAATTCTGATCTACTTAGTAACACCGTTCGGGAAGAAATGTGCCACTAAGAGATAGTTCCTTTTGAGTAACGCTTTAGTGGGGATTTGAAGATTCGAATTAGCACCTTTCATTATATGCTTTTTACGTGACATTCAATACTGACTAAAGGGTTACTCAAAAGGAACTATCGCTTAGTGGCACAGTTCTTCCCGAACGGTGTTACTAAGTAGATCAGAATTCGATGGTAAAAGCGACGCATATAGTTACGCCTTCGATAGAAAATGTTTGCAGGGTATAAAGTAAAGAATGTCAACAAAAATCAACGGTAATATTATTAATACGATGATGATGATGACGACAATAACAAAACCAACAACAACTACACCTACAATTATACACAGGTATAAACAAACACTTTCCCCAAAGCTAAATTTATTATTTAAATACACATTCCCTCAACATTTTTACACCAACACATTATGCGCAAATGTGTTGGTGTTACAAATTTAAATAAAAGAGAGAGAGAAAAAAAAGACAAAACAAACAAAAGCACAAGAAAAAATCTCTGCCGAAAAAATAAAAACAAAGAAGCTTGCTACAACCAACAACAAAAAACTTTAACAATAGTGACAACAACAACGAAAACTATTATCATGTTAAACAGAAAATTAAATGAGTAAATTCTTTCAAAGTATCCGATTAGAGTGAGATAAAAGAGTAATTTGACATTTGAGTTGTCATTTTATAATATTTTATATAATTTTATTTTGACATAGTATAACCTCAATATGTAATCTATTTACGTAAATTTTAATTTCTTAAAATTCCTTATTTTATCTTTTAATAAATTTACTCTTTTAATGTTCTGCTCTTACAATCTGGTGCAACTCTTCACAAAATTAAAACCACCCAGAAAAAAACTCATGGTTGATTAACATTTTGAAGATGATAATAAAAAAATAAAGGTGAAAGATGGTTGGTTTTAGCTGGCTGGCTGCTAAAGGTAACAAACCTATGGTATATATTTATTTTTTATAATTATTCCATTCATTATTTCTTAAAATATGAATGTTATTTAAGTTGCAGACTTTAATAGGTTAATTTTTTTTCTTAACATTTATTGTTTGTTTTTGTTTCTTAGCGGCCAAGTTAATAAAAGACAAAGTTTACCCGATTGTTTATAAAAACAAAAAATAGTAAGAATTGTTGAAAGTCTTAATTTAGCACATTTTGCTACGCATGAGCCAAATAATAATGTTTGTTATGATATTTTTTACCTGATGAATGTTTGAAAAATGGGAGCATTTCTTTACATAAAGTGGCAAAATAATTGTTTTTGTTTTGAATTAAGATAAATTTAGAATACCGGGTTATTTGTTCACATAATATGTTACATGTTAAATGATGAACTCATTTGGACAACTGAAATAATTGTTGATGAAATTAAATATTTTTTTTATAAACGAATCGTAACATAGAAATTGTGTATGTAGTTTATCAGAGATAAGCGAGGTTTAAACTCAGATCAGAATAAATATATTAGAGATTATAATTTCCAATTTTTTAAGACTTAAGTAATCCATAATTAACTGTAGCATAGTGGGATCGCAAAAATTTTAGTTATAAACCATGAACCAGGGGTTCCCATCACTTCATGTTTCGCGGATCCATTTAGACATTTTTATTTTTTCCCAATTTTTTAAGACTTAAGTTATCTATAATTGACCATGGCTTAGTGGAATCGCAAAAAATTTAGTTATAAATCATGAACCAGGGGTTCCCATCACTTCATGTTTCGTGGATCCATTTAGAAATTTTTGTTTTTTCGCGGAAAAATAGTAAAAACTCAAAAGGTATTTATTTTAAATAAAATTGCTTTATCAAAAATTCATTTATATATTTAATATAAGAACAATCAGCCTAACCACAAAGGAAATTTAAAATTTAATTTTTATTGAAATCAATTTTATTTTAAAATAGAAGTTCTGCTTTTAACGTACCATAAGAAATATTTAAAGAACTGTTTTAAAAGCTTTTTAAAACTCATACATTAAAAACTTTGAAAATATTTTTCAACGAATACCCTATAAACATTTGGAAGATATCTTCCTAGAAGAAATTTATGCAATATCTTCTTTTTATTATTTGGACGAAAATTATCAAAGCAATATTTTTCTAATATTGCATTTTTATCAGTTTAAAGGATGTAAACAACAAAAAATATCGCCAAAACATCGCCTTTTTCAGTAAGGTGATTATCTCCACCCAATAAACTGATGATATCCCATTGATATCATCTGGCAGAAATGAGTGCAATACTTTTATTTTTCAGTTGTCGAAAGATTTTCCAAAACTGAAAAAATATTGAAAAAATTTGTTTCTTAGCAAAAAAAATAAAAATAAATATTTTATATGAGCGTTTTAGTTTTCGTGCATTATAATGTTAAGATTTACGTGCATGAATGCCTTACAAGATGTAAAAGATTTCTTTTACATTTCTATATTATTTCAAGATTTATTTGGGGATAATTTTTCTATATATTTATTATATCTTCCAGAAGATTATCACCTAGTTGATTATCTACAAAAATTGTCTATTTTTCTTCCAGGCGTATTGATTTCTTATTGCTTAGATATATCGCCTGTAACGCGCAATCTCTCCCGAAGGGGGAAACTTCCGCAATACGAATATTATTATTGCGGGATTAACATTTTTTTCTAAGCAATAAGAATTCGAATCAATTTCGTATTATTTTGTTTGTAGGGCAGAAAATTTAATAAATTGTAAAACGAAATATTTTTTTTTTTTTTAATTTAAAACAAAATTTTAAAATTTAGTTCGAAAAATGTTTTATGGGTTTAAAATCGATTTTTTAGCTTTTGTGGTTAGACTGAATGTATCTTTTAAAGCTCATAAACAATTAAAAAATGTTAAAGGTCTTATTTATAATAAAAATATTAAATTTATAAACCTTTTAGCAAATAAGATTTTTTGGAAATTTTTTTTATTAAGCTTTGATAAATTTAAAATTTTTATTATGAATAAAGCGCATTCAAATGTGATTTAAATTTAGATTTTAGGAACTATAGGGCAGAAAAATTAGTTTCGCATAAATATGTAGATACCAACTTTAGCAAAGGTTTTAACGCCTCATTTTCAATTATCGTGTAAACTTTTAATATTTTAACCAAAAATTTTCAACTAACATAGATTCAAAATCAGCATTGGCACATGTTCTATTGCTTATTCTTGAAAATTATCGGGTATGTCATCAATAGCAATATTGAGTGGTTTATGAAGTAAACTAGTTTTGGCAAGAATTGGCTTTACGCTCCGGATAATATGGGGAAAATGCATGGTGAAGTGAATCCAAGTGTTTTATTCTTTTCATATGTAGGTTCTTTTTGAACATCAGATGAATCCAAGATTCAGCAGTGGAAATGACGAATATTTTGGCAGAGGGGATTGAAGAAGTCTATTCCATAAAGAAATTTTGCACATAAAAGCACAGTTAATATATTTACTTGTCTATCTTGTAGTTTAATGTTAAGATTATTTAAAGTTTTGAAAATTTTTGAGATATAAGCAAAATAACATAAGAATAGTTTTCTGTAATTTTTTTTTATAATGTTGTTCATTTTTGTATAAAAGAAAAATGTCTAGTTCTGCCTTTAGTTCGTACAATCTCTTATCATATTTCCCTTCGAATCGACATCAGTATGAAGTATTTCTATTTCTTAAGGAACTACTTTTTTATAAAATTTACTACGTTTATAGTAGTTTGAAAAACACTTTTAAATATACCAGGTAAGGTTTTCACAGCAAGTCGCTGGAATACACAATGAGTTTTAAGTGATTTAAGTTTTAGTAAACAATAGTTAAAGTTGACTTAAATTTGAAATATCAGCCGCTTCATTACACTGCAGGCCATCAATTCTTTTTTTTTTTTCAGAGTTATAAGACAGATGAATTCTCATAACTTTTTCTTTTATAACCCCAACAACATCAATTATGTGTAGTTTCTTTGCTTTTGCTATTAGTATTGATATATTGTACGAAGCTTTAATAGATTTTCCCCATCCAAATGAAAGGCACCATAGAATCCAACATTGGCTTAATTATATATGCCGAAAAATACAAAAAAATATATCATCAAATATATCACAATAATTCCGTACACATTTTCGGTCTCTCTCGAGGTCACTCTAGAATATTGCTACTGACCCCCATTTGGAAAACCTTATCCTAAACTAAAAAACGGATCGAACTGAAATGTATGTTACGGTTGTAAATGAGGACCTAAGCTTTCAGAAAAATAATCTTGTCTTTACCATGTAGTAATACGAGATAGCCTACAGGGTGCAAAGTTCATCATTTCTAGTATGAAAAAGTTTCAAAAAATCGTAACCCACAAATAAAGTCTAATTTCAAAGATTTAAAAAGATCTTGAGGAGATGAGGATTATTTTTGGCTTTGCCTTTTTTTAGTTTTTCAAAATCGAAAATTCGATTTCCAATATATTCCAAAATAATGTATTGACATTTTGTCTAGCCATAAAAATTATCAAAGTCAAAAGTTTAAGTTGAGTACAAAAAATTGCCTTTTTTTTTACAAATTAGTGGTCACTTTTATCTCAAAATTTATTTCATAAAAATATTTCTGTTTTTTTACATATTTCAAAACAAGGCTTCATGAATGGTTAATAAAGGAAATTTTTATTTGATTAAGAGTGGCATTGGTCGAAAATGGTGACTTTTTGAACAAAAAAGAAAAAATCACTCGAGATTTTCCTAATTTAAAAAATTAAATTTAATAATTACATATATGTACATTAGGGTGGCTCTGTTTGTATGTAGAGAAAGTAAGATATCGATGTGCTCAGCTCAAATGAAAATTGATAAGATACCGTTTCTCAAAATTGTCATCGTTACATTATCCTTTTGTTAGCTAGATCAAAATAAAAAAGGTCCTTTTTTGGGGTTTTTCGGAATTTATTTATATTTCTGCAAAGCAACAATAAGAGAATTTGGTATCGTAAGAAAGGCCTTTGGGACGCTCATTTAATCACATTTATCACACAACAGATCTTTTGGATCTGTTATGTGATAAATTTGGATATTTTAATTTTTTACACATAAAACAAGCCCAAAATTATAAAATATAATCCTCGACCAGTTATACCGAAATGGTTTTTTCCGTTTTTAAAAATTCGACCTTGTTTGAATTTAATTCGATTTTTCGAAGCATATTTTTCTTTGTATACGAATTTTTCTCTATGAGAAGAAGTTAAATGAATTTAACATCAAAATACGGGTATTTTTATAAGCTTTCTAATGATATAAAATATTTTATACTTCTACTAACAAACAACGAAATAAATTAAGTTTAAGTGAAATAACCAGACAATTTATGCTAATAAGATTATTTGTTTACAATTGTATCTGTCAAGTAACACACAAAGTGATTTTTTCTTATTACTCACAGCAAGAATTTACTCTTTAATCCAGCTCACGAAATGATAATGTAAGGACGAAAATTTTGAGAAACAATATCTCAGATTTTTTTGCTGGTAACATCAATATTTTTTATTTTGGGACCATTCTAATGTACATAGCTTGACTTTATACTAAAGTTTTACCCGTTCAAAAATGTAGACAGAAGAGCATATTAAAATTTATAGAATCATATTTATTAAGTACACAAAAAACATATTAAAATTATTTTTTTAAATTTATTTTTGATGTAATGTATTGAAAAGATAACAATCTTTTTGTGTACCAAAAATTGTTTTGATGGCTTTAGCGGGTAATTTTTTTATACATTTTCAAATTTAAGAAAATTTTTCATAAAATTATAAAAATATAAACATAATACAAAAGTAGACATAATCACATGTACACTATATATATATATATATATATATATATATACATATATATATATATATATATATATATAGTCTACATACCTTTCCAAATAAAGCAAATGTAACGATATAAATCCAGATATCTGGGCCAAAATTGCTATGAATATTTTTGGATTTATATATATTTACATATTGGATTTTTTCTCTTTTAATTCGGTACTTTATTGCTGAAAATTATTTTGTTTTAAAATTGTTTTGTTTTTTTTTGTAAATTGGGAAATTTTTCTAAAATTAGTCCTTTTTTAGAATAAATAGTTTTTTGAAAAAATATTGGTGTCTATTCTTGAAAACGTGTCGAAGAAGTGAAAATTTCCATTAAAACAAAAACAAAGTTTAAAAAATTGTTTTTGTTTTCCGTACATTTCTAAAATGGAATTTACCGTTTTTAAAAGAGATAGAAACACGTTAAAGTTCTCACGTTTATTACATTTTGAAAAATATATGGTAAACAAAAACAATTTTTTAAACTTTGTTTTTGTTTTAATGGAAATTTTCACTTCTTCAACGCGTTTTCAAGAATAGACGCCATTATGTTTTTACTTTGGACCTAATCCGAGGTATATAGTGATGTATAAAATCCACTGCTGTCGGTGGCTGTGGATTTTGATTTCAATAAACAAACAAATGGACAGACAATCGGGAGGACGTTATTTGTACTCCTCTATCTATAAGGATCTACAATGAATATTGTAGACCTTGACGCCTTTATATAATAAACCGATATGTTTTACATTTCCTTAGTTTAAAAAAAAATTGAGATTAGTTTTAAATCGCTCGTTTTTGAGCTACAAAAGTCAGAAAAATGTGGAGAAATTTCTTAAGGATATTGATTAAATTTTGGGAAAAAATCTTTCAACAGTCAGTCATTCCTTAATAGAAATTAAACCTTTAATGAATTTGGACAAAGTTTTAATAATGTTTGAAACAATTTTAACATTTTTACATGCTTGGGATAATATCTGAAAAAAAATATTTACTGAAGTATAATAATAAAAATAAAAAAAAAAAAATATGTAACACTAATGGATCTGAAGGAAAAATGTGCCCAAATTTGGGAAATGCTAAAAAATGAAAATTGGATTTTTTCCCTGTAAAGCTTAAAGGCAAAATTAAAAGGAAATCGGTGTGGTTTTTCTAAATTAATAGGGAAACATTTTTATTAACGAATTTGTATGAAACTACAGAAAAATATTAGGTGAACTATAAAATTAAGAATTCAATAAGAATTTAACCTTCAGAGATCCTTCTGGGCGCAAACTGAGACCAAATTTTAAAAACATAAAATTATTTAGAATTATAACCGAACATTTTTTTTTGATACAGTTTTAAAATAAACAAGTGAGAATATATTCGGCTTGGTCGAATCTATTATACCCTAATTTCAAATATCATCTTATATGGGAGTTCCGAGTTTATATTGACCGTTTAACTATATGTAGAAAATTTCTTCATTGTAAATGCTTTTGTTTAAGAGTTATCGGGAGAAAAGTATTAACTAGAATTACGGTAGACACAAAGTTTTTCTAGTATTTTTTTATTTATTAACCTATTTTTCTCATTTTCAATACCAAACAAATCTTATATGAGAGAAATATTTGAGCCAAATTTTATCCTCTTAGGTGATTCGTTCCGAGCCCTATCCTGCTTTCAACAGACAAACAAACAGACAGACGGATATAGTTAGATCGTCTTAGAACTTCACGTGGATTCAGAATATATATACATGTATGTTACATACATACAAACTTAATATATATCGTTTTGGGTGGTGGGTGTAGAAATTTAAAATTAACAATTTTATGTAATTTAGATAAAAATTATTTTAAAAACAAATGTGTGTAATTTTGTCAATCTTTCTCAATCTTTATTTTCACTGACGGGACTAGTGTTCCTATTTTATTATTTCTTCCCTCTAATATTCATTTTCAACTTTAAAAAGCCAAATACCTTTGATCTCTTTGTAAAGCTATAGGAGATAATAAGCGAAGGAAGTAAAAATTTTCATACCTTGTAGAGTACAGAATTTTTTTTTTCACATCTGAGGTGTTCAATTTTGGATATCTCATACTACGCAGTTTCAAATTTAATATCTATAAATGTAATATTTTTAAAGCTCCAGATCTGCTTTACCAATATTTCCAATTTCATGCAAATCAGTTTGATAGTATAGAGATTTTTTTTATTTATATATTTTCCTCCAATTCAAAGTCTGGCATCTCTTCGAGCACTACTTAACGTAGACATGTTCCGTTTACTAATTTAATATGACTTTAATAGTTATATTGTTGAATACGCATAAAAAAGAGCAAATATAATATTTGTACATACAAAACACAATAACATGCCTTACTTTCAGCTGCTGGCCAAATTCCAATATAAAGTCGCCATAACCACCTGATAGTACGTGCCCATAATGTTGACCGTTAAATGAAGAAATAAAAGAAAATAACAAAATCATCGAAGTTTTCAATATACCAACCAACAACCACAACAAGTTGGTTTCAAACAAGTCTGAAAGCTTATAACCAACATAGGTAACTAACAAAGCAAAATCAAGGTACTCGTAAATGTCATCAAACAAAGAAATTTAACGATTGTACAAGAAGAAAAATATAACTGTTGTAAGTGATACACTTACGAACATATACATGTCAACAATGTGTACTTCTTTAAGCCAGTTAGTGTCTTCCTTAAGCTTGAATTGTAATTTCTTTTTTGCTTTTAATGTTGGCTTTAGTTAGTAATATGACTGTAACGATCATCAATATCTGAATTTGATCGCTGCAATTCAATTTAGTTTTAATTCACAACGCGAAGCGTTTAAACGTACGTGCGCTTAACAACAAATTCAAATATTGAACTTGTTAATAAGTGATCATTACTTTGACACTGTCTTTTTGACATAAGAAAAAAATAAAAGAAGATAAACATTTTTTTTACAAAATAAACAAAGAGTGAAATTTTTTAATAACGGTTGTTAAGAGTGATCTTTTTTTACTGATTTAAGCTTGATTGGTTTTTTTGTGGATTACAAGTGTTTGTCTAGGTAAAAAAAATTATGATATTAAAAATAAAACTTATATAATCTAAAAATAAAAATGCTCAAGTAATTTATAAAGACTTTCTTTAAATTAAAAATTAATTATTTATAAATATGAATGTAAAACACTTGCCGTTGGTCAGTTGAGAAAAAAAACAAGTTCCGGTTTATTTTAACATGTTTATAATGATACATGGCTTGATCATTTAATGATGTTTTTGTTTTTAATGTTACATAAATATTTTTAACATCTGCAATATTTGGGTCGTCTAAGAAATGTTTTCAGTTTCTTGATTAACCAACTAGAAGAAAACTAGATTTATTATTATTTTTTTTTTTCAATTGGTATGATAAAAAATTAATGAGAAGTTTTTTTATGTCAACAATTGTGATCTAGAACATGGGAATGATAATAATAAATATTGAGTTTGAGGAGTGATTATATAGAGCTGGAATTGTTAATGGCTTTTTGAAAACGTTATAGAGGAAATTGTTAATCGTGGATTAAAATTTAAGTTTAAACAACTTAGATAAGAATCTTTGACTAAGTTTAAATTTTAGATTTTATGACATAATTTTGATTTTTCTAAAATAAAGAAAATATAAAACAAATTCCAAAAAATTATTAATTTTCGAGAAAACCGAAATCATAATTGATTTGGTAAATTGATGTGAAAATAATAAAATATTATTTTGTTTAAAAGAACAACATTTTTATTGCTCAATTTTCATAAAACAATTTCAGAATATTAAACTCAGATATTCGAAAATATATGTATATACACTGCCTGTCACTTGAATAAGGAATCACATTTTTTTTTTAACTTTAATTAAGTATATCTCCTAAATTAAAAAAAATAATTGTTTGGCTTTAGTTTTCTGAAGAAATAAAATATATTTATATTTTGTTATACTAAAATTATGCATTTATTTCAAGACATGTATTTCTGTGGTACTTTTTAGTGTGTCACTTGAATAAGGAATATTTTAAAACTAAACAAACTGTAATTTATTTTTAAATTTTAAGTTATAAAAATGAAAGTTATTATCTTCTAGCATTCAATTAGTAATGAGTACTGCTACCATTTTTAGAAATAACCTCAAAAATGCGATTTGGCATCGACTTGTATAATGACTCTAAGTAATTTAGCGAAATTGAACTCCATGCTTCCGTTATTGCATCCTTTAAGGATTCTATCGTCTCAAATTATTTTCCTCCTTCATAAACTTCATAAACCCCAGACATTTTCCATTGGATTCAGGTCTGGTGAATATGGGGGCCAATCAAAAAGTTGAACACCTTGTTGATTAATCCATTGTTTTACTGCTCTGGCGGTATGAATCGGAGCGTTGTCGTGTTGGTACGTCCAAGGTATGGGTGCAAAGAAATCATAAAATTTTGGAAATGCTTCCTCCAGAATGTTTTTGTAAGTCGTTGCAGACATTTTGTTGGATACAAAAACCAACTTTAAACCATTTGTCGAACCATGTCATTGTATTTTTGGCAAACTGTTGACGTTGTGATTTGCGTTTTTCATTAAGTGGTGTTTTTTTTTGCAGTTTTCGTCGGACTATGTATGGGCACGATTTTAAAATACGGTGCACTGTTCTTTGACTGGCACTGACTCCACTTTTTTTACGTATTTTTGATACCGACATGGCAAAATTTGATGCAATTCTAAGAATTTTTCGTCTTTCTTTTGGAGTTGTTGCCATTTTCTTCCGCCCTTTCATGTTTTTTCAATATCTTTCCACAACTGTCTTTCCTCTATTAATGTTTTTGGCTATTTGGACCGAATTCTGACCCTGAGATTTCAAAATCAGAATTTTTCTTTTTCAGAGTTATTAAGAGCCTTACCACCTCCCATTTTGAATAAAAACTATTTAAAAACTATCAAATTAAAAATTCTCTAGACATTTATATTGAAAGAAATTCCTGATTAATATTAAAAGAATTCCTTATTCAAGTGACACACGAAATAGTGGTACATTACTTTAAATGAATGCATAATTTTAGTATAACAAAATATGTATATTTTTTATTTCTTCAGGAAACTAAAGCCAACACTTTGAAATTTGGTTGCGCAAAAAATTCTTTTTTTCTGAACTTTGGTTTAGGAGATATACTTGATTAAAGTTAAAATAATGTAATTCCTTATTCAAGTGGCAGGTAGTGTATATGTTGAACATTTAACCATAATCTTTTTACTTCCGAGGTCAGATTTTGAAAATTTGTGATTTTTTCATAAAAAATTTTTTTAAATATTTTGCATTTTTTCGTCATTTAATAAAAGTTGATACTAGTTGCAATTATATGGTTAGGGTCTTTAAAGCTGGGGTATTTAAAATATATATGGTACATCAATACCATATCTGAGTTATAAGAAAAAGAATGTAGGTGCTTTCTTATATACTATGATCTTTATTTTGTCATATTGTTGATCAAGTATTCGTTGTCATAATCATGTTATTTTTGTGGTAATCATAAAATATGTTTGTCAAAACTACTAATATGCTTTCCCTCTATACAATTCTGAAATAAGGTGAAAGGGAACCATATTTGGGGTTGTGACAAACATATTTAATGTTTACCAAAAAAATAATTGCTTACGGCAAGGAATATTTGGCTACTACAACCATAATAAGGCTGCTATAATGATATAATTTATTCCAGTGAAACATGATATGTTTGCAGTAACAATTTTCAATTATATTTTTTTAAGTTCATTTTTATCAATTAAAAGAAATAAATTTATTCATATAATTAATTAAAGAAAAACTCTTAACTAAATAAACAAATTAGAGTGCTATATTCGGGTATGCCGAATATTTTATATATTTAAACACTTTACTAACAAATAAAAAGAAATAGTATGCCTTAAATTTTCATATTTATACTTAAAAGCAACAACACCAATAATCTTTACAATACTGTTGTGGTCAACTAAATTGCTTGCTTATGCAGAAAACAACAACAATAATAGTCATTGCAATGCTTAATATAAACGTTTGTGTGTGTATATTATTAATTTTTTTTTTTCAGTTTTTAGCCCATAACTCGTTTGTTTATGAACCCATTTGGTTGATTGAAAAAAAAAAAAAAATCAAAATTTTGTAAAAATATTTATGACCGATCTGTAAAAAAAAAAAACGAAATCCGTAGTCAAAAATGCGTTTTGCCCGATATCTCGTTAGTTATTGGACCGATTTAGTTATAGTAATAGAAATTCAGAAAAAATTCAAAATATCGTTTGCAAAAACGAAGTCCCTAGGATATATAGAAGCTTCAGAAAATCGAAAAACGGTTTTAAAAAAGTCGGATTTTTTTGACATATCTTGCTAAGTTTCAATAGCAATATATGGCAGTTATCGGTGTGCTTCATAAATGCCATTTCAACTGATGAACATACGGACGGATATCATCCTATCGACATCATTTTTTACAAGAATCCAGAAAATATAAACTTTTTTGCCCTCCGACCATTTACACCTGTGGTGAAGGGTATAAAAATATATGTGATAAAGTTTTAATTATATTTCATAAACTCTGCTCTAGTGCAGACAAACAAAGTTACCTTATCGGCTATCGAACAGAATATTTCTGTTAGAGTTGAAGCAATAGCTTCGTTCTTTTTCTCGATATTTTTACTATTTTTAAAAGTATTTTACTTCAAAACCCTTTTTTGTGCACATAAAAATAGTAAACATTTCAAGAAAAAATGTATTTCTCATAAAATATAGCAAAATTTACTTGATTATTTTATGCGAGCAAAACTAGTATTTTTTTTCAATTTCCTTTCGAGTTTGGTTTTGAAGAACATTTAAAAAACATTTTTTTACGGCATTTTTTTTTTAGAACCAGAGGTCAGTTGTGGGTTTGGAATTATGATTTATAGTTTTATAAAACTTTCGTGTAAAAAATAGTATCGTTATGTACATTTAAGTGATTTTCTGAAGGGGCTCTTGAACTATAAACTGATCCTTCTTAAATTTGGTACATTAATTTTAAATATAAAAGTGATGTGTTTCTGACATTTTGTCTACATTTGAAAGACTTATTCACGTGTAAGTAATTTTCGGTAGGTCCTTGTATAGGACCTAAGATAAATTACAAATCGTACCTAATGGAATTTTATAGGGTACGAGTATTTTAAGGTTAAAAAAATAAATTGTTGTTTGTGCGGAAGTCTGTACAAAAATGGTCAAATTTAATAGGAAATAAACCATATTCCGAGAGAACATTTGTAGAGGTATAACTGAAATAATGAACCTATTTTTAACGATTTCAATTCTTCTCTGGGTTATAAAAGGCCTATGGAACCAATTTTATTGAATTATCATTAAGATTTATACTTTTAACTAGTTTCATTACAGAGTTTACTTTGATGGATAGATCGTCAGACGGATGGACGGACATTGTTAAATTGAATTGAATTGGATATGAATTCTAAGCTATATACTTTAAAGTCTTATTAGAGCAATATTTTTTGGCATTACAAACATTAGCTCAAATCTATAACACCTTCCCCACTATTGTGGTGCAGAGTATAAAAATTTCACATTTCACATATTCCAATCATTTTGGTCAACTAATTGTGAACGTTAGATACATAGACAGAAAAAATAATTTCAATAAAATTGTTAATCAGACTTTTCAAATAAATTTAAATATTTTTATAATTAAATAACTCACTCAAAATCGAAGTATTGTTACAAGTTAAATTCAAATTTTACATAGAAAAATCTGAAATCTAATTACAATTACGAATAATATATATTCAATTATTTTATTAATTGAAATTTAACCTTTTAAAAAATAATATATTCAAATTATCACTTATTTTTATTTGTAGTTAGATAGATAGATAGATAGATAGAGAAGGTTGATGTCATACCAGATAGTACCACATCTCCACCCAGAGACCGATCCCGGTCCATTATGAGTCCCTTCATTAAAATAGCTGTGAAATATAGAGTATAGAATACAGAAAATAGAAAATACAGAAAATAGGAGAGTAGAAGTAGAAGATAAAAGGGTAGTAATGTGAACGAATCATATAGGGGGAGTAGCAGTCGATTCCCATGACGAAGCCTATGACCACTACAAGATCTGCGTCGCGAACGTCACTTAGCCGGCCGAGGAATTGGCTACCCAGCCATTTCATTCTACGATGCTGCAATCGTGGACAATGGCACACAATGTGCTCAATAGACTCGGTCTCGTCGACGTCTCCACACATTCTACAAAAATCGGAATTGCTAGCGTCCCATCTAGACCTAATCTTCCCTATCAACCAGTGACCCGTTATGGCCCCTATCATGATTCTTAAGCTCTTCCTATTCATGCCCAGGAGAGTGCTAGTGCCTGCATTGCTCTGTACCGGCCATATCGCCCTCGACACTCTACAGTCCTCTCTACTCTCCCAAGCCGAATTGGTTCTGATCAAGATCCAATCATTGATCTTCCCATAGAAGAAACTTAGTGGTGGTTTCACATAGGTTTCCCTCTCCGAGACATTCTTTGCTGCGCCTTGCCTTGCCTGTTCATCAGCCAATTCATTGCCTGATATATTGCGGTGGCCAGGCACCCAGCAGAGTCTCATCAGCTCTCTTAGTGTCTTCTTACAGGCAGCTACTAGCCTGGATCTCACCAAATATGTCCCCAAGGCCTTCAGAGCCGCCTGACTGTCCACATAGAGAGTGACCTCGGTATCTCTCGCAATTTGTAGTTAATTAATTTATTAACTGAGAAAATAAGAAAAATAATTGAAAGCCGATAAATTGTTTTAATTTTAGAAAATGTGAATTTTAATCACTTGACTAATCGATACAACTAAAAAAAGTAATTGGAATAGTCTTTATCATTGATAAATCGTTTAATAGACTATGTTTTTTATGTGTAAGAAAAATTAAAATTTGATTACATGAATAATTGATACAATTAAAAAATTTATTGAAACAAATTGAATTTTTGACAAATCATTTAAGTAGCGATATTTTTTCTGTTTAGAAATCTTAATTTTATATTATTTAAAATAGTTCAAACTATTTCAATAACGTTTTTTTGGAATAAGAATTTTTTCTATCTTTCGTATTTAGGTATTTATTATTGGAAATTAAAAATAAATTAAATAATGAAATCAAATGTACAATTTCATATTTGTGTAGTAATAAATATAGATATATGTATTTATACTTGACCTGATTATAAAAAAATAAATTTAGTTATGTTCCACATGAGTAAATCTAAAAAAAGAAAAATATTTACACTGTGCTACATATATTAATTAGATTAGGGTCATATATATACAGTATACTAAATAATTACTATATTTATTTCAGAGTTTTAACAGATTTTGGTTAATCAAATTTTTTTTTACTAGAATATTTTTGATGATTTTCAATACCAAACAGCTTGGTATATTTGTCTAAATAAAACAATATTTTTCACCAAAAAATTCGATTTATTTAACGATTATATCTAATCTAATTATGAACCATTTGTAATATGTAAAGTTAGTAAATAAATATTTTTCAAACATTTTATCATATATTTTTTTTACCAATTTAAAAATGTTGTATGTGCTGGTGTATAGAAAACTGCAAAAAACGGTTAAATACAAAAACAAAACACTTGCTAGTTTAAATAATTCAATTTTTTTTTCCTCTCCAAAATTTTTGTTTTATGCAGAGAGAGAGAGAGAGAGAGAGAGAGATTAAATAATACTCTGGTTTAACTATAATCCTCATTTCTTAAAAATTTTTCAAAAACAAATATTACAAACACACGTACTTTCCTTATTCTTTTAATACAAACCTGTGTTTTGCGTATGTGCGTATTTTATATTTATATTTTCAATGTGTAATAAGAACTAAATTTGTTCCTTTAAAGAGAGCTTTTAAAAAGTTGTTAAATTTAATTTTATTCATAATAATTTTCTTATATATTTCATAAAGTAATAAAATATCTTAAAAAAAATGTAAGTTACATATAAATAACTCTATTTAAAATTCCCCTTAAAATTGGAATTACGTATGAGTAAATTAATTGATGAAAACTATTAATTGTTTTTCAAGGTTGTTTGTCTGTCTGGTTTATTTAAAATTAGTTTTTGGTTAAAACCATTTCACTTATATTCATCAATATTAAATATTTTCAAAATTTATTAATCATCCATTTAACTTAATTTTGTTAATTACGTCACAAAAAAACCTAAATTTTATTTTAAATCATGAATTTTAATATTTAATTCAAAGTTCATTAAAATGTTATATAAAAAAAGTTATATAAAAAAGTTTAAGTAAACCTTTTAAACAATATTTGTTTTATTAATTTATACAATATTAAAACAAAAAATTTCAATAATTTTCAAAGGTATTCGATAATGACTAAAATAACGCAAGTAGTCAATGTTTGAAAAAAACACTTTCTATTTTTTTTTAAACGATTAATTATTAATGAATGCTAATTTTTGTGAAATCGTTCATTAGTTAACAAGAGAAATAAAAAAAAAAAAAAAACAATAAAAAAAGTATAAAAATAATAAATAATATTTATATTTAGGAGGTAAATGTGTGAAGAAATATGTTGATGTATTCTTTATGAAATTATTTGTTATTTTGTAATAATTTTGTTAAAAAGAGTGAAATTAAACAGAACTAAGTTGAACGATGCAAAGTGGTACCAAAACGTCAGTACATGTAAAATCATAATTAGTGAGAATAAATTAAATGCGGTGAAATTTTTAAGCCCATGACCCGAGAAACTTAAAATTTTGATTTTAAGTATATTTTAGGGAAATAATGTTAAAATATAAACAAGTAGAGGTGCTCAAATGAAATTTTGTCCAAATATATTTAAGCTAATTTAAAAATCGGGGTATTAAAAAAACCTCCACGTTTTTGTATCAAAATATCAAAAATTTCAGTGCGGGGAAAACTTTATTAAAAAATTAATTTTTTTCATTAAATGATCATCCCGCCGTTGTAAAAGTCGTGGTTCAGAAAATATTTTTTGTATGCTTAACCAACATATGGGGGTATATAGCCAATATAATTTTTTGTTAATCCCGGCTTTGACATTTGAGAATTTCGCAAAAAAAAAAAAAAAAAAAAATGTAAAAAACTTTTTCAAAATTGAAAAAATTTGGATAGGATTTGGGGGGAAATTATTACCTAAAGCGCCTCCTTTACTCATCTATGTTAAGATTTCTTTTGAAATCATTACAAACATTTTATATTCCGGTACAAAAAAATAATTTAGAAGTGAAAGAATATTACCACTTTTTTTTGGAAAATAACCCCAAAAATGTGATTTTTTTTTTAAAGTTTCAATTTCAGATTAATATAACTTTTTATTGGATAAATATATTTATATAATTCTTGCAGTCATGCTATTTACAATTTTGTAAGAAATCCTGTGAAAATTTTCAACAAATTAAGGGTCTCTTAAGTTTAAAATACTAGGCTAAAAATGTGGGTAAAATTTTGCCTTAATATCTCTTAAACTAAAAGAGAACGTGTAAGCATATTTTTTGTAGAGATTTACAAGAACTAACTAAATATATTCTTTTTTTACACTGAAATCATAAATGAATTTTGGGGATTTTTTTTTAATTACATACCCGGGGTTATTAACTTTGGAGATCTCTACCCTCTACCCGCGTGGCCACTAGATATCTGTGCTCCTCTAAATCAACTGAAAAATACCTCAACTCTCACCTTGTGAAATTTTATTTAGATATCTGCAACGGTTCGCAAGTTACAGAATTATTTCAAAAAAAAAAAAAAAAAAAAAAAAAAACCTTTTGGGACCACTGTGCGAAGGGGAAAGAAATTAAAAACAGAAAAATTAATTTAAATAAGAATTAAACAAATGCATATGTATGTTATTGTTATTAAATATTAAATACAGCAAAATGTGGGTTAAAGAGATATTATTGAGATAATAAGTTTTCAATTTAACACTTTTAAAGAAATAGAAATACGTTTTTTTTCCTTTGACAACAAATTATGTTGCATTTTTTTAAAATTGAAAGCTTCTCAATATATTTTTATATTTAGTTAAAAATACATATGTAAAGGTAAAAAAAATGGGAAAAAAATAAATCATACGATTTAAAAAACTATGAAAAATTATGTTAAAAATATTTTTTATTGAAAATTGCTCTGCAACACGTTGCAAAGTTTTAAATGAAAACTAAAGATCTATACTAGTGTGCAATCAATGGCACAGTAGAGATAATTTTTAAATAAATAATTAGTAAAATATATTATTATTATTATTATTATTCGATGTGGAACTTTTTATTAAAAAATCTGAAATTAGAGTGAAGAAAATTGTATGCACAGAAATTTCATTAAATTGCAGATCAAATAAAAATTACCCTGGTCGACAAAGAAATCCTGCTTTAAGCAAAAATAGATGGACTAGATGTAGTATGATGTCCTAAACAATAATATGGTTTTAGTTTTTTCTATTATGTACTGATTTTTTTTAAAGGCATGGTTAATATGATACCCTTCAAATTTGTACTTTTATTGAAAATTGATACCTTTTTATTGAAAATTTATACTTTTTTAAAAATTTATTTTTTTAATAATATATTTTTTGAAAATTAGTTATCCTTTGTTAATTGGTATTTTTTTAATTTATATTTTTATGGAAAATGTATATTTTTTACTGAACTTTTTGAAACTATTTAAAAATTGGTACCTTATTAAAATGTACACTTTTTTAATTGTTTTTCAGTTTTAAATTAAGTAAATTTTTGAAAACTTTTGACTTTCTAGAATGAGTACATTTTTTTAAATAGTTTTTTTGAAAATGTTTTTTTTTCTTTTGAAAATTTGTATTTTTTATGACAATTTGTAACTGGTACTAAAGAAATAAAATTTGTACTTTTTTGAAAATTTGTACAGTTTTTGAAATTAACAATTTTCAAAATAAAACAATTTCTTCAAAAAGAATATTTGTTTTCAAAAAAGGTGCTAATTTTCAAAGAATAATAAATTAAAAAATATGAAAAATCGTTTTTCAAAAAATTCCAAATTCACAAAAAAAAACTTATTTTAAAAACTGTACAAATTATAAATTAAAATATATGAAAAATCGTTTTAAAAAATTTCAAATTCACAAAAAAAAACTTATTTTAAAAACTGTACAAATTATATATTTAAAAATATGAAAAATCGTTTTTCAAAAAATTTCAAATTCACAAAAAAAAACTTATTTTAAAAACTGTACAAATTATAAATTTAAAAATAAATTTAAAAACTTATTTTAAAAACTGTACAAATTTTCAAAAAAGTACAACTTTTATTTTTTTAATTGTTAATTTTCAAAATTTGGTACTTTTTTGTATTGAATAGTTTTGCTTTAGTAAAAAGATTCCTTTTGGCACTCTTCTCAATTAAATGTTTTTTTTTTTGAAAACTTGAAAATAATCAATTTTAAAAATATTTATCCTTTGAAAAAAAGTATTTGGTAATTTTATATATTTCGAACATTTGTACTTTTTGCTTCTTTTTAAATTTTTTTGAAAATATTATTGTAAATTTTTTTTTTAATTCGTTCTTTCTTGAAAATATTTTAAGATAATTTGTAGCATTTTGCAAAAATGGTACTTAAAAAAGAAAAAGGTACTTTTTTTTTTAATTACTGTATTTATTTCAAAATTTGATACTTTTTTGTATTGAGTAATTTTGCTTTAAGAAAAAACAGGGATTTTTTGGTACTTTTTTGTATTAAATAATTAAATAAAAGTTTAGAAATTGTATTTTAATTTTTTAAAAAAGTTTTATTTCTTTTTAAATTAGTACCTTTTTTAAAAAATTTTACAGTTTTTGAAAATAAGTACTATTTTGAGAATGACACTTTTTTAAAAATTGGTACTTTTTGAATAGTGTTTTTTTCTTGTCTCTTTTAAATTAATACCTTAAAAAAATATATTTCATTTTTGGGAATTTTATATATTTCGAACATTTGTACATTTTTTTAAAAATTTGTACTTTTTGCTTCTTTTTAAATGAGTATTTAAAATTTATAAAAGATTAGTGCATTTTCGAAAATATTTTTATTTTGATAAATTTAATTTTACAAATTTGGCATTGAATAATTGGTATTAAGTGATTTTGCATTTGAAAAAATGGATTTTTTTAAACTTTTTTTATTAAATAATTTTATTTTTTAATAAAGGGTTTTTAATTGGTACTTTATTTACGAACTGTTTTTTTTTTTTTTTGTTAATAATTGGTACTATAATTTTTTTATTTGTTACTTTTTTGAAAGAGATTTGAAGAGTCTGTTTATGACATTAGAACAAATAAATGTTTAGGAACATGTTATAAAGCAATAATGAATTAAATACATTTTACGAGTAGTTAAAAACAATTAAGAATGTTATGTTCAGCTTTGCTGAATCTATTAAAATTTCTGCTTATATAGATAGTTTACGGATTACGCCATTTTTTGATATTCGAGTTTATATCTGTTCTTTAATTATTTGCACGAAATTTTGTTATTACACTGACACTAATGTTGGCTAGTATTTTGCCCATTTTTAATACCAAACAAACCTCTTTGAAGAGGAATAATTGAGGAATTTTATGTCTTAAATAAGTATTTTGTTACAAACGGAATGACAAACTCAATATACCACCATCTTTTTCGATGATAGTTATAAACAGAATATACAATTTTTTTTATAACATTAAAAACTAGAACTTTATTACATATGTATATTTTATTTAATCAAGTGCTTTACTTTGTTTGCTGAATTTGTTAAAATGTTAGTTAAAGCTAATTTATTATTTCAGCGAATTTATTTATTAATATTAAATGATAGAAATGAACTTAATTTGTTTCTGGTAGAATTTATGGTACAATTCTCAAAGCACAATTAAATGAATAAATTTTAAATTTTTTAAGATTGTGACAAAAAGTAAATGATGTATTATTATATTTGTAAAATCATTTAATTTCAATTCATTTAAAATTTTGTGTATTTAATATCTTTTTTTTTTTTTTAATTTACTATATTTTACAAAAGTTTAATGAGTTTTTAATGTGTGTTTCTTAATTTTTTTAAATGTTAAATGTTGAGGGCAACATGTTGAAGACAAAATGAAGCTAAGGGTTTTAAATAAATTCACTAATATTTTTTGAACATTTATATGGAAATTTAAAATAATATTATAACATTGTGAAACCTATGTGTATAAATTCTGATAAAAATTATTTTACTTAAAAATTTGTTGATTTCTTTTAAAAAATTTAATTTTAATTGGTTTGTAATTTAGTTGAACTTTTTATAGTTTTTTAGAATTTTTGCATTCGGACTTAAGTTTATTGAATAATTGTAGAAGAACACATTGTAAAATTAGGATTTTTGGTGAAAATTTTGATTTTTTTGTAAAAGTTTAGATTTTTTGTTAATAATCGGATTTTTATAGAAAAATCGAAAGTGAAAATTTGAATTTTTGTTAAAAATTAGAATTTTTAGTAAAAAATTAGAATTTTTAGTAAAAAATTAGAATTTTTGGTGAATAATCGGATTTATAGTGAAAAATTGAGTTTCGGAATTTTTGTGAAAAATCGAATTTCTAATAAATAATGTAAATTTGAATTCTAGTAAAAGTTTTAATTTTTGGTGAAAATTTTAAATTTTTGCGAAAATTTTTATTTTTGGTGAAAAGTTTTGTAAAAAAAATTTTTTTTTTTGAATAAAAAATTTAATTAAAATTAGTTTGTAATTTTTGTTGAACTTTTTATAGAGATCTTTAGAATTTTTACATTCAGGCTTAAGTTCATTGATTAATTCTAGAAAAATACATTGTAAAAGTTTTATTGGACACTCGGTAGAATGGAATTGACGGTCGTGGCTGATTACAAAAAGTATTCCATTCTGTCGAGTGTCCAATAAAACTTTTACAATGTATTTTTCTAGAATTAATCAATGAACTTAAGCCCGAATGCTAAAATTTTAAGGAACTCTATAAAAACTTCAACAAAAATTACAAACTAATTAAAATTAAATTTTTTATTAAATTTTTTTTTTTTTTTTTTACAAAACTTTTCACCAAAAATAAAAATTTTCGCAAAAATTTAAAATTTTCACTAAAAATTAAAACTTTTACTAGAATTCAAATTTACATTATTTATTAGAAATTCGTTTTTTCACAAAAATTCCGAAATTTAATTTTTCACTAAAAATCCAAATATTCACCAAAATTTCAAATTTTTTACTAAATATTCTAATTTTTTACTAAAAATTCAAATTTTCACTTTCGATTTTTGTATAAAAATCCGATTATTAACAAAAAATCTAAACTTTTACCAAAAAATCAAAATTTTCACCAAAAATCCTAATTTCTAATAAAACTTCGATTATACAACAAAAATTGAAATTTTCACTAAAAATCGATTATTCAATAAAAATTCGATTTTTCGCTAAAAATGAGATTCTCACTTGAAATCTGATTTTTTCACTAAAAATCGAATTTTACGAGATTGCGATTAAGCCTCAAAATGGCCTTATATGAGACCTATGGTTAATTATGAATTAATCCCTATGAATTTTTGGTGTTATGATTTCTGCTTATATAAAACTTGTGTCAAATATTACCTTGACACTGTCATTTATGTGGTATTTATGCAAGTTTAAATGATTTTTGGATCTTATATGGGAGCTATGCTTAATTATAGACCCATGAAATTTGGCATTCTGATTCACTCTTAAATAAAACTTGTTTGTACTATATTTTATTGAAACAGTGACATAATAAGATATTTATGAATATTAAATACCTATTGTGCGGGAACATTTGCATGACAGCTAGGTGAAATAATGGACCAATAATAAGCAATTCCAACAGGCTGTGTCATTAACCAAAATAGTGATATGTTACAAATTTCAAAAAAATTATCTTTAAAATTACGACATGTACTTTATGAATAAGTTATATATGGACTGACTACCAGCTACCCGGACAGCCAGACGGAAGACTCAGAAAGTGGTTTTGAGTCTACTTGTATACTTTAAGATGGGTGTTACAATGTATAAAATTCAGAATTTCAAAAAAAAAAAAAAAAAAAAAAAAGTGGGTTATGATCAAAAAATTCTTCGTTTTGAAGTACAGTCGAGACAATTATTTAGTGTAAATATTACAGATTTGGAATCATATGTGGTATTGTAGATCGTGAAATAATACGCGTATGATTATAAAAATAGAGATTTCTTACTTAGTAGAAATAGCAAGGAATGAAATTGCTGAGAAGGTTTTTAAAATTGTGTCTTAAGTACAAAATATTTGCTTTCATAAATGGAAAATGCGCTTTAGTTTTGCTCCGCATGAAAAGAGTATTTTTCATATTTAATAGAATATTTTTTAGTTTAAATAAAAAAATTGAATTCTTTCAATTTTGGTTTAGAGAACTTGGAACCTAGTGTATATAAACTGCCTGCCACTTGAATATGGTATCACATTTTTTTAACTTTAATTAAATACATCTCCTAAACTAAAGTTCATAAAAAATAATTGTTTGGCTTTAGTTTCCTGAAGAAATAAAATATATTTATATTTTGTTATACTAAAACTATACATTTATTTAAAGACATGTATTTCTGTGGTACTTTTTCGTGTGTCACTTGAATAAGGAATATTTTAAAACTAAACAAACTGTAATTTATTTTTAAATTTTAGGTTATAAAAATGAAAGTTATTATCTTCTAGCATTCAATTAGTAATGAGTACTGCCACCATTTTTTGAAATAACCTCAAAAATGCGATTTATCATCGACTTGTATAATGACTCCAAGTAATTTAGCGAAATTGAACTCCATGCTTCCGTTATTGCATCCTTTAAAGATTCTATCGTCTCAAATTGTTTTCCTCTTTCATAAACTTTTCTTGCAAGCCAACCCCAGACATTTTCCATTACATTCAGGTCTGGTGAATATGGGGGCCAATCCAAAAGTTCAACACATTGTTGATTAATCCATTGTTTTAGTGCTCTGGCGATAAGAATAGCAGCGTTGTCGTGTTGGTACGTCCAAGGTATGGGTCCAAAGAAATCATAAAATTTTGGAAATGCTTCCTCCAGAATATTTTTGTAAGTCGTTGCACTCATTTTGTTGAATACAAAAACCAATTATATGCTACCATAATAAGAAATACCACCCATACCATTATTCCGCCCTCTCGGCTGTGTCTGCGGCTCAAAAATAATTCCTCCTTATTTAGGTCATGGAAGTAATGGTTATACCCGTCAGGTCAATCAATATTAAACTTTTTTTCATCGGAAAATATAACTTTAAACCATTTGTCGGACCATGTCATTGTATTTTTGGCAAACTGTTGACGTTGTGATTTGCGTTTTTCATTAAGTTGTTGTTTTTTTTGCAGTTTTCGTCGGACTATGTATGGATAGGACTTTAAAATACGTTGCACTGTTCTTAGACTGGCACTGACTCCACTTTTTTCACGTATTTTTGATACCGACATGGCAGAATTTGACGCAATTCTAAGAATTTTTTGTTTTTCTTTCGGAGTTGTTGCCATTTTCTTCCGCCCTTTCATGTTTTTTTCCATATCTTTCTACGTTATTTAAATAATTGTACACAACTGTCTTTCCTCTATTAATGTTTTTGGCTATTTGGACCGGATTCTGACCCTGAGATTTCAAAATCAGAATTTTTTCTTTTTCAGAGTTATTAAGAGCCTTACCACCTCCCATTTTGAATAAAAACTATTTAAAAATTATCCAATTAAAAATTCTCTAGCCGTTTATATTGAAAGAAATTCAAATCATAGCCTTTCTGATTAATATTAAAAGGATTCCTTATTCAAGTGACACACGAAATAGTACCACAGAAATACATGCCTTTAAATATATGCATAATTTTAGTATAATAAAAATATGTATATTTTTTATTTCTTCAGGAAACTAAAGCCAACACTTTGAAATTTGGTTGCGCAAAAAATTATTTTTTTCTGAACTTTAGTTTAGGAGATACACTTAATTAAAGTTAAAAAATGTGATTCCTTATTCACTATATATATTTTTTTTTTTAATTTTTTCGCTGAAGAAATGAACTCAGTTAGTCCATCAGATATAGAGATATCGACCAAAACGCACTTTTGACCGATATCCAAGTCCTAAATAAGCTACGGACTTGGTTCTTATATAGATCGATCACAAATATTAAGGATATTATATTTGTAATAAGGTTATAAGTATATAAGGATTTATAAATTGAGGGGTATATTAGATTCGGCACAGCCGAATATAGCAATCTATTTTGTTTTCTTTTAATTCTTGTGACTCATTTTTGTTTTGCATTTAATCGAAATTTAGTAATTAACCAATAAATAACAACATATTTACTATTTTTAGTTTAGCCAGACTACAAAAGAAAAAAATATCCCCTATTAAATTTTATTATCATATAATTCGAATGAATTGTTATTGAATGAAAGTCATTGACAAGGCTGAGTCTTCAATTAGTGGCAAAATAGATTATTAGATAGGAAAATATACAAGAGATAATCAAATTGATAAATGGCCTTAATTAGAGGCTTGGAGATTATAGTTAATAATATTACGAAGATAAATTTTCAGGCATAATTATTAATAAATAATTAAGTAATCAGTCAGACTTCCGATTTTTTTTCTTTTAGTGGCGACAACGATGACGATGACAAATATTTTTATGATTTTACAGAAAATACGTAATATGTTTAATGATTTGTCATTTACGTCGATAGTTATGTAAACTTATTAGTATATTGGAGTTTAAAAGATTATGAAGAGAAAAATAAAATAAACAATATTTAAATTATGTATTTGTTAAGCAATTTAGGGAATTAGGTTTTTTGTCACTAAGACATTGATTGGAAGAAAACAAATTTCACTTTTTTCACACTTCCGCATATTTATTAAATTTTATTAAAAAAGAAAAAAAAAATTAATAATATAGCAATACCCTAAAAGTAATAAACAGAAATTATAAAGCACCTTAAATAGAAATACTTAGAAGGTATAAAATTTCTCCATTTTATTTTCGTGGTTGTTTCAACAAATAAACACTCTTAAACTAAAAATGATTTTGAAAATAAATATTTACACGCATATTTTACTGATATTTAGGTAGGAAGGACAGACGGACGGAAAGACATACATAAATTTAAATTTAATATTAAAAAAAAAAAAAAAAAATATTTAACGAGAGTGAAATTATTTAAACATTTTTTTCTGGCTTTTCTTTATTTAACAAAAATATTTGTCAAGAAATAATGAAACCAAAATTTTCAAGAAGTTAAAAAAAAACATGTTAGTAGAAATGGTTAACTCTTCAGTTAGTGGGTTAGGGTGTGTATGTACAAATGTAAATGAGTTACCTAATTGGTAACAATGAATATTCATATGGTATTCACACACATACGTACCTAACATAACAACTAGAAGGTGGTTAAATTAACTGGCAGAATTACTGCTCTGCTGCTGTTTGTTGGAACTGCTGTAGTTCCAACGGCAACATAAAACTTGTTGAAAAGTTTTAAAAGAATTTTTTGTGTTTGATGGTGAAATTTTTATGTCTTTTAAATAAAAAAATCGTAAGAAAAAATCAAAACACAAATGTTAGAAAGTGTGTGACCAAATACATCACATTACAATAATAACAATAAAACTAAACCAAATATAAATGTTTAACAAATTATTATAACTATAAAATATATATTGTTTTTATTATAAAAATAAATATTTCATGATATTGTTCCCTTGTTTCTTGGTAAATTATGGTCTATAAACTAAAAACAGTAGTCATGTTTTTACTTTTAGATCAAGTTGATTAAAGAATGCTTTAAGCCATTTTTAAAATATTCATTTACTAACTTGCTAACAGCTTTAAAAAAGCGTTAATTTGAAATTGTCTGCAATAAATGTGAACCAAATAAATTAGGTTAAATGTTCTGCTTTTATATTGATTGGCTTTAACAGATCATGAAGGGAATTAAATGATTTTAAAGAAATGTTACATATTCTCCATAGATAAAATTCTCAAAGCTTTAGTTCTCCTCCATCTAAATCAGCTAATTTCTGCGTAAATTTTATTTAATTCCACAAAGTAGTATATCAGAGGCTGGTACTGATTTTCAATACCAAAATGCTTAGGAAAACAATAAAAAAAATCTAGTTAAATTTTATATAATTTGATTTATTAGTTTGGATGTGAGTGTGTTTCCCATAGACAGGTGTACAGACCTGATAAATTTAATTTTTATAGAAAATATTCGTTAAATTTTCATTTTATAGGAAATTTTCGATAAATTTTCTTTTTATAGAAAAATTTTCTTTTTATGGAAAACTTTCGATAAATTTTCTTTTTATAGAAAAATTTTCTTTTTATGGAAAATTTTCGATAAATTTTCTTTTTATATAAAATTTTATATAAATTTCCTTTATATAGGAAATTTTCGATAAATTTCCTTTATATTGGAAATTTTTTATAAATATCCTTTATATAGGAAATTTTCGATAAATTTCCTTTTTGTAGGAAATTTTCTATAAATTTCCTTCATATTGGAAATTTTTGATGAATTTTCTTTATATAGAAAATTTTAGATAAATTTCCTTCATATAGAAAATTTTCGATAAATTTCCTTTATATTGGAAATTTTCGATAAATTTTCATCATATTGGAAATTTTCGATAAATTTCCTTTATATAGCAAATTTTCGATAAATTTCCTTTTTGTAGGAAATTTTCTATAAATTTCCTTCATATTGGAAATATTCGATGAATTTTCTTTATATAGAAAATTTTCGATAAATTTCCTTTATATAAGAAATTTACGATATATTTCTTTTAAATAGAAAATTTTCGATAAATTTCCTTTATATACAAAATTTTCGATAAATTTCCTTTATATACAAAATTTTCTTCTCTGTGGGAAATTTTCGACAAATTTCCCTTTTATAGAAAATTTTCGATAAATTTTCCTTTTATAGGAAATTTTCGATAAATTTTATTTTTATAAGAAATTTTAAATATTTTCTTTTCATAGGAAATTTTCGATACATTTTTTTTATAAATTTCTTCTTTATTGGAAATTTGTGATAAATTTTTTTTATGGGAAATATTCCATAAATTTCTTCTCTAATAAATTTCTTCTTTACGGGAAATTTCCAATAAATTTCCTTTTTATAGGAAATTTCATTCTTATAGAAAATATCCCTTTTATAGGAAATTATTGATAAATTTCCTTTTTATAGGAAATTTTTCAAAATGTCCCTTTTATACGAAATTTACGATATATTTCCTTTTTATATAAAATTTTCGATAAATTTTTTTTTTTTTTTTATATAGGAAATTTTCGAAAAATTTCCTTTTTTATTGGAAATTTTCGATAAATTTTCATTTTATAGGAAATTTTTGATAAAATTCCTTTTTTTATAAGAAATTTGCAATAAATTTTCTTTTTATAGGAAATTTTCGATATATTTTTTATACGAAATTTTTGATAAATTTCCTTTTTATGGGAAATTTTTGATAAATTTCCTTTTTATAGGAAATTTTTGATAAGTTTCCTTTTTATAGGAAATTTTTGATAAATTTCCTTTTTATAGGAAATTTTTGATAAATTTCCTTTTTATTGAAAATATTTGATAAATTTATTCTTTATGGGAAATTTTTGATAAATTTTTCTTTATAGGAAATATTCAATAAATTTCTTTTTTATGGCTAATGTTTAATAAATTTTTTCTTACGGGAAATTTTCAATAAATTTCCTTTTTATAGGAAATTTTCGATAAATTTAATTTTTATAGCAAATTTCAAGTTTATAAGACATTTTCGAAAAATGTTCTTTTTATATGAACTTTTCAATAAATTTCCTTTTTATACAAAATTTTCGATAAATATATTTTTATACAAAATTTTCGATAAATTTCCTTTTTACAGAAATTTCAATTTTATAAAAAATATCCCTTTTTATACGAAATTTACGATATATTTCCTTTTTATACAAAATTTTCGATAAATTTCTTTTTTTTTTCTTTTATAGGAAATATACGATAAATTTCCTTTTTTATTGGAAATTTGCGATAAATTTTCAGTTTATAGGAAATTTTTGATAAATTTCTTTGTTTATATTAAATTTTCAATAAATTTTCTTTTTATAGGAAATTTTTGATATATTTTTTATACGAAATTTTGATAAAATTCCTTTTTATAGGAAATTTTTTATAAATTTCCTTTTTATTGAAAATATTTGATAAATTTATTCTTTATGGGAAATATTCAATAAATGTCTTCTTTATGGCTAATGTTTAACAAATTTCTTCTTTATGGGAAATTTTCAATAATTGTTATAGGAAATTTTCGATAAATTAAATTTTTATAGAAAATTTTCCTTTTATAGGAATTTCTTGATAAATTTCCTTTTTATAGGAAATTTTCGAAAAATTTTCTTTTTATACGAAATTTTCGATAAATTTCCTTTTTATACAAAATTTTCGATAAATTTACTTTTGTACAAAATTTTCGATAAATTTCCTTTTTATGGGAGTGGTGAAAAGAAAATTTTGTAACGATTTTTAGAATCTATCACAATTCAAAAAATTTTCTTTTTTTTTTGGCAGTTAATATTTTTTACAAATTATATAAATGAATGTCTATTTTTCCCTCTCTCTCTCTTTTCAGTTTTGGTTTATCATCTTCTCGCTTGCTCTCTCTCTCTCTATCACTCTCTTCCCCATAAAAATGCGGTATACTTTAGTGCTTTTGTGCTTAGCATTGGCTTGCCTTTCTCAAACACAAGCGGCTGTCTATCGTCGTGGTGATAAGATTTCGGAAAATTTCAAACAACTAAATTTAGCTCCCGAAGAAATTGATCCAGATGTAGCCCCCCTACCACCCAATAAAGTAGAAGCTGTTGAAGAGGCCTCCGATAGTAATGTGCCTACTAGTAGTGATCATGAAATTCTCGATGAAGCTGCTGAGAATGAAATTATAGATGAATCAGCCAATGAAATTCCTCAATCTGTAGCTACAGCAGCACCCGTGGCGCCTGCCACTACGGCCGCTCCTATAACAGCCAATGCTCCAGCTGAAGCCGCCTCGACCCCAGTCAAGGGTGAAGAGGAACCTACTGGTTTGGCTAAGTACTGTAAATGTTCTGAAAATCATTGTGATTGTTGTCGCAACTTTAATTTGCCTTTCATACCCGTCAAGGGTCCCGGTTGTGCTAGAATGACGTATTTGGGTAATGAAAAAATGTCCATTAGTTTAAAATATGGTGATTTGACTTTGGCCACTAGAACTGTATCGAGCAAGAGAGCTCGTCCAATTTGTGTGGGACTTCCAGGTGGTTACTCACAATTCTGTGGTCGTGTTTATGGTTTGTCTAAGGCTAAAGAGAATTTCAAGGCTTGCTTAGGTTTTGAATTGAGAGCTGATGATGAAGTTGAAGCTGCTTTGAGAGTATCCTGTTTCAAATTTGGCCCTGAAGGTTTGAGAGTAGCTGAAGCTGAACCTTTACCGGTAGAGGCTAATAAGGAAGAAGATGATGATGACGATGATATCTTTGGTTTTGGTGGTGAGTTAAATTGTACTTTAATTACAGCAATTTAAAGCAAAAATTGGCACTTATTTTACATACACAATGCAAACGTTAACAAAATTTGAAAAGAGTAGGAGAAGAATTTTTCAGTCTATTTTTTATGCCCTTTTGAAGAGAGATTTGTTTTTTTAGTTGTGAAAAAAGCCGAATTACACTGTTACCCTGAGATCTCTGAACTCAAACCTTTGACTAAAAGGCTTAAAAGAGTTTTTAAAATATAAACTTTTTATTTTTTTTTTCTCATTTTCAGCTGGTGCCGACGATGAGGAAGATGAAGACGATTACGATGAGGATGACGATGAAGAAGCTGATGATGATGCCGACACTGAACCGGAATATGCCGACGATGATGCTGAGGAAGAAGGTCCCGCCGATGCCGATTATGGTGGTTTCAGTTTAGCCGGTCTTCTCGATGAACTAGACGATGACGATGATGAAGAATCTAAACCTAGCTCTAGCCCTGCACCCTCTGACGCTAACACTCGTACCGCTCTTGATTCTGTTCAAAGTAAAGACGATAAAGGTACAGTAGCAGCTGTAGAATCAACTGAAACTGTAGCTCCTGTAGCAGCATCAGCTCCTGCAGTGGCTACTGAACAAGTTACATCAGCCCCTGAGAGTACAGTCGATACTACAGCTAAAACGAAAAAATCCAAAGCCAAAAAGAACAAGAAAAAGAAGGCTGCCGATGCTGAGGGAGATTTTGCCTATGATATCTTGAATGGCCTGCTGGATTTTTTCAATTGAGCTTGCAAAGTGAATTTGCAAACATGATCGGTAATAGTGTAAATACTTTATATTGATGAGAGAGAGAAAGAGAAAAATATAAGAAACATATTTAAGACGAAAAGAAAGCAACATTTTAATTTTAAGTTATTCACGCAGAAAAGAAAATTATTTATTTAAAATAGAATTGAAAATGTGCTAATTTATTTTTCAATACTAAATTAAGAAAACTGAATTGTAAATTAATTTATTTATTAAAAAAGAAAAAACAATAAAAAATTAATTGTAATAAAATAAAGAGTTTTTTATTACGATATTTTTTTTGGAAATAATTCTGTAACTTGTGAACCGATAGAGATATCTAAATGAAATGTCTCATGGCTGGAGCTGAGATATTTTTGAATTGATTTGGAGGAGTATGTATAGGTTATCTCTTTTAGTTTAAGAGACATTCAGGTCGAAACAAACTTTTCCCTAATTATTGGTCGCGTTTTTTTTAGTTTTTAAACTTAACTTAAAAATATCATGTAAATACGTCGATGGATAAAAAGTTATATTAATCGGATATTGAAATTTTTTAAAAAATTCACATTTTTGGGATTGTTAATATTCTTTCACTTCTAAAATACTTCTTTCGTTTTGAATTATAATATCTTTGTAATGTTCTTAAAATAAATCTTTACGCCAACGGTTTCCTTACAAGGCCTATCCAATCTTTGTCAATTTTCAAGAAGTTTTTTAAACTTATTTGTAAACTGTTATGAAATATATGAAAGTCGCAGAGAAAGATCTAAAATTTTTTTTCGATAATACATAAAGAATTATAGAGTTAAACTGAAGTAAATAGTTTCTTTGAAGTAAAATAGTTTCTTTAAAGTTAAATTATAAAATTTTCTTAAATTCTGCTACGTTTAAAAACAAAATGTTAAATAAAAATTCATAAACTGGACAAGTTATAAAAAAATATGATCTCATCTATCCTGTTATAGCAAAGATGTATATTAATTTTACTTTTTCTTTCCCCTTAATATTAAAATATTTTTCTTCTTTCATACACTTTTTAATATAACCTCGTTAAGATTTGAAAGCGCTCTAAGTTATGCTTTAAATTTGACTGTTATTATCAGGGCAAGTTTTTCAAACTTTTGAAAAATAATTTTTTGCATATTTCACAAGTATTTTATCAAAAATGCATTTTTATACAATCTTTGCTAAAATTTGCATATAATGAGTATAAAAATTAGTTTCTTAACAAAAAAGCTATTTTTAAATTTTTTTTTGGAGTGTGATTATCTGATTTGCATAAATTATTTTGTAAATTTTTTAATACCCTGTAAATAATTGTAAAGAAAAAATTTAGACATATCGAATATGACTGCCATGGTCTATTTACGTATATTTTTAATATATTTTTATATTTTAATAAAAAAAATCGAAAATTACCACAATTTTGAAGTTAGAAAAAAGAAAAACATATTTATGCTTGTTTATAAAAGAAAAGACAAGAATTATTCCATTTTTTATGCTTTTTCAAGTGCCAATTTTACTTTTTTCCATGCATATTTAAACTTGCCCTGGTTATTATTAAAACAAATTATCTTGGCCATAAATTCAAGTCGCCTTGTTTGCTTCTATTAATTTTGGTTGCTTCTGTTCTCTTATTCTATTTATTCGATTTTTTTGTCGTTCTTATATTTTAAATTTATTCAAACTCATGGTACTTTGTTAATCTACATATAAATGATGTGTACAAAAAAAAAAAAATCATCCCAACATGAACATGCTTTTTAGTGGAATAATAATAATGATTTTCTAAAAAACATTAGAGTTTATAAAAAACATAGACAAAACTCAAAAAAATTATTATAAATGCTACTGTTTCGCTGCTTTATTTATGCATACAGACACAGTAATTGTCAAGGAGGAATAAATACATATTTGGTTATTGTATATATTTTTGGTCTACATGTAGGTGTTATTTTTCTAGTGCACACGAAATAACATGTAAAAAAGATAAAAACATTTATAAAATATGAAAATGACAAAGGACTATAGAACAAGGGCAGTGACGTGCAACTAAGCAAACAAAATTGATTATAAATTCCCCGATTTAACTGTGAAACAACAATGAAACAATGAAATTTTAATTTTTATTTTTGACACCTACATTAGTGCATATTCCTATAAACGCATTAAAAATTTTTATTTTTCTTTGAGGTATATTCGTTTCTCTTAGGCAAAAACAATAACTCATGATACATTTGTGAAAGAAACAACTAAAACTGTTAAAATTTTATATATATATGTATACAATTTTAACAGTTTTAGTTGTTTCTTTCACTTAAGGTAAGTTTCTGATGACAAAATCTCTGTTTACTCGAAATATTTTTGTTTTAATTGGGAAATTTTATCAGGAAAAAATTCAATTTTTTCGTTAGCAAGCCAGTTCTAATAGAGAAATTGGACGAAAAATTAACTGTTCGGAAGGAGTTAATCGTGGTCTTCTTAAGTGAGGGCAGAAATACGGAGTGCGAAAACTAATAAAAGGTAATCAAAAATTAACAAAAAGGAAAATTAATAAAATAAAAGAAGAAGCCACCTGCAATACATTAAATGCTACACAAATAAAAAATAAACTTGACCTTCCTGTCACTTCCAAATATGTTGCACATATTTTGCGATCAGATGGTAACATAAAATGGAGGAAACCAAAATGCAAGTAATATTTTCTGAAAGAAATTCAATTTGTTATCAATTCAATCTTGCTATTGTCATGATATGAGGTCGACCGAAATTCGTATGTCGAAATACAATTTAGATGGTTCGGGCAACCTTTTCGGCAGCAGGAAAATCAAAAATATGTTTTGTTCCAACTAAAATAAACAGTGTAATTTATAATGAAATGTTGGAAGATGTCTTTTCTCAACAGAATAACGCTGCAAGCCATGTCTCGCATCAATCTAAGTCATGGTTTAATGAACATAATATTCCACTACTGGACTGACCGGATTGCAGTCCGGATTTAAATCCAATGAAGAATAGCCGTAAAATGTACGCAAGAAATGTACATAATGGAAACATATTGACAATAGTGGAGTTTAAACTAAAAATTAATCAAGCCTGAGAAGAAATTTACAGAGATTTTCTTCAAAAATTAGTCGAATCAATGCTGGACCGAATTTTCGAAGTTGTCCAAAACAAAGGTTCATCAACACTTTATTATATAGCAATATGCCATAAAAAATGGCATTAAACTACTGAAATTACAATAATAAAAAATTAATGTACATTTTAAGATTTTTGTTATTAATTTTTTAAGTGGTCAATAAATAATTTAAAAAAATTTATTTTAGCACATTACCCTAAAAAAATTTATGTGCATTTATAGAAATATTCATCAGTGTATTTTGACTATTTTCATATTTTTAAACTGTGTAACATTTATAGCATACTTTAAGGAGGATTTGTTAGAAATTTAATACATCAGGGCTGGGAATGTTAAAGAACAAGTAATTGTAAAGAAAATTTATTTAGTTATAAATGATATTATAAAATATTTGTAAGTTTCTACTGAAATTTAGATAAAAGTTTTAGTTTTTTTTTTATTTAAATATTAATTAAAAAATTAACGAAAATGTATTCTCTGGTTAACAGATTGTTGTTGTTTAATAAAAGAGAATAAATTTATACAAATGAAATATAAAAAAAATTATCTGCTTTTAAAAGTATTTTTTAGTATTGATTTATTAATTAATTAAAAAAACTGTTAAAATTAATTAAATATTAAAAAAAAAACAATTTTTTTATATAAAATAATCGGTGTATTTTGACTATTTTCATATTTTTAAACTGTGTAACATTTATAGCATACCTTAAGGAGGATTTGTTAGAAATTTAATATATCAGGGCTGGGAATGTTAGAGAACAAGTAATTCAAAAATAAAATTTATTTAGTTATAAATGATATTATAAAATATTTGTAAGTTTCGACAGAAGTTTAGATTAAAGTTTTAGTTTTTTTTTATTTAAATATTAATTCAAAATTAACGAAAATGAATTTTCTGGTTAATAGATTGTTGTTTAAAAAAGGAGAAATTTATACAAATGAAATCTAAAAAAAATTATCTGCTTTGAAATTTCAAATCTTTTAAAAGTATTTTTTATTATTGATTTATTAATTAATTAAAAAAACAATTAAAATTAATTAAATATTAAAAAAAACATAATTTTTTTATATAAAATAATTTAAAATTTAATTTGTTATATTAGTAAAAATAGAAAAGGCAGCATTAAAGTTTTTTTTTTTTTTTAAATTTGAAGACGCCAGATCCACCTTGGTTTAAGTAACCACACAATTTTTAATTTAGACAATTTTTAAAACTTAACACAACTATTTTCACAATATAGAGCTTTTATAAAGAGCTTTTGGTCAATCAATTAAAACCACATTTTAGAACTTAACGAAACCATTTTTCGATTCATTTACAAAATTTTTAATCTTCTTATTGTTTTTATTAATTTTGACAATATTTTATTTATATTTGAAAGAATTTCTATATATTTGTTTATTTTTTAAAATTAATAAAACTTTATTTTCGCAACATAGAGCTTTAATAAAGAGCTTGGTGTGCATAAAGTAATCTATTATAGCTTTAGTTTAACCAATAAAAATTTCCCAATTTCAGTGCTATTGTTTTCATTAATTTTGACAATATTTTATTTATATTGTAAATCGTTTCTTGATTTTTTCCAAATAAAAAAAAAAAAAAACTTAACGAAACTTTATTTTCGCCTTTGGTGTATTTCAAATAATATATTACTGATTTAGTTTAATCAATAAAAATTTCATAATTTGAGAAATAGTCAATGAAACTTTCCTAATTTTGTTAAATTTTTTAAACTTAACAAAACTTTTTTTAAGGTTCATGTAAAAGATTAAAATATTGCTAGAGTTTTTAATAATTTTGACCATATTTTATTTACTCATATTTTGTATATATTGATATTTTTGAAAATTAACGAAACTTTATTTTCACAACTAAGAACTATTTAATAGAACTTTCGCTTTATTAGCTTATTGTGTGAAAGCTTTAGTTGAAATTAGTAAAACTTTTTTAATTGGCAATTTTTAAAATTTAACAAAACTTTGGTTTTTTTCTTGATAGTAAATTATCTTGGAAGAGGAATACTCAGGAAAGGCTCAACGCCTACTACACATGCAGGAACTCCATAGGCAAGAATTGGAACCTCAAACCGATGGTAGTAAATTGGGTTTACACCTAGGTGGTGAGACCAATTCTGTCGTATGGATGTCTGGTCTGGTGGGAGGTAATGAGAATAGGAAGTCGTAAGAATCGTTTGTCTAAAGCCCACAGATGTGTTTCGATTGGCATCACAGGTGCCATAAGAAGCACACCTCAGGCGGCACCTGACGTCATTCTGCATCTCCTACCCATTGAGGATGTCGTGATGGGAATGACTGCAAGGAGCCTGCTTAGACTTAGTGAACTAGGACTTACAGGATCAATCAGAATAGGACATTCCAAACTTCTTAATGAAGTCAATCTCGGTGGACATGCCCTGGCTCATTCTAGATCAACGGACTATATGTGCACGGAGGTCGATTTCGGGGAAAATCCTATACTGATTATCTCGAGTAGTGACTAATGGTCAAGTAGGGAGAAACTATTCAGTGGAGTATCGGTATTCACTGATGGATCCAAAATGGATACAGGCACTGGTACAGGTGTGTATCTGGTTGAGGAGAAGATCAGGGAAACGTATAGATTCTCGGATAGTTGCATTATGTTCCAGGCGAAAATTCTGGGAATTCTTAGGGCCACGGAATTCATAGCAGGGGAAATTAAAGAGAATACAGAGGTAACGCTGTATGTAGATAGCCAAACGGCACTGAAGGCTTTGAAAAACATTTTGTCAAGTCTAGGTTAGTTAGCGACTGTAAGAAGGCTCTGAGGAGATTGATGAGAAATTATCATATTAGACTCTGCTGGGTACCGGGTCACTGCGAGATAATTGGCAATGAGGTAGCTGATGAATTAGCTAGGAACGGCTCAGCTTTGGAGAGGGCTGTAAGTGAAAGTGGTGTGAGACCACCTCTAGGCTTTTACTTCAGGTTAATTAGAGAATGGATTCGGGATAGAACCAATCATGCATGGAATCGTAGAACGGACTGTAGATTATCAAGGGTCCTATGACCTAAACTTGATATAGCAGATACAAATCTACTTTTAGGCATGAAAAGGGAAAACCTGAAGACTATGATAGGTATTCTGACAGGTTTTTGTTCCATAGGGGGAATGACAGGGAATTGGGATAGTGGTTCCTCCGGTCTTTGCTAGATGTGCGAAGATAATGAGGAGCTAGAGACGGTAGAACATATTATATATCACTGTCCATGTGTACAACTAAGTAGACAGAAATGGTTAGGCAGTCGATTCGTCGAAGAATTGGACATTATATCGAGGATCGATCTCGACAGATTGATACGATTCGTCTGAGAATAGGCTGGCTAAGAGGGGGTCGTTGGCTTAGAGCGAACTATATAGGGCGGTAGCACTTTTCCTTTCCAGGTTTTTCTACTATTTTCTGTACTTTTCTTGGTCTTAGCTTTTTCTATTTTTTCCTTTCCTGTTCTTTTTCTATAATTTCTTCTACAAACTCTCTCTATATAATATACGAAGGGACTCACAATGGACCTCCAGGTTTCTGAGTGGATGCACAGGTACTCTTTTGAGTACTAAGCAACCCTTCCCTATCTACCTACCTACCTACCTTACTTTTTAAACATATATATGTACGATAATTTAATTTTCGTTTTCTTTTCATTAACTATAAAAATTTTTCATATATATTGCAAAGAAATTTTATAATTTTAATAATTTTAAAAACAAAACTTTATTTACGTAACAAAAAAAAAAAAAAAAGTAGAGCTTTTAAGTTTATTTATATAATATAAAAAAACTTAAGTTAAAATCTGTAAAAGTTTCTGTAACTTGGACAATTTTTAAAACTTAAGAAAACTCTACCTTTTAAGTTTTTTCTACAAAAATTTTGATTTATTCTGAAAATATTTTATTTATATAGTAAAGAATTTTTGTTTTTTTGTAATTTTAAAAACTTAAGGAAACTTTACAATAAATAAATTTATTATAGAGCTTTTGCTTGATGCCCTTAAGGCTTTATTTTAAATTTGGAAAAAATCCTAAATTAGACAATTTTTAAAACTTAATGAAATTCTATTTTTAAGAGATTTTTTTAGGTTTTTGCATACTGTACTAAAATTTAAAAGCTTTGTACATATTTTGGTTTGGCATTACGATCAATGATTTTTGCTCGAAATTGTCACCCTCAGAACTAGTATAGAACGGTACTGAAACTAGTTCTTTAATCAGTGATTTTTGTTCAGAACTAGTTCTAAAGAAGCATTAAGAAACATTTCAAGAACCAGTTATTAAAATCAATATTTTTCTTTGATTTTATTTTTCGTTTTAATAAATTATTTCCTAAAGCCCATTTTTTTAATGAATTTAAAATTTTTTAAGTCTGTTTTCTTTAATTTTTTTTCGATTACTTTTAAGTTTTTCCAAACAGTTCTAAGAAGTCATTTGTGAACCAATAATTTGTTTTGAGAAGTAATATAGAATTAATACAGAACTAGTCCCACATCACTAGTTTTCAAAATGATTATTTATCAGAAACACCAAAAGGAAAAAAATACCAAAATAAAAAAAATTACAAAAGAAAAAAACCGCCAAAAGCAAAATAACCTAATTATAAATAATAGCTTAAATGAAAAAAGGTGTCAAATTAAAAAATCGCCCAAATGAAAAAACGTCGACACGGAAAAATCTAAAACCAAAAAAATCGCCAAAGTGGAAAAAATAGTAGAAAAAAGAATCGTCTAATGAAAATGTCACCAAAATGAAAAAATTCCCAAATCTAAAGAAACGCTAAAATGAAAAAAATCGCCAAAAAGAAAACAACCCAAATATAAATGACCGACAAAACGAAAAAAAAAACCCCAAAATTAAAAAATCACTAAAATGAAAAAAAAAACTATCAAATCAGAAAATTATTCAAGCGAAAAATGCCAATACGGAAAAAACGCAAAAAATCGTTTAAATGGAGAAACTACTAAGAAAATAGAAAGTAGAAAAAAATCGCCTAAACGGAAAAAATCACTAGTTTTCAAAATGATTATTTAAATATATTATAGTTTCACAATAATATTCTATTCCATGAGTGCCAGAATACCTTGCAATACCACTTGTTCTAATGATGTTATTAAAGAATCTGAAGCGGTTCTTATTACAATAGTTCTAAAACTAATGATTTTAGTATAAGTTCTGAAAATTTTTTTGGGTAAAAATATTATTTTTATTTTAATTTTTATTCTAAAATTATTTTTTTTTAGTGTTAAAAATTTAGACTTTTAATGAAAGTTTATATTTGAAACTAAATTCCTCTTCTGAAGAATTTTTCATTATTCTTTAAACATAAAAGAGCTTTTTTTTGATATCTAGAAAAACAAAAAACATAAATATTTTTACCAAATAAATTATGATATTTATTAACTATATTTTTGATATTTTACAAGTATTGAAATATTCACTAAAAATACAAATTAATTAAAAAAATAAGACTTAAAAACCTTCTCTTATTTTTCTTAGTAAATGTTATTCTTAATTTTAAAGAATGCAGATCATTTTTATTGATTTCAAAAAATGTAACCAAACTTTATTTCATAATTTTCAAATAAGCATAGGTATCATAAAAATAAACTCTTTTTGAAAAATCCGCAAAATAATATTACTCATATGTACGTATCAATACTATTAAGATATTACTTATACGTTTAGTAAGAAAAATATGACTTGACACAAATTATTTGCTTTATATTTTATTTAATATCGAATATTCAGAGCAACCTAAAATATGCTTTAAAAATGAATTTTATGCGCCTAAAAATACTCTTAAAATCGGAAAGTATGCTTTTAAAATAAAATATATGCTTCTAAAATGTTATGTTTTTCTGTCTATTTTTTAAATTCATGGTAAAAATAAATTGATTTTTATAAGAATTGATTAACATAATTTCATTTTGAACTTGAAAATATTTAAAGCTAATAAATACACTGTGTCAAGTAATTACAAAATTTCTAACAATTTGTAATATAAAAATTATTAAGGAATATAAGAGTAAAAATAAAAATTCACTAATAACAAATTACAGTACGCGCTAAATTTCCGCAAATACCAATTATTGCAACACCACGACTTGCGCAACCAGTATTTTGTTTACATTACAGGGTTTATAAATGCAACTTCTTTCCAAAAAAGTATCGATAAGTGCAACAGATTATTTTTTGTCTTTTTTTATTTAAAAAGTAGGGACTCCGAGACATAAACATTTGTTTATTTCTTTTATTTAATTTTAATGAATTATTTGATTAATATGTGTTTTTTAATGACGAAACGGTTTAATATTCAGTAGTCGTTTATTGCAACATTTTCGGTAATTGCAACAACCCTGGTTTGATGTCGGTTGCTCAAATCAAACTCATACTGTAAGTATACATTTTTATATGTTTCTCTTAAGTGCAAAATATGCTATATTACACGCTTTAGTGTAATATATGCAAAATTACTTTATTTAGTACAAAACGTGCTAAAATATGCTACCAAAATTTCTAATATATGACCTAAAATAAGGATTTTCAATAAAAATATAACAAGATATGCTGCTGAGCTCAAAATATGCAAAAATATGCTGTTAAGATCAAAATGTGCAAATTTATGTTATAACAAATTGAAGGAAAATTCTTAAAATTGTCTGAAACGGATAAATAACTAATAGTTTGGTTAATTTGAAGCCCAGAAAAAATATGATTTTGCTTACTTTTGGTTGCCCTGCTAATATCTAAATACTTGATTGTAATGATAATAAACAAACAATAAAAAAAAACAACCAGAACCTTGAAATAAATTTCCCCACAAAAATTACGAAAAAACAACCTCCTATCAAACGTATAAAATGACTTCCTAAATAGACTTTTATTACATATCTATGAATGAATGTGTTTCGCCCGGAATAAGATACACTATAATAGATATTCCAATAATAATTTGAACACCACAACAATAAAAGAAACACATTTACACATACTTTTAAACATCTAACACTGAGATAACTGTTAGTTTAAATAAATATATACACGTATAGAACTTTAGCTCGTAATAAAACACCTGTGTTTGAGTGTAAATATTTTTTTTTTGCTTCATGTAAAAAACTGAGTACCGAGCTGTACGTGCATTTTAACATACAATAGCTAGAGTTTGAATTGTCTGTTGTATATGCAATATAAAATTGTTAAAATAAAATGAAAATAAGTATAAAATCGAGGTGTAGACAACATGCACCATCATATTGGATGATTATTATGTTTATTCAGACCACCCATGTGTAGCAAGAGACCGACAAGTACAATAAAGTATGTTTTTCAGATTTTTTTTTTTTGTATTTTTTTTGTTAAGCGTAAAGTGAAAATTGTGGAAAATAGTTAAGAAAAAAAGTTTTAGTGGAAAAAAAGTGAAATAATGTTAGAATATCTGTGAACACGGAAAACTAACAATAAACTCCCATCAAAATAGTTTAACACCCCTTTAAACACATTTACCCCTGTGTGCACAGCAGACAAACACACACACACACAGTGTGGTGCTCTTAGTCATCAGTTTGCAATGATAGCAATTCATTATATGAAAGAGATAAATACCCTACATAACGTAAATTAGAATTATGTTTTATATATATTAGATTTAATTGTTTATAAGTTTAGGACTCCATAAAGTACATTCGCTAGTCTGTAGACAAAACCTTCTCATTTCTAACCTACCTATGACAATTGCGAACTAGCGGTCAAAATCTGTCCGCATGTCTGTAGGAAGCATTATCACTTCTAAACTACTAACTCAAATTAACTAAAAATTTATCCAGCTAACATGTTGTTTTCTTAAGCAGTTTGCTGTTGTAAGTTAGCTAAATTATCTAGGTAGTAGAAAAGTTCTAAAATAACATATATGTAGATCAACTTTTTATTTTATTTTGTTTTTTTTTTATTAAAACGAAATAAATATTTATAATTATTGTTAACTACAAAAAAACCAAAATAAAAAATTGCAAAAAAATATCACCAAAAAGATAAAAAACACCAAAATGAAAAAATTGCTAATAACAAAATAATCCAAATAAAAATAATAGCCTAAACTAAAAATGTGTCAAAATAAAAAAATCACTAAAATGAAGAGAGCGCCTACACGAAAAAATACGTTAAAATGAAAAAAAAATCTACAAAATGGAAAAAAATGGAAAATAATCAAAGTAAGCGAAAAAATCGCCTAAAGGGGAAAAGCGCTAAAATGAAAACAAATCACTAAAGTAAAAAAAAAAATCGTCTAACAAAAAAAAAAAAAAAAAAAAAAAAGAAAAAAAACAAAAAAAAAAAAAAAACGCTAAAACCAAAAAGTTCGCCCACATGTAAAAAATTCATCAAAAACACCAAAAGGAAAAAATTCCAAAATTAAAAAAAAAAAAAAATACAAAAGAAAAAAACCGCCAAAAACAAATTAACCCAATTATAAATAATCGTTGAAATGAAAAAATGTGTCATTAAAAAATCGCTCAAATGAAAAAAACGTCGTCAACACGGAAAAGAAGCTAAAACCAAAAAAAAAAAAAAAAAAATGCCAGTGGAAAAAATACTAGAAAAAAAAAATCGTCTAAGAACTAAGAAAATAAGCAAACTAAGAAAAATCGCCTGAACGGAAAACGTAGTGGAAAAAAATGGAAAATAATCAAAGTAAGTGAAAAATTTGCCTAGACGGGAAAAAGGCACTAATGAAAACAAATCTCTAAAATAAAAAAAATCGTTCAAACGAATAAAAAACGCTAAATTAAAAAGTTCGCACACATGTAAAAAATTCATCAAAACGCCAAAAGGAAAAAATTCCAAAATTAAAAAAAAAAATTGCAAAAGAAAAAAACCGCCAAAAACAAAATAACCCAATTATAAATAATCGTTGAAATGAAAAAATGTGTCATTAAAAAATCGCTCAAATGAAAAAAAGTCAACACGGAAAAAATCTAAAACAAAAAAAAAAAAAAAATCGACAAAGTGGAAAAAATACTAGAACCAAAAAAAAAATCGTCTAACTACTAAGAAAATAACCAAACTAAGAAAAATCGCCTAAACGGAAAATCTCACCAAAATGAAAAAAAATCCCAAAACTAAAGAAACGCTAAAATGAAAAAAAAATCGCCAAAAAGAAAACAAACCAAATATAAATGACCGACAAAACGAAAACACGCTAAAAATAAAAATCACTAAAGTGAAAAAAAGCTGTCAAATCAGAAAATTATTCAAGCGAAAAATGCCAATACGGAAAAAACGCAAAAAATCGTTTAAATGGAGAAACTACTACTAAGAAAATAACTAAAATAGAAAAAAAATCGCCTAAACGAAAAACATAACCAAAATGGAAAAAAACCATTAAAATGAAAGAAAAAAATCAGTTAAATGGAAATCAATAAAGAGGAAAAAATACTAGAAAAAAAAATCGTCTAACAACTAAGAAAATAACCAAAATAAGAGAAATCATCTAAACAGAAAACGTTACCAAAATGAAAAAGTTCCCAAAACTAAAATAACGCCAAAATGAAAAAAATCGCCAAAACGCAAGAAATGCCAAACTGAAAAAAAATTGCCAAAAATAAAACAAACCAAATAAAAATAATCGCCCAAACACTAAAAATAAAAAATCACTAAAATGAAAAAAAAGCTATCAAATCTGAAAATTACCCAAGCGGAAAAAACGCGAAAAAATCGTTAAAATGGTGAAATTACTAAGAAAAAACATCACCAAAATGGAAAAAGAAAACCGTTAAAATGGAAGAAAAAAAAATCAGTAAAATGGAAAAAACAACCAAATCAAGAAAAAAAAAAACGCTAACCTAGAAAAAATACTGGAACGAAATAAATCGTCTGACATATGTACATACGATTTTATGAAAAAATATAAAATTGAAACGATATTTCTTTATAGATGTAAAGGTCTATATCTTTTTTAATATTGCTTAAGAATTTCAAAGCGTTTAAAGTTTCTACTAATACATACAAAAAACACATCTGTGTAATAAAAAAATAAATTGTTTTTAAAGAGAAATGCTTTAAAGAATTTTATGAGTTGAATTATTTAAAATCACAAGCGTTTTGTTTTTGTATTTAACCATTATTTTTATGTTGGTTATTTTATTTTTCACGAATATTTGACAAAAATGTTTGAAAGGTATAAATTTGCTTTAGTATTTGGTTAGATACAATCGTTAAACGTTTGTACTAAAATTGTTTTTATTAGATTGTTAATAAGCGGGTTGAATTATCTGGTAGAAAATATCGTACATCAAAAATAAATTATATTTATTTATACTAAACGTTTTTATTCAATACGTTTTTATTTCAATACGATAGGGGTAGCGAAGAGAAAAGTATTTCTAAAATATTTGCTAAAAATCTCTTTTATCATAAAAATAGATGTGCTGCAAGTAAAACGGCTATTTAATAAAATCAATGAATAATGTATCTCATTGAAGTAGCGTTTTTGTGTAAATAGTTTTATTATATTTTGTATAATTTTCAAATGCGATACTCTCACTTAATTGTGAATAATGTTGATATTTATCTATTGATTTTAATAAAATGTGAACCGTTTTATTTGCAAGATATCCAACAGCTTTCTAGATAGTAAACTTAAATGGAACTTGTACACAATATCAAGAATCACAAAAGTGACAAAAGCTTTATATTATTGTCACTACTAAACTAAACTGGAGAATTAACCACAGTTTAGGCCATTTTTGTTCTACGGGTCGGCGGTTTGGTGGTTGGCTTTAGAAAAGAAAAATCATCAAAACAAGTTCGAACATAAAAGAACAATGGCGATCATTGTCACAAGCACTCTTTGAATCACTTCAACTAAAGCGTTGTTAACAATCTTCATCTGGTTATCATCACACATCCTGGTAAAGCAAATAACTGCACAAACGACTATAAGATTAAAAGAATAATTATAATTACGGGCATGCGAAAATTCTAGACGCAGTCAACAGGGTTAAAAAAGTTGACTATGTCACACCTAAACCAACTTTCGATGCGGGATTTGAAGTAGTAATATCGGATAGAATATATTATGACAACGGTCTCCAACTCCCAGAGGATACCACCGATATATTCACCGACGGGTTAAAAACACACAAAAGTGCTACATGTGGCATACACTCGAAACAGTTGAACTTAAGACTGTCCTTCAAGCAACCATACTACAGTAAGCGTAAAACAGGTTGATTTGGACGTAGGGACATAGATGGAAACTGTAAAGCAGACATACTTGCAATTGCAGGAATCACCCTGGATCATATTGAACAATCTTATAACATGTAAGCAGCTAATTTCACACAAACTCTATAATGAAACAAAAGAAATATCGGTAAGAGAGCCCACTTTGGCCCAATATACACGCAGAGAAAAAATATAGTTGTAGAGACCATAATCTAAGAGCAACATATTATGATTGAAACACATGATCAGATTCAAAAATAGAAATGATTATAAGTAACAATTATTATGATTCTACTTTTTCATATTGTATCCGATTTAATGGTTTGTTTTTTCATATTATGATTATAGTTTTACATATAATTGAACAATCTTATTATATTATTATGCCATATTTTCATATTATGATTCCATTTTATCATATTTTTACCTCATGTTATCATATAGTTATCTAATCTTATCATATTAATATTTAATTTTATCATATTATTATTCCATCTTATCATGTATTAATAAAAATTATTGTTATTTTTATAAAATTATTTTTATTATATTTAGATATCATTAGTTATATGTATCTGTGGTTCAAATATAAGTTTCTTATAGTGTATAACCAAACCTTGTCTATTTATATTTACTCATATATAAACTAAATGAGAATTACATTGAAATTAGAAAGAATATATTAAAATATATATATATATATATATATATATATTTAAAAACAAACAAGTATTGAAGTCTTCCACTTAGTTAGTGAAAAGGATAAGTATTGTATTTATGTGTAACATGTTATTGTTATTGGAATAATAATATGGTTTAAAAACAGAATATGCTTTAAGAATAAGAAAAAGACAGCAAATATTTAATGATCGTGGAAGAAATGATATGTTTCATATTAACAAAATTTTGTTTCTGGTAAACATTAAATGACAAAATTGAATCAAAATCATTGTTATCATTACCACAAAGTTATTAAAATTCAATCAAATTAACAATGACAATATAATATTGTTGTAGTGATAATGCTGTAACCATGTTTATTCACTGCGTGTAGATAAGCAGAGGACAAAACAATATGCTCAAAAGCTATTATTACCCTACAAAGATTTCCGTATAATTATAATAACGTGGAAGAAGAGGAGTCTAAGGAATATCTTCTTTGGCCCTGTCCAGTATTCGAAGACTTAAGATGTAATTTATTTGGTCAACAAAGATTAATCGACAAAACCAGTCTCGCTAGTAATGATCTAAATAGAATTAACTTCTTCATCAAATATACAGGATGGCTTACTGACAATGGTCACGAAATTTAGAACTATGGCTCGAGGAAGATGAATAGTATCACAAGTGAATCTATTTGGACCCAAGTGAGCTATGCTAACCTAACCAGCTTTATGATAAAAGAGAAAAATTTAAATTTTTAGTAGTTTTAGATGATTTAAAATTTTTTGAAAAACAAACATTTTTAAATTTTATTTCATTTATTCAGCAGATTAAAGTTAATTTGATTTATAATTGCTTGGTATTATAATAAACCAAATCAGACAATTCGTGCTCGAAATATGTAACAATATGTGGCGCAACCTCTTTTATTTTCTATATAATGGATTATTTCGAGAACTGGATTCGATTAAAAAAAAAAACGATTTATAGGCTTCATAATCACTTGTATATAAATTGACTAAGAATTTCGCTGCCGCAGAATAAATGTTGTTCATATTATTTAAGTGTAATATAACTCTAATTCGTTTTAATTTCCCTTTTAACCAATCTTTTCTGCCTTATTATGTGTCTATATGATTTTTTCTATATTGTTTTTCATGATTTTTAGTTTCAAATGCACACACTAACTAAAACAAGTTAGTGTTATATATATATATATATATATATATATATATATATATGGTATTCATCGCTTAAAAGTATGCTTTTATATTTTTACAAGTTAGTGTTATATATATATATTCGGCTATGTCGAAACTTTTTATACCATTCAACGCCTAAAAGTATGCTTTCATATTTTTACATTTATATTTACAAAAATAATCTAAATTTTTTCCAAACTATAAATATGTAAACACAAAATTAAACTATCACAGCAAGCGTTGCTTCCTTAAAAAAATGACTGATGACTACTAAATTTATATACATATGTTTGTATGTAGATACATGCTTATACCAAAAATAATAACACTGAGTCTTTGCAATGCTTTTACTTCCAACTAAAAAACGTCCAAACATAAAAAAAAAAAAAATATTGTGTGTATGTACCCAGCAAGAAAACAAACAAATTCTTCAAAAAGACAACTTTTTCAGCACTTCAAAAGTACAACCAAGTGCATATTTTGCACTTTTTTGGAATGTAATAAAAATTACTTCCAAAAAGCTGAAAATAAATGTATTTTTATCAGGAAAAATAATTTCTAAGCAAATAAAAATTTCACTACTTGAAAAGAATTTTTAATAAAGAAATTTAGTTTTAAGAAAATTACTTCGAAAACAATGAACAAGAAGCATAAAGGAAGAAAATCCTATCAACGATAACCATGGGTTAAAGAAAGAATTTCTGCAGCTCTTTTTCAGCATTAAGTTTTTCATCCAAAAGACAAGACATTGTTAAAATCATGACCTTTTCAGCTCTTTTTCAATTCCTTGCTTGCTGGGTATGTACAATCAACAACTTATGCTTGCTTATACAAAAAAAAAAACAACAACAGTGCAAGTCATTACAATATTTTTATATATGTTTTTGTGTTTATATTTTTTAATAATTTTTCAGATTTTTGCCTATAAACGGTTTTGTATGGAACGATATTGTTAATTCAAAAAACTATAATTTCAGAAAAATATTTATAGAAGGTCTACATATAAAAACTAAATCCGTAGCTTAAACAATACGTTTTGCCCCATATTTTGGTTTTTATTGGACCGATTTAGTTCATTTCTTTAGCATAAAAATTCAGAAAAAAATTTCCAAAAGTTTCTTTGCAAAAACGAAATCGCCAGCTTATATAGAGGCCTTAGAAAGTCTAAAACTGTTTTAAAAAATTGCTTTTTTTAACATATCTCCGCTATTTATGAACCGATCCTGATGAATTTCAATATAAAGTATGTCCGGTCGGTATATATCGGTGGGCTTCATAAACGCCATTTCTACCGACAAACGGATGGATGGACAGACATTGTCCTATCAGTATCATTTCTGACAAGGATTCAGAAAATATAAACTGAAAATTGAAATGAATGAAAATTGTGGAAATTTCAAACGGAATGACAAACTTATATATACCCTTTATACCTGTGCTGTAGGACTTAAAAAGGAGTAAACAAAAAACAAACCAACTACCTCTTTAGTTAATCAAACTATAGCAAAAACAACAAAAGTAAGTAAAACTTTTTCAATGAGTTTTTGTTATTTCTATAGAATTTTAATTTCGTATGGTTTAGTTTTCATTTTTTATTGTTCACTCACTGAAATGTAGGTGATTAGGTAAATATGTATTTTTCTGTCAGATGATTTTTCTTTATTGGGTTCAAACAACTTTCTATTGAAGGTTAACAAACGAAGCTTAAAGAACTAGATACATACTTAACAATATATTTAAATGATACTTAACATTTGAATATTGAAATAACATTTATGACATGGTTAATTTTAAGAACGATTAAGTGTATAGTAGTATTTAGTATTTGAAGATATTATAAATGGATTTTAGAAGAAGATTTATCACAGATTTAAGTATAAAAGAATAATAGAAATATTTGTAATATCTTCTACTTTTAGTCTTTTAATGTTAAAGTATAAAAATTTAATATAAAATTTTAGTTGCACCATTTTATCTTTTATAACATTTGAATTTTAATTACAAATAAAATATAGTAATGTCTGACAATATTGGTTTTTTTGTATTTTTTACAACTTGAGGTATTCTATTTGATCTTTTTGATATAGCTAGCACTTAAAAATTATTTATTGTATCTTTTCTTTGAAATCTCTTACTTTACAATAAATAGTTTTCCTCTGCCTTAATTATTATGATTTCTTTTCAGAAGAATATTATTGTTTTGTTGCAATTTTCAACATTTAAATGTTTTTTTTGTGTCCATTCTATAAGAACGCAAAAACTAACAAAAAAAAAAAATAATAATAATAATAAAAAAAAAAAAAAAATAAAAATAAAAAAAGAAAAATAAAAACTAAAGAATGCAATTGAAACTTAAACAATATAATTTAAAATTTTTTAAAATTAATTTCATTTTGGAAAAGAACTTATTTAAGTTTAGTAAATTATCATTTGAATTTGTAATAAGAAATACTTGCATTTACCTAAGATACAAAAAAATAAATAAATAAATAAAATAAAAAAAACAATAACTTAATTTTAATATTTGATTTTTAATATCCATAAAACGTATAACCCAGCAAAAACTTTTTGGTTTTCAGTAATGACAACTACTTATTAAAGTAGTTTCTTGGTAATGAGTCGTCATTATTATTTGCCTACTCTGTATTACATTAATAAGTACTCAATAGTATAATAGCACAGTAATATTGCAATCACGTGGATGAGTTGGCTAGAGCGCTGGATTAACAACCAGAAGGTTGTTGGTTCAACCCCATTCTGAAGCTGTTAGTTTTTTATAACAAAATGTCTAAAAAGATATTTTAAACTAAAAAGAGTTTTTGTCGCTTGGGAAGCTATGTGCGAGATGGTGTAATGAGTAAGACGTTAGTCATTAAAAACGAATGGTAAGTTTGTGTCCAAGTTCGAGTCTCACTGACGGCAAAATTTTTTTGTTTTTTTATTTTATTTTTCATTTCGTTTAGGTACATATTTTTGAATACCCCTAGAGTCAAAAAATAATTACATGAATTTGTGGACAAGTCGAACAAAAATAACTAGTTATTCAGGCAAAAAATAAGTAGTTTATTTTTGTTTCCAATTATACCTGCTAGCTTACCAGGAAAGCAAAGTTTTTGCTGGGAAGTAATATTAATTGGTAAGTGATTTTAAAATTATCGAAAATTTCTTTGTATGAAATTGCTAATTTAATTTAAAATCAAATTCTAATAAAATTTTGAATTTTAGAACTTTTCAAGCTTTACATGACTTTAGTGATTTTTTTTGTAATATAGGGCATAAGTCAAAAAGTGGCAAATATATTTCTTAACTTTATTTTCAAATTTTTATAAATTATATAAAATAAAATATTAAAATTTTTATATTTTTAAATAATTTTATAATTTACAGAATTTAATTATTTTTTAATTTAGTTGAAATTTGGAAATTTCAAAGATTTTATTATAATATTAATTAGTATGTTATTTTTTAATTATTGAATATTTGAATTCCAATAAAATTTGAAATTAATAAAATTTTCAAGCCATACATATTATTAATGCAACATTCATTTATATTATATGACATAAATTTTAAATTCATGAATGTTGAAAATATTTTTTAAAGAAATTTTTATTTAAACATTTTTAGAAATTACAAAAAATTAAATATTAAAATATGTTGTTTTTTTTTAATATTTAATAATTTACAAAATTTTTCTTATATAGAAATTTTAAAAATTAAATGTTTATAACCTAGAGCGTATGAGTTATATTAAGTGGTATGTGATTTTTGAATATACGAAAATGTTTATAACACTTAAAGTAAATTAGAAATCTTTAAAAAAAATCGAAATTTAAAACCTATTCAAAATATATCAATCCTAATTGAATTGAAATTAAATAAAAACTAGTACTAGTTTTTTTTGTAATATCTGCCATAAGTCTTAAATTACCAAAAGCTCTGACAATAATTTTCCAAAAGTTTTTACAAATTTAAAATATAAAAAAGTACAAAATATTTATGAAAAATATATTTAAAAAATTTTAATTTAAAATATATTTTTTATAATTTTTTGGATTTTAAAATTTTCATATAAATTACTGAGTAATTTTTAAATTAACAAATATTTGTATAAATTTTTAAGTAAATTTAAATTCTTATAAAATTCGACATTAAAGAACTCTTTAAGTTATACATATTTTTAACGAATGTTTTTTTTTTTGAAAAATTTTAAGTAAATTGGAATTCTGTTAAAATTCGAAATTAAAGAACTCTTAAAGCTACATAAATTATTAGCGCAAAATAATTTAGTAACACTTGCCATAAACCTCTAATGTATGAAAGTTGAAAATCTGTTTTTAAGAAATTATTTATATACTTAAATAAATACCTGCATTTACCTATTTAGAAATTTGTATAACTTTTGTAACTATTTAACCGAGAGCGTCTGATTAATATTAATTGTAATGAGATTTTAAAATTATCGAAATTCTTGTTAATAATTTTGAATTTTACTCAAATTCATAGCGCTCGACCTTTCAGTAACATTTTCTTTAATTAATGAAAATGAAATATTTTTTTTAATTATTATTTTTAATTTTTCTTAACAAATTATAAATAAAATTCATGTTACTCATAAGCTGTATTCTTGAGATTTTATTTTTTATCACTTTTCCTATAATCTATAAACTCTTAATTTATGAAAGTTAATAATATTTTTTTCAATAAATTTATTTATATACTTAAATTCAAAAAACACTACTGACATAAAATAAAAATCAATTTAAATTTATTTAAACTTTTCTCTAAATTTAAGAATTTGTATAACTTAAAGCGTATGATTAATATTAACGCAATTTCGTGTAAAACTTAATGTAAAGTAGACTAAACTAATAAAATTCAAGACTTAAAAAAAATTCTTTAAGCTACACGAACTTATGGCGTACGATATTTCAGTAATATTTTCCATTAATCTTTAATTTATAAAATATAAAATATTTGTTTTTTTTTGTTTTTTTTTCTATAAAATACTTGTTACTTTTACGCTGTAATCTTGAGTCTTTAATTTTTAAGACTTAAAAAAGTAATGATTTAATAGCTATTTTGAATTTTGTTTTAATAATAAATTTTATTTTATTTTCTTTTATTAAAATTTAATAAAATGCAACTTAATAAGTTTTAACATATTATCATATGTTTTTTCCCCGTAAAAAATCCAACAAGTGATATTTTGAGAAATAATGCTAAAAATGAGTTTAGAACACTTCTCTTTTTAAAAAACAAAATAGTAACACATACAAATTTTGCAAATCTTCATACACACACAAACGCAAACATGCCTGTGATAACAATAGCAAATATTTAAAGCGAGTTTCTCCTGAAAAGGTATACTGTATAAGCAAATAACAAGAGAACTTTGTTTTGTTTATCCCTAAATAATCCCTTAATAAATACAGTAACAACTCTCTTTGAGTGCGAGCTTTAACCAAGACACCAAAAAAATTAAAAGTAAACAAAACAATGAAATACATACAGTTACACACATATAAGAAGAATATATCTGTGAAATAAAACAAATAAAATAATCAACTAACACATTTAAAGAAAACACGTGTTGGATTTGATTTGTTATTGTGCTGTGGTTTTTGACACAAAAACAATGAATGAAAAAAAGGCTAAAGATTTTTACTACAAAAAGCTTTCTAAAAGAAAAAAAAACTTTACCATTATACACATATACATACAAACCTATAAAGGAAAAAGAAGACAAAAAACTTTAAAATATTTGGATTGTGCTGATTAGGTGCGTATAAATAAATTGTAGAACATAAAAAAAAAATTCTAAAAATTGCTATCACTTTTAAAATGGTTATTTTTTGGTGAAATTTACGTTTTAAGAATTAAACTTTTATGAATTAAATTTTAGCAAATAAAATAAAAACTTTAATTAATAGATTTTTCTTATAATTTTTGTGACATAAATTTTTGCCAAAAGAATTTGAAATTTTACAAAATGTATTAAAATTTACAGCCCTGTTACTAGGACACATATTATTTACCTTTGCTTTGGAAAAAAGCTTAACAAAAAAGCTTTTTTTATTTATGAATAAAAAAGAGCATATAAAAGAGAGTGTTTTAGAAAAATTCACAGGGAGTTACAGAGCTAATAAAGCTTTTGCAATTCAAGGAAATTCATACAAATTGTATACAAATATTTTTCACTATAGATGATGTTTAAAAATATTTCAGTTGTCTTTTAACTCTACAACGATACGTTTGGCTTTGAAAATAAAAAAAAAATCAAATAAACGGAAAGTTAAAAAATATATAAAAATAAGCTAAAAATTCTTAGAAGAATAAGAAATTAAGTAACAAATAATAAAAATATAAAAAAATACCTTGAAATATTTATTCACCAAAAATTACACAAATTAAAAAAATATATAAATAAAAATAAGCTTAAAACAAAATCAAAAATTATTTAATATTTATATTAAAAATTAAAAACAAATATACCATAGAAATTATCAAAATGCTTTTTCTTTTCTTAGAATCTTTATTAATTCTTATCAAGAATTCCCTGTGCCGCTTTAGCTATTTTCTCGCTTAACGGGTAAATGTTATAATAATTACATATAATAATGTTTCAATTATTTATTAATTGCTGTAAGTTGCCTAAAAGTTCTAAGTAATTTATTTTCGGTATAATGGTTTCAAAATTCTTGTACGAGCGGGTGTCTGCGTGTGCGTGTTTGTTAAATAAATAAATAAAAATAAAAAAGAAATATAAAAAACAAACAAAATAATAATAATGAATGTCAATAAAAAATGGTGGATTTATTTGAATATGTTTAATAGTGTTTGAACGAATGTCATTAATGGATTATATTGGTAACTTTACTACACGCACTTATACTTATTTGGGTCAATGTTGGAGTTTTAATTAAGTGGTAATTTTCTGTATAATATTATTTGTAAATATAATATATATAATAAATAAAGGTTTTATTATATTTAAAATTAACAAAATTTTATGAAATATTCACATTAAAACGTTTTATAAAATTTCCTTTTATTTTCTTGCTTATAAATAAAATAGTGTTTTCTATATTTGAATGTTTAATATTTTAAATAAAAATTTAATATATTCTAAAATTTTTGTGAAATATTAAAATTTAAACATTTTCATAACCTTAAGCGTATGAGTTATATTAATTATTATGAATTTTTGAAATTAAGAGAAATCTGTTTTAGATTTATTAAATTGCAATTCTAATAAAAACCAAAGCCAAAGCAACAGCTTTTTTTATTTTTATTACGAATTTAAGAGAAACAAATGCTATAAATAAGATATAGACACTTTAGATTTTTTAGAATATTCAATATAAAATTTCCTTACCCTAATGCGTATGAACATTATTAATTATGAGCTTGTTTTTTAATTATCTTATATTTTTATAAAATTGTAAATAAATTTTAAATTCAAATAAAATTGAAACTAGAGAATTCTTTGCACTAAACAAATATGTGACCCAGCATATTTTAGTAATGTTTTCCATAAAGCTTTAATTAATTGAATTTGGCATACAATTTCTTTTAAATATTTGATAAACTAAACATATAAAACAGTTTAATATTACCATAAATTTAAGGTCATTATTTAAAATGTTAGCAATATTTTATGGTATTTTAATTTTTTTTTTAAATAACAATTAATATTATTTTGTTTATTAATTTTTCTAAAACAATAAAGCTTTTGTTAGGATTTTTAATGCGAACAATTTAATTTTGTTAAAATATTTCATTTTATAACTTTTCAAGTCCTAGAGCGTATGAGTGTTATTAATTAGAGGTTGATTCTTTAATTTAATAATAATGTTTATCAAGTTATAAGAAAAATTCGAATTTTAATAAAACCGAAATTAAAGCACATTTCAGGCTACACAAATAATTGTCTAGTATATTCGAGTGATATTCTCCATAAAGCTAATAATTAATTGAAAACTATTTTATTAAATTTTTTTTCTAGAAATTATATCTTTTATATTATTTAAATATTTGAAGTATAAAAGAAAGTAGACAACTAATAATACCGCAATTTAAAAACACGCTAGGCTACACAAATATGTGGCCTAGCATATTTATGTTACTTAAATATTCATTAAGCTTTAATTAAATTTCAAGAGAGTTATTTCTTTTTTTATTTAATTACCACTTTTAAAGTTGTTATTAAAAAAAGTTGGCATAAAATATTTATATAAAACAATAAAAAGGTTAAAAATAACAATTTATATTATTTTGTATATTAAATTTTCTAAAATAAATCTTTAGTTAAGGTTTTTAATCAAACAATTTGATTTTGGTAAAATATTTCATTTTACAATTTTCCATAGCCCAGAGCCCAAATATTTAAGTGGTTTCAGAAAAAATTATAACTAAAATAAAATTGAAATTAAATAACCTTTTAAGCTACACTAATATACAGCCAAACATATTCTAGTAATATTACCAATATTGTCTTTAATAAATTGAAAACTTTATTAAAAAATATAGAATTTCTAGAATTTCTAAAATAGAATACTTATAAGACAGAAATTAATAAACTTTCTAGACTACACAAATATGTGATTTAGATTTAGTTAACTGTTTTTAACAAATTGTTTATGATTTTTAGTGAAAAAAATTAAAATTTTGTTAGCATAATAGAGCTTACAGATTTCCGTACTCTGGAGCGTATTAGTGATATTAATTAATTAATTAATTAATTTTTTTATACAACTTAAGAAAATTAGAATTTTAATAAAATCGAAAATAAAGAAAAAAAGAATAACGAACTTAAGGCTATACAAATATGCAGTTCAGATTATTTATAAAGCTTAAATTAAAAAAAATATAAAATAATTTATTTTGAGAAATATTTTTGAAGAAATTATACATATATTTATTTTTTAATTTTAAAACTCCTGATAAAAAACAAAAAAGAAATTTAAAAACAACATAATTCATATTTTAAAATATTTCAACAATAACATGTTTAATCCCACAAAATCAAATCTTTTTCGTCTATTTTGTAATCGTTCAAACTTGTCTATTGCATACAACTTCTTGTTCATCACGAGTCTACATCGCTATTAGATTTATTTCTTGTTAGTAATCCTTCTACTTTAAGCAGATCTGGTCAAGTTCAATGCCTATTTATTTCACACCATTCCTTAATTTATGCATCATTCAATTTTTCTCATTTATGGAATCAAGAATGCGTCAGTGCTTATAGAGAATCTCGCAATTATTCATTAGCAGATATGGATAGTATGATTTCTTATTTAAACGAATACGATATATCTTTACTTTATAATACAAATGATGTCAACCGTCAAGTGTCAATTCTTGATTCCCTTATATCGACATTGTTCTCTCTTGTTCCTGTTTCCAGTTTTAAAATTAGGAAAAATGCAGTTGTGTAGATGAATTCTAGAAAAGTAATACATTCAAGGTCTCTTAGGGATATTTCATATAAGGCTTATTTGAAAGATAGAAGTATTGCTAACTGGAGGATTTTTTGCAAATTTCGAAACAGAGCTAAGAGAGTTATGCGTAATGCTAGAAAAGGTCACTATTCAATGAAATTGAATAATATTAATACTAAGGAGATGTGGAACCATTTAAGAACTGCAGGTTTAGAAACGGTTAATCCTACAACTAATCAGCTAGATGTAGATCAAATAAATAATAATTTTTGTGGAAACGTGACTATTTGTACCAGTACTTCGTCCGATTTAAGAAACATACTAAGTAATGGCCGTCATGGAAGTTTCTCTTTTACACGAATTAGTATTTCTGATATTTACATGGCATTTGATAAGATTAAAACAAATGCTTGTGGAGTAGATGGAATACCTTTTAAATTTTACAAATTAATTCTGCCTCTCATATCAAGTCAAATTCTTCACATATTCAATTCTATTGTAACTACGTCGAAATTTCCAGATAAGTGGAAATCTGCAAAGGTAATTCCAATCCCAAAAAATGGAACAGGTTATGGACTTGAAAACTTGAGGCCAATAAGTATTTTGCCTGCTCTCTCGAGAGTTTTTGAACATATTATTAAGTTGCAAATTAATCAATTTATTTTTCAAAATTCATTACTTGATGACAGACAGACTGGCTTCCGAAGAAATTGTAACACTTCTGCAGTGCTATTAGGTATAACTGAAGCAGTTAGGGACAAGATTAATATAAATAATTCTTATGTTTTGGTTTCCTTAGATCTATCCAAGGCATTTGATTGATTAGATCATGTTAGAATGGTTGAAAAACTTAGCTCTGAATTCAACTTTGATCGGAGTTCTTGCCACTTAATTTATACTTTTTTAGGCGAACGTGAGCAGTTTGTATTTTTTAATGGTGCCCAATTCCAATAAAATCATACAATTTCGGGTGTGGCTCAAGGTTCGGTTCTTGGTCTATTACTATTTTCAATGTATTTAAATGATATATTCTGCTTGACCACCATGAACTCTTATGAGATTTATGCTTTCGCTGATGATATACAAATTTTGTTTTCTGGGTAATATTCATCTGATGCACTGCAAATTTTAATAAATGACACATTCCGTACAGTGGTAACGTGGATGGAAACAAATCGTCTTTCTATTAATTTCTCTAAGACTAAATTTATGAATTTTGGTAGTTCGCTTCCTGATAATTTTTTAGTTCAGATAAATGGAGAACGTATTGAGCGTGTGGATAGAATGAAAGTCTTAGGAGTTGTTCTTGATGATAAACTTTCTTACACATCTCACATTGATAAAATTTGTACCAACATTAATTTTACACTACGTCGTTTGTATTCATTTAATATATATTTGTCTCATCACATAAGATGTAGAGTGGCTCACGCTTTGTTAATGTCTCAAATTTCTTATTGTTTAGAGGCTTTCTCATGTACATCTTAATCTTTTAATGAACAAAATCGTACGATTCGTTTTTAAACTCAGACGGCGACAACATGTGTCTGTGTATGTAGCTCAATTTCTCGGATGTTCTTTTTCCAACTACTTAGCCATGAAACTTCTTTTGACATTTTACAAAATTATAAAAACTTCCACCCCTTCATTTTTAGTACAACGCTTACAATTTATTCATTCGTCGAGAAATGTTCAAATCTTTATTCCAAGAATTTATACCTCTCTCTTTGAAAAATCATTCCTTTTAAAGACTGCACGGTTATGGAATTACTTGCTGGCTTCTTCAAGAATGTTTTGCTTTTCTTCATCAAGTTATCGAGGGAAGTTAATTGAATATTTTAATAATAACTCTTAGTGTTATAACAATTCATCACAAAATTATATCGTTGACGTTGTACTATGAATTTATTCATTCTTTATGTATATTCGTTTATTGTAGTTATAAATTGATGCCATACTATAAAAATTATTTTAAGCTATGTCTGTAAAATAAATTATAATATAGAGTTATTTTGTATATAAACACCTTAAACTGCAATTGTAATATATTTTTGGCCATATGAAGGCTTTTGTTATTACAGAATTGAAATGAATAAATAAATAAAAAAAATGTTTTTATATTTAATTTTTCTTAAATAAAAATTAACTTAAATTCCTTTTGTTACGATTTTTTATCAATAGAATTTAAATTTTCTTAATATATTTAAATTTACAAATACCCTAGAGCATATGAGTGCTATTAATTAGTGGCTGATTTTTTTTTTAAATGTGCTAAATGTTTATAAAGTAATAAGAAAATATTTTAATAAAATCGAAATTAAAGAACACTTTGGGCTAAACAAATGTTTGGCCCCGTATATTTTACTAATATTTCTCATAAAGCTTTAATTCATTATACTAAAAAAAAATTTTTTTATATTAATATTTTTAATATAAATGTAAGAGAATTATATTTTTTATAGAAACTTAAATTAAATAATACCTTAAACTGCATAAACTCCCAGGACACTAAATTTTAGTAGCATTTCACACAAGGTTTTTTTAATTCATGAAAGTTTATGAAATATTTAATTTAAAATATTTAACACACTTAAATTAAAAAAAAAATATATAAATTTAATTTCTTATTTTGAAAATATGGGCCTTTTTATTATAATGAAAGTACAATTTTTTTCCTTGTTTAAAAATCAAAATTCTAGCAGAATTCTAGAATTTCTGAGAATTATAATTTAGTTAAGAATAGCTGCTTTTTAACTTTGTGTATTAAACAAAAAAATTTGCATAAATTAATATAATTAGTATAATTTAATAAAATTTATACTAATTATACATATTTGCACATACATATCTAAAGCTAAAACAGTAACCACAATTCATAATAAATGATGCTAATTTGAAAAAAGTTTCTGGTAAAATGAAAATCAAGTTGTACCAAAGGTCAAAAGTTATGAAAAATGAAAAAAAGGAAAACGAATTGGATTTTTCTTAGTTAACAATTAACTATTATTTAGCATCTTAAAGTTTTGAAAATAAATCATTAATCATGATTTTTAATAAAAAAAAATTTTTGTTAAAATTATTGATTTTACAAATTTCAGTGAATGAGTATTATAAATTAGTGACTGTTTTTTTTAAAATGTGCTAAATGTTTATAAAGTATTAAGAAAATCAAAATTAAAGTGGTATTTGGTTAAATATAAATATGTAGCTTAACATATTTTAGTAATATTCACCTTAGTACTTTAATTCATTATTAAAAAACGAATTATTATTATTTTTTAATAATATTTTTTGAGAAATTGTAAAAATTTATTTAAATATTAGAAAATTTAGTTATAAAATGAAGTAACAGTTTAAACTACATGAACTGTTTTTAAATTGTAAATTAGTTTAGCCAAACGAGCATTAAATTTTTTACCCATCTTTTGGTTATCATATATTAATTTTCAGTAAAATGAAATAAAATAATAAGCAAATAAAATGCTAATCTTCTTATTTGCATATTTAAAAATGATAATATTTCCTTAATAATTTTATAATAAAAAAGATTTGAACCAGATTAATTTAACTCTTAAATGTAAGATCTTTTCTTCTTCTAGATAAAATTAAACTGAAATTAAAAACGCTGCCATACCGTCTTCCTCCATTACATTATGTTTGCTCTGTGTATTATAATTATTATTACTCATACGCTAAGATGCACAGATTTGATTTTTTTTTCTAACGAATAATTTGTATTTATGTCAACTTTGTTTGCCTTCTGTCACAGCGCTTCTCTTTCTCTTTTTTATTATTAAAATTATTATAGCCCAAACAACATTTTCTTGTTTGTCTATTAACCAGAAAAATTATAATTTGTGCCATTTTTTAATTTCAAATGAAAAAAGCTATTAGAAAAAAACCTAAATTTGTATTTTTTTCTCATTTTCTTTTTCTTTATGCAGCAAGGCAGCACAAGGGAATATAAAATCTGCTTACAATGAAATCCTGTAATTGAAACAAAACCCCATTTTTTTTTAAAGAGAAACGCAAATTTACAACAAAAATTATGTCATTGGAATTACAAAAAAGTGTTAAAATATTTTAATCTTAGTGATAATAATAACAAAAAAAGAAAAAAAAAATAAAAAAATAATAATAATAATAATTAGAAAAGAATTTTTTGCGTAAAAATTAAACGAAAAAAGAAAAAGGAAGTGTTAACAACGAGTGAATAAATTTTAAATGAGTGTAAAGAATTTCGTAATTTATACAATTTGAAATGTGCAAGAAAATAATATAAAAGAGTAAAAAGTGTTTGGAAAAAAAAGAAAATTGTGTTTATTTGTAGCTGCTGAGGGACGTTTAAACTCATGGATACAAGCAGCGTTTTGAAAGGATTTTACAAAAATGGGTAAGTGAAAAAACATCACCTTTTTTTAGGATGGGGGGGGGGGGTGGTTGTTGTTTAAAGAAATATATAAATAACAATCGAATTCCATTGCTAAAAATTGATAGTTTTTTTACTATATAAAATATACAAAATCTTTAACATAAAATCAATACCAGCAAATATTTTCAATATTATTTAATTTATTTTTGAAAATTCTAAATGCTATTTTGTTTATAATTAAACGATATATCTCATTAAAATCCTTTAAAAACTTAAAAAATTATTAAACATTTGTTAAACTTTATCAAAAAGTTTTATTTGATGTTATTGATTGATTTTTTGCATACTTTTAGGAGCAAAGATATAATCGAATAAGTTCTAAAGTTTTTATCAAATTTTTATAAGTAATATTTTTTTTTTTATGTTAGTAGTTAATTTTTTATATATTCTCAAATCTAAAACGAACTTTTCTTAGAAATAATAAATACTAAAATTTAAATATTTTTTACTAAAAAAATTTTTTTGGACGAGATGTAGGGATTTAGGTCGCTATATTTGCTTCATTTGGAAAGCTATGCAGACACTGCTATAACGGTTCATGACTACAGTGATTAATCTTCATTTTAAAGAAATAAATAAATAACAATCGAGTTCCATTTCTAAAAAATTGATAGTTTTTTTACTATATAAAATATACAAAATCTTTAATATACAATCAATACCAGCAAATATTTTCAATATTATTTAATTTATTTTTGAAAGTTCTAAATGCTATTTTCTTTATAATTAAACGATATATCTCATTAAAACCCTTTAAAAACTTAAAAAATTATTAAACATTTGTTAAACTTTATCAAAAAGTTTTATTTGATGTTATTGATTGATTTTTTGCATACTTTTAGGAGCAAAGATATAATCGAATAAGTTCTAAAGTTTTTATCAAATTTTTATAAGTAATATTTTTTTTTATGTTAGTAGTTAATTTTTTATATATTCTCAAATCTAAAACGAACTTTTCTTAGAAATAATAAATACTAAAATTTAAATATTTTTTACCAAAAAAATTTTTTTGGACGAGATGTAGGGATTTAGGTCGCTATATTTGCTTCATTTGGAAAGCTATGCAGACACTGCTATAACGGTTCATGACTACAGTGATTAATCTTCATTTTAAAGAAATAAATAAATAACAATCGAGTTCCATTTCTAAAAAATTGATAGTTTTTTTACTATATAAAATATACAAAATCTTTAATATACAATCAATACCAGCAAATATTTTCAATATTATTTAATTTATTTTTGAAAGTTCTAAATGCTATTTTCTTTATAATTAAACGATATATCTCATTAAAACCCTTTAAAAACTTAAAAAATTATTAAACATTTGTTAAACTTTATCAAAAAGTTTTATTTGATGTTATTGATTGATTTTTTGCATACTTTTAGGAGCAAAGATATAATCGAATAAGTTCTAAAGTTTTTATCAAATTTTTATAAGTAATATTTTTTTTTTTTATGTTAGTAGTTAATTTTTTATATATTCTCAAATCTAAAACGAACTTTTCTTAGAAATAATAAATACTAAAATTTAAATATTTTTTACCAAAAAAATTTTTTTGGACGAGATGTAGGGATTTAGGTCGCTATATTTGCTTCATTTGGAAAGCTATAACGGTTCATGACTACAGTGATTAATCTTCAAATCGTGGTTGCTACCTATAATTCCGGCTGTGCTCATAGAAAATGGGGGGGGGGGGTGGTTTGTTTTCTTTTTAAAGATAAACACAGAACCGATACAAATAAATTTAAAATTAGGTAGCTGACTGAATAAGGTGAAATTTAATCGATATATAAAATTAAAACCAGTAATAAAACAAAATGCATTATTCTCATGGGGAAGAGATCTCATGGGAAAGACCTGCCTATTCATGCACCTAACAAGTCAACCTAAGCTTTTCGTAATATGTATAAATAAAACTCTTACACATTCTATTTAATAAAATAATTCTATTTTAATATAAATAAAATTAAATTTGTATAAATATTATTTTAAAAGTTGAATTTATATTTAAAATTAGATAAATATTTCATTTAAATATTAAACAATATGTATATATTTTTTTGGAGTGTTAATCAAGGTTGGAAATAGAAACGAATAACGGTATCAATAACGGTATCGGTATTCAATTTATTTTTATTTCGGTAACGGTATCGGTAGCGGTATTTTAAATTATATCGGTATCGGTATACCGGTACCGAAACTAAAATACCGGTATATACCGTTATTACTAAGGACAGCAAAGAAATTAAAGAGTTAAATTTTCTATTTATTTTCAATTAAATTTCATTAATTAAAATTTTGAATTGAATATTTTTATATTATATATTACTTTAAGACATGAATATTCTTTGCAGTTTGATTTTTGTGGCGGTTCAAAGTATACATTTTTCTGATTTTTTTAAATACGTGAAATTTAACTCCATATATCTTCGGACCTAGTTTCAATTCAAATAAACTCAATAAAAATTTATAATTTTCACCTAATAGTTTAAATGGCGTAGCTATCTGCTAACATATTGCCAGGTCGTTCATTCCAGAAGAAGATTCCTTCGCAAATCATTCACTCGATCAATATCTTTGCATAGAAGGCTAAAGTTTTCGAATTAAGTTCTCCGAGTAATGTTAAAATCGATTGCATGTGACAAATGTAAAAGCCTCGACAAACTGTAACGCAGCTGTATTTAAGATATAATTGACTTGTTCCCTAACCCAGAGCGTCTTTACGACTCATATCATGAACGTATAAGAATTACACTATAAAAGAACGTGTAGATTAAAATATAAATAAATTTAAATTTATAAAAGAGGGATAAGAATGGGCAGAATTTTTTGTTAAAATTTTAGAGACCCCACGTCCAGGGAAAATTAAAGAAAATTACCGCCCACATTTAAAGGATATTTAAATGCATTGTCCTGGCTGTAACTTTCCGAACAAAACGTTTCATTCTCTTAGAGAATTCTAAGAAAAGAACCAAATCTAAACGAGTTTTTAAGCCTAATATAAGTTGTTAAAATTTATGCGTAAAAGTTTTTAAAAATATATCAAAATTAAGGGTCGTTGTCTCAAGAAACGGAGACGTCATGGAAAATTTTTATTTCCCTATATACTCGAGAGTATTTACAAATTTACGCTCCCAAATCGCAGAAACTTCTCAAAAGCTGGGGAACGCAAAAAAATGAATGAATAAATAAATTTTGACCCAAAAACATTCCAAAATGAGGTCTTTCTGTTTTGAGCGCGTTTGGATAACTTTGGGTAACTTAGGCAAGTTCGTCGAACTCACCTACCATATCTAGCACAAAGGATATGAATTACGTAAAATTATTGGCCACTTTTGCCACTCTACCACTTTATTGACTTGTGTTAAGAATTTTTAGAAATCTATATACAAAAAATAAACCTTAACATATTTTAGACGAAATAAAGTAAAGAACTGAAGATATATTTTTTTAATATTCTTCCTGTACGGATCGTTTTAGGAATTCTATTGAAACAAAGATATAAATAATAAAAGGACCTTAAAAACAAGATTCAAAAAATATTACTTTAAATAATCTCTTATTATTAAAATTAATTTCATCTTTCTTAAAGCAAGTAAATTTATATGAGAAATAATTTTACAAAACATATTACATAGAAAATAGTATATTTAAAAATACCGAAACTAAAATACCGGTATATACCGGTATTGAGAGAAACGGTATTTGAATACCGGTATTTTTAGAAAATAATAATTTCGGTAACGGTATCGGTTATGGTTACTCATTTTAAACGGTATTTAATCGGTATCGGTATTTATATTATTTTCTTTTAGGCACATGTTGGGGGTAGAAGAACATAATAGAAGCGTATTTTATTAAAATGATGCATGTGTTATAGAATGGCAGCAAATTTCTAATCCTTACTTTTGAACATTTCTTTATTAGAAAATTGCCATTTAAAGGGATTTATTGTTAATATTTTCATTCATAAGTAGAACTTGAATCACATCTAATAAAACTAAATTAAAATTTTAGCAGCATTTTTGCAAAATTCGCAAAATTGTCATTAAATACAATTTAATAACATCTATGAACAAAATTTTATTTTTTATGAAAAAACTTTTGAAAAAAAGTCATGTTCGATTCATAATATTTATGAAAAAACTTTTCAAAAATATGAATTTTTTTCTCAGTGTAAAAAATTAAATTTAAAACTTTGAAATTACTATGAATGATATTTTTTTCTTTTTTTTTTTTCTAACTAATTATGTAGAGTGCTGGAAATGATTAAACTCACACTATCTGCATCAAAAGATAGGTAAATATATCTATTTTTATATTATATTTATGGTTTTTTTTACATAACTAAACAAATGGAAACAGTACTGCTCAAATCTGCTTTAAATTTTATATTTAGAAATTTATAAAAATTTATAAATTAAATTATATTAAAATGTTTCTGGTTACACGAAAGTATCGTTATGTTTCTCATACATTAAAAATAAATAAAAAATTATTTTAATATGTTCCTTTCAATATATTTCTTCAAATATATAATTCCAAAAATGTGACTATTTTTTAGAGGACAGGAACCACCTTTGAGTCACATCAATATCTATATACACTGCCTGCCACTTGAATAAGGAATCACATTTTTATTAAATTTAATTAAGTATATCTCCTAAACTAAAGTTCAGAAAAAAATAATTTTTTGCGCAACCAAATTTCAAAGTGTTGGCTTTAGTTTCCTGAAGAAATAAAAAATATACATATTTTGTTATACTAAAATTATGCATTTATTTAAAGACATGTATTTCTGTGGTACTATTTCGTGTGTCACATGAATAAGGAATTCTTTTAATATCAATCAAGAAGGCGATGATTTGAATTTCTTTCAATATAGGCGGCTAGAGAATTTTTAATTTGATATCTGTTATTCAAAATGGAACGTGGTAAGACTCTTAATAACTCTGAAAAAGAAAAAAATTCTGATTTTGAAATTTTGAAAGGGTCAGAATCCGGTCCAAATAGCCAAAAACAGTTGTGTACAATTATTTAAATAACGTGGAAAGATATGGAAAGGGCGGAAGAAAATGGCAACAACTCCAAAAGAAAGACGAAAAATTCTTAGAATTGCATCAAGTTCTGCCATGTCGGTATCAAAAATACGTGAAAAAAGTGGGGTCAGTACCAGTCTAAGAACAGTGCACCGTATTTTAAAGTCCTGTCCATACATAGACCGACGAAAACTGCAAAAAACACCACTTAATGAAAAACGCAAATCACAACGTCTACAATTTGCCATGGTCCGACAAATGGTTTAAAGTTGTATTTTCCTATGAAAAAAAGTTTAATATTGATGGACCCGACGGGTATAACTATTACTTCCCCGACCTAAATAAAGAGGAATTATTTTTGAGCCGCAGATACAGCCGAGAGGGCGGAATAATGGTATCGGGTGGCATTTCGTATTATGGTACCATAGAATTGGTTTTTGTATCCAACAAAATGACTGCAACGACTTACAAAAATATTCTGGAGGAAGCATATCCAAAATTAAATTATTTCTTTGCACCAATACCTCGGATGTACCAACACGACAACGTTCCGATTCATACCGCCAGAGCAGTAAAACAATGGATTAATCAACAAGGTGTTCAACTTTTGGATTGGCCTCCATATTCACCAGACCTGAATCCATTGATAAATATCTGGGGTTGGCTTGCAAGTAAAGTTTATGAAGGAGAAAAACAATTTAAGACAATAGAATCCTTAAAGGATGCAATAACGGAAGCATGGAGTTCAATTTCGCTAAATTACTTAGAGTAATTATACAAGTCGATGCCAAATCGCATTTTTGAGGTTATTTCTAAAAATAGTGGCAGTACTCATTACTAATTGAATGCTAGAAGATAATAACTTTCATTTTTATAACTTAAAATTTAAAAATAAATTACAGTTTGTTTAGTTTTAAAATATTCCTTATTCAAGTGACACACTAAAAAGTACCACAGAAATACATGTCTTTAAATAAATGCATAATTTTAGTATAATAAAATATGTATATTTTTTATTTCTTCAGGAAGCTAAAGCCAACACTTTGAAATTTGGTTGCGCAAAAAATATTTTTTTTTGAACTTTGGTTTCGGAGATATACTTAATTAAAGTTAAAAAAAATGTGTTTCCTTATTCAAGTGGCAGGCAGTGTATGTGGTCATTAATTTTTTTAAGTTTGAAATATCTCGCGTGATTTTAGCCCGAATAACTAAAAATTTCGTTAAAAATTTCACCATTGTAGACTTATGCTGGACGTAGGGTGCAACTCCCAATCAAATAAAAATTTCTTTATTATCCATTATATATTATCCAGAAACCTTGTCTTCTGAAATATATGAAAGAAATATATATATTTTTTTGTAATTAAAATTTTAGAAAAAATTTAAAGATTCACCCTACATTTTTGTTAAAAAATATAAATTCTTTATACTCATTTTAAAGTCTCGACTTTTATAATCATTCACGGCTAGACGAATTGAGATAATTCAAATAAAATATTATTTGTTATTTTGGTATGTAATGAGAATTCCAAATCATGAGTCCGTAACTCTTCAGAGCAGCCAAGTACCTATTCGGAATTTTTACATACATAATGCAAACGTTAATAAATTTTCAAAAAACAATAATGAAAGTAAAAACAAAATTATTAAATTATATGCTTGATTACAACGAATCATTTAACATCCCTTTTTGGGCCGATCAATGTTTCACTTAAATACAAAACCGGTTCAGCATACAGTGATTCATTTCATAGGTAAAAGTAAAATAAAAATCGGAACATAATAAAACTAATTTTGTTTAAAGCGATTAGTATAGAAAAATGTTTAGCCAACTATTATGAAGGTCACAAAAGGGCACTCAAATCGTCATATATTTTGCAAAAGCTGATAATGCATTTTACGTTAATATAGGCCGAATTTGAGGTCGAAAAGGTGAAATATTTTTTTCTTTAAGTTTGTGTAATTGTATTTATTCTATTACTTCATTAATTTATGTAATAAAAAAGAAAAACTGTCAAGACTATAAACAAATATTATTTCTTAAGGATTTTAAATTTTGTCCACCACCTGTCGAGATTATCTTGAAGTCAAATATTCTCCAGGGGTAGTTTATGCGTAACTCTTCACGAGGGCAAAGATTTTTAAGACAAGCCCTGTAAACTAACTAAAGGTTTATTGAACTTTATCCTCCTTTCTTTATTCCCTTTAAATCCCACCTCTTTTCACCCTTTTACACTCACTGTAAAGGTTAAACTGTTAGGAAGTAGTGGCGAGAATTTGATTAACTAGTCAATGGTTAAAGAAGACTAGTCTTTAACAGATCTCCTCCAGTAACAGGTCACGTGCCGGACGTAAGATTTTATTGCTCTGACTATATTCCTTCCCACATAAACTTTGTACTTATTGCGAAAGTCTTATTTCCTTCCAGAAGCGAATGGAGAAGGTGAAACCTTTCGTAACATTATCAAATTAAAAATATACACGGATGTCTCTAAGATAAACTTTCTGCTGTAGTAAGCAAGTTTTAAGCAGAAATTCTGATGATCAGAAAATCCTGCAAACTACTTCGTGATGAAAATATTCAGAAAAATATTGGCATATTTTTTCTATTGTTTAAATCGCACTCAAGAACTGATATTTTAGTCAGACAGCGTAAAGAGGAATTGTACGCATTAAGACGTCTTCGTAACTGTATTTTGGGTTCCTACCCATACGGATTACCAAGGTAACAAATTGACATTATATACCAATAGATAGGTAAACATGTCTATTTTTTTACATACTTAAAAATTGGAAGAAGTTTTGCTTAAAAAAAAAATAAATTTCAAATTTTAGTATTTATAAATTTTACTTATTTTTTTAGATTTTAAAATTTATAAAAAATTACTCGTTAAAGCTATCGAAGTCATTTTTGGTACACTAAAATATCTCGTTATCTATCTAACACATTACATTAAAAATAAATTTAAAAGAATGAATTTTAATATGCTTTTTTTAAATATGATTCTAAGTATTTTCATAAAATATGTTCTTCTGTCTACATTTTTGAGTGGCTTAATGTCAAATTAATCTATATATAAATAGTTATTAAACATATTTTTTAGATTTAAAAAAATCTCGCGTAATTTTTTTTTTGTAGCCCAACGAACTTGAAACTTTGAATTTGAAAAGTAAAAGAATCAGACCACTTTTTGTAAATACAGCAAGTTTTATACTTAATTTAAAGTCTCGACTTTGATAATTTGTCACGGTTAGATGAATTGAGATAATTCCACAGTAGCCCGACGAACTTGAAATTTTAAATTTGAAAAATAAAAGAATCAGACTCTTCGTAAAAACAGCTATTTTTTGCACTCAATTTAAAGTCTTGACTTTGATAATTTTCCATGGTTAGGCGAATTGAGATAATTCGAAAAATTTTTAATGCATTATTTTGGCATATATTGGGAATTTTAGGTTATTTAAAAAAATTTTCACTCCTATATTATGGAAATTGATTGAGAAAAACTAAAACTAGTCAAGGCAAAAATTGAAATTTCCAAATTCAAGTGCAAATACTTCTTTAACCATAATAGATATCATAGGTGATTAAACATATTTCATCTCATCAAGTTCTTTACTAAGGTTTCAAATCTTTGAAATTGGACTTGATTGGCAGAAGTTAAGATCTTTTAAAACTTTTTCTTACTCAACTAGAGCCAACTTGATCTTTTTGAAAGTTTAGATCCTCTTCTACAACTCTTTCATACATTTCAATTCGATCCTACTATTAGATTTATTACCTTGATCTTTCTGAAAGTTTAGATCCTCTTTTACAACTCTTTCATACATTTCAATTCGATCCTACTATTAGATTTATTACCTTGATCTTTCTGAAAGTTTAGATCCTCTTCTACAACTCTTTCATACATTTCAATTCGATCCTACTATTAGATTTATTACCTTGATCTTTCTGAAAGTTTAGATCCTCTTCTACAACTCTTTCATACATTTCAATTCGATCCTACTATTAGATTTATTACCAACATTTTTGTGATCGGGCCCACTGTGTATACGTTATTTATAACGTATACGCTAAATATTTCCTCTAGTGATTTTTTCATTGCAGTAAAGTGTAATTAATCATCTTAATCAATCTAATCTATCTTTTGCAAACAAATTCCTATAAGCCGCTTTTCTCTTTTAACCATAAAAATCCTCCAAAATATCATAAACTTTGCAACATTTTAACCAAATTTAAATCTAAATGCCTTTTAGCAGACAAAGGAATTAAAAGCTGTTTATCTTGATTTTAATACATAACATTTTTAATGCATTTTGTTAAATTATTCTAATGCCATTTACAGCACCTGTTGAATAAATAAAATATTTTTATGCTTAATTTAAATTAAAACACATTATTTATATTTAAGACAAAAAAAAAAAAAAAAAAAAAAAAAAAAAAATACTTTACAAATGTCTATCTAAGTGTCTACCTGAATTATTTTAAATATTTATAAGAAGATAAAGATTTCCAAAGAAATATTTCTCATAAAAATAATAAACATTTATGTCTTTATCGTAAAGAAATCTATCTGTATAATAACAGAGTATTTGATGTCTTCAGCATGAATTACTTATTTTTTTTTTGTTCTTTGTTTTTGTTTGTTCTTGTTGTTTGTAGTTTTATGTCTTTGCATTTATATGTTTGTATGTCTTTTAGCCAAAAACACAAATACATTTACAAGATTTCTCTCTACAAAAATTTTTGTATTTGTTTATATTATGTTGGTGTTTTTTTTTTCTTCGGAGAAGTAACAAATTCTACGAATTCTTTCGTGTTAAATCAGTCGTCTTAAGGAAATCTTTTACAGTTTGTTAAACAATTCATAGTTATTTGTATAATATAGACATTTTTTTGTAAATGTTAATTTAGCATTTTATAATTTTCGGTAATAACACAGAAAAAAGTATAAAGCATAAATATAAGAATTTACTTTCATTGATTTTTGTTCATAATACGAGTATTTAAGAATAATGTCTTAAATGTTACATTTTACATTTTTTACATTTTTTACATTTTTTTTAATTTTTTTGAAATGAATTAAAAGTCAAGAAGACTTAAAACAAATTGTTTAAATTTTCATTTATATTTTCAATTTGTAAAAAAATGTTTGAAATTTTCTTTAGAAAATTTTAGATTTTTAATGATTTTTAGCTAAATTATGGGAGCCTAAGAGAAGCGCTTTTTATCAAAATGATGTGCTGCAGAATGCGAGCGAAATTATGCAAATTTCTAAACATTATTTTTTTACAGATTTTCCCTGGAATTTGTTGTTATTATTTTCATGTACAACTACCCAGCAAAAACTTTTTGGTTTTCGGTAATAACAACTACTTATTAAAGTAGTTTCTTGGTAATGAGGCGTCATTATTATTTGCCTACTCTGTATTAAATTAATAAGTACTCAATAGTATAATAGCACAGTAATACTGCAATCACGTGGATGAGTTGGCTAGAGCGCCGGATTAACAACCAGAAAGTTTTTGGTTCAACTCCATTCTAAAGCTGTTAATTTTTTATAACAAAATGTCTAAAAAGATATTTTAAACTAAATAGAGTTTTTGTCGCTTAGGATGCTATGTGCGAGATGGTGTACTGGGTAAGACGTTAGTCAGTAAAAACGAATGGTTAGTGTGTGTCCAAGTTCGGGTCTCACTGACGGCAAAATTTGTTTGTTTTTTTTTTTTATTTTTGTTTTCGTTTAGGTATATATTTTTGAGTACTCCTAGAGTCAAAAAATAACTACATGAATTTGTGGACAACTCGAACAAAAATAACTAGTTATTCAGGCAAAAAATAAGTAGTTTATTTTTGTTTCCAATTATACCTGCTAGCTTACCAGGAAAGCAAAGTTTTTGCCTGGTATTTTCATTTAGTTTGGGAAAAAAGTCATGTTCGATTCACAGTATTTATGAAAAAAATTTTCAAATATATGAATTCTTTTTCTCTGTGAAACTATGAAAATGAAGTTTTTTTTTTTTTTTTTTTTTTTTTTTTATGCAACAAAATTTATGCAACAAATGAAAGGCCAACATATCAGCTTTTTAACGAGATTTATTTTATTATAAATAGTAAATTCTCTAAAAGCAATTTGATTTTCAACAGACTATAACTATTTTATGCAACAACTCGAAGAAAAAACTTCTTTTTATTCAAAGGTAATTCTTAACTATGAAATAATTTTGTTAAGCACTTTATAAAATAAAATATTATTTTATTCGTTATATCTATAGGTTAATAGGTAAACACATTTTTTGTTATTCCTTTTATGCTCACACTATATATCCGATTTTAATAAAATATATATCATTAGAAAGGTATTCTGTCATAGATGTGCAGAATATTTTTACTAAAATCCGTTTAGAATTTTAGAAATTATAAGCGGTAAAAGTTATTACTAATACATATAAAAAACTCATATATGTATATGTGTTTAAGCCCAATACAAAAAAGCGTCTCAAATTATTAATCTCTTCTCTATTTTATTTCTCATGTCTCTCATACAACTCTCTCAATTCAAAGCAGTGTCATTGTTGTTATATCTTTTCAAAAGCAAACTAAAAATTTGTAACGGTAAAAGTCACTGCTTTAGTTTTTGACAACAACAACTGTGAATTTATTTTAATTTTGTATTATTATAACTATTATCAAAAAGAAAATAAAATAATAATTTAAAAATCATAAAAAATAATAATTTTTATGATTATTATTATTGTTATTATTATTATTATTATTATTATTATTATTATCATTATTACTATTATTATCATTATTATTACAGAATTGTATTTTCTTTTCGATATTCTATTTTCATTCATTATTAAGTCTTCTTAACTTTTGATTCATTTCAAAAAATGTAAAAAGGTATCAACTTTAAGACAATATTCTTAAATGTTATGAACTGGAATCAATGAAAGTAAATTTTTATATTTATGCACAAACTTTTTTCTGTATTTTAAACCCAAATTTTTATATTTAAAATTCATCACACAATTTAAAATAAGAAACAAAAAATAAAATAAAACTAAAAAAAAAATATTACAAATAAACATTTCTTGCTTTTTTTGTATATATCACCACTTGACCGTCATACATATTTATTTATTTGTATATATATATATATATATATATATATATATATATACATATATATATATATATATATATATATATATATATATATATATAAATATATGAATAGAAATACAACAAGTTTTTGTATTTATAAATATATATTTAAAGCAAAAAATAAGAGGAAGAAAATAAACTTTCTTTTTATATTTCCTCTCGTTAACATTTAAATATTTTCTTTATTTTTTCCTTTTTTTTTTTGCAACTTGAAAGCTAAAGGCAATTCTGAGAACTGACAAAAGTTTTGAATATTTTATGAATACAAAAGACAACTATTTTTAAATCATGCATAACATATGTTGTGTTTGTTATAAATATTTGAATTTGAATTGTCATGCATTACTAAGTTGGGGAAAAAGTCTAAGTACAAGACTAAGTATAAGATAGAAGTGTGCGAACAATATAGTAATCTGAATATAAGACAATGTTCTGGATATAAGACAAAATTCTTAGTGTAAAACAGAAGTATGAGTAAAAGACAGAAGTCTAAGTATAAGACAATATACTGAGTATAAGACAGAAGTCTGAGTATAAGATAGTAATCCAAATATAAGAAAGAAGTCTGAATATAAGTAATTTGAGTTTAATTCAGTTGTCTGAGTATGAGAGAGAAGTCTAAATATGAAAGTGTAGTCGCAGTATACAAGTTTGGATGTAATATAAAAGTCTAAGTACAAGACTAACTATAATATAGAAGTGTGAGAACAATATAGTAATCTGAGTATAAGACAATGGTCTGAATATAAGACAAAATTCTCAGTGTAAGACGGAAGTATGAGTAAAAGACAGAAGTCTAAGTATACGACAATATGTTTGAGTTGTGGTTAACTACAAATAGGTATAATAAATTAATTAAAAAATAAATTAGTTTTTATTCGAGGAATAAAGATAATAAAGAGATTTAATTACAAAGACAAATTATAGTAACCTAACAGAAACTAGTCAATAAACTTATTGTTGCCTTACGAAGAACCTGACCCACAAATATATTAATTAAAACTAACCATAAGACCAGACCTTAGTGTAGAGAATTTACAATTTTTTTTAGCTCCTGAAATATCTAAAAACTATAGAATATCAAAAGACCAATTTTGCCTTTGCCTCTACTTTCTTAGCTATTTTAATAATTTCCTTATGAATTTTTAAATAAAAAACAAAAACTCAAGAAAAAACTGCCTAGAAAATGAAGGTAATATTGTTTCTGAGAATAAAAGGAAACATTAAAATACTTCAAAATATATTTGCCGTCAACAAAATTGTAAATTGCTTAAGAGGAAAAACAAAAGAAAAAGGAAGAAAAATAGTTAAGAGCAATATAACAATTATAAAAATGTAGGTTAACATAGTCTCTATACACTGTCTGCCACTTGAATAAGGAATCACATTTTTTTTAATTTTAATTAAGTATATCTCCTAAACTAAAGTTCAGAAAAAAATAATTTTTTGCGCAACCAAATTTCAAAGTGTTGGCTTTAGTTTTCTGAAAAAATAAAAAATATACATATTTTGTTATACTAATATTATGCATTCATTTAAAGACATGTATTTCTGTGGTACTATTTCGCGTGTCACTTGAATAAGGAATATTTTAAAACTAAGCAAATTATAATTTATTTTTAAATTTTAGGTTATAAAAATGAAAGTTATTATCTTCTAGCATTCAATTAGTAATGAGTACTGTCACCATTTTTAGAAATAACCTCAAAAATGCGATTTGGCATCGACTTGTATAATGACTCTAAGTAATTTAGCGAAATTGAACTCTATGCTTCCGTTATTGCATCCTTTAAGGATTCTATCGTCTCAAAATGTTTTCCTTCTTCATAAACTTTCCTTGCAAGCCAACCCCAGACATATTCCATTGGATTCAGGTCTGGTGAATATGGGGGCCAATCCAAAAGTTGAACACCTTGTTGATTAATCCATTGTTTTACTTCTCTGGCGGTATGAATCGGAGCGTTGTTGTGTTGGTACGTCCAAGGTATGGGTCAAAAGAAATCATTAAATTTTGGAAATGCTTCCTCCAGAATATTTTTGTAAGTCGTTGCAGTCATTTTGTTGGATACAAAAACCAATTCTTTGGTACCATAATACGAAATGGTACCCCATACCATTATTCCGCCCTCTCGGCTGTGTCTGCGGCTCAAAAATAATTCCTCCTTATTTAGGTCATAGAAGTAATAGTTATACCCGTCGGGACCATCAACATTAAACCTTTTTCCATCGGAAAATAACACTTTAAACTATTTTTCGGACCATGTCATTGTATTTTTGGCAAACTGTAGACGTTGTGATTCGCGTTTTTCATTAAGTGGTGGTTTTTTTGCAGTTTTCGTAGGACTATGTATGGGCACGACTTTAAAATACGGTGCACTGTTCTTAGACTGGCACTGACTCCACTTTTTTCACGTATTTTTGATACCGACATGGCAAAATTTGATGCAATTCTAAGAATTTTTCGTCTTTCTTTTGGAGTTGTTGCCATTTTCTTTCGCCCTTTCATGTTTTTCCATATCTTTCCACGTTATTTAAATAATTGTACACAACTGTCTTTCCTCTATTAATGCTTTTGGCTATTTGGACCGGATTCTGACCCTTTCAAAATTTCAAAATCAGAATTTTTTCTTTTTCAGAGTTACTAAGAGCCTTACCATGTTCCATTTGAATAGCAACTATTTAAAAACTATCAAATTAAAAATTCTCTAGCCGTTTATATTGAAAAAAATTCAAATTATAGCCTTCCTGATTGATATTAAAAGAATTCCTTATTCAAGTGACACACGAAATAGTACCACAGAAATACATGTCTTTAAATAAATGCATAATTTTAGTATAACAAAATATAAATATATTTTATTTCTTCAGGAAACTAAAGTCAACACTTTGAAATTTGGTTGTTCAAAAAATTATTCTTTTCTGAACTTTAGTTTAGGAGCTATACTTAATTAAAAGTAAAAAAAAAAAATGGGATTCCTTATTCAAGTGGCAGGTAGTGCATGTATATGTGTATGTATTTAAAAAATTTTGATGTTAACGTTTAGCTTTAATTTTATTTCTCTTAATTAAATATTAAATTTATTTTGTGTGTGTGGAAAAAATATTTTTTAAATAATTAAAAATATTCTGTAAAACAACAATGAGAAAAATAAAAATATCTTGTTATAAATGTTGACCTTATTTCCTTATTAAATTTCTAGAGAATAAAAAATAAAAAAAACAAACTTTTTAACGTACTAGATTTTTTCCCTAAAGACTAAATTGTAGTTTTTAGAAGAGCAAGAGATAAAGAGAGGAAAGAAGAGTCAAATTAAATTTTAATTTTGTTAAATATTTTCTAAATCCTTACAGTTCTGGTAGATAATTTTGATGTAGAGATTTTATTAGATTTTGTTTTTTAAACTGATTCCTTAGAAATAGTGTAGTAATTAAAAAGTTCCAAATGTTCTTAACTGGAGTTAACATTGTAACTAAGTGAAAACTGTGGGAATACTACTTGCCCCTACTATACGATAGAAGTATCCAAACACATATACGCTAGAATTACAGCAGCAAAAACAAGAACAACACTTGACATGGTTTCACATTTCATTGCATTGCACTGCAACTACTACGGTAACTGCTGACACTAGAGCAAATATGTACCTGTGCTATCGCTTTATACTCGTAATACAACTACATACGTATGATGATGTATACAAGTGCTATTTGAAAAATAGTTAAGAGAAAATTTTTAGCAGCTTTTTAGTTTTATTAAATAAATTGTTTAGCTTAGACAAAATTTAAGTTGCACTATGGGTTTAATCATAAAATTAAAAATAAAGTTGTTTGATTATTAGATTGAATATAGAGAGGTTAACAGAAGTATAAGATTAAGTATAAGAAAGTTGTTTCGGTATTAAAAGGTAGCCAAAGTATAAGACAGTAGTTTATGTAAAAAATGGTTGTCTGTGTGCAAGATTGTAATCTGAAATAAGTTTGACATATGAGTAAGAGAGTCGGATTAGATAGAAATCTCAGTATAAGGCAGAAAAAAAAGAACTAGTATAAGACAGAAATCTCAGTATAAGAAATATCTGAATATAAGGCAGAAATTTGAGTATAAGACAGAAATCTGAATATAAGCTAATAGTCAAATTGTGAGACATTGATCTAAGTGTAAAACAAAAGTCTGAGTATAAGACAATAGTTTGTGTTTAAGAAGATTGTCTGGCTATAAGACAGTTGACTGAGTGTAAGACAGAAGTCTGAGTATAAGTAGTAATCTGAGTATAAGACAGAAGTTTGAATATAAGACAGTAATTTGAGTTTAATTCGGTTGTCTGAGTATAATATAATATAATGTATAAGAAAGTAGTCTAAGTTTAACTCGGTTGTCTGAGTGTAAGTGAGCAGTCTTAATATAAAAGAGTAGTCTCAACATAAGACTGTAATCTAAGTATAAGAAAAAAGTTTGAGTGTAATAAAAAGTCTAAGTACAAGACTGAGTACAAGATAGAAATGTGAGTGCAATATAGTAATCTGAGTATAAGACAATGGTCTGGATTTAAAAGAGAATTCTTAGTATAAGACGAAGTCTGAGTAAAAGACAGAAGTCTAAGTATAAGACAATAGATTGAGTATAAGACAGAAGTCTGAGTATAAGATAGTAATCTAAATATAAGACAGAAGTCTGAATATAAGTAATTTGATTTTAATTCAGTTGCCTGAGTATGAGAGAGAAGTCTAAATATGAAATAGTATTCGCAGTATACAAGTTTGGGTGTAACATAAAGTCTAAGTACAAGACTAAGTATAAGATAGAAGTGTAAGAAGAATAGAGTAATCTGAGTATAAGATAATGACCTGGATATAAGACAAAATTCTTAGTGTAAGATGGAAGTATGCGTAAAAGACAGAAGTTTAAGTAGAAGACAATAGATTGAGTATATATATATATATATATATACATATATATACATACATATATATATATATATATATCTGAATATAAGTAATTTGAATTTAATTTAGTTGTCAGTGTATAAGAAAGAAAAAGAGTAGACGCAGTATAAAACTGTGATCTAAGTATAACTCACAAGTTTAGGTATAATACACAAGCATGAGTATGAGACTGAGTATAAGACGGAAGTGTAAGATGGAAGTATGCGTAAAAGACAGAAGTCTAAGTAGAAGACAATAGATTGAGTATACATATATATACATACATATATATATATATATATCTGAATATAAGTAATTTGAATTTAATTTAGTTGTCAGTGTATAAGAAAGAAGTCTAAATATGAAAGAGTAGACGCAGTATAAAACTGTGATCTAAGTATAACTCACAAGTTTAGGTATAATACACAAGCATGAGTATGAGACTGAGTATAAGACGGAAGTGTGAGTATAATATAGTAATCTGAGCCTGAGTATAAGACAATGGTCTGGATTAAAACAGAATTCTTAGTATAAAACAAAATTCATAGTGTAAGAGGGAAGTCTGAGTAAAATATATTGAGCATAAGGCATTATTCTGAGCTTAATTCTGTTTTCTGTGCATAAGACAGTATAAGAGGGTAGTCTGACTATTAGACAATAATCTGTGTATTATTAAAATACGAGTATTTCGAATGCACACTTTATAAGACAATAGTCTGCTCCATTGTTTAGACTCTAGACCAATGTGGGGCTATTTGCAAATTTCTTATCACGAGGGGTTAGACTATTATTATTATTATTATAGTTATTATTATTATTATTTTTATTATTATTATCATTATTATTATTATCATTATTATTATTATCATTATTATTATTGTTGTTATTATTATTGTTATTATTATTGTTATTATTATTATTGTTATTGTAAATTTTTTTCAGCGTTAAACTGAGCAGTGTTCATTTAGTTTCGGTTTTTTTTCGGTTCCACACACAACAACAAATTTAAAGTAGTGTGTGTTGCCCCAAACTGCTCTAGACTGTGCTTTAATTTTCAACATCTCTACATATTTTATACATTTAATTGCTACTTTTGCTGATGCCACTCACTCACTCACTACTGGGTTCAGGTACTTAAACCTGGTATCTGGTAATATGAGTATTAAACTTTTTTTCCACAGTTTAATTTTATTTTTTGTTAGTTCGAAATTTTATTTCTTATGCTGAATGCTATATTCTTAAGTAATATGCTGCTTTTGTTTCTAGCTATTTTTATTTTTGATGATTTTATTTTTCCAACATTTTCTTTTTAATTTTTCTGCTGCATTTGCTTTTCTTCGTTTATGTTTTTCTTTTTGTTTTCTTTACTATTTTATTGTAGCTTTTGTTGATGTTAACTTGAGAAATGACTGTTGAAATGAAACGTTGTTGAACATGAAAAAGAAAAACGTTTTTCTTACAAAAGAGAAGTAGTCAGAATCAGTCAGCCTCTAGCGTAAAATGTCCTTCATTTGTAGGTATATCTCACTTGTTTCAAAAATGATTTAGATAAGAAGAAAAATAGAAAAAGCTCAGCAATTTAAGATGCAAGATTTTTTCAGCTTTGACATAATCTTAAAGTACTCGTAAATTTTAGGTAAGAACATTAGAGTAAAAAAGAAAAACTAACTAAATTTAATTTTTTAAAGAGAATACATTTTTTGCTAAAAATGCAATTTAATAAGTTTTTAAGGATTCAAGAACATTAAAATGTTTTTACTATTTTATATTTGAGTATTTTATATGCCAACATTACTTTTAAATTCCTTTTATTTCCTATTCAATATAAAAACTCCCACATGCTTTCATCGCTTTTAGTTTAACCAAAACAACAATATAAAACTTAAATTGATTTAACTTTTAAAAGCTTTCATTTGGTTGTTAAAATCCATTTAAAAGATTGTATATTAAACAAGTGAATTAAGTGTAACTTAAATTTCATTCCTAAAATATTTAGAAAAAAGTTATACACAGAGAGAAAACAAAAAGAAATTGTGGAAATTGTTTGCTAAACATCTTGCTAATTTACTAAAAGATAAGTTTAAAGAGTAAAGTTATAAAACTTTTTAATAGGTCGATTATGTAAGGCAACTGAACTGAAGTTGTGTTGCCAGTTGCCGAAATTATATTACAGATTTTGATTGCCAATTTCAGTTGCTACATAGCAACTACAAATTTCTGGTTGCTGTAAACAAAAATTGATAAAAAAATATTTTTTTTTTTGTAAAGCGTTAAGATTTTGAACAACTAGTAGATCCAGTACAAATTCCATATATTGAAAAGCACTTAGATTCATTCAAAAGCTAGGAAATTGGTTGCAACATGAACATTAATCCAAGAGGCATTCCAAATCATTGTATTTGGTGAATTCTGAATATTGTCATCTATTATGAGCTGTTTCAACCTGATGAAATTATCACGAAAGATCTGTGACAAACACAATTGATCCATTTAAAGAGAATGTCGAACGAAAAACACACACACATTTTTTTACATTATTTGTTTATTTACATTTATTTCAGTTGCTGAACTTTCAAAATAGTGTTTTCGATAAGTTTTTGGCAACTGAAATGGAATTGCCATTCATAATATAAAATTAGTTGTAGGTTATGTTGCCAATAGGCAACACAACTAAAGTTCGATTGCCATACATAATCGACCTATAAGTCTATGCAAAATGTTTATTTAAACAATAGAATATATTTCATGGACTTTAAACAGAGAAAAAATTTATATTTATATTTGAAAATTTTTTCATAAGTATTATGAATCGTACATGACTTTTTTCACCAACATTTTTTCATAAAAAGCAAAAAATTCTTCATAGATATTACTAAATTGTTTATAATGAAAATTTTATGAATTTTGAAAAAATTTTGTTAACTATTTGATTTAGTTTTATTAGATCTGATTGCAAATGGTAAAGGAACTTTAAATTTTCCGAATTAAATTTCAACATTTTTTTACTACACAGAAAAATGTTTGTACATAAATATAAAGATATACTTTCATTGATTTCAGTTCATAATATTTAATCATAATTTCTTAAGCATTAAAACTTTTTTTATACTTTTTCAAATGAATCAAAAGTCAAAACGTCTGAAAAAATTCTTTAAATTTTCATTTATACCCAGCAAAAACTTTTTGGTTTTCGGCAATAACAACTACTTATTAAAGTAGTTTCTTGGTAATGAGGCGTCATTATTATTTGACTACCCTGTATTACATTATAAGTAGTCAATAGTATAATAGCGCAGTAATATTGCAATCACTTGGATGAGTTGGCTAGAGCGTTGGATTAACAACCAGAAGGTTGTTGGTTCAACCCCATTCTGAAGCTGTTAGTTTTTTATAACAAAATGTCTAATATTTTAAACTAAATAAATTTTTTGTCGATTAGGATGCTAAGTGCGAGATGGTGTACTGAGTAAGACGAATGGTTAGTGTGTGTCCAAGTTCGAGTCTCACTGACGGCAAAATTTTTTTGTTTTTTTTTATTTTTGTTTTCGTTTAGGTACATTTAATTTTTAAAAAAATTATTGAAATTTTCTCTGGAAAATTTTAAGTTTTTAATGATTTTTTAGCTACATTTTGGGAACAGAACAGAAGCGCCTTTTATCAAAATGATGTGCTGCAGAATGCGAGTAAAATTGTACAAATTTCTAAACATTATTTTTTTTTAAAGACTTTTCTGGAGTCTTGTCATTTTAAGACATTTGTTATTAATATTTTCATATATAACTATTTTCATTTATCATTTGCAACCAAAACTAAATCAAAGATTTAACAAAATTTTTGCAAAATTCCTAATATTTTCATTATGAATAATTTAATAATAAATATCTCTGAACAAATTTTTATTTTTTATAAAAACAATTTTGGGAAAAAAGCCATGTTCGATTCGTAATATTTATGGAATATATTTTCAAATATATGCATTTTTTTCCTCTGTCTGATAGAAAATATAAATGAAAATTTTAAATATTTTTTCAGGTTTTTTGACTTTTGATTCATTTGAAGAAATATAAAAAAAAAGGTTTTAATGCTTAAGAAATTATGCTTAAATATTATGAAATGAAATCAATGAAAGTAAATTTTTATATTTATTTGGAAACTTTTCTCTGTGTAGTGAAAGTTTATTAATATTTTATATAGCTAACTAGAATTTAAATGAAAATATTTGTAATGAAATTTTAGTAAAAGGTAATTTGAATATAGTTTTTTTTTTGGAAATTTTTTAGAAAAATGAATTATAATTTAATATAATAATATATTTAAATAGTTTTTAATTCTACTGCTTTGAAAGATCTATATTTCCTCTTTTTTTTAAGTTTTTATTTTATACGAGGGCGGATCAATATTTCCGTGATTTTTCGATATATTATATGAAATGCAACACTATTCCCATCAAGTACCACCTGTCAATATACTACTGTCAAATTTTGAGCAAGTATCGTCATTTACTTTGCGTTTAATAGCTGTTCAAAACATACAACCTCGTGTATTTTTCTAAAAATGGAAAAAAGTGAATTTTGAGTGCTCATTAATCATTTTTTCTTTTTGCGAAAAAAACCTTTAATCAAACCAAGGAAAAGCTCGATAAATACTATGGGGACGCTGCACCATCGATTTCAATGGTAAAAAAGTGGTTTACTGACTTTCGTCGTGGTCGCTCAAGTACAAATCACGCTGAACGTTTTGGATTGAGGTCGGTACACCCGAAAATGTCGAAAAAATCCACGATATGGTATTGGCCGACCGAAGATTAAAAGTGCTTAAGATTGTTGATGCCATTGGCATTTTATATGGCAGTATGGTCTCATTTTCAAATGTTCAGCTGGACTTAAGAAAGTTGTCTGCAAGATGGGTGCCGCGTTTGCTCTCAATTGACCATAAACGTAAACGTGTGACAACTTCTAAGTATTGTTTGGAGTTGTTTAACCGCAATGTGAATGAGTTTTTGCGGCGTTTTTTAACTGTGGATGAAACATGGATCCATTACTGTACTCTGGAGATCAAGCAGCAGTCTAAACAATGGGTTTCTCTGGGTGAACCTGCTATGAATAAGGCCAAGGTAAGTTTGTCGGCCAATAAGGTAATGGCAACAGTTTTTTGGGATGCATGAGGTATAATCCACATCGATTACCTTCAAAAGGGGGAAAAAACAATAAACGGCGAATATTATGTCAACTTATTAGACCGATTTAATGAGGATTTAAAAATAAAACGACCCCATATAGCCAAGAAAAAAGTTATTTTTCAACAAGATAATGCACGGATACACACGTGTGCAGTCTCAATGGCAAAACTCTATGAACTGGGCTACGCATTGGTACCTCATCCGCCATAGTCTCCGGATTTAGCCCCTAGTGACTACTTCCTATTTCCAAACCTAAAGAAATGGCTCGGTGGAAAGAGATTCAGCTCCAACGATGAAATTATTGACCAAACAAAAACCTATTTTAAGGACCTCAAAGAATCCTATTTTTTGGAAGGGATACAAAAACCGGAGAAACGTTGAACTAAGTGTATTGTGTTAAAAGGAGATTATGTTGGAAAATAAATTTTTGTTTTGCAAAAAAAAAAACTGTATTTCATTCAAAAAGTCACGGTCTTATTAATCCGCCCTCGTACATTCATAGTCATATAAATTTACACTTTTTTATTTATTTTTGAAAGTCAAATATTTGTTATGTTGTAAAATACTTTGAAATAATTGTTTTGTTGTTTTAAAGCCTGAAATGTGTAGAGTAGATTGTGGCAATTTCTGAAAAAATTGCAATATTTATTTCTGATAATAAAAGAAAAATTCGCATGGTTTATCCATTTTAAAAGTATTTACACACATTTTTTTATACTTCAAATTATTTACATAGCTTCAAAAGTCAATTATTTGCCCTTAGCTTTGCTTAAGATGGTCCTAAATGTGAATAAAAGATATTTACTCTAGTTTAGCAAATAAGAATTTTTTCTAATTTCCTGTAAACCAAAAGGGACTCTTTATTGTTTACAACTAAGTATTAAATTATAAATTAACAAAAATTTATAGCTAAGGGAATAAAAATAAACAAAGTTTACCTAAATTTGTCATAAGTTCTTAGAAGAAATAATTTAAACAAAATTTTATATACAGTTTAGTCATATATATTTACACGTTTTATTTTTTTTTTTTTTTTTTGAAAATTTGCTATACTAAAGATGGTGCTAAATCTTGTCATAAGATCTTGTGATATGAACTCACTTTTAATAAGTCGCAAAAAACTAAAAATATTGGCAAAGATATTGAAAAATAGTTTTGCAGACAATGTGAGATTTAAATGAAGATTTAAAATTGTAACATTTGTAAAAGAGTTGGCATAGAGTTAGAAAATCGTGTAATCTTTAATAAAAAGAATACCTTATATGAAAATAGAAACATTTGAAAGTGAAATTTGCAAAAATTTAAACATAAAAATTTAACATCGTTTAAAAAATTTTAAAAATTCTCAATAGTCATCTATTTGTTCAGCGAGAAAGTATGATATTTAGAAAGGTTGCGATGTTCACATTATAAGAACCCAGCAAAAACTTTGCTTTCCTGGAAACAAAAATAAACTACTTATTTTTTTCCTGAATAACTAGTTATTTTTGTTCGAGTTATCCACAAATTCATGTAGTTATTTTTTGACTCTAGGGATACTCAAAAATATGTACCTAAACGAAAACAAAAATAAAAAAAAAAACAAAAAATTTTGCCGTCAGTGAGACTCGAACTCGGACACACATTAACCATTTGTTTTTAATGACCAACGTCTTACTCAGTACACCATCTTGCACATAGCATCCTAAGCGACAAAAACTCTTTTTAGTTTAGAATGAGGTTGAACCAACAACCTTCTGGTTGTTAATCCGGCGCTCTAGCCAACCCATCCACGTGATTGCAGTATTACTGTACTATTATACTATTGAGTACTTATTAATGTAATACAGAGTAGGCAAAAAAATAACGACGCCTCATTACCAAGAAACTACTTTAATAAGTAGTTCTCATTACCGAAAACCAAAAAGTTTTTGTTGGGAAGTGCTTGATTGTGGAAATATTGAATTACACTTCTTGTAATGCAAACATCATAATCGTTCTAAAAATCATATATTCTCGCCGACCATACCAACGACTACAGAAAATTTTGAAAATATTTTTCTGACATATTTTCCTAATTTCTTCTCAAGTTTTTATTTTAATGTAATGATATCTTTTAACTAGGAATTATACTATCCTCTAACTATTCCCATTCCTCTTTTTCCAAACCATAATGACAATGTGCCTTTTTAAACATTCATTTAAATCTCAACTTGGCACTGATAGGTTTTTTTCATCATTTTTGCCACTATTTTTATATTTTTGTAACCTATTAATGCTGTGCTTCAAAACTTAAGATTTTATACTATCACAAAGACAAGATTTAGAACCATCTTTGGCAATGTTAATCTTAAATAATTGATTTCTAAAGCTGCGTAAATAATTTTGGTGTATAAAAAATGTATGTAAATACTTTTGAAATGAAAAATGCATACAAATTTTTCTTTTAATATCAGAAGTAAATACCGCGACTTTTTTAGAAATTACCATAATCTACTCTATACATTTCAGGCCTTACAACAACAAAATAATTATTTCAAAATATTTTATAACAACACAAATATTTGACTTCCTTTTACAATTTGTAGAAAAATTTAAAAAAGTGTAAATATATGTGACTATGACTGTATACACTGGTGCATATTCCTATAAACGCATATCTATTTTTTTAATCAAATTGCTAAAAATGGGGCTAAAAAATAATTAAGGTGCTACAAATTAATTTTTTAAATTATTTATTAACCACTTAAAAAATTAATAACAAAAAACTTAAAATGTACATTAATTTTTTTTTCATTGCAATTTTGTAGTTTAATGGCATTTTCCTATATACGCACTTACACAAACGAACCAATTTAGCATTATTAATAATGTGTTGATGAACCTTTGTTTTGGATAACTTCAAAAATTCAGTCTGGCATTGATTCGACTAATTTTTTGAAGTAAATCATTGGCAATTTCTTCCCAGACTTGCTTAGTTTTTAGTTTTAACTCCGTTATTGTTATTATGGTTTCATTCTGTGAATTTCTTGCGTAAACTTTACGGGCCATGTAGCTCCAAAGATTCTCCATTGGATTGAAATCTAGACTGCAAGCGGACAGTCCAATAGTGGGATATTATGCTCATTAAACCACGATTTAGATTTAGATTAGTTCGAGACATGGATTGCAGCGTTATCCTGTTGGACTATGCAATCTTCATCCATTTTTTCATCCATAAATGAGAGAAAAGCATCTTCCAACAGTTCATTATAAATTGCACTGTTAATTTTAGTTGGAACAAAATATATTCTTGATTTTCCTGCAGCGGAAAAGACTGTCCAAACCATAACACTGCCTCCACCGAAATTGTGTTTCGACATACGAATTTCGTTTGATCTCAAATCATGCCAATAGCAAGAATATGAATCGGGACCGTCCAAATTCAATTTCTTTTCATTAGAAAATATTACTTTATTCCACTAATCTGCGATAGGAAGGTCAAGTCTATTTGTTATTTCTGTAGCATTTAATTTATTGCGGGTGGCTTCTTCTTTTATTTTATTAATTTGCCTTTTGATTACCGGTTAATTTTTCATCCAATTTCTCTATTAGAACAGCCTTGATCACGAAAATTTTTTTTTGAATTTTTTCCTGGTCTGTAAGAAGAGTTCCTTTGGGCATCTATTAAGCAGATGAAATTTCTCAATTAAAACAAAAATATTTCCAGTAGACAGAGATGTTGTTATCAGAAACTTACCTTAAGTGAAACAACCAACTAAAACTGTTAAATTTTTTTTTAATATTTTTACAATTTTTTCTCGACTGCGTTAATATTCCACTGAATTCCACTGTTCACCAATATGTTCTAAGTGCTAAATTAGAGAAAACAACAAAAGCAAGAAACAAATATTTCTTACATAAAAAAGTACTGTTATATCGCGAGTTGTTGTAACAATCAACATTGTTTTTGCTTACCTAGTGTCTACATTAGGCAAATTTTTATCAAAACAAACGTCAAAATCAGTGCGAATATATACAAGGTAACCTTAGTTAAACAGCTGATTATTATTTTGGTTGTTACAGTTGTCAAACTGCATATATAAAAAACAATAATGAATACGCCATATTGTAGCTTTTGTGCAACTGTTACCATCTTCCATAAATTCATTTTAAGTTTGACGTTTGTCTTGATAAAAAAATGTCTAATGTATGACAATATGTTAAGAGAAACGAATATACCTCAAAGAAAAATAAAAAATTTTAAATGCGTTTATAAGAATATGCACCAGTGTATAAAATTTTGTTTAAATTTTTTCTTCTAAGAAATTGTGACAAATTTGGGAAAACTTTGTTTATTTTTATTCCCTTAGTTTTAAATTTTTGTTCACTTATAATTTAATACTTAGTTGTAAATAATAAAAAGTCCCTTTCGGTTTACAGGAAATTAGAAAATATTCTTATTTGCTAAACTAGAGCAAATATTTTTTATTTACAAATAATAAATTAAATGTTTGTATGACAATGTTTGTATGACAAGTGTACAAATAAATATTAGAAAAAAATGTAATTAAAATAAATAATAAATTGCCAATAAAATACCGGATTAAAGTTTGTTTAAATATAATGAAATATTAAGCAATTTAAGGAATTTTAAGTAAAGTATAAGGTTGACACTATTTGTTAAAATATTTTGTTAATTTAAGTTTAATTAATGATTGATACAATAATAATTCAAGTGCAAAATATATAAATATAATTTCAAATGTTTAATTTAATAAATTTAAAATTTCTAACAAAAAAAAGGTTATAAATATGTGACAAAATGGAAAAAATTGAATATACTATTGAAATAACCTAGTGACCATTTGTATGTAGGTTAGTGGGCTGAGGCTGTAGATCTAAATGAGTAGACAATTTGTGATTTTTGTATTTTTCGATAAACTCTCAAAATCTAAAGTGCTCGTTAAAAAATGTTTTTTTTTACGACTCACAGTAGTATAGAATCGGCAAAAATGGTGTTTAATTCAGGGGAGGTGTAGAGCTTTCTGTTTATAATTTTATTGAAACAATTGGCCCATTAGTACATCGAAAAAATACTTTGTGAATTTATAATTTTTGTCTAAGCAAGAATTTATTATAGAACAAAATACATTTTAAGAGCATCTTTTTTTTTAATTTCGAAAATATATTTTCCGATTTAAAGAGCATTTTTTATTTGCATAGAACACATTTTTTAGAGCATATTTTTGGTTACCCTGCTTATGACAAACATCAAAACTAAAATTGACTTTACCTAAATGTTGTTAATAATTAGTTTAAACTAAAATTTTTTAGTTGATTTAAACGTCTGGTGTTGCTCGAATCACAAATTAGGAATTTTAAACCACTAAATGAGAAATACTTTCAAATAATTTAGGACCTTATTCAGTTCCAGAGAATTGTTTACAAATTTGTAAGAAAATTACTCAAAAACTACTTGAAAAAATTTGTAATTTGCTACAAATTTTATTTTCAAACAATTTGATTGTTGTCATGAATCGGGCCCTAAATAAGATTCCCTGAGCAAATGTTAAAAACGGGAAAATGGGTCGCTATAGTAAAAAAATAAAAGAAAGAACATTTAATAAAAAAAAACCGGTTAACCGGTTTCCGTTTTCGGTTTTTGAATACACTAATACAAAAGTTAAGTGAGATTTTGGAAATAATAATTTTATTTTCCATAATTTTTAATAGATTTTTTTTTTAAATAAATGGTATGATTTATATATGCATCAGTGCGCATTTGTTTGTAGTTTTTCTTCTTATATTTATGTTGAAATAATTCTTCAAATTCTATTTCAAATGGGACATGGTAAGGCTTTTAATAGCTCTGAAAAAGAAAAAATTCTGATTTTGAAATTTCAGTGTCAGAATCCGGTCCAAATAGCCTAAAACATTAATAGAGGAAAGACAATTGTGTTCAATTATTTAAATAACGTGGAATGATATGGGAAAAACATGAAAGGGCCGAAGAAAATGGCAACAACTCTAAAAAAAAGACGAAAAATTCTTAGAATTGCATCAAATTCTGCCACGTTGGTATCAAAAATACGTGAAAAAAGTGGAGTTAGTGCCAGTCTAAGAACAGAGCACCGTATTTTAAAGTCGTGCCCATACATAGTCGGACGAAAACTGCAAAAGAAACACCACTTAATGGAAAACGCAAATCACAACGTTTACAGTTTGCCAAAAATACAATGACATGGTTCGACAAATGGTTTAAAGTTTTATTTTCCGATGAGAAAAGGTTTAATATTGATGGTCTCGACGGGTATAACTATTGCTTCCATGACCTAAATAAGGAGGAATTATTTTTGAACCGCAGACACAGCCGAGAGGGAGGAATAATGGTATGGGGTGCCATTTCGTATTATGGTATCATTGGTTTTTGTATCCAACAAAATGACTGCAACGACTTACATTCTGGAGGAAGCATTTCCAAAATTTAATGATTTCTTTGGACCCATACCTTGGACATACCAACACGACAACGCTCCGATTCATACCGCCAGAGCAGTAAAACAATGGATTAATCAACAAGGTGTTCAACTTTTGGATTGGCCTCCACATTCACCAGACCTGAATCCACTGAAAAATGTCTGGGGTTGGCTTGCAAGAAAAGTTTATGAAGGAGGAAAACAATTTGAGACTATAGAATCCTTAAAGGAAGCAATAACGGAAGCATGGAGTTCAATATCGCTAAATTACTTCGAGTCATTATACAAGTCAATGCCAAATCGCATTTTTGAGGTTATTTCTAAAAATTATGGTAGTACTCATTGCTAATTGAATGCCAGAAGATAATAACTTTCATTTTTATAACTTAAGATTTAAAAATAAATTAGAGTTTGCTTAGTTTTAAAATATTCCTTATTCAAGTGACACACGGAAAAGTACCACAGAAATACATGCCTTTAAATAAATGTATAATTTTAGTATAACAAAATATGTATATTTTTTTATTTCTTCAGGAAACTAAAGCCAACACTTAGAAATTTGGTTGCGCAAAAAATTATTTTTTCTGAACTTTAGTTTAGGAAATATACTTAATTAAAGTTAAAAAAATGTGATTCCTTATTCAAGTGACAGGCAGTGTAAAAATGGTTTTCGAAAAACCCGAAATTCAATGGGCCACAAAATCGCTACTCTACTGCTACACGCAGAGAAAAAATATAGTTGTAGTGACCATAATCTAAGAATAACATATTATGATTGAAAAATATGATCACAGCACAAAATAAAAATGATTATAAGTAACAATTATTATGATTCCAATTTGCCATATTGTATCCGAAATTATGGTTTATTTTTTCATGTGAGGATTATAGTTTTACATATAATTGAACAATCTTATTAAACTATTATACCACATTTTCATATTATGATTCCATTTTATCATATTATACCTCATGTTATATTGTAGCTATCCAAACCTATCATATTATTATTTCATTTTGTCATTTTTTGTTTATTTATATTTATTCATGTATAAACTAATTGAGAATTACATTGAAGTTAGAAAACATATATTTAAAAAATTTATATGTTAAAAAAAAACAAGTATTGAAATTTTCCACTAAGTTTGTGAAAAGGATAAGTATTACATGTATTTGTTATAGGAATAATAATATTAATATGGTTTAAAAACAGAATATGGTTTAAGAATAAGGAAAAAGACTGCAAATATTTAATGATTGTCGAAGTAATGATATATTTCATATTAACAAAATTTTGTTTCCGGTAAAAATATTTGAAAACAAATAATTTTTGCAGTCAATCATATTAAATTTCTTATTGAGTGTAAACATTAAATGACAAAATTGAGTCAAAATCATTGTTATTATGAACACAAAGTTATTAAAATTCAATAAAATTAACAATGAGAACATAATATTGTTGTAGTGATAATGCTATAACCATGTTTTTCTCTGCGTGTACGCTTTCATTATGCAATTTTTTCTTGTTGCACTGTGTTATTTATGTTATCAGTCTGTAGTTGTTGCTGTTATAAGAGGAATTACTAATAATAAAACAACATGACTGGATACAATAAATAGAATTCATAGCTGAAAAAATGTATCTTTTTAATACTCTCCTTAAAGTAAAATATGTACAATAGCGTGTGATTGATATTGATTTATAAACCAATAAAATTACATTAATTGATTACTTATACATAAATTAAATGAATATTTAATTGTTTTACAGGTACATAATGCTTATTTTAATTAAAATTTAATTTATATTGGTTATTATTAACATATTTTATTTAATTTATTATGTGAAATGTTTCTATATTATTTTTATATATTTATTCTTTATTACTGATGCCTTTTCTGTTTTAATAGTTGCTATTAAAATAATGATTGGGGGATTAAATGAGATTTCAAATTTAAGTGATGAGTATTTATATACATACATACATATATATATACATGATATTGTGGTTTTGATGGATGACTGACTGACTAACTGAATGATTTTAATATTATTACACCTGGGACTTGATATACATTTAATGTTTTGCTTAATATGCTTGAGTAATATTGAATATTAGTTTTATAGTGTTAGAAAAAAGCTTTTAAAATAATTTGTATAAATGTTAGTAGGTAATAGAGACAATTTTTAATATATTGGTTTTGAGGTCATTTATGTAATTGATATTTGAAATTTAAAATAATTAGGAAAATTGCATTTTATATGAATGTTAATTTTAATTACAAAAAAGTTTCTCTATAATAACGCAAAAATAAATGAAATAGATTTAATGAAATATTTAAGAGATTTTAGATAAGTTTACACTATCACATATAAAACATTATAACCAATATCAAACAAACTCGCCTAGAATTTATCTATGTATATAATTACTAGACAAACACATTTACTGTAATCACTTTTAAACCCACAATATACACCCGATTTTTGTAAAAAATATACCATTGGAAAGTTATTTTCTCATAGATAAGTAGAATAAAATCCGCTCAGTATTTTAGAAGTTATAAGCGGAAAAAGTTGCAAAACTCACAAATGGATACTTGTATAAGCCTTAAACAAAACAGTGACACAAATTATTAAACTCTATCAATTCAAACCAATGGCATTGTTGCTATTTCTTAAAAGAACGAGAGAAAAAGAAAACAGATAAATTGCAATAATATAACGACAGTGAGTTAGAGTTTTTTTTACACTTTTAATTGAGAGAGTTGTAAAAGAGGATTAATAGGTTAACTGAAGTAGGACAGTGAACAATTTTATTATTTTATTTGTAGTTTTAGATTAATAATTATAATTGCGTTATCAAGATAATCTCATTTTATTGTTCTTGTATTTTTAATATTTAAAATCAGGAAATTTTACTATAAAACTCGGAAGATAACAGTTTTTTTACACTTTTATATTTTTTAAACAACAACAATATTTTTTTTTAGAATTTTTGTATTTCGGCTTAAGTTTATTGAATAATTGTAGAAGAATACATTGTAGAAGAATACATACGGCCGAATGGAATGCATTTTCTAGTCTGCCACGACCGTTATCAGCACTCTTCTGCGTCCCACCGTGGTATTGTCTGTCACATATTATAAGAACTATTTTCTGATTTTTCTTATATTGAAAAATAGTACGTATTTTAAAACACAAAAGAAATCGCCAAAAAGAAAAAAATCGCTAAAATGAAAAAAAAGGAAATAAAAAATAGATAAAATAAAAAGAATCTCCAACTAAAAAAATTGCCAAAACTTAAAAAAACCTTATAATGAAAAAAGTATCTAAATGGAAAAAAATCTACGAAAATAAAAAAATTGCTAAAATGAGAAAAAAAGTCACTAAACAGAAAACACATTAAAAAAATGAAAAAAATCACAAAACCTAAAATGAAAAAAATCGCAGGAATGTAAAATGAAAAATATCGTCAAAACTTAAAAAAACATCAAAATAAAAAAAGTGAACAAAATTGAAAAAATCGCTAATATCGGACAAAGCGAGAAAAAAATTCAAAATGGAAAAATTGCCAAAATAGAAAAAACGCTAAAAAAAGAAAAAAAAAACAAAAAATAAAAAATAAATAAAATTCCAAAATGAATAAAATCACAAAAAAAGATTCTAATCGAAAAAGCATTAAAGCGTTAAGAATCGCCAAAAACGAAAAAAGTGAAAAACAAAAAATCGCCAAAATATAAAATATCGAAAAAATCACCAAAACTTACAAACAAAAAAAAATACATCACAAGAACTATTAAATCTTTTACTAAACTATGATTTTAGAAATTGTCACAATTTAATTAAACACCCGAGTAGTGGAACATCAATTGAACATGTTTATAGCAATATTTATAGACCAATGTTTATTGATTCAGTTAATTGCACAATTTCAGATTACAATATAATAACATACAGATTGGAAATTAAAGTTCAAAATCAAGATTTTGTACTTAGGGAAATTGCGAAATGTGATTATGATAAATTTAAAGTTATTTTATAAAATTAAATGCAAAAATTTTTGTGTTCTGGTGATTCATCATCAACTGACACTTCTAATTTTATATTATATGCATTAGAAGTGCGGTTGATCGCTCTACTGTAAAAAAAATGTATGAAAATTAAATTAAAAGACAAATTACGCCCTGGGTAAATTGCAATTAAAAAAAAAATTAATAGCTCTAAAAAATACTATTTTTAAAGCAGAGGAAAAGAAAATGCAATGAAGAAATTGTGGCAAAGTTAAGAAGAACAGGTAAGAAAGATATAGTCGGTCAAGCCCGACCATTTGATACCCCACAACATTGTGTATGTCCATTAAAATTCGTGGAGGTTTCTTATATTAGATATGTGGATAATTGTGGACTGATAATTTTACTAAGTGTAAAATAAAATATACGAACACAAAATATTACGTTAATAGTAACATTTATATAAATTTATGCACTTTAGGGTGACACCCGAAAGTGGGCTTATATGGGAGCTATGGTAAATTGTGAAGCGATCCTCATAAAATTTGTCATTATGATTTCTACTTATATAAAACTTCTTTGTGTCGAATACAAACCTGATACTAACATGTGTATGTGATTTAGGCACGTTAAAGTGATTTTCGGAAGAGGGTTTTATAATGGGAGCTATGGTTAATTATGGACCGATCTTCATGAAATTTGGCATAAAGATTAATATTTATACTTTTTTACACCGAATTTCATTAAAATATTGCTATATTTAAGTTTTAGACTTTTTTCCGTTGTGGCGATTTTTTCATTTTGGATTTTTTCCCCATTTTAACGATTTTCTTAAATTTGGTTATTTTTTATTTTGGCGATTATTTTGTTTTGGAGCTTTCTTCCCATTTTTGGCAATTTTTATCGTATGGATATTTCTTTATTTTGATAATTTTTTCATTTTGGCGTTTTTTTCGTTTTAGAGTTTTTTCCGTTGTGGCGATTTTTTTTATTTTTCCCCATTTTAGCGATTTTCTTAATTTTTGTGATTTTTTTATTATGGCGATTATTTTGCTTTGGAGCTTTCTTCTCATTTTAGCAATTTTTATAATGTGGATATTTCTTTATTTCAATAATTCTTTAATTTTGGCGTTTTTTTTTATCATTTTAGAGTTTTTTCCGTTGTGGCGATTTTTTTGGATTTTGGATTATCTTAATTTTGGTGATTTTGTATTTTGAAGTTTTCATTTTTTTATTTTTTTTTTTTAATTTTTATTTTACGATAATTAATTCTACGCCACCTATGGTAAACAATTTGGAAGATATTGGTAATAATCCTAAAAAAATATGGAAAATTTTAAATGATTTTAAAGATACAAATAGAGAATTTGTTAAAAGCAGTAAAATTAGTAAAGTTGTAATATTTTACCGTCATTTCCTGCAATCTGTAGATAATATAAAGCATCAAATAGTACAATTACCGTCAAATTCATATAATGCATTTGGAACTTTAATACAGCATTATAACAGTTTTCGTCTAAGTTATACGTCATATGTACGTCATTGCAGACCTTTTACCTGGAAAAACTTGTGGTTATGACAATATATACCGCAAAGTATTTTCACATTACACAAACTGTACTACCCCATGTCTGGCAAACATTTTTAATATTATAGTTGACACATCAGTTTATCCCGATACTTTGAAAATACATAAGGTTATTCCTATTCCCAAGGAAAATAAAACAACAAATGTTGTATAATTGCGTCCTATACCACTACTACCCATTATTGATGAAATTCTTGAACGTGCATTATATAATCAGATTTTTACATATTTTATGGAAACTAACTTATTTAATAATTTTAAGTTTGAATTTCGAAAGGGCTGTGGTACTGAAGAGACTTTTGTGAATGTGAACGAAGGACATAGTCCTGTAACAGGCATTTTTTATGATTTGACAAATGCTTTTGATCTCATTGATCATAATATATTCGGGCTAAAGCTCCAGTACTATGGCGTTCAAGGAAACGTTTTCAAGAAGCTATTTAAGAAATAGGCAACAATTTTTTAAAATTAAAGAAAGTCTAAGTACTTTGGGTATTGTTAGATATGGAGTGCTACAGGGAAGTATTTTAGGTCTCTTGTTGTTTTCAACATATATCAATGACTTGAAAAACCTTAGCTTATCAGGAAAAATATTAATATATGCTAATGATATTAGTATATTTTTTCCTTAGAAGCATGAAACTGCTCTAAAGCCATAATTATGTTTTAATTTTAGAATATGTACGTATTAACAAGTTTTTTTTTTTAATCCTAGTAAAACTAAACTTTTCAGATTTAACCCTTATTTTGGTTTTAATAATGAATTCAGTTTGTTGTGGATGGAAAGGAAACTAAAGAAGTCACATCTGTTAAATATTTGAATATTTATTTATCAGGGAAATCTCATGTGGGATCTACACATTAAATATCCCAAATCTAAAATATCTTCAGCTTTGAAACAACAAATTTGAAAAACTAAATTTTTGGTTTATCAGTCTCTGGTTCAAACACATTCAATGCTAATTTATGGGTTCAAGAAAACAAAAGAGTTAAAGTCATTTCAAAGACTTCAAAATAAAGCACTGAAGATTGTAGCTAATTTGGCTACTACGTTTTTAACTGAAATTTTATACAAAAATATTTTTTTCTAATGTTTTGCCAGTTTACGCAATTTCTAAACTACAGTCATTAGTTTACGCTTATAAATGCCTCCACAATATTGAATAACATACCATAAATTTGGTGCATAATCAAAATATATTTAATACTCGAAATAGATATAATTTGAAGGTCGCTTTTTGTCATTGTGAAACAACAAAGCAACGTATTGAATATTCTGGTGAGTATAAGAACTTACCACTAAATATAAGAAACAAGATTTTCTTAGTTTAAATCATTTAAAAAACTATTTAACAAAAAAATATATGTAATAATCTTATATATAAAACGGGATATTTATTATATGAAATGTACATTTTTTATATTTAAACTTATTTTATAAGTTTTGAAATTGTATAAATATATTTTATTTTGCTTATTTTGCCAACAAGCCTTTAAAATGCCAATCGGAAGCTGATGTGTTGAATTAATTATTTTAAAATAAAAATAAAAAAAAACTAAAAACTTAAAAAAAAGATAATCGCTAAAATGGGGAAAAAATCCAAAATGAAAAAATCGCCACAACGGAAAAATCTCTGAAATGATAAAAAAACGCCAAAATTAAAAAATTATAGAAATAAAGAAATATCCACATTATAAAAATTGCTAAAATGAGAAGAAAGCTCCAAAACAAAATAATCGCCATAATAAAAAATCACAAAAATTAAGAAAATCGCTAAAATGGGGAAAAATGAAAAAATCGTCACAATGGAAAAAACTCTAAAACGAAAAAAACGCCAAAATGAAAAAATTATCGAAATAAAGAAATATCCATACGATAAAAATTGCCAAAAATGGAAAGAAAACTCCAAAACAAAATAATCGCCAAAATAAAAAATCACCAAATTTAAGAAAAACGTTAAAATGGGGAAAAAAATCCAAAATGAAAAAATCGCCACAACAGAAAAAAGTCTAAAACGAAAAAACGCCCAAAATGAAAAAAATCACCGAAAGAAAGAAATATTAACACGATAAGAATTGCCAAAAATGGAAAGAAAACTCCAAAACAAAATAATCGCCAAAATAAAAAATCACCAAATTTAAGAAAAACGTTAAAATGGGGAAAAAATCCAAAATGAAAAAATCGCCACAACAGAAAAAAGTCTAAAACGAAAAAACGCCCAAAATGAAAAAAAATCACCGAAAGAAAGAAATATTCACACGATAAGAATTGCCAAAAATGGGAAGAAAATTTCAAAAGAAAATAATCGCCAAAATAAAAAGATCGTCAAGAAAGCGTCAGATGAGAAAAATCGCTAAAATTAGAAAACCGCCAAAATAAAAGAAATAAAAATGAAAAAAAAAAAATTCCAAAAGAAAAAATCGTTAAAACAATAAAAATCGCTAAAATAAGAAAAAATCGCAAAAAAACGCTAAGATGAAAAAATCGTTTTTAATTAAAAATATTTCTTTATAAATGTGCAGGGTCTATATTTTGCTAATTTTGCTTTAAAATTCAAAAATTTATTAGCGTTTAAAGTTTGCACTAACACATACGCAAAACACAGGATTGCATTAAAAGAATAAGGAAAGTAGGTGTGTTTGTAATATTTGTTTTTGAAAAATTTTTAAGAAATGAGGATTCTCATGCTTTCTCATCATACTTCAAATGCTTCCAATTATAATATAATTCCATCAGAGTCGACTTCAGTTACTCCTACGGTATCTAATTCGTCGATCTTGCCCATGATTCCAAATCTTGCTACCAGTAAGCCTCCAGAGCTTATTTTATTAACTCCCTTATCGTCAAACATCCCAAATAATTTAAATGTGGTCAACAATCCTCTTACAACAGTAACTCCAAAGCCTCTAAAAATTATTGCTCCAAGGAAAACCATATTTGCTAGCCGTTTTTCAGTAGATACAACAATAAATGATGTTGAATTCTATATTAAAACGAACCTTGGCATCGAAGATTATAATAATGTCCAAATTTACAAGATAAATGCGCGCAATAGAGCTCCAGGGCTTCTGATCCAAATCCAACAAACTAATTGAATTAAATAATCCGTTAAATATTAATATTTGTCCAAAAAATGATTACAACTTCTCAGCTATCTCCATCGCATACCAAAATGTTAGAGGTATGAACACAAAGTTAAAATCCCTTTATTTATAGAGCTTTGATATTGAGCATAATATTATTGTACTCACTGAAACGTGGCTCCGAAATAAATCTGATAAAGAAATTCATAATTCTGAAATAATGTGCAGTAAATTTCAAATCTATAGACGTGACAGAGTGGGCAAAGAAGGTGGGGGAGTTTTGATTTCTGTCTCAACTCTTTTTCCTTCAGAAGAAATATTTTTTAACAATGATCAAAATATTGAATTTATCGCCGTATGTGTTAAAGCTAAATTTAGAACAATTTTTATAACTTGCTCTTATATTCCTCCTGCGTCAAACATTCAAATTTATGAACAACATGCAAACGCGATAAAATTTGTAGCTAATCAATCCAAACCAGGAGACTCCATAATTGTTCTTGGTGACTTTAATATTCCTGATTCATGCTTTTTAAGCCCATCAATAAGATTGGAAACATCTATTGAATTACTGGATGCTATTGCTGATTTGGGACTATTCCAAATAAACAACATAGAAAACAAGCTTAGCAAACTACTTGATCTTGTATTTATTGATCAACCTGAAGAAATTAATATTCTTCGCATTAATCCATTATTAACACCCGAAGATGCGTATCACCCCACTCTTGAAATAAGCGTATACGTCGAAACAAAAATATCATTACAATCCAATGTAAATAATGAGATGGTTTTTGATTTTAGTAAAGCTGATTATTCCAAATTAAATCACCTACTTTATTCTGAAAACTGGTTTGAATATATTCCTTACAATAAAGTATGCCCTCGTAATATTGACATCATTTTGAATAAATTCTATGATGGCTTATTTAAATGTTTTAAGAAATCAATACCAATGACGAGAAAAAAAATTGCACATGGACCGCCTTGGCTTAAATGGCTTAAATGGCTTAAATGGCTCAATGGCTTAAAAAATTTGAAAAACAAACATTATAGAAAATACAAAAAATCCGGTTTACCTATTGATTATATGAGGTACTCCATATCAAGATCAGTTTACAATTCGGAAAATATCAAATGTTACAATAATTATCTTTTTAGGGTGAAAAGAAACTTTAAAAATAATCCAAAATATTTTTACCAGTCTAAGCGTCGAGTCTCTGAATATCCGTCCATGATGAAATTTGGAGATAAAGAATCCTCAAACGATGCAGATATTTGCGATATGTTTGCTGCTTTCTTCTCATCCGCCTATTCTGATAAAAATTCACATGAACTTTCCAATTATCCATATCCAATTCCAGCTGCAACCCTTATAAATTGTCCAACATTAGATAAATCGATGGTATTGAGAGCTGTACAGAATCTAAAATATTCTGATAAAGGTGGACCTGATGGTGTTCCAAGCTGTGTTCTTATAAAATGTTTACATTCTCTTATATCTCCAATAACATACTTATTCAACATATCAATATTTAGTGGTTACTTTCCTGAAGTTTGGAGGAAATCTTATATTATACCTTTGTTTAAATCCGGTAGCAGATCCAACATTTCCAATTATAGAGGTATTGCTAAATTAAGTGTTATTCCAAAACTTTTCGAAAAGATAGTTACTGAAATCCTTTCGCATCAAGTTGTATGTTATCTTTCGCCATTTCAGCATGGATTTAGAAAAGAATGTTCCACTACAAACCTTTTGGAGTTCGCAACTTTAATTATAACTGCATTTGATTCCGGTTTACAGATAGACTAAATATACACAGATTTCAGCAAAGCTTTCGATAAAGTAAATAACGATCTCCTATTCTTCAAATTGGATAAACATGGATTTTCTCTTGTTTTCCTTAAATGGATCTCCACATATCTTAAAAATAGATGCTAATGTGTATTATTCATAGAATGTACATCAAAAACCATTCCTGTTTTATCTGATGTTCCACAAGGTAGTCATCTCGGCCCCTTACTATTCCTAATATTTATAAATGATCTACCAGCTTGCATTAGGAATTCTAAAATATTAATGTATGCTGATGATGTTAAGCTGTTCCATAGCTTTAACTATTCCTATCAATGTTCCTTACTCCAATCAGATCTTGACAATCTTTATGATTGGTGAATGATGAATCTAATGGATCTGAATTTAAAAAAGTGTAAACACATGATGTTCTATAGAAGAAGTCCAGTATTCTGTAGATACACAATAAATGAATAACAACTTGATCTAGTCGAAGAATTTCTTGATCTGGGTGTGTTGCTTGATTGTAAACTATCCTTTAACTCCCACGTTTCACAAATCGTTAATAAGGCAAAAGGAGTTCTAGGTTTCCTCAAGCGCTGGGGAAGAGAGTTTAATGATCCTTATGTTTCCAAGCAATTATTCATATCTCTTGTAAGACCAATCCTGGAATATGCTTCCGTGGTCTGGGATCCTCAATACGAAGTTCATATAAAGAAAATTGAATCGGTCCAGAAACAATTTCTCTTATTTTGTCTTCGTAATCTTCCATGGAATCCTAATATTAATTTACCATCATATGAAAGTCGATTACAGCTTATTGATCTCCCTACTCTTGAAAGTAGGAGAAAATATATGAATATTTCATTTGTAATTAAACGGTTCAATTAATTCTGAGTTCCTGCTTTGTAAGATCGAATTCGTAATCCCAAATCGTCCAACTAGAAATTATACTCCTTTAAAAATAAAATATTTTCGAACCAATTATGCCAACTTTGATCCCATGAGACGTATATGCAATCAATTCAACAGTTTCTATCCATATATTGATTTCTCATTAAATCCAATCCGCATTAAGAGGAATATTTTTAACTTAGTTAAATAATAAGTTTTTGTTATTGAATGATTATGAAAATATTTTATTGTTAATAGCTTTAAGAATAATATATATGCTAGCCTGTAAGAAATTGTAATTTCATTGGCTATTAAATAAATAAATAAAAATAAAAAAAAAAAAATATAGTTAAACCGGAGTATTATTTCTGCATAAAAAAAATTTTTGGAGAGGGAAAAAAAGAAAGTTGAATTATTTAAACTAACAAGTGTTTTGTTTTTGTATTTAACCGTTTTTTGCAGTTTTCTATACACCAGGACATACAACATTTTTAAATTGGTTAAAAAATATGTGATAAAATGTTTGAAAAATATTTATTTACTAACTTTACATATTACAAATGGTTCTTAATTAGATTAGGTACAATCGTTAAACAGATTGGATTTTCTAGTGACAAATATTGTTTTATTTAGACTAATATACCAAGCTGTTTGATATTGAAAATCAGCAAAAATATTCTAGTAGATTAGCCAAAATCTGTTAAAACTCTAAAATAAATATAGTAATTATTTAATATTCTGCATTTTAACTTTTTTACTATATAATATGTAAGGAGCAGAATTTCATAAATTATTAAAATAAATTTACTTTTTTCTCAAATTTACAAAATCTTCTAAAATATCCACATTATTCCAAAAAAGTATCTTATCCAAATTTGTTTACCCCAAATCCAATAAAACAAATATTAAAATATTATTTATCACATACCCAATTTTCAATTTAATGCCAAAAGTTATAATTATAAAATTCTACTGTGTTTTATCTAATTTTTATGCTTTAACACATATAAACTACAATTTTATTTCTACACTTAAGGAATATCTATCCGTTCTACTGTTTAGATATTTTTTTTAGGGTTTCATTTCATAAATATTATATTGTAACAATTGATCAGCTATGCACGATATGGGGTATTTTCTCGGAAAAAAAACACCACACAAATTTACCTACACTCGTTGGAAACGCACTTACACAATAGACTAGATATCATTAAAGCCATAAATCAGTTTACTAAGGTTTTGACACATATACAATTAAAGCCCAAGAACAACAAACGTACGCCGACATGGTTCTATAAAAAATATAAAAAACAACAACAATGAAAAGTTAAAGTTATTTAAAGCCTTAAAGGGAAAAAGGTAGAAAAACAAGTTAAAGTGTTATATACGGCTGTGCTGAATCTTATACACCCTTCACCCGTGTTAAGATGTATTATATGAAAATTAAATATATTTTTATATTTTTGGTATTTAATAAATAGTTTTAGTATTTAGATATTGAATGTAAAATATAAATAAATCAAAAATACATATATTGGGTTTAATTACAAATACACTATATCTAATATCTACGTAAACACAACAAACTTTAAGTAATTTACATTTTCATATAAAATTGAAATATAATCAAGACTTAAAAAATAAATAATAAACTTAATACTTTGAAATTTTACAAAAGTTCGCATATCTTTACAGTCATTTTTATTTGTGCTTGCCCCACCAGCTTTTGGAAGTGAGTTTTCCGATTCATCTATTCAAAAGTGTCTTTTTAGACACCTTTAGATGTTCAAATGTAGAAAATACACAAATTTACAAAATAAAAAAACACATTAGTGTCGAATTTTTATAAAATAAAATTTAATTGGGCGACTGTTTGCAGTCTGTAACTGAGTAAATTTATAACTTTTAAAAGTGATCTGTTTTATTGTTAAATTTAAAAATAAATTTATAATTGGTGTTTTTTTTTTAATATTTCACAATTTATTTTAAATAATTTTTGAAGTCTTATCAAAATTTTGAAAATTTATTTTGATGTTCTATTTACACGTTTCAAAAATTTGATCAAAATATTTTTTCAATATATCTCAAAATCTTTTGATACAAATTTGATCAAAATTTGTTGAAGCTAATTTACACTATTGGTAAACTTTTCTTATTGAAAATATTGACTTTGATCAGCTGTTTTGCTTCTTTTGTGAAATAATTTATTATTATAAAAAATAATTTATTATAAAAGAAAAAACAATAAGTATGGACGACGACACAATCATCATAGCATCAACATTTTTAATATTGGAGGAAGAAGTAGCTGATAATAATTCAAAAAAAGAAGAAAACAAAAGGAATATTGGGTTCGACCTTTTCTTTTGGAAGGTAATGGTATGTATGTCTCTTTTAGGGAGCGATTGAAAAGGAATGATCCCGACCTATACAAAAATTTTGTGCGATTTTGATTATTTGCTTAATCTCGTCACCCCATCAATAAAAAAGGCCAATACTAATATGCGGGAATCTATATGCCCCGGAGAACGCCTGGTAATTAATTTGAGATTTTTAGCGACTGGGGACAGTTACGCAAGTCTGATGTTCTTGTTTAAAAGATCAAGATCATCGATATGCAATATTGTGCCCGAAGTATGCGCTGCATTATATAAAGTATTAAAAGATGAATTTTTAAAGGTAAAACCTAATTTATTAAATGAAAAACATATCAAAAATAATATCTATTGGTACAGATGCCAGCAACAGAGGAGGAATGGGAAAGTATTTCCCAAAGTATAAATAAAACGTAGAATTTTCCCAATTCAATCGGGGCATTAGATGGAAAACACATCGATATTATAGCACCAGCACACTGTGTAAGCGCATATTTCAATTATAAAAAGAAAAATAACATTGTTTTGATGGCGCTTGTGGACGCGAACTACAATTTTGTTTACATCGACGTTGGTGCAAAGGGTAGAGAGTCCGATGGCGGAGTATTCAGTAGATGTTCGCTATCGAATGGATTATATAATAACACATTCAATTTGCCGCAACCGAAACCACTGCCCTGTAGACAAAAACCTATTCCATATGTGATTGTTGTAGATGATGCGTTTCCCTTAAATTCCAATATTATGAAAACATATAGTTTTCGGAATCAAAACACGAAGCAAAGAATTTTCAATTACAGGTTGTCCAGATTTAGGTGTGTTTCGGAAAACGTGTTTGGATTAATATCAGCCCGATTTCGCGTTGTCATAAAAACAATGGAACTTTCCCCACCAAATGTTGTCAAAGTTGTTCTCGCAGTATGTGCATTATACAATTTTTTGAACAAACGCAAGTGTGGTACCTATGGGCAAACAAGAGACTACGACCAAGTGAATGCGGATGGATCTATAACGGATGGACGATGGCGTGAAGAAGTGTTTTCGATAGAACCATTGTGCAATCAAGGTCGTCAAAGCGAAACGTCCAAGCTCATTCGACAAGAATTCACGGAATATTTTTTAAATGAAGGAGAAGTTCCATGGCAATACAAGCATATTTATTAAAAATTAATTATGTATTGAATCAAAAGAATGAACATGCTGTCAAATTATTTATAGTTATCAATATTGCCAGATGCGATTTTGATGCTTATATACACGGCATCAATAAAATCTTCAAAAGTTTTTTTCAATAAATTTTGAAACAATTTTTCTGTTTACACGAGTTTAAAACATTTGGAAGAAAATTTCAATCGTGTAAATCTAGCTTAATAATTTTTAACGTGTATATAAATATAAGGTAAACATTTAGCATAATTATAATTAAAAATATGTACTAGAAATATTCCAACTAGATTTAATACATTTTGATTATATATTACGATACTTTCTAGATATAGTTTTTTACACATCTAAATGACCATAATTTGACACGAACTGCTGCATACTTCTTCCCGTACAGAGACTCTTCTTCGATAAGAAACTGATATCATATTCGATTATTAAGCACTACTTGAAGTTACTTTTTCGATAGAAAATGTTGGCAGGGTGTAAGACAATATTAAATTAAAAATATATATGGAAACAATTTATGGATTGATATGACTGATTAAAAAAACCGAAACGAAAATTTTGTAAAAAATTTCCGAATTTTCAGTGAAAGAACGAAAGTACGTATTTAGATTATATAGGTACTTTAGAAGGTTGAAAAAATCAACTTATTATTGTTGTTTTTCAGTTCCCCCGAAAACAACAACTATATGAGAAGCGGACATTAAACAAAAAAAGAGATTGGCCAATAAATCGTTTAATTATGAATCGATTTGGTTGATTCAACTAAAAAAAAAAAAAAAACCGAAATTCGAGAAAAATAATTGTCATCGATCTATACCAAGTTCACTTATATAGAACTTGGACATCTGCCAAAAATATCTTTTGGGCTATATCTCTGTTACTAATGGACCGATTGAATTCATTTTTTCAGCACAAAAGTTAGAGAAGATTTTCTTCGAAAAAACGAGGTTCCTAACTTACATAGGGGCTTCAGAAAATGGAAAAAAAATTAGAAAAAAAATTTCGGAATTTTCTTCGCAAAAACAATACTTTTTTTTTAATTCAGAAACAAAATTCTGACTTTTCGGTATATAAATACAAGCTAACCCGGCAAACGTTGCTTTGCCATATAACTTATTTCTTGTGATTATTTTGGTTTTTAGTTAAAAAAATAACGAATATACTGTAAGTGTGTGGGAATGAATGGGCGTGATTTTACCCTTTTTGTTTTATTTTACGCCCGAAATATTAAAATTTATAGCCCTTAGTTCCTTTAAGACTTGTAACTATCATTGGATAATTAATTAGGAAGACATGGGTAGGGGGAGTTTTTACCCGTTTTGCGCTATTTTATGCTATAAGTTTTGGAATTTAAAAAAAAATATATACCTTTAAGTTCTTTTCACATGCTTCACTGTCTGCATACCAAGTTTTAAGTTGATTAGTTAAGCAGATATAGGGAGAGGGAGCTTTTAGGCCTCTTGTCCAATTTCCCATTCTAAATAATAAAAATTATAGGCTTTAGTTCCTTCTAGATGTTACAATATTTGCCTACTAAATTTCAAGAAAATCGGTTGGTTAGTTAAGAAGATATAGGGAGAAGGAGCTTTTGTCCTATTTTAAGCCCTAAATAATAAAAATTATAGGCTATAGTTCCTTCCAGATGCTACACTATCTGCCTGACAAATTTCCAGCAAATCGGTTTATTACTTCAAAAAATATAGAGAATGGGATCTTTTACCCCTTGTGGCCCATTTTACGCCCTCTAGCGCTATGAAATACACTTTACGAACTATTTTCACACCTAACAAATACACGTAGTTTTTGAAACGAACGGACGGACATCGCTATTTACACAAAATATTAACTTTTTTGCTCTCGTGTGCAAATTATGGAAATTACAAACTGAATGACAAACTTATATACTCTTTACACCTCTGACGAAGAGTATAAAAGAACGAAAGAAGAAAAGTATAAAGAAAATTATGCAAATCAAGTAAATAAAAAAGATATTTACTTTCATCATAAAAAATAAGCACACACTTGCTTACTTTCCTTTTTTATTATAGACACACACATAGTTACAAGTATTTTTGCATAAAAATTTCAATAAATACTCTGTATATATGTATGTATGTATGTATTTAAATGAAGAAAGTGATGGGTGTTTTGAAGTGAAATGCTAGTAAGAGTTAGCGTTTTGCTATAAATTATTACAACACTTAATAATGATAATAATTTTCAGCAGTATCAGAAATAAAATATTCAATATTACTTCCGGAAATGTCAACGACCTTAAAATTAAGGAAGTTATTTATGATAGTAAATACATTGATAAAAAATGTATTTTCAGATACTCCAAATAATAATTGTTTGTTATTCATTTTTGAAATGTAAACATTATTATTATTTAAGCGATTTTGTACAGCATTTTTTCATTGTAGCATTTTTACGTTTTGGCGACTTTTTTTGGCTTTTGACAGTTTTATTCCATTTTGGAGAATTTTGCTCGTTTCGGTGTTTCTTATCTGTTAATGTGCTCACAGTCTTTTTTTATTACTACGAATGAAAACCCAACAAGTGGAAAAAATATATAGAAGAATGAACGAAGTCCGTAGCATTTGTCGAAGTTTGAAAAATTTTAAAACACTTTTTTTTGGAACATTTCCGTTACACAGTGTTTTCAAAACGGTACTTTTTGTAAATAATTCTGTAACTTGTGAACCGTTAAATATATCTAAATAAAATTTTACAAACCTCTTTGCAAAACTCTTTTCGAGTTAATTTGGACGAGCTAATGCCTCTTAAAGGTCAGGGGACAATGAACAGTCCTCCAAAATTGGGAACCTCGAGTATGTGATTTTTTTAATCGCTAAAAATTAATTTATGATTTGATTGTAATATATATATATATATATATATTGTCTTTGTAAATCTCTACCAAAAAATGTGCTTGTATATCCTAAACATCTCTTTTGGTTCAAAAGATATTTAGGCCGAAACAAATTTTCTCTATTTTTTGGATTCATTTTCTTTACTTTTTTATACTTGACTTAATTTGCATCATAAAAAATATACAAAATATATGAAAAATTCTAAATCAAATTGCAGCAAAAATCATGTTTTTCGAAATTATTCCCTTAGAAGTGATAATATTTTTTCATTTCTAAAAAAAATGTCTGTAGCCTTTTTTGATGTTTTCAAAAGAAAACTTAATATAAATCCGTGTAAAATAAAACCAGACATAACTTCTTCTGGCAAGACCTACACGCAGAGAAAAAAATATTGTTCTAGCATTATCACTACAACAATATTATGTACTCATTGTTAATTTTCTTGAATTTTAATAACTCTGTTCATGATAACAATATTTTTGTTTAAATTTTGTCATTTAATGTTTACACTCAATAATAATTTTAATATGATTGACTGCAAAAATTATATGTTTTTTAAATATTTTTACCAGAAACAAAATTTAGTTAATATGAAACATATCATTTCTTCCACAATCATTAAATATTTGCAGTCTTTTTCCTTATTCTTAAACCATGTTCTGTTTTTAAACCATATTATTATTCCTATAACAATAAAATGTTACAAATAAATATAATGCTTATATTACTTAGTGGAAAACTTGAATACTTGTTTGTTTTTAAATATATAATTTTTTTAATGTTTGTTTCTAACTTCAATGTAATTCTCATTTAGTTTAAATATGAATAAATATAAATAGACAGGGTTTGGTTATACAATATATATATATATATATATATATATATATATATATATATATATATGATTTCTCAATAAAAATTTTATAAAAATAACAATAATTTTTATTAATACATGATAAGATGGAATAATAATAGACAAAATGAAATAATAATATGATAAGATTGGATAACTATATGATAACATGAGGTAAAAATATGATAAAATGGAATCATAATATGAAAATATTATATAATTCGATATTTCAATTATATGTAAAACAACATAACATAAAAAAACAAACCATAAAATCGGATACAATATGACAAAGTAGAATCATAATAATTGTTATTTATAATCATTTATATTTTTGGCTGTGATCACAACTATATTTTTTCTCTTCGTGTATTCAAAAACTATATATTTTTTTTAATTGATAGCCTAATTCTATAACTTGTGCACTCTGTTAATGTACAGAAACGAAAACGTTAACAATCATAGAATATAACTAGAAGTTTATGTGGGAGAAACTTTGAACTAAGTTTTCAAAATAATCATTAATTTTTTTCAAAACACAAAATATGTATATGTGACAACATGTATTCTATTGTTGCATGAATTAGGTTTTTGACAATTGAATCAGGTTTTATTCTCTCACATAAATATCTACTTATTAATCTATGTTAACAGTTATTTTTGGCATTCTGTAGTATTTAATTGTCAGCTAAAAATTTTATTGTTTTCAAAGTTGATACTAGGAAAATTACATTTAAAAAATTTTATATCTTTAATGTGGTAACAATATTCATTCAATTGAATGACAATTTTTATTTTGGTAAAAACCAAAATATAGGAAATTTATTATAAAAATAAAAAACAATAAAAAAGGAAGAAATGTTTTCAATAGAAATGGAAATATTTTCAATAAATTTTATCTTATCTACAGATTTCAATTTACTTCGTACGATGGAGAAATACATTCAACATGATAGGACAGTTTGTAAAATAATCGATCAATTGACAAAAACAGAGGACTTACGAAATCTCCACAAGAAAAAAAGTGGAAAAAGGCAGGAATTTGGAAAATAATTATGTAGTTTCTGTGTGATATGTATATCGTTATTTTTAACCACATGTCGTCCATGACCAAATAAATGATTAACTCCAGACAAAATCTGCTTTTATGTATGGCGAAGGTACCTAGCCACACTTTCAAGGAAAAAGATCCGCCGTTTTTAAGCGTACGTCAAACTGCGACTATATTGTTAATGAACGTTTCCAATAAATGGTTTGAAAGTAAATATAATCCATTCTTTTTGGGAAAATTTCGATTTTTGTTAACTTTAAAATTATTTCTTAAACTAACCGTATCATGTGATGTTTCGAAAGTCGTGACGCAAATTGACTTGGTTGGTTGGTTGGTTTACGTGGTAGCCCGTAACCTTACGGGCAATCAATTAGACTCGTTAGAGTCCGTTTTGATGGAACCACACTACTCGCCAGATGAATGGGTTGTATTGAGTCTGTAATGAGATAGAAGTGTAGGGAAGAACAATGAGAACATAAATTAATTAGATCCAGCCTGTAGCATTGAGATATTTAATGATGTCACTGAGTCTAGTGTCAGATAACTCACAGAGGTTGTCTAATTTGTACCTTCCCAGAAATTTATGTCTGCTTGCGTTTAAGCCTGGGCATTCACAAAGAAGATGAAATACTATCTCCTCCTTCCCGCGATTGCCACAACTGCGACAATATTCATTGTAAGGGAGACCAAGTCTGCTTGCATGTTTTCCGATCATTCAGTGACCTGTAAACAATGCTATTAGTCTCGAGACTAATTGACTATTCCTTATGGGGTTTCTGAATGTAAGGATAATTGTGCAAATTAAGTTAAATTTGTCTGGCGGAGTCAATAACTGGAACTGCCAATGTTACTCGTATATAGTGAACATAAACTAAGAGCAACATATTATGGTTAGAACATATGATCGCAGCGAAAAATAGAAATGATTATAAGCAATAATTATTATGACTCAATTTTGTCATATTGTGTACGATTTTAGGGTTTGTTTTTTCATATTATGATTCCAGTTTTACATATAATTCTATCAGATTAGTATTTGATGTTATTATAATATTATTCTACCTTATTATATTATTATAACACATTGTCATATTATGATTCGATTTTATAATATTATTATTAAATGTTATTATATAGTTATCCAATCTTATTATTTCATTTTGTCACATTATTACTCCATCTTAGCATATATTAAAATAAAACGTATTAATAAAAAATTATTTTTATTTTTGCAAATTTTTTATTAAAAATAATAAAAAAGTGTTCATTAGCCAAAAAAAAAAATATTGACATATTATTTGTTCATTAATTATATACAGTTATATCACCATATGTTGTACATATGCTAGATATGTTTTTAACTAAATAGCTTAATGGTTGTTAATCAATATCTTATACTGCTTGAATCACACCGGGTATAACCAAACCTTGCCTATTTGTATTTATTTATATATAAACTAAACGAGAATTACACTGAAGTTGAAAAACAAACATTAAAAATAAAATATATCTAAAAAAATGTTTCTACTAATTTTTGTGAAATAAAATAAATATTATATTCATTTGAAACGTTTTATTGTCACGGGAATAATTATATTAATATGGTTTAAAAACAGAATGTGTTTTAAGAATAAGGAAAAAGATGCAAATATTTAAAGGTTGTAGAAGTAATGATATCTTTCAGATTAATAAAATTTTATGTCTGGAGAAAATATTTAAAAACATATAATTTTTGCAGTCAACCATATTAAAATTTTTATTGACAAAATTTGAACATGAACACAGAGTTCTTAAAGTTCAAGAAAATTAACAATGATAACATAATATTGTTTTAGTGATACTGCTGTAACCATGTTTTTTCTCTACGTGTATATACAAGATGTGACCGATGGATACTTCACAACACAAAAAATATGTTTTTCTGAATGCCTCACGTACACACAACATGCCAGAAATAGCAGCAGATGAATATCAATAAATCTACTTAGAAAATTATACGGTCATTATTTTACGTAGTCACAACGATAAATTATTTGTATATCTTTCTGCTAAAATTGATGGGGATCGGTTCATAATTACTGACCTTAGCTCCCATGTAAGATTATCCCATAAAAGTACATCCATTAATCTTATGCAAATTTTATTATAGATAAAATTTGCAATAAATATTCATACGAGTACATATTTCACTCATGCATAAATCACACCATTTTTCTTGTAAAATTTATTTTATTTAGCAATATTTAGCAATAATTTGAGACAAAAAATAGCAATGGAATTTCTATATTAATGGTTAACATTTTTATAATAGAACTAGCTAACCCGGCAAATATTGTTTTGCCATATAACTTATTTCTAGTGAATATTTTGGTTTTCAATTAAAATATAACGAATGTATTGTAAGTGTGTGGGGTGGTTGGGCGTGCTTTTACTCTTTTTGCTTTAGTTTACGCCATAAATTTTAAAATTTATAGCCTTTAGTTCCTTCAAGACTTGAAACTATCATTGGCTAATTAATTAAGAAGACATAGGTAGGGGGAACTTTTACCCGTTTTGTCCTATATATCTTTAAATTCCTTTCACATGTTACAGTGTCTGCATGCCAAATTTTAAGAAAACTTATTGATTAGTTAAGAAGATATAGGGAGAGGGAGCTTTTACCCTTCTTGCCCTATTTCCCGTTCTAAATTATAAAAATGATAGGCTATATTTCCCTCCATATTTTACACTATTTGCTTGCCAAGTTTCAAGAAAATCAGTAAATTAGTTAAGAAGATATAGGGAGGGGGAGCTTTTGCCCTAATTTACGTCATAAATAATAAAAATTATAGGCTATAGTTCCTTCCAGATGTTACACTATTTGCCTGCCAAATTTCAAGAAAATCAATGTCTTAGTTAAGAAGATTTAAGGAGAGGGAGCTTTTACCCCTTTTGGTCTATTTTACGTCCTCTAGCGATAACTAACAAAAACACATACAAAATTTCATAAAAATCGATCAAGTGACACGAGAATTATATATATATAACATGAACTGTACAAATTCGGGAGTAGCAATCGAATTGAATGCATGTATTTCTACTAAATATTGTCATTTGCTATTATTGCTATTTGTATCATGAATATTTAAATATTGACTACAATTAAAAATAAAAATACAAATGCAAAAATAATCTATATATTTCCAGAGATATTTTTGTACTCAGATTCGAGGCAGGAACCTTAGCTGAAAAACTTTCTGAGTTAAGTAAAATGTTCTTAACCATCCTTTTAATGGCACTGATTTTTCTACTTATAACATACATTTTCATTACCTTCAACATCTTTAGGTGATATGTAACGTTAGTCACCATTATCACATCGGTACTCCTTCGTTTGAGAGTTTTGTCATTGTCAATAGTTTCCCATTAAGGTAAGAAATGTATATATTGCAATATTTGGAAACCATTTACACACTACTACTCTTACGCCTTTGTAAAGTACATGCAGAAAAAAACATGGTTACAGCACTATCACCACAACAATATTATGTTCTCATTGTTAATTCTATTGAATTTTAACCTTGAACTTTGTGTTCATGATAACAATGATTTGGATTCAATTTTGTCGTTTAATGTTTACACTCAATAATAATTTTAATATGATTGACTACAAAAATTATATGTTTTTAAATATTTTTACCAGAAACAAAATTTTGTTAATATGAAACATATCATTTCTTCCACAATCATTAAATATTTGCAGTCTTTTTCCTTATTCTTAAACCATGTTCTGTTTTTAAACCATATTATTATTCCTATAACAATAAAATGTTACAAATAAATATGATAATTATCCTTTTCAAAAACTTAGTGGAAAACTTCAATACTTTTTTGTTTTTAAATACATATTTTTTTTAATATTTGTTTTCTAACTTCAATGTAATTCAATGTAATTTTCATTTAGTTTATATATGAATAAATATAAATAAACAAGGTTTGGTTATACAATTTAAGAATCTCATATTTGAACTATATATGGTGGTACAAATGAATATAATAAATAATAATTAAATATTATTCTTTAGAGTACATATATCTATATGTACATATACCATATATTTATATATATAATTTCTCAATAAAAATTTTATAAAGATAACAACAATTTTTATTAATATATGATAAGATGGAATAATAATATGACAAAATGAAATAATAGTATGATAAATATAATAATATAATAACATGACAAAATTGGGTAACTATATAATAACATGAGGTAATAATTTGATAAAATTGAATAATAATATTAAACTATTGTACCATAATATAAGATTGCTCAATTATATATAAAACTATAATCATAACATGAAAAAACAAACCATAAAATTATTACTTATATGATTATATTTTATTGCTGTTATCATAAATTTCAATCATAATATATTGCTCTTAGATTATGGTCACTACAACTATATTTTTTCTCTGCGTCTACCCTTAAGTGCATCAATTCAGTCAAAATCACTTTTAGAGTAAATTAAACAGCTGCTTGACCATGATTTGGAAATCTCCACAAGAAAAAAAGTGGAAAAATGCAAGAATTTGGAAAATAATTATATAGTTTCTGTGTGATATGTATATCGTTTTTTTTAACCACATGTCGTCCATAACCAAATAAATGATTAACTCTAGACAATATCTGCTTTTATGTATGGCGACTTATTATTGAAATTTATCAAGAATAATTTTTCGATATTTTAGACGAAGCCCACTGAGTGAGCCTTAATGCAAATGTATCCTGGAGTAAGATTTGGTGCTTAATAATATGTAAAGTGTGTCAATATTTTAGTAAAAATTCATCAAAATGCCTAGCATCATATTGATTGTTATTTGGTTAATTGTAAAGCTCTCATGTTAGGCCGCCTTCAAAAAATCACTTTGAAGTACACAAATTCCATATAAATGTAATTAATAATATTTTGGATCTTCCCGAAAATCTCAAGAATCACTTAGACAAACAAAAGCAATAGTTAGGCTTGATCGACTATAAATTTCTTACTTAGTTTAAAATGCATTTATTATTTATAGGATAAACAGTAAACTCCCATCGTTCTTCTCAACAATGCCCCTTGCGCAGTTGTTAAAAAATTACCTCAATCAGCGTTGCATCGATAAAAAACTTTATTTTGGTTGGTTCCACTGAAAAAGGCTGATTCAATACTTAACTAAAAGATAAATATTTTTGTTATATGTTTAATCTTTTAATATTAATAAGAATTTTATGAAATTTTAATTTCTAAAAGGGTTAAAATATAATAAAACACTTATGTAATTTGATATAAATTGTTTTTCTTTGAACTAGTCTAACATAAAAATATATTACATGAAGTTATAAGAACCGAATTATTTTTTTCCAAACAGTTACAGATGCCGATTTATGTGGGCATTATAACCGACTTTTGAGATAGTATACACAACTGACCAAATTCGATTGGCTATAAATTTGGTTGCCATAATGAAATTGTTTTCTCTGTGTTGAAAAACTAATTGTCCGCCATAACTCCAGTACATGCATTTCCGCCGATATCTCTTAAATAAAAGTATGTACGACGATATTTTGTACAAATACTTCAAGGGTAAATTTCAACTCGGAAACCAAAAATGGTCGTGATCCCCCTACTTTACTACCCAGCTTCACAAATGTTGTACGGTGGGTATAATAGATTCTTACTATTTTTCAATATATCGGACACATTTTTAATCCTATTTTGTACAATTTTATTTCTTTAATTAAATAACAAAATTTTTAATCCGAGTCCAAAAATAAACAATTTCCAATTTGAAATTGCAAGATTTATAAATTTTAGTCTTTTTTTTTTTGGCCAAAAAAGCGACATCACTCATTCGCTTCTAAATAAAAAAATCCTTATTAATTTTTTATTTCCATGGAGATAACTTTAAGTTTAACTTTTTACAATGGCCATTTTAGATACTTTTAAATTTGGCCTATTATAAATCAAAATTTTGAATTTACCCATTTTGTTTTAAAATCCAAAATCTGGTACTAACAAACAGCATACGACTTCAGAAGCCTTAATGCGTTTAAAATCGTTAAAATCGAACAATAAATGTGGACTTCGTAGGCAAAATTCTAAAAAATCTCATGTTTGGAATTTTCTTGGGTTTTTTGTTTAAATCCTATTTTTTTTTTTTTACATTTGTAACGAGTAGTGAAAAACATTACACTACCAACATATTAACATATTTTAACTACTTTAGTAGTTACTACTAAACTACTTTAGTAGTTACAATACAATAAGAGAATTTATAATTCTCATTTAGTTTATATAATTTTAAACATAAATAATCGGTCTTAGACCAAATATGGAAAAAACGTGTGGGATTATGATTAAGGGCAGAAGAGGTCGTTTATTCCGTAAACTACGGGGTTTCATTCCCAGTTTATATATTGGCGGACAGCGTGTATAAATGTCGGACAGAATAAAGTACTTAGGGATTCTTTTCCATGAGAATTTTGAGTATTATAGGCATATTGACTATATCTTAGATAAAGTGAAGAAAAAGTGGGACTTAGCACTAAGGTCAGGACCTTATATATAGGCAGATCAAAAGACCTCTCATATCCTATGCCTTTCCAATTTGGTTTGGGATATCCTTTCACCAAATGGAGAGAATTAGGGTATGGGAGAGACGGATCTTGTCGACCTGAATGTTCCCTGATGGTACCTTCCGTAAACCATCTTGTAAGTCTTTTTATCGTGCAATTGACTTCAAAAGAATTGACGCATTTATGATAGAATCTGCCATCAAATTCCTTTAGTGTTCATCTTCTATGGAGAATGATATTGTGAGGGAATGTTTCCGGCAGACTCCTGATCTGGAGGCTTTGTATAATAGTCGATACCTTGCACCTGTTGACCTTTTGACCCTACGGGACGGAAATCTTTTGTATGGGGATGCAGGTCTCTTGTTTTATCATAGGAGGATTAATACGTTGGATTTGACAGATTCGGTGTATAACACTGAACAATAACTATTGCGATAATGGATTTTCTTTTAGTTCCTTATAATTGTTTTTGTTGTTTTTTGTTATTTAGCTTTAAGTATTGATTAGTTCGTAGGTTAGTTTGTATGTTATAGATACAATCCTTTTTTGGGAAATTTAAACTGAAGTATTAAAAACAGATATTATTTTTTTAATGTTTACTTTTAGATACGTAATGTTAAGACGTCTTAGATATGTATTAACTACGTTAAGATACTAGAATAAGGAATTTAGTTTAATATACATTGCAAAATGATTTTTTGAAAAAAATAAATAAAATCGTACTAAAGAAAATCGTACGACAAATTTGAGCAAGAACCGAAGTACCGATTTTGTTATACTTTGTTCTTAGGGATCAAAGCATCAGCAGGCACGGCTTCGGCTTCTTTCTACCGAACCGTAGCCGAATCCGTAGTTAGCCGACCGAGAGCCGAAGAATCTTTCCTGTCGGATTGCGGTAGTATCATCATAGTTAGCCGATTGAGAGCTGAAGAATTTATCTCATCGGATCGTATTTGTAAACCGAACCTTGTAGTTAGCCGACTGAGAGCTGAAGATTTTATCCTAAAGAATTTATCTCGTCGGATCGTAGTAGTATTGTCGTAGTTAGCCGACTGAGAGCCGAAGCATTTATCTCATCGGATTATATATTGTAGACGAAACCTGTAGTTAGCCGACGTAGAGCAGAAGAATTTATTTCGTCGGATTGTATTTAGGATTAAGCGTAGCTCATACAATCTTAGCCGACTGAGAGTTGAAGCACCCAACTCATCGAATTATATTTCGTTGTCAGAAACCTATAGGTAGCTGACTGAGGTCTCAGCGGATTACATTCCAATAGTTAGATTTTGCAAAAGCATCTCTAAATTCAGCTAGTCGAGAGTAGAAGAAGTTGTTCGTCGGATTTTTGTTAACTAACATATTCTAACTGGCAATTAAATTTGCCAACACCGCTCTTTTCTCTCGTAGCTAGGTATCGTGTCACGAAACAACAAGGAAGCTCTGTGGTAACAGCCAAAGGAAGCAGACCTTTGTAGAAACTGGACAGACTGTGTATACCCCAGCTGGAAAAAAAACTGCATTACACATTTCATCACATCATACAATAAAGTCGAATATCGTTTTGATGTCTTAACTAGTAAAGATTTTATTACAGGTACAAAATTTAAAATTTCTCCAAAAAGCATTTTTTTATTTTTTTCTTTTAATTCTAAAAATTTATGGACTTTAATTTTTTCAAAAAAATTTCCTTTTTTCGCTGACATACTCAGCAAAAACATGTAGTCACAGATCTAGTTTCTTCTCATTGACAATAACTGGTATGTAATAATTTATTTATGATCAGATTTTTGAAAATACTACTACTCTTTATTGATATTTTAATTGAGTTTACCAATTCATATATTTAAAGAAGATAAATACAATATATGAAAAGTTGTTTTTGAAACTGTAATTAAAATAAAAATAAAATTATAAAAAAAGAACAGCAGTAAAAAATCTTTGTTTTTGACATTTCATCAGTTATTTGTAACTGAAAATATAACTAGTTCCTACTGATTCCACTAGTAATGACTTCTGTAATACTTTAAATAGCTGGAAAGTAATTAGTTCTTGTAATGACATCTAAGTAATCACCATGTTAAAATAATGGGTTATTCAACTAAAGTAGTGATGAGTTATTGTATTAGCTTCTTAAATCATTACATGGCAATTAAAGTTTCTGCTGGTTAATTCTTAATACAAAATTATTGAAGTCAAACTGCCGTATGTAAAAAAATTCTTAATTTTGCTTTCAAGTATACATTAGTTTGAGGCTAACAAACCTTTGTTAAGAAAACGTATGCAAAAACATAGATTTAACATACAAAGATTTTGAAAACGGCAACACTTGTATTTTATTTCTCTCTTTATAGTTGAAACTGTACGCTACTGATTATTAATTCATTCGGTTATTCAAATTTATAAAAAAAGTTTTTTATTGTTTAAACATAAAATTAATTCCTTTTAAAATATTGTTTCTAATATATTGTTGTTGTTATTATTATTATTATTATTATTATTATTATTATTAATATTATTATTATTATTATTATTATTATTACTTACTTACTTACTAAAAAAGACAAAAATAAGAGAAATACAAGAAGCTTGGAGTTCATTTTCTGTAATAAATAACAGTCGAATATCGAGTTTATTTTATTTATTTTTATTGAATTTAAATCACCAAACTTTTTGTTATATTTTTTTAGTTTTTTTTTGTAAACATTTATTTAAGATAAAAAGTTCATCTGTAATGATTAAACATGATGATATAAAGAAGAATGAATGTATAGAAGACTGGAATAGGAGGGTTCAAGCCACTATTCTTTGCAAAACCCAGCAAAAACTTTTTGGTTTTCGGTAATAACAACTACATATTAAAGTAGTTTCTTGGTAATGAGGCGTCATTATTATTTGCCTACTCTGTATTACATTAATAAGTACTCAATAGTATAATAGCGCAGTAATACTGCAATCACGTGGATGAGTTAGCTAGAGCGCCGGATTAACAACCAGAAGGTTGTTGATTCAGCCCCATTCTGAAGCTGTTAGTTTTTTTTATAACAAAATGTCTAAAAAGATATTTTAAACTAAATAAAGTTTTTGTCGATTAGGATGCTATGTGCGAGATGGTGTACTGAGTAAGACGTTAGTTAGTAAAAACGAATGGTTAGTGTGTGTCCGAGTTCGAGTCTCACTGACGGCAAAATTTTTTTGTTTTTTTTATTTTTGTTTTCGTTTGGGTACATAGTTTTGAGTACCCCTAGAGTCAAAAAATTACTACATCAATTTGTGGACAAGTCGAACAAAAATAACTAGTTATTCAGGCAAAAAATAAGTAGTTTATGTTTGTTTCCAATTATACCTGCTAGCTTACCAGGAAAGCAAAGTTTTTGCTGGGAATATACACAAAAAATGGAAACAAATAATGTCGCTTAAAGTAGGTTTAATATATGTTCATCACTACTTTAAAATATTTAAAATACCTTTGTTATATTTAAGCTATATAACTAAAGGAGCTTTGCTTAACAATGGTTTTTAAAGCTGTTTTAATTTTTTTTTAAATATGGCGGAATAACTTTTATACAAAACTACGCAATTTAAAAGTTTCTATGAAATATTTTATAATATATAAAGTTTTAGTACAATGGAATAATTTTATGGGTTGATTTAAAAATGTCCGTCCACCCGTCTGACTGTTTGTCATTGCAAACCTTGTGAATATAGTACAGAATACAATTTTGAAGATATCTTAAAGAAATTTGTCACAAATTATTGTTTTGGTACAGGAACGAAGCTTACTAAAATTGATTATATTGAGTTGTTTAGGATTTCACATTGGCCCGTATAAAAATTCTCACGGAATAATACTTTAACGCTCATAAATATTTTCAATAAATGTAAAAATATTTTAATAACGTACATAAATTCCATATAAATGTTGATATCAAGTTTATAAATAAGTTTTATAAAATACAAAAAGACAGAACAAAATATTATGAGAATTGGCCTATAACACTGTTCGGCAAAAAATTTTTTTGTCTTAAAAAAAAAGAACTAAAATATGTGGACTAGATGGAAATTGATCTGCTAACCACGAATCTGTTTTCAGTTTTTTTCCATCAGATCATGATTTTTTTTACTAGAATGTATAATATCTCCCTTTTAATATGGTAAAATATATTCGTGTATAACTCGAAAATGGGTTACGAGATAATTGAAACACCAAAAGATACAAACGAAAATTATCTTTATGTCACCTTAACATTATTATTATTATTTATCTGCCCAACACCTTCGGAGTTATTCAGAAATTTGTGTCGAAAAAAATAATTTTTTCATGCAAAATTAAAGAATTTTTTCTCCTTAAAATTTCTTTTAAGAAGTGAAATCGGCAAAAATATGTAGTTTTTAATCCTTTATCATAAAGCTGGTAATACTGTGAATAAAATAAGCCATGTATTATTGAAATTGATTCATAAGTCTTGATTTTATTCACAATTGAGTGAAAGTACCCATATACAATTAAGTTGAGACACACTGGTGTGCAAAAAAAAAAAAAATCTTTTTTTTCGTCGTTAAACAAAAATAGGTGGATTAAATGGAATTTGACATGTTAAATAAGAATCTGCTTTTTATGTGCCTGATTAATATGACCCCCTTTTTATGCAGTCAGACTTGTATAACTCGAGAAGAATGGTTTGTCCAATTTAGATAACTAAAACTTTAATAGATGCCGATTAAAATTATCTTTAGATTATGTTAGCGTTATTTTTTTATTCGCTCAATATTTTAGGAGTAATTCGGAAATTAATGGCGAAGAAATATAAATTTTTCGTGAAAAATTCAAAGAATTTTGGTCATTAACTTTGAAAATATTGATCGGATAAAAAATAATTTTTATAAGATTATTTTTTTTGCATCCTCTGATTTTTCAATTGTCTAAATCGGACAATCTGTTCTCGAGTTATAATAAAATGTACACATGTAGGCGCCTTATTAAGGGGTAATATTACGAGTAAATATGCTCATAAAAAACTCAAGACCTGACAGAAAAAATCTGAAAGTAGATTCCAGTTAAAAAAAGCATGTCCACCATTGTATCTCCACTTAATTGTAGGTAAGCATGAGTAACTGTGAATAAAATCAAGATTTTTTCATCAATTATGATATATAGCTTATTTTTTTCTTAGCACTATCAGCTTTTTGTTCGTGTGTCATTAATATAAATCGTTCACGGCAAGGTTCTTGAGTTGTAGTGAAATAAACTTGTGTAATGGCTTTATTTTGGGCGAAATTTTAGATATGCCTATAAAAAAATCCAGATCTGATGGAAAAAACACATTAAAATCCATAAAATCCAACTATTCGTCTTTAAGGGAGAATTTTCTTTGCCGACCAGTGTAATTGATCATAACGGTCATATATGTAATTCGTACTTCCGAAAGTCACTTTAAAGTAAATAAATCCCCTATATATGTTTGTATCATGATAGTGTTTTATATAGAAGATAAATGATACTTCTAGATTTTTCTTCTTTTCAGTTCCTGACACTTCGACTCGGATAATAAATCCTCTTACTTCGGACATAAGAAAAGAAAGCAATTTTACTTTATTTTAGATTTCTCGTTTGTTTTTAAAGTCATCATAAGGACACTCAGTTCCCTCAATCATTATTAGTTTACTCATTTATATGAATAAAACAACATCAAACTCATTCTCTTTCCCCTGCGCTAGTTATACCTCTAAGGATTATTTCCCTGAGTTTTTGTCTGTTTTGTTTTCCACTTCCTTTTTATTCATTTTTATACCCCACACCATCATAGGTGGTTGGGGTATTATGCGTTTGTTCGTAACGCACAGAAAGAATCATCCAACACCTACCTTAAAGTATACCAATAGACTCAGAACCACTTTTTGAGTCGATCTAACTATGTTCGTCCATCCGTCTGGCTGGCTGGCTGCCCATATAAACCTTGTTCACAAAGTACAGGTCGCAATTTTGAAGATAATTCTATGAAATTTGGCACGTAGAACTTCCATAACACAAGGACGAAACCTATTGAAATTGGTGATGATCGATCCATTATTTCACCTAGACCACATACAAATGTGTTCCCAGAATAGAGGTATAACGATCACAATGCCTTAACTACAGCAATATTTTAATTAAATTCGGTGTAAAAAAGTTTTGTATAAGTATCAATCTTTGTGCCAAATTTCATGAAGATCGGTCCATAATTGACCATAGCTTCCATATAAAACCCTCTTTCGAAAGTCACTTTAAATCACATACACATGTTAGTATCAAGTTTATAATCGACACAAATAAGTTTTATATATGTAGAAATCTTAGTGACAAATTTTATGAGGATCGCTCCATAATTTGCCATAGCCCACTTTAGAGAATCACCTTCATGTAAATATTATTATTAACATAATATTTTGTATTCGTATATTTTATTTTACACTTAGTAAAAGTATCTGTCCACAATTGTCCACATGTTTAATATAAGACCCCTTCACGAATATTGATGGACATGCACAATGATGAGGAGTATCATATGGTCGGACTTTACCGACTATATCTTTTTTACTTATTTATTTTTGTATTTGTTTATTTTGAAGACATAGGGAAATATTTTAATGTACATACGTTTGTTTTGAAGCACAGTTAAACAGTCATACTTGACAAATATTTCATGAAAGTCACTTGACCACTTATGGTACAAATTGTTTTTTTTTTAATGTCAGTTGTGATTCATATTAAATAGGAAATATTTTCCTTAAAAAAGTAATTTTGATTTTTTTTTTATTATTTTATTTATTGGTTACATCTTTGTCAAATATTTGAAAAATCTGAGCACTATATTACAAGTACATTTCCATTGATGTAAGGCTTCCATTCTTACCCAGGAGATCTGGGTGGCTATTGCGAACTTTGTTTTTTTAATTTTCTTTTCCTTTTCTTCCTGATATGCTCATTGGTTACAGATGGTACACCAAAAATCTGTTGTTTTCGAAACTTGTAATTAAAATGTATCAAATCTTTTTTCGTTTAAAATAAAAATAATTTAATAAAAAACAGTAATAAAAAACATTTTTTGTTTGAAATTTCTTTAGTAATTTGTAAACGAAAATGTGACTAGTTCCTATTGTTTTCACTAATAATGACTTCTGTTATACTTTATAATCAATGGGTTATTGAATAGCTTGAAAGTAATTAGTTCTTTTAAAGACATCTAAGTAATGGCTTTCTAAAATGTCTACCTGTAATAATATGACCGTGTCATCACTGTGTTAAAATAATGGGTTATTCAGCTAATATTTAAGTAGTGGTGGGCCATTATATTGGCTTCTTAGTTCATTACATGGAAACCAAAGTTTTTGCTGGGTAATTCTTAATACAAAATTAATAAAGTCAATATCTTTTATACAAAACTATGCAATTTAAAAGTTTCTATGAATTATTTTATAATATATAAGGTTTTAGTACAATAAAATCATTTTATGAGTTGACTTAAATATGTTTTTTTTTCGTCTTCTTTTCGCTTACAATAGGCTCAGTAAAGTGGAAAGGAGTGCGACAGGTAGCTACTTACATATATAACAATGAACCTTGCTGCTACCACATAAACTGCTGGTTAGTTTTAAAATTAAAACAAACCCTTTTTGTATTACAATCAGTTCCACAGTATTACATCTGTTTGTTTACTTATTTCCTTTTCTTAAATTGACAATAAATCAAATACATATTAAAGAATAAAATATGTATTAAAAACAAAATCAAAGAATAAGAAAGGGAGTGTGAAAATTTCTTTTCAAATAACACAAGTTAAAAAAACTTTCCTAAAATACAACGAATATTAAGAATATATGTGGGTTAAAGAAATAAAAACATGTACAGTACTGTGCAGAACATAAGCTACAAAATAGGGATTATTCTAAAAATTGATTATTTATTTTCAAAGTATTCCATTTGCAATAGAATTAATTTTATAAAATTTTTAGAAGATACGAATCTATTTATATGGTCTCTATATAAATGAAAGCAACAAAATTTTCAAATTTAAAAATCTTTCAAATATTAAAATTTGTTGAAATATTTTTGCAGTTTTATAGTAAAAATATCTAAATAACCTATTATTTGCATTTCCATTTGTTATGTTTTTTTTACTAAAAGTTTTTTTAATACAATTATGGTTTCACATGCATTAAATTTAAAAATTTATTTGGAATTAAAAGTTATAAAACTTTGTCTAATTAAGATCTACAGATTTATTTTGGAAGCTAAATTTAAAGAGAAAAAAATGACTTTTCACTGTATGTAAGAGGACTTTCTCCAAAAACTTCGTTCAGATATTTTTAAAAATAAATTGATAACATGTTGCAACAATGGATAAATTGGCATAAATAGGTTATGCTGTCTCTAGAATTTAATATATATATTCGGTCCAAAATTTATTGAAAGCATTTAATGAAGTTACAGACTAAGCAATATAGTACTGCCCACTGAAAAGCTTATTCAAAAAAAGTACAGTTTTTTATATAAGAAAAATTTTATAATTTTTATTTAAATAGTTTGATTATTACCTAAACTCAACAAAATTAATCATATTTTAAAACTATTTACATCCACTATGAAAGGATTCACAGCTTCTGCATTCTCAAGGTGTATATCTTAAACCTCACAATTCCAAAATTGTTTTTGAGCATGGACAAAATATAATCATGACTGTATTTAAATTCAAGCTAAAAAAACTGTGTCTAAGAAAGTTTTGATCCTTTTAGGTTATTAGGTTGTTAAGAAGCACAAAAATTGTTTGTATAATTAAATGTTTCAGCAAGAGAAGAAAGCGAAAATTATTTTAGAACTTTTGAAGGATTGTATAGGGTGATCCATTTCTAGGTTCCCTACTTTTTTAAAGAAAAAAAAAAAAAAAAAAACAGAAAATTCAAATTTAATGGAGAATGTTTATTATCGTTTGAAAGAACATTCTTTGGCATTTATTTTTTGAAGATTATGTCTATCAAATGCTGGCCGTTACTACGTCGCAGATTTTCCATCCATTGAGTCCAATTTTCGATGACTCGTTCGAGCATTTCGACTGGTAACTGGCGAATGACACGCGTGGTGTTTTCCTCCAAGGCCTGAATCGAAGCGGGTTTGTCCACATAAACTTTAGACTTTACATATCCCCACAGAAAAAAGTCTAACCGGTGTGATATCACATGATCTTGGTGGCCGATCGACTGACCCAAAACGTGAAATTATGTGCTCCCCGAAGTGTTCTCTCAATAAATCCATTGATTGATGCGATGTGTGGGAAGTGGCGCCGTCTTGCTGAAACCAAATGTCGCCGAGATCACGAGCTTCAATTTCAGGCATCAAATAGTCGGTTATCGTGGCACGATAACGGTCGCCCTTGACGGTTACGTTCGCATCGGCCTCATTTTTAAAGAAATATGGACCGATGATTCCACCGGACCACAAACCACACCAAACCGTTGTTTTTTTCTGGATGAAGTGACAGTTCTTGAATCTCTTCAGGTTGCCCTTCGTCCCAAATGCGGTAATTTTGTTTGTTTACTTACCCATTGAGACAGAAATGGGCCTCATTGCTGAACAAAATTTGCCTCGAAAACGTCGGATCTTCTTGGAACTTTTCAAGAGCCCATAGAGCGAAGCGATGTCGCTTGGGAAGGTCGAGCGGCTTCAGTTGTTGCACAAGCAGTATTTTGTACGCTTTCAATTTAAGAGCTCGACGTAAAATGCGCCAAATCGTTCCATACGTCAGTCCAAGTTGCTACGAACGGCGCCAAATCGACTCTCCCCGGTCTTCGTGTACACTCTCAGCTACGGCCGCTATATTTTCTTCACAGCGTGCTGGACGTGGTCCATTCGGTCGAATATTATACAATAATGAATGCTGGGTCTCAAAATGGGTGATGGTGTTGCGAATAGTACGCTCAGTAGGCCGATTATGTTGACCATAAGTTGAGCGAAGTGCACGAAACACATTCCTCACAGAACGTGAATTTTCGTAATAAAGTTGAACGAGAAAAAACATGGTTACAGCATTATCACTACAACAATATTATGTACTCATTGTTAATTTTCTTGAATTTTAGTAACTCTGTGTTCATGATAACAATATTTTTGTTTAAATTTTGTCATTTAATATTTACACTGAATCAAAATTTTAATATGGTTGACTGCAAAAATTATATGGTTTTTAATATTATTACCAGAAACAAAATTTTATTAATATGAAAAATATTATTACTTCTACAACCACTAAATATTTGCAAACTTTCTCTTTGGTTTTAAACCATATTCTGTTTTTAAATCATAATAGTATTATTATTACCATAACAATAAAATGTTTAAAATAAATATATTATTTATGCTTTTCACAAACTTAGTGTTAAAATTTATAACTTGTTTGTTTTCAAATATATTTTGTTTTTCAACTTCTTCGTAACTCTTATTTAGTTTATGTATGAATAAATATAAATAAACAAGGATTTGGTTATACTCGGAGCGATTCAAGCAATATAAAATATTGATTGACTACTATTAAGGGGTTTAGTTATGAAAACATATCTTGCATTTGAACCACATATGGTGAAAGAAATTATTATAATTAATGAACAAATAATAAGGAAATATTTTTTTTGCCAATGAAAACTTTTCGCAATTGGTTGGTTGGTTTACGTGGTAGCCCGTAACCTTACAGGCAATCAATTAGACTCGTTAGAATCCGTTTTGATGGAACCACACTACTCGCCAGGTGAATGAGTTGTATTGAGTCTGTAATGAGATAGAAGTGTAGGGAAGAACAATGAGAACATAAATTAATTAGATCCAGCCTGTAGCATTGAGATATTTAATGATGTCACTGAGTCTAGTGTCAGATATCTTACAGAGGTTGTCTAATTGGTATCCTCCCAGAAATTTATGTCTGCTTGCGTTCAAGGCTGGGCATTCACATAGAAGATGAAATACTGTCTCTTCCTTCCCGCGATTGCCACAACTACGACAATATTCATTGTAAGGGAGACAAAGTCTGCTTGCATGTTTTCCGATCGTGCAGTGACCTGTAAACAATGCTATTAGTCTCGAGATGTCTTTATGTTTGTAGCCAATGAGTTGCATTGAGCGTTTTTCGTTGTAGGTAGGCCACGTTTCTTTCGCGACTACATTTGTCCAGATTTCGCTATCTATTTTTTGCCTTTTCTAGAAAGTGTTTTTGGATCACATGTTTAATATAAGACCCCACCACGAATTTTGATGGACATGCACAATGGTGTGGGGTATCATATGGTCGGGCTTGAGCGACTATATCTTTCTTTCTCGTTGATTTTTAATATCTTACATTAATTAAAGTTTTTTTTCTTTTTTTCTTTTTTTTTTAGAAAAATGTACTCTTTTGATGGAAACACTTACTTTTGCAAAAAATCAGTTAACCGGCTTTTTTCGGAATTTCAAAAACGGTAACTGGTTTTTTTAAAATTCCAGCTATTCGAAAACCGGTTTCTTCAGAAAGTTTAATAATCGATCACCCTAATAATGATGTAATTAAATTTTTTAATTATGTGTAAAACTAGAATCATAACATGAAAAAACAAATCATAAAATTGCACACAATATGACAAAATGGAATCATAGTAATTATTACTTATAACAGTTTTTATTTTTCGTTGTGATCATATGTTTCAATCATAATATGTTGCTGCTAGATTATGGTCACTACAACTATATTTTTTCTCTGCGTTTATATAATTTCGTTAAACTATTTTTGTTGTAAAGTAAATATTGAAAAAATAGAACAATTCTTAGGTTTACATTAAGTTTGTTGTTTTTGTTCTGCACAGCACTGCACATCCTCACATAAATAAATAGTAAACAAATTCCAAGAATTACAAAATTTTTCTAAAAGCATTAAACGTTTTTTTAAGTGTTTCAACTTTTTGTAAAGAAAGGAAACGCATTATATTGATTTTTTTGTTTGTGTGTGTGTGTTTTTTTTCTTTTTATGGTTCCTTTTTAGGGTAAATAAGTCATATCAACAAGAATATTAATTTGCTAACGGCGAAAATTGATTGAAGAAAAGGACACTTTTTCCTTTTTACACCCTACAACAAAAATCAAACAATTTTCTTACACATGATAATTTCTATATACATGTAAAGATTTAAATATAATATAGTAGAAGTACGTTTTCAGCTTTTAATTTCGTGTTCGTTTTTCTTTTTTAAAGGACTTTAAATTTTTGAAGGATGATGTTTCTTATAGGGTGATATGGGTATGAAAGAGAAGAATTTTGACAATATATTGGATCACTTTTTGTTAAAATAATCCCAAATAAAGTTGTAAAACATATCCTTCGAATATTTAATCCTTTAGTATCCTTGAAAATTTCTACTAAATATCCAGTTTCAAGAATTAAAGTTTTATGGTTTTAATTTTATTATTTTAATACATACAAAGATTTGAAAATTATTACTAACAACAAAAGTACAAATTTATTTTTCAGTTTATTCAGGCTTCGAGCATGCAAAACCAATATAGTCATTTTTGAAGCGATTGTATTTAAATTTTAAGTAATTCTTACTTTAAGTGTAGTATGACAATATTATTTGGAAGACCTTAAAATACCCAGCAAAAAGATATATGCAAAAGAAGTAGTAAATGCATGAGTTTACGTTTAGGTGAAACATGCATGATTTTAACATTGACGTGTCATTGGAGTCCATAGGTTCACTTTAGAAACACAACTGTTCATTTTGATGATTCGACTATGTTTTTTCATTGGTGAGCATATATAAACTGCAGATTTTATCAAGAAATGTATAAATAAATATCACTGATTTTTAAAGTTTATTTTTAATTTAAGTATAAAAAATCTGTAATCTTATATAATTTACAAGAACAATCGACTTAAACTAAATTCCAAAACTACAGTTGAATGTATGCATGGAACATTGTTTTTTTTTTTTTGGGTTCATAAATGATAAATTTGTGATCAATTAGTGCAATATTTGAAGGCCTAAATTGTAGATTATTATACCCCTATTCTCTAATCATTGCTTTCAAATGGGATATAGTCAATATAAAAAACAGTATAAATTTAGAAAGATTTTAGTATGATTTTTTATAATTTTACTTTTTTTGAATACGAAAATACTGAGTACAAAAACTTGACAAATAAAAAGAAAAGCAAAATAAAATCAGTTCAAATAAATGTTATAAATGATTGTGGATAATTTTGCAGTTTTTCCTTATTATTAAGTACATATCATCTTATTTATCTAATTGCTAGTTTTAAAGAAGAAAATTAAAAATTGTGGTTACGGCTTTTTGTATTTTCGTAATGTTTTTACTTCTGCTGAAAAAATTAGAAAGTGTGGTTACGGCCTTTTGCATTTTCATAACGTTTTTTGCTTCTGCCGTAAAAAATTATAAAGTGTGGTTACGGCCTCTTGAATTTTAGGTGACGATAAACTCCTTGTCTGTAATGAACATTAAGAAACCCTTTCGTACGGCCCACTAAACAAGAAAACTCAAATTACCTCTTTGTAAAACAAATGAGGAACATTTTCAGATTCAATTTTAATGTGTTTTATAATGTATGAATGTATGTATGCATGTATGTATGTATGTATGTATGTGTGTGTGGATGTGGCAAACTAGGACTTTATATCACTTACGCACTTAAAATTGTGCAATAATTTGTTTAAGGACTACAAACCTACTACTTAACGTCTTTACAAGGACCGATTACACTTTACAGTGTAATTCATTACATTTTTTTTTTTTTTGGATGGTAATAAAATTGTAGGTAACTGTTTTGAAAATTAAAACGACAACTGTCGATTTACAGAATAACAAATTTTGAGTTAAATAATTTAACTCAAAATGGGGTTGAATTAAAGGTGTCAGACAGTGCGAAGTATCTGGGTATAATACTGGACTCCAAATTGTCGTGGCTCCAGAATACCCAGGCTAGGGCTTCAAAGGCAAACGTTACCTTTTATATGTGTAGGAAGGCCATAAGGAAATTTTGGGGATTAAATCCTAAAAACACAAAATGGCTCTTCGACATGGTGATCAAGCCTATACTTATGTATGATGCGATAATATGGTGGAAAGCGATGGAAAAATCCACCTTTTGCAAAATATTCGAAAAGGTTCTGCATAGCTCAGCGCTAAAAATTACAGGTACGCTACGTACAGCACTATCGAAGGCATTATTCGATCTGATGAACTGGATGCCAGTAGATCAAACAAATCGCCATCACGTCGACGACTGGGCTCAGTACTATAGATGCATGTAACGGTAGGAGCGATGCGCCATGCGACCATTTTGGGAATCTCTTAGCCGATCCCACCATAAAAGATCTGAAGTGGTTGGGGAAGGTGTCTTTACTCTCGCATATAGAAGGAATGTCTCTTTTAAATTGCTGGATCACTGCACTGCTCTACGATCTACGATACTGCAAAACAAGGGTGAACAAACGAGTCCGCATGTTTTATCTCGAGACAGATATGGCCCCAGTACGATCAGAAGCGGTTGAGTTTCATTCTGGGATTGCCAAGGTGTCAGCTACGAAAACTTGTAGTAATTATTACAGGGTAATAGATTGCTGGTGCACACCCTAGGAGACTAGGACTCCCTTTTAACGACTATTGTAGAAGTTGTTTTAGCGAGAAGGGGGAAGAGACAGTAGAAAATTTTTTTGTCATTGTCGTTCTCTTGCGAATATAAGGACTGCTAAATTTGGTAGCCCATATATGCACGGACTATCTGATCTCTCTGATGTTAGATGGATCAGATCTTGATCCATTATGGTATCAAAACAGCTGTCCATTTAACATAACCTAACGTATTAAATTGGTTTTATCAAAGGCAGAAACCAAAAAAAAACCTTTAGTGACATAGAGAATATGAAAATAAGCACATAATAGAATTTCAGTCAGAAAAGGACAAAAGTCGACATATTAATCGGTACAATAGAAATGAAGGTTGAAAAATATCAATTGAAAAAAAAAATACTCAAAAAATCAGACGCACTACAATTGTTTTTGCTTTCAATGAAATTTTTTACTAGATTTAATGTTGTTTTATGAATAATTAACATGAGAAAAGGGTGTAGTCAATCAAGTACGACCATGTAATACCCTATAACATTATGTGCACGTGATAAAACGATTTTTGAATGAGGTCTATATGAAATTTGGGCGCTTAAAGTGATTTTCTGGAGAGAATCTTATATATGGAAACTATGTTTCATTATGGACCGAACCTCTTGAAATTAGGTAGTACGATTTAAAGTTATATACATTTTAATTGTTGTTTATAAAATCATAAAACAAACTAAATTATTTATATTAAATTTAAGCCTGTTAAAGTGAAATTCTGGAATTGGTGTTTTATGGGAGATATGGTCAATTAAAGGCCGATTTTTGCGAATGTGTTATAAAATAATTAAAGTAAATTGTCCAACTTATATCGCTGACAAATTTTCATTTGGGACCTCCTCTAGAAGGTATTTGATTTTAATTCTATCGCATTTATTCCTTATAAAAGGAAGATCATTTGTAGCTAGTGTAGTCTGACTTTGGAATACTGTCATATCTATCCAAGAAAGACGATTTTCGAACTCAGTGAAAGTCTTCGAAAAGACTCTACTGAACAATTTCTGAACTTTGTTTATAAAAAGACAAATAACGACAAACTATACTGGCTGTTGTATCATAATAGTTTTTGATACCAACCATGACCATGATTGTCAATTTTTTTTTCAATACTTGACATTTTTTCTTTGTATTTTTATAGGGGGTTTTGCATTATATTAAGCATTATTATTAATACTTCTGTATTAAAAGTTTAAATAGTTTAATGTTTATTAATTATAATAAAATAATAATAAGTTTTATAATACTAATTGTATTGTCAATGATAATTATGACAAATTTGGCCCCAAGGGCTTAATGTCATACGAATTAAAGGAAATGAAATGATTAATTTTAAAATTTCAAAGTCCCTTTAAAAGGATATTCGATCACGAAATGAAAAACTGAGTACACCGTCGTATTATAAAATTTCTATACTTTCATATGTATATGGTTTGGTTTATGTATGAAAAATGCTGTAATACGGTGTTATGAATACGAAATGTTATGCAATTGTAAAAGGAAAAAAAAAAATTTTAATTATAGGGCATTTGGGTATGATAAAATATCAAAAAAATTTATAATTGAATTTAATAAATAATTTTAGATTTTTTTCGAAAGATAATAAAGATATATATGTAGTATAGTATAAATAATCAGTAATAATAGTAATAGTATAAATAATCAAAATCAAGTGTATTTAAAAATAAAATTTTCCATTCCTTATTTATCTAGTGATTTATACTAAAAAGATAATACATTAGTTCATTTTAATAATCATAAATTTAAATACAATATTAATGTAACCTATACTTATGTTAAATAAGTAACGAATAAACAGAATTTCTTATCTGATATGATATTGAAACACGTGCCTTTGTCATTATACAAACACACACATTTAATCAATATTCAATTTATTAATATGAACCCAGTGGCAAAAAGAAGGCGTAAGGAACCCTTCTAAAAGGCCTTTTTTATAGTCAGAAGAGCTTCTCCCTGCATTCCATGTCATGTGTCATTGAGAACAAGGCCTTACAAATGCGGCCCTTCTAAAAGATCTCTTGAATAAAAACTGTCAACAGACCTTCTGAAGAAAGCTAAATAAAAATTTTACATCATTAGCGAAACTTGATGATAAAGAACTTGATATTTTAATTTTCCCCTGTTCCAAGTAAAGAAAGATTATAGTTCCCCACTGACTGTTCTTCTTTAAATGCATGCTAACTGTGCACATTCATACATAACCCCAGGTCTACAACTGAGATTAACGCTGATATAAAATGTGAGATAATGCCGGCAGAAGAGAGTAACCATTTTGTTTATATTATGTTAATCTAATAAATCCTATAAGATATCATTGTTTTCAATCAGTCACAGAGGAAACATGTCCTTTTTATTTAAGCAATTGGCAATTTTTTAGCACAATTTTTATAAAAATGTTTTTTAACATATGTGTATATGTGTATGGTTGTGTAGAGAAATCTTTACACAACAGTCTCATAATACATCTTATAATACTAATATTTGAATCTACACGTGAAATAATTCTCTCAGAGAGCAAATTTGACACTCTCTGACACAAATATTTTACATGGTATGTTACGTCTAGACGGGTGGTAAAAGGTTTGATGTCAAAAGATCTTGCTGAAAAAAAATACAATATTTATAGATAAATTTTGGGGCTACATACACAGAAAAAATTATTACCGTATATTTTTCAATTAACACAGTTGTTTTATTTTGCATCTGAATTTAATAAATATATTCAACTTTATTTCTCAATTAAATTTTTAATTAATTCAATCATCTACTTGATTGATTTGATAAATTTTTTTAATTGGAAAAATTGTGCTGTTCTTCATTTTTTTACAATTTTTAGTAATTGATAAAATCATTTTGGTGAGAGGTGCAAATTTAAAAAAGTGTTTGGTGACTTTTTTCTGTGTAACAAAATTTTTCATTTCTCCAATAAATTTTCTGTATAATTTTTTTTTTTTTTTAAGAATATATTTTTAGTTTATTTTTTTGGGAAATAAAATATTTCTATATTTTATTACATATTTTTAAAACTATCATATCATTTATGATACGGTATCATTTCCGGTTTATTGGGAATTCATTAACAGGAACTGTAGACTTGAAGCCTGTAAACTTGTTCCAATATTTTAATTTAAGGTACTTCGATTACGATCCTTCTGTTACGGTTACTGACTACATTGTTGGCATATTTAGTGATGTAAAGGTCTTATATTTATGTACAATATAGCAGTCATTGAAGTAATCTTGGTGCCATAAGAATGCTGATCAATATTTGTTCACTCAAGGTTCTATACTTACAAATGGTGTTAGGTGTTTTTGTTCCTAATTACCAAAGGACTCTATTTATGGCAGATCCAAGGCGAATTGAAATTGTAAATAATTGTGTTATATCTCGCAATAGTGTAGAATAAAAATATTTTGGAAAAAATCTGAATTCGAATGTAATAAATTAGACAAAAAAAAAAAAAAAAAACAATTAAGAAAGATATAGTCGGTTAAGCCCAACCATATGAATTCTCACAGCATTGTGTATGCACGTCAAAATTCGGGGAGGGGTTTTATTTGGAACCTTTTAACAATTATGCGACGATATTTATATTCAGCATAGAGTTGTTTTCTTTACGAAAGATACGTATTATATATTGTTATTTATGCGCTATAGGGTAATTCCCGAATGTAGTTCTTATATGGAAAATTGTTCAACTAAGGATTGACTGATCTTCATAAAATTTGGCACTGTGGGTTCGACTAGAACTACTTTGTATCAAATATTAATCTGATACTATTATTCATATGGGATTTATGTACGTTAAAGTGATTTTTGGTAGAGGAGTTTATATGGAAGATCATGGACCGATCTTCATGAAATTTGACACAGAGGTTGGCATCTATATAAAAATTATAGAATATGTGCCATTGAATTATTTTCAAAAAAAAAAAAAATACAACTTGTAGTTTGATGACAAGGTTTACATGGATGGAAAGATGGACAGACGGATGCATGGACATCATTAAATCGACTCAGAAAGTGATTCTAAGCCGATTAGTCTTTGTTACAAACATCAGCATAAATAAATATATAAATTAGAAATAGATTAAAATAGATGCCGACCTATTTTGGGAAACAATAACTCCGTTCCAAGTGGTTTAGAATAGTGGATTGGTTTAGAATTCACCCGTTAATGGGAAAGTATACCCGGTTTGCTATTTCTTGGAAAATACAAAATTTTAACTATAGATTTCTGTTCCATCTTGTCCATCAAATAAGGGCGCATTATTCTAATCTCAAACATTAGGGGGTTTAAAAACCTTAATATTTGTAACTTTAATTCTGTCAAAATTTTGATTATAACTTTCTCTAATATGAAAATGTGCTTTGGATGTACCTAAATATGATTAATAATTTCATTTTGGTTTTTTGTTTAAATTTTGGTGGCCTATTTACCGTCTAAATGAATAATCACAAAAATGTAAATGTATTTTTATTCGTATACTTTTCTAAACAAAAAATGATCAAAGTATCAAAAAAGAAATAATTTTTATTCCTTAGAGTTTCCAAAAAGTACCAAATAACACATTTTCGAAGGGGTAAAAATTATTTCTTTTTTTGGTACTTTTCCTTAAACATTAATGCAAAGATGTTGCTAAACAACTTCATCCGAAAATATGAATTTTGTAATGTAAATTTTATCAATGAGAGAGTAAACGGGTAAAGCTGGTACTTTTTGTATCTTCAGAATTAAAAAATTTGGAAATGAAATTTAAAATACTTAATTCAAATTTAAAATTCTTAATTCCATGTTAAGATATTTACTTAGATTAAAGATGTTTATTTTTTTAGATTTTACGTTTTTTTTAAGAATGGTGAAAAAGTTTTCGGTTATTAATGAAACGATTTTATTAATTTCTTCAGCTAGAAAGTTAATAAAAAAGTATTCGAAATTTTTGTGAAAGAATAAAGACCATTGCTTATATAGGGAATTTAAAAGTCGAAAAAATCCAAAAGAACACGACTTATTTTTGCCAAGATCTCTGCTATTTTTTATGGACCGAATTTAGCAATTTTCAATAGAAAATTGTTAGGAGTTTTATCGTTCTTTGGACTTATATTTCATATAGCTAAATTGTAGGCGGAATATTAACCGACATATGGACGGGGGTAGGGAAATCGTTACTTCGATTGGCATAATAGTGTATAATTTTTTGGGGATAAAAGTAAAGCGAACATTTTTAAATTTTATTTCTTTATATTCTCAACTAATAAAGTGAGTGATATTGTTTCATTGGGCACGGTGGAAAATTTTTGTCACTTTCTGTTTATAAGTCTGTAACTTTTTAATCTTTAATAAATTAAAAAAATCTTTGTACCAATAATTTTAATAATATCTTCTATAAAATAAGTTAATATTAGTTAATATTGAATCATATCCATTTGAAAATTATTTGGCAAGCACTCCTCGAATTTTTAATTTATTGTTATTTGATTATATAAGTTTATGTTTTATTAAAAATGTATGACGTTTAGAGAAATGAGGTTAGGATCATTAAAATCCCTGGCTGAAAGAACTAGTGTAAATAATTTAAATGATTTAAACCATGATAATAGACAGGCGGATAAACATAATCTGGTCACCATGCAATTTTATAATGATCTAAGGTGAATGAAGTATTTTTATTACTATTTTTTAGCTTTGTACAGGTTTTCATTGTATTGGAATCTGAGTAGATACCATTTTTTTTTTTAATAACCAAAGACTGTTCATGTCATGCAGATGTATGTTTTTTGTCTTTACTCCTAGACTAAAATATATATCTTTGCGAATAAGAGAATTTGCTTTAAAATAGCATCGATATGTTAGTGCATATTTATGCATATTTTATTGAAATTATAAGTTTTAGCATATTTTATATTAAGTGCATATTTTTGTATAATATTTTGTGCAATATTCAAAGTTAAAATTATCCTTTTGATAAAACGACTTAAGTCTACATTTCAAAATTTTCAGAAGATCTGAAAAATGTTTTAAAATATTAAAAATACCATGGACAAATTAATATGTTGTAAGCCATTTCTCTAACAATCACAGAAGCTCGTTGATTATTGTCAAAGGTGCGTCATCCTTATTTATCTCGTATTAAGATGCGAAATTATACAGAATAAATAATTTCGTCGAAGTATTGTCCTAAAATATTCCACAGAACAATATCACTGAAAAAAGTTTTTGCTATATCAGGCCTTAGATAGCTTAAGACATAGAGATTTATACAGACTTTCAGGGTCAAATTTTCAGTCATTTATATGAAGGTACAACAAGTTCTTTTAATATCGTGTTATACATATGAAACATCGAGAATTGATTAGTTCTTTTTAAATAAGCTGCTAATGGATTATTCTGTCTGAGAGTACAACAAGCTGTATAAAGTTTCTCTTAATATCATTGCAGAAAAATCAATCTATCATTAAGACCACAAACATCGAAAGAGGTGTTGCAATTTTAGATTCAAACGAAGAAATAATAAAATCTTTTCACATCATTTAAAAATGCAACCATCACGTCTGTAGATGTCGAACGGTAATTTTCTATGTACAAAAGCTGAAGCCCGTACTTATGTACGGAGCGATAGTATGGTGGAAGGCTATGGAGAAATCTTTGATAGGATTCTGTGTAGTTCAGCATTACTCATAACAGGAGCGTTTCGTAAAACTTCATCGAAAGCCCTATTTGTTCTAATGAACTGGTTACCGGTGGATCTTATGGCCAAACAGATGGCCATTATGACGCCATGCGACCATTCTGGGATTCCTTAATAACATTTCTAGCAATATCGATTATTGCACCCTTTTTTGACAGAAATTTCTCAGTATCAATCTCAACTACACCAGAATTAAGAGCTTGTTCAGTTGAGCTTTATACTGACGGGTTCAAATCTGCTGAAGTGGTTGGAGGGGACGGGGGTGTCTTCTATAGAAAAAGCATTTCCATTAAATTGTCAGATCACTGCTCTGCTCTTCAAGCAGAGACCTCAGCCATAAAGAATTCGGTGAACTGGTTAATGTACCATACGGTATTCGGAGTAGATATCCAGATCTGTATGGACAGTCAAGCTGCGACCAAATCGCTCTCGGGTGCCTTTTCGACATCCAGATGGGTACATGAATGCCAGACATCTCTGAATAAGATGGCGAGACATTCAAACCTGGAGCTGGTCTGGGTTAGGGGTCATTCAAGCACCCCGGGTAATTTTATTGCGGACGCACTAGCCAGAAATGGATCTTTTCTTCGAGGTGAAGATACGGACCAACTGATTGAAGTACCGCTTTCGGCCTGCAGATCAATAATTCTGCGGAACTTATTGAGGATTGCTCAGAATAGATGGAAAAATGAATCCATCTGTTTAACCTCCAGGCAAATATGGCCCCATTATGATGAATCTCGATCTAACTTCATCATGGGACTATCGAGGCATCGGATAAGAATTCTGGTAGCCAAGGTCACAGAGCACTGGATTGCTGGTGCGCATACTAGGAGACTAGGGCTAACTTTTAATGACTTTTGTAGAAGCCGGTATGAGGAAGAGGAGAAAACGGTGGAGCATCTTTTATGCCACTGTCCTAGGACTTCTAATTTTAGAAGTTCGTTTGTGCATGTATTATCAGATCTCTCTGATATTGATATAAGATGGATCAATTCTTTCATACATGCGTCGGTTTGGTTCGTTTCGAACGCTATTATGGACGTGTGAGTTAGTAACACATGATCCCTCAGGGTTTCACAACGGGTCCAAATTGGACCCAAGTGTGCTGTCTCTTGGGTCCTAGATAGCTGCCTTAAGAACCTAACCTAAACTAAGCTGCCTAAGTTCTTTACAGTATATTTATTTTTAATTTAATATGATAATGTATTAAAATTTTATGTATTTTTTTTAATAAAATTTAAGAAATAAGTGCATATTTTAATTATTTTTAGGGCATTTTTTAAGCGCCTGAAACACACTATTTGAATGCATGAACTTCCTGTACCTCTTAATAACTCAGAAAACAATTGTATTATCATGGTGAGAAATTTTACAGATCTGTTACGGATTATAGTAATGAATCACATATATGCTTGCCTTTTTATCCTAAATCATTTAAGTGGTATAAATACGTCCGTCTGTACGTCCCGCGCAGAGACAATTATTAGTTATCCCCTTGCTACATATGCAGATATTCGTAAATACAATTTTTAAAATCCCATACACAAGATATAAATTTTGTGGAGGTAAAAGGAAAAAAAAATAGGGATTTCATTGAAAATTATTTTTCTCCAAAATCTTTGATGTAATCTGTATAAGAATTTTAATAACGGTTCTATTGTTTTTGAAATTTAGGACTAAAAATAAAATCTGTGCAAAGTTCTCTATCTAAAATACTAGTATAAATTATATTCCACAAAGTTTAAAAATTTTTTATTTCAAATATTTTAAGACAATTATATTGATTAGAATTTTGTTCTAGTTTTACTCAATAGTTCATGATATGCTAGGTTTACTGTAAACCTCAATTTTTTTTTGAATTTTAAAAAATATTTGTGATCAGCTCATATTCTAGCGTTTTTCACAGTTTTAAAGTATATTAGCAAGTTTATTTGTGGTTTAAGTAAGAAGCTGGCATTTAATAAATATGTAACTACTATTCTGCTGGTCCGATCGAAAAGTAATATATAGAAAAGTTACAGAGGAGGATTTGGACTCTTAGAAGAGTTATCTTATACCTGTTATAATAAAAAATGAGATACTGTGTGTTTTGACCACCTTGAGGTTGAGAAAAAGTTCGTAATTTTTATTTTAATATTTTTGATTTGTTGTGAGGACTGTGACGAAATATTTGAAAGCTGCATAAAAGTTTGTTTTTAAAGAGTCTCTTTAAATCCATAACAAATATTTCAAGCGTATTCTAAGTGTATTTCTGTTTATATTAAATTTTTATTATTATTATTGATAACAGTAATAATGATGATGATTATGATGATAAGTCGAATGAGCGCAACAAAGAAAATTAATAACAAGTGAAAATATTATATTCGTCTTGGTCGAAATCTGTTATACCCATCATCTGTAACTTTTTATGCCACCCTAATTTAAAATTTCATCTTATATGGGAGGTGGGCGGATCATGCCCATTTTGGTTTCCGAATTTATATCGATCCTCTAACTACTTGTATAAAAGTTAGTAGTCGTACCTGCTTTTGTGTAAGAGACATCGGCGTACACTCTGTTTTTCTAGTATTTGGCCCATAAAGTTTTTGTTTATGAAACAATCTTATCCATTTTTTATACCAAACAAACCTTATATAAGGCAAATATTTGACAGAAATTTCGACCAACCCCTAACAAGTTATATAGCATAATTAACACTAAATTAATCTAGAAATAATATAAAAGAGAAAATATGTTCATCTTGTAATGCACTCAAATAAATTTTAACATAAATTTAACATAAAGCACGTACAATTAAAACGCTCACATAAAATATCAATTTTTTTCCTAAAAGGCAAGTAAATTCAATATTTTTTTTAATTTTCTAATAATTTTTTGACAACTGAAAAAATTGTGATTGAAAAATTAAAGTATTGCATTAATTTCTTCTAAATGATTTTTAGGTTGATATTTTAAAAATAAAATACTAATAACAAAATATAAAAAATAAATAACAAAAAATAAAAATTTTATATATTTTTTTTGTTGTTTATTATTTAATTTTCTTTAAACTAATAAAAATGCAATATTATCAAAATATTACTTCGATGATTTCAATCCAATAATATAAAAACATATTACGCAAATATCTTCTCTGAAAGATATCTTCCAAATGTTTAGAGGGAAAAAGTAATCATTAACATATGACAATATAACAACGATGACTAAATGATAACTGAAATTACAACGAAAATAATGATAACAATAATACATAATAACAGCAAAAATGTTAATGATGATTACCATGATAATCATAACCATAATGATAATAATGAAAATAACGTTGGCGTATGTTAAAATATTTATCACTCTTGTTGTATAACAAAGACAAAACGCCATTCAGTTGGTTTATCATATGACGAGTAGTTGTTAGTATTTGTTTTTCTTTATATATAAACTTTTGTATTTGTATTTTGTATTGCAAATGAATATAGTATTTAAGTACTTTTATGTAAAGATATAAAAACAAAATTACACACGTGATTTGAGACATTATGGAATATTAAAAACATTGTTACCATAATCATGTGTAGTCATGCTTATTGGAGTAACGAAATAAATCTATTTATTGCTAACTACAAAATACTAAATTATGGGGGCTGCTTATTGTTAAGATGATTTATTATCCAGTGGCAATAATAATTTACAAAATGAGAGAGATGAATTAAATGGTCAAGATAAAATATTTGTTAATATCGGATTGAAAACGTATCATAAAAGTTTGGTGTTGAGTATTAAATATTGTGAAAGATAAAATAAAAGTTGCTGGAAAAATTGAAGTATTAGATAAAGATATGTGTATAGAAAGACTTTATTTAAATGATTTAATGTATCATTGGGCGTATGAGTATTATTTCTTAAGTTAAAAATAAATTATACGCTATGTGCTTTTATTAGAGTTTACATTTATAAAAAATATTTCTATTAAATATTGTAGGATACTCATTGCTGCATAATTTACTTCTTATTATTGTAAATCTAGTTTTTAAGTTTTCTATTATAAAAATTTGAATGATTGTTTAGAAAATTTTATTCATTATAAAAAACTAATTTATTAAATCAACATTTATAATAAGAGACAAAAATAATTATAAAAATATATAAAATATATCGTATTATAAATTGGCGATCCTGTATCGAACAAATATTCATTCAATCCTACATCAAAGGTTAATAATAGTCTCATTAATTGTCCTTCACAATCGACAAACAATTCTAATAGAATATTGTGGCTGACTCTCTTTTACGTATATCAACAAATTATATTAATATTGAAGTACTTTATATTGAACAACAAAATAAAAAGGAAACCAAACCAAATTCAAAATTTAATTTGAAAGAAATATCTATACCAAATGCTAACATCAAAATATGATGTGATGTCTCGAAATTATCTCCTAAACCCTATGTTCCACAAACTCTGAGAAAAACGATTTTTGATAAAATTCACTCTTTATCTCATCCTGGAACTAAAAGTACTAGAAATTTAATTCAAAATAAGTATTTCTGGGAAAAAATGAGAAAAGACATTAATGAATGGGTTACGAAATGTCATTCATGTCAATGTTCAACAGTCAATAGATATACGAAATCTCCAATTAAAACTATTAATATTCCAAATAATCATTTTGATCACATACATATTGATTTGATTGGACAACTTCCTATTTCCATTGGGTACAAATATATTTTAACAATCATTGATAAATATTCTCGTTGGCCGGAAGCCTATCCCATAACATAATAATTCTGCTGCCAAAACGTTTTGGTGTACCTCTCAAAATAACCGTAGATTAAGGTACTCAATTTATATCTACGAATTAATTTCATTACTCTGTTCTCAAAAATTCACCATATCATCCACAAGAGAACGGACTAATTGAACGATTTCATAAACAACTTAAATCTGCTTTAATATCATCACCTAATCCAAAGTGTTTCGAAGTGCTTCCACTTGTTTTACTAGGTTTGCGAGCTTCAATAAAATTGGAACTTAAATTCTCTCCTGCTGAACTTAATTATGGTCAAGCTTTACGTTTTCCAGGTGAATTAATAGTTGAAAATAAAATAGAAATGCCAATTGAAGAAACTTTACAAAAACTCATAAAACATTTTTCTCAGGTGAGGTCAAAATTTGTTTATCATAATGCTAATAAACAAAAGAACTTTCAACTGGTAAATACGTATATGTGAAAGTTAACAATAAATCCGGACTAAATCCATCATTTGAAGTACCATTTCCCATTATTGAAAAACAAGACAACATTTTTATAATTCAAAAAGGAAATATTATTAAAAATTATCATATTGATCATGTAAAACCAGCACTTGTCTTAAACAATGACTTAGAAAATACAAACACAACTAATCAAACAAGACAACATATCACGTTTAAGGACAATTAACTAAATAGATCAAAATTAATATTGTTATTAATATTGTTATATTTGCTTTTAATACTGGTGGGGGAGTAATGTAGGATACTTCTTGCTGTATAATTTACTTGTTATTATTGTAAATCTAGTTTAAAAAATTTTATTCCTTATAAAAAATTAATTTATTAAAACAACATTTATAAAACGACACAAAAATAAATAATTATAAAAACATATCGTACTATAAATATATATAAATGTCAAGAACAACCAAAATTTCAAATAAACTTTAATTTTAACACAAATAACAATATATATTTCTAATTGAAATATAAAGCATTATTTTATATCAACTAATTGCCCTCTGCATATATATATATATATATATATATATATTTCAAAAGTTCTTTATAACTATTGCCATTCACAATATGGACTATTCTATGTAATTTAAGAGTTGTGTGTGTATCAAACCATTATTGAAGTATTTTTTTTTTTATTTTTTTTCTCTCTTTTTTTCCTGTTCCTATTGTTAGTGTAGTTTTGCGGTGTATTTGAACATGTGGAAACACTTAAAAGCCTTAATATTTTAAAATGTTGCCAAAAAGTTTTTTATAAATATTTTTGGTACAGAAACACACAGTCTGAAAGTTTTTCACTTACGGCTACATCTATAAACAATAAATATAAAACTAGTTAACAACATGGCCACAAATATATTTAAACATAGACTTGAATTACATTTTGTACAAACATATAGTGAATGTTAAAATAACATTTCAGTTATTAAAAATAACCCAGCATACATTTTAATGAAACAAAACAAAATGGGAAGTATAAGAAGCGTATAAGTAATTTTGTATTAGTTAAATATTAATCATACGCCACATATTACACATTTTTGTTAACTAAATTTTGTTGATAATTTTTAACAATTTTTCTTGCTTAAAATTAAAATTTGCTGAAGCAAATATGTCAGATATATTAACATTATGAATTTTAAAAATTACTTGGCAATGTGAGGTCAAAGGAAATTGGCGAAAGAATATATTAATAAAAATGTTTTCATAAAAAAAGTATATTTCCATACTAAGCAAAATAACTGGGAATTTTCGTGGAGTTAGGATAAAAACTTTTGAGTGTTGAGAGTTTTAGCACTTCAAAATCTTAAGTATAATGAATTGAATTCAACTTGAGACACAAAATATTCCATGTCTAGGGAATTCTTAATAGCAAGGCCAGAAAATTTTTGAAAATATAATAATATATTTGGTAATATATTTTTTTTTTCAAATTTTTGAAATTTTATAAAATTTTTTATTTACTATAAAGCTAACTATTACTAACCATTGTATGGAAATATTGTAAATTCAAATCAATACACTTGCCTAAAAATATTCCCTTAATTTAGAGTATTTGGTATAAAAACTATTTGAGCAAAAAGTTAGCATATTTTAGAGAGTATTATTTCCGCATCTTAAAATTGGTGGAATATAATTTAAACCATTTTAAAGAACCTAAATGAAAGATTGGTATCTTGTGTATTGGATTTTTAAAATGTTATTTGTAGATATAAGCGAATATGGTCAGTGGACAACTAATTATTGACTATGAACCGGACGTACGGTAGTAGTTGGTTCTCATGTTTTTTTTTCTAAATATTTTGTTTTTAATTAAAATAAAATTACTTCCAAAATACTCACTTATTTACATTAAAAGCAGCTCAATGGCTTGAAAATTTTGAAAAACAAACATTATAGAAAATATAAAAAATCCGGTTTATATATAGATTATGTGAGGTACTCCATATCAAGATTAAGATATCAATCCAAAATATTTTTACCAGTTCGTAAATTCTAAGCGTCGAGTCTCTGGGTATCCGTCCATGATGAAATTTTGAGAAAAAGAATCTTCAAACGATGCAGATATTTGTGATATGCTTGCTGCTTTCTTCTCATCTGCCTATTCTGATAAAGATTTACATCTACTTTCCAATTATCCATATTCAATTCCTGCTGCAACCCTAATAAATGTCCAACATTAGATAAATCGATGATACTGAGAGCTGTACAGATTCTAAAATATTCTGATAAATGTGGACCTGATGGTGTTCCATACTGTGTTCTTATAAAATGTTTACATTCTATTATATCTCCAATAACCTACTTATTCAATATATCAATATTTTGTGGTTACTTTCCTGAAGTTTGGTGGAAATCATATATTATACCTTTGTTTAAATCCGGTAGCAGATTCAACATTTCCAGTTATAGAGGTATTGCTAAATTAAGTGTTATTCCAAAACTTTTCGAAAAGATAGTTACTGAAATCCTTTCGCATCAAGTTGTATGTTAACTTTCGCCATTTCAGCATGGATTTAGAAAAGAATGTTCCACTACTACTAACCTTTTGGAATTCGCAACCTTAGTTATAACTGCATTTGATTCCGGTTTACAGACAGACTCAATATACACAGATTTCAGTAAAGCTTTCGATAAAGTAAATCACGATCTCCTATTGTTCAAATTGGATAAACACGGATTTTCTCCTGTTTTCCTTAAATGGATTTCTACATATCTTAAAAATAGATGCCAATGTGTATTAATCAGAGAATTATATCAAAAATCATTGCTGTTTTATCTGGTGTTCCACAAGGTAGTCATCTCGGCGCCTTATTATTCCTAATATTTATAAATGATTTACCAACTTGCATTAAGAATTCTAGAATATTAATGTATGCTGATGATGTAAAGCTATTCCATAGCTTTAACTTTTCTTATTAGTGTTCCTTACTCCAATCAGATCTTGACAATCTTTAAGATTGGTGTATGATGAATCTAATGGATGTGAATTTAAGAAAATATAAACACATGAAGTTCTTCAGAAGAAGTCCAGTACTCTGTAGATACACAATAAATGAATATTAATTTGATCTAGTCGAAGAACTTCTTGATCTGGGTCTGTTGCTTGATTGTAAACTATCCTTTAATTCCCACGTTTCGCAAATCGTTAATAAGGCAAAAGGAGTTCTAGGTTTCCTCAAGCGCTGGGAAAGAGAGTTGAATGATCCTTAGGTTTCCAAGCAATATGCTTCCGTGATCTGGGATCCTCAATACGAAGTTCATATAAAGAAAATCGAATCGGTCCAGAAACAATTTCTCTCATTTTGTCTTCGTAATCTTCCATGGAATCCTAATAATAATTTACCATGATATAAAAGACGATTACAGCTTATTGATCTCCCTACTCTTGAAAGTAGGAGAAAATATATGAATATTTCATTTGTAATTTTTTGTAAATTTTAATTTAGTAAACAGTTCAATTAATTCTGAGTTCCTGCTTCGTAAGATCGAATTCGTAATCCCAAATCGTCCAACTAGAAATTATACTCCTTTAAAAATAAAATATTTTCGAACCAATTATGCCAAATTTGATCCCATGCGAAGTATATACAATCAATTCAACAGTTTTTGTCCATATATTGATTTTTCATTAAATCCAATCTAATTTAAGTCAAGTGTTTTTTGTCTTAAAGTCATCTCTGTGAAGTTGCCTTTCAGAAAAGTATAAAATTATTATATGTTGCTAAAGAAAATTTTATTTTAGATAAAAAAGAGTGTAGATACTTTTTCGGCTAAAAAAACACAAAAAGTCGTCTTTTTTGGAATTTTCACATTCAAAATCGTTTATTTTTTTGACTCGGTAAAGATATCGACTTCAATTTTTTATTCAATAGATAATTTTGTTCTTTAACTAGATAGGAAAAAAACTAATAAAATCGGTCGGAAATACTAGGATATATATGAAAAAACTGGACCTAGAACATACAAAATTATGGTGCTTAAAAATTCAAACGCAAATAACTTGAAGACTATTAAATACAAATAGGACATCAGGACCTACAACAATACATAAAAATATTTAAATCCGATGAGAAACAAAAATTTGGCAAGCGATTAAAAATTTTTTATGTCAGAGGTACCTAACTTTGAGCCCCCTTAGCTCCGCCCCTGAGGGGTTTGTTGTGCCACCTTCCAAACTTAACATTGTACACTCCTCCACTATGTCTATACCAAATTTCATGAAAATCAAACCAGCCCATCAGAAGTTACAGATTTATTTCCAAAAAATTTCGATTCTACCCCATTGTGCAGTGGTAAAAACTGAAAATTGAAAATTTTCAAGTTTATATTTTTATCTTTAATTTTATAAAAAGTAGTCTTTTTTGCAATAGAGTTAATAAGCGTAGGTATTTAGAAACATATTTAAGTATTTTCTGTAAAAGTTTTTGTTTTTATTCGGTCTAAAAACTGATATTTTTTCACTTTTATGTAGAAATCGAAAAAGCTTTTAGATGAACTTCGATGAAAGTAAAAATTTTGTTCTTTTACTTAATATGTGTAGTATGAGAGTTGAAAAAAAATATTTTGCGAATTTTTTGCGATTTGGAGAAAAAAAAATATATATATACGAATATTTTCAAAAACATTTAAAAGTAGATATACCTATTTTCATACCAAAAACTAACTAAAGTTAAAGTAATAAAAATTTAAAATAGATATTTTGGTAACCTAATTATTTTTAATATTTAAGAATATTTCTGGGAATATTTAAAACGAGTCGAAAAGTAAGATCAAAACAAAATTTTCTCTAATTTTTGGTCTCGTTTTCTTAAAGTCTTTTAAATTTGATCTGGTAAAAATTTTTATTAAGCTGTAAGTTAAAATATATTTTTTTGGTCTTTCTTATAGCCTGACCAAAGAAATATTAACGTAAATATATTTAAAGTAAAACCGAAGGTGCTTTGGGCAATATTCCCTCCATAAGTCCTATTTAAACTTTGTCCATTTTCAAGATGTTTTTAAAATTTATTTATAAAACTCTCAAAAGACAAACGAAGATCAATATAAATTTATTTTAGTTATACATCCCCATATATTGGTTGAACATATAAAAATTAATTTTCTGAGCCATGTCTTTTATAATGACAGGGTGATCATTTTAATAAAAAAAATTGGGATTTTGGGTATTTTAGTACAAACAAGTGGAACGTCTTTTAATTCTCCGATTTTAAAACAGATTTTATTTATTACTCCAAAATTCCAAAAAGATAGTTTTATTCGTTTAAATCTTATTTCAGTCCAAATAATTATATTATTCCTTAAAAAAATACTTAAATCCAAATTTTAAGTTTTCCGGATCATGGTCTGGCTTAGAAAAGACTGAAGAAATGAATTTTGAAATTAATGGAATATATACATATATTGATATACTACTAAGTTATAGCTAACAATTTTTTCACCATACTCCAAAAAATAAATAAATAAATAAAATAATAATAATAAAAAAATCGCCAAATCTAGAAAAAAAAAACGAAAAAATTTGAAAAATTTACAAAATGCAAAAAATTATTAAAAAGGGAAAAAAACCTTCTACAGTATACAACTCAGTACCAATGAGAGGTATATAAGATCAACACAGCCAAGTATAACACTGTTACCTGTTTGTATTTAAAATTTTTAATTTGTACAAAAAATGCTAAAGCCGAAATTAAAAAATTTTTAAATGCCATTTTTATTACCCAAAATATTCTATAGAAATTAAATAATTTGTTGGGAATTTTCTTATTATATTATTTCCTTTTTTTACATTTTTTTTTTTAAATTGGTAAACCCTATAAAAGACAAAAAAAAAAAAAAAAAACATTTTAACAATTGCATAAAAAACACAATGTTGGGGAAATAGATTTTAATATGTGAACAATATTGAATATTTTATACACACATATTTCATATAATATATTTTACAGCATAACAACAAACGTACGAGGAGTTAATAAAAATATTGATAACAGAAAAGAATAACAACATGTTGCTTTTAACTATAAAAACATACATAAATAAAACGCATAATGCTGAATATTTCAAAGCTCTATTTATAGATAGATTGTCTGAAACCTAGCAGTTCTGGTAATGGTGATTTAACTTGATTTCACTATTTACACATTCTATTGGCACTCTTTAGACTACAAAGAGACTGTTTAGTAATTAGTATAAAATTCTAAATTAACTTTACTTTATATTATGATTAGAACTGCGGGAAACTACACTCTTCTCTGCTCTGTTTAACAAATTATAAACTTTTAAACAATATTATATTATTTTTTTTTTAATAATAATTTTTTAATAAGTAGTTATACGTGAATTTTATACTAATTGTACTTTAATAAAGTGTATTCTATAAAGTATTTTTTTTTTACCCTTCACATAAAATGAAGGGTATATATAGGTTTGTTTGTTTGTACGAAAGTCTTTAAATATATATCTAGAACCTTACATTTAAAAATATTTGTGATTGTTATGATTAAAAACAACTTTTGAGAATATATGTCTTTCAGTCCACCTGTATGTTGAAATGGATTTTATGATGCCCATTGTCCAATAAGTATATTTTTCTTTCATCATATATATGGCATATAGTCTCGACAATCTTGGTATTGAAATTCATAGAAATCCGTTTAGGAATGGCAAAGTTATAAACGATTTTCTACAACAGCCTCAAAAAATTTTCCAATTTTATTTTTCTTTGCCCAAATTTAATAATATTTTCTATTTTGCATACAGTAATATATAAATGTTTTTTTTTTGTTGTGTGTACCCTGTGGTGAAAGAATTGGCTACGCTAACCAGTAAAAGGGACAAGTGCATAAATATTTTAAGAAAAAAATTAACGAAGGTAGCTAGAAGTAGAATTTGCAAAAGTAAAGAAACAAATTGCTGAAAAGTGTAGGCAAGAAAATGGCTTAGGTAGACATATTTTCTGAAAAGAGGTTTCGTGGGAAGGAATTAGCGAAAAGTCTTTCCTTTTGCCTTTTGATTCCCAATGAAGGTGAGACCTGTGGCTACGGAGCGATAATAAAACAACTAAAATCAATATATTGAGTGGCAAAATTTATTCATATATATATTGGTTTATAGTTATAAGTTATTAAATTTGCAAATTACTTTTTTTTTGTAAAAAAAGAAATATACAAAACTACATTAAAACAAAGTTAAAACTGAATTAAAAGTAAAAACAAAAATACATATAAAACTAAGAAATAAAACCCAAACCATTAAGATCTCTGCAAGTTCTGCTGCCAGCTTCATCAGCTATTCAGCACCTTAATGCCAGTGGTGCTTTGATTTTTGTACATGACCCGTATGATTGCACCTGGACATCTAAACTGACTAAACAGTGCAGAAAGTACCTTTTCTGAAAGAAAAATGGAAAAAGAAAGGAAAAAAAAAAAATAAACAAATAAATTTTTTTTATAAAATCGAAGAATCATTAAAATAATTAAATTATAATAATTCAGGTTAAGGAAAAACATTTTTTCACGAGATTACTTTCTTTTTTAAGAAACTAGCTAGTTTAGCTCAGGCCTATATTAGTTTTCGGTAACTAGTCAGAAAAAGAGAATGTTTTTCCTAAAATAAAAGAAAAAAAAAATAATAATAATACTTTAAATTGTGTAATAATTTTTCAATACTGTTGAATTTTAAATATATTCAACATAAATTGATTCTTATCCTGTTCATAAATATAATAGTAGATAGATAGTCTAGTGGATGTGTTCTAGTTCATAAATCTTCAAGCCAAGGTTCGTTTCCTCATAGAATCCATTTAAATTTTGTTATAATATGGTTATATTTTTTGCTCAAAAATAAGTTTGATAAGTAAATCTGTGAGGTATGTGAGATGTTATTTCTTAAAATATTATCACTTAACTGTAATCGTATTTTAAGATGGCATATCATATTTAGTGGAATTGTGTCTTAGGACCACAGAGATAAAAACTTTTAAAAATTCTAAAAATTTTAAAATAGCTAATTCAAGTTTAAAATATCTAATTCTAAGACATCTTTAAAAAAATTGTTAGTAGAAAAGTGAAAAGAAATTTAGAATTTTGTATATCTCTTCTTTATTCAGGGGCTCCTTATGTTACAAATTTCCGCTGTCATGGTTAACACCAGTTTACAAATATTAATTATATTTCCAGATTAAAGGAAAACTTTTAACAAGAGATAATTTCAATATGTTTATATATTTATGAAATATAGATTTTGTAAAGGGTATAAAAGATTCGGCCCAGCTGAATATAATACTTTCATTTGTTTTTAAATAAATTTTATTACAAAAATCCTTGAAAATTGGTATGATGCCTATATAAAAACATGTGCATATGTACAAGTGTTTGTTTGTATATTTGAGTAACACATACACTTATAAAAGTGCTTAGATACTTGTAGTTGTATTTGAGTTTAATTTTCATAAGATTAATTAAAAAGTTTTGAAAAGGTTTTTTTTTTGCATTTAATTGCTAAATATGTGATGGCAGAAATACTCGTATTAAAGTTTATACTTGTTGAATATGAAGAATAATTGTAATTTATAAAAAATAATTTTAAGTGTTATATTCGACTAAGGTGAATCTTATATAAATAATTTTTATTTTTTGAATATTGTTCTTATAAATGAGATATTTTTTGTTTTAATGAAAAAAGTAGGGTAGAAGGGAGAGCATTCGCCATAGGGGCACATATGACATTGTCAATTAAAAACGAAGTAATAATGTTTGTGGCACTAATTGATTTTCTTTTCCTTTATCGAAGAATTATCATTCATCGAATTTTGATATTTTTAATTTACATTTGATTGGAGGTAGATGTGATTGTAATTGTTTCTTCAATACAAATATTTTTCTTTTTTTGGGTATTTTTTGTGATAGCTTTCTTAGTTTTTAGGACTCAATAAAATTTTTTTCCGTGTTATAAACTAACTTGATAGTAATGAACAAGAATTGATAACATGGTTTTTAATAAATTTATTTAAAGTATGAAAAAATTATCTTTGGTGCATGAGACTTGGAAAGTATTCGCAAGAAGGAGTTAAAAAAATATATATTTAGTGATTTTCGCAATGCACTTACTATATATAATTAATTGAAGTTTTCTTTTTTTGTTTTACATAAAATTCAATTAAAATTTGTGTTTTTTTTAAGAATATTAAAATAAAATAAAAAAACAAGCGATCCACTTGGCGAATTTACGCCATGATTTGGGATCGTTTCGCCATTTTTGGTCACTTCAGAAATTCATAAAAGTAGTGAACGTATTAGAGAGATAATTAGAATCAAAAGGACTTAAATTAAAACCAACATATCCAAGTCTTTAGTTCAAAAGAAAGTGCTGAGAAAAGATCATTTTAAACAAAAAAGTTACAATTCTCCCCTTCCTATTTTTTTTTGGAATTTTTTATTATTATTTTTGATTGTTTAAAAGGAATATTTTTTCTTAAGTGATACTTTGTTTTAGTAAATAATTATTTTAAGTGTATTTTTGTTCTCTTGTTCTTATTCCGCAAAATGGGAGTTTTTTAAAGGTCTTTGTTTAATGGTACTTTTATAAAGCATTATTCCCTTTTTTAAATTATATATATATATATATATATATATATATATATGTGTATATATATAATTTAAATAGTTTTTAATGGTATTATTTATATTTCTTTTATTTTATTAACATTTTTTTTATTCCATTTTTGAAAATTATAAAAATTATATATTTTTTTTTGGAGAATTGCTACTTTTATGACAATTTTCACTATTATAAATTAAAAATTGGCAGATTTAAAAAATATTTATTTTTGAAGGTCTTTGAATTTTTGGAAAATTTTAATTTTTTATAAAACTTTTGCTTTTTTGAAAATTGATACCTTTTTAAAATTTGGCATTTTGTATGTTTTTTAGTAGTTTTGTTTTTGAAAATTTGTTCTTTGATGAATATTTTTGCTTTTATAAAATTTGATACTTTTTGATTAAAACCTTATAAACTGGTACTGCTATCTTTTGAAAAATTTTAACTATTTTGTGAAATTTTTAATTTATATAAATTCGGTCCTTAGAAAATTTGTACTTTTTAAAAACGGTATTTTGTTAAAAATTGGTAACGTTTTGAATATTATTATTTTTGTAAAAAGGAACTTTAATTGGTACCTTTTTGAAAAAAATTGTTGCTTTTACAATCGATACTTTTGAAAATTAGTTGCGTTTTATACATTAGTTTATTTTAGCTGGTATTTTTCACTGAAAATTAGTAGGTACCTTTTGAAAACTGTTATTAAAAAAAAATAAACTTTACTTTTTTTAAAAACTTATATTTTATGTTGAAAAAATTGTGTTTTTAAAAAAATTGCTGCTATTTAACGTCTGACAGTTTTTTTAAAAATTCGTATTTTTTTTAGTTTTTACTTTTTTTGAAGTTTATTGATTTATCTATTTTGGAAAATGGTACTTTTTTTTAAATTGGTGACCCTTTAGAATTTGAAGTTTTTTTAAATTGGTGTTTCTGAAAAATGTCCACTTTTCTCTGGTTCCTTTTTGAAAATTGGTTTATTTTAATTAGTACTTTTGAGCACTTTTTAAATAATTTATATTAAATAAAGTGTTATATTTTTATATATTGGTATTTTTTTTTGGATAGTTATTACTTAGCAGTTTTTTAAAAATTGTAACATTTGGTAAAAAATTAATTTTTGAAAAATAAAAATATTTTTAAAATTCTAAAATGAACCATTAACAGAAAAAAAATAATAATTACTAACAAAATATTTAAGAAAAAATAAATAAATATATAATTTCCGAAAAAATTGCAATTTTTCTAAAAGTAACAGTAAAAAAATTTTAAAAGTTAAAATTTTCCAAAAAAAGATTTCAATATTTAAAAAGAAGTTGTTTTAATTTAACTAAAAAATATTCATATTAAAAAAAAATGACAATTAAAAAAAAGAAATTTGAAATTCATACGAATCATTAATTTTAAAAAGTAAAAATTTTCCAAAAAATCAAATTAAATAATAGTAATAAAAATAAAAAAGAAACAAATTTTTAAAACAGTATAAATTTGCAAAAAGGTACCAATTTTTAAAGGTTCCGTTTTCCAAAAACTATTAATTTTCAAAAAAAAAAAAAAAAAAAAACATTATCTAATATAACCTTTAAAAAATACCAATTAAAATAAACCAATTTTTTAAAAAGTAACAAAATTTTTAGAAAGTAATTACAAATTCACCTGCCCCCCCCAAAAAAAAAAAAAAAAAAAAAATTAAAAAAGAGTAGAAAAAAAATATCTTAAAAAAATGTGAAGTTTAAAATTTTCCAAAAAACAACAACTTTAAAAAACAAATAAATCTCAACAAAGTTTCATTTTAAAAACTATTAACAACTATAAACACATATTTACCAGTGACAATTTTTTAAAAAGTAATAATTCACAAAAAATTTAAAACGCACTTACTTTTTTGAAATATTTTTTATTTTTTTTTTTTGAATTTGGTAGGAATTTTTATTAACAGTATTCATTTTGGCCCTTAATTAAATGAAGCCACAATTTCATTACATTTTTGGAACAATTAAGCAAAATAGAGTCAAAAATATATAAACAGTACGACCTCGATTTACAGAACATTTACAGAAAAACAAAGTAAAATTGATATTTAAGAGGAACAAAATTATAATGTTGAATATATATCAGTTTTAATTATATATTTTGGAAAAATTATATAGAAATTCACTATGATGTGAAAGGATAAATATGTTAAAGGATATTATTTACAACTTTTCGCAAAGATAAATTAAGAAAAAATTTTACATTTTAGAAAAAATTTCTGTAAATAAATTTTTTAAAGTATGTATTTGTGTTATTTATTTATTTATTAACTTTTTAAACCTTTTAGTCCTTAAAAAAACTTTTTTGATAAGTTCCTCACATATAACCGATTTAACTGAATTCAGCTGGATTCACAACTAAAATAAAACATAATTGTAGAACTTTTTTAAATTGATTTTTGTACGTATTTGCAAATAATTTTGTTAAAATATTTTTTAAATAATACCTTTATGAATAGCAGAAGTTAAGAATTTCGTTATTACATTTTGTTTTTTTCTTATATTCATTACAAGAAATAATGTTTTGAAATATTCCTTTATTTGATTTTTCTTTTATTTAAAATTTTAAGTTCAACCATAAACTACAAGAAAAGTATAGGCCGCAGAACAATTGCCTTGACACCATTCAGTGCAGAATTTTATTTAGTTTTACATAATATCAAATTCTGTTGCGAATTTCTAAAATTAAATTTTGAATTAAGCGCTAATGTTGGTACATTTCAACCCACTGTGCGGCGTGTCATTGGAGACAAGGCATTCCCGTCTCTCTTTCTGAAAGAAGTGAGAAAGCAAGGACTTGCTATTGAATAAATATGCTCTCATTTGTGCAATGTTATTACAAAAGAATTTGAAATGGAAATTAACTACCTTCATTGACGACATTTAAAATAAGATTAAATGATTTTAAGCAATTAAGATTGTTTTTGTTTGTAATGAGAAATGCACCTTCTACTTCATATCTAATAAAGGGGAAAGAAGAATTAGTATCCGATTTTTTTCTTTTTTAAGGAAGTCGAAGCTTTCTTTGAGGAATTTTAATGGAAGGCAAAGTGGAATGTTTTTGAAACGTGTTCGAAAAGATTTGGAGGCATACACAAAGGCCTGCAGGGATAAAGCACTAACATATTTTTCTGCCGGGCTTGTAGCCATATGTTTATGAATTTAAACACATACAGACATAAGTTTCATATTGGCATGTATACGTAAATGTGTGACCGACATACATTTAAACACGAAGACATAAAACTTAAAATGATATTATAAAGAAGAGAATAATAATACGTAAACACATATGCCTATAATAACAACAATGGAATCCTTAGAATCCATAGGACATGTAAATTGTGAGCATTGTTAACTCACACTTCTCATCAAAGTAAAGTGACAAGTTTTTATTTCCTTTTTTTTTTGTTGTTACTTTCTTTTCATTTACAGCTTTTAAATCATAAATATGTTTTTTTTATACCCACAGTGGTCCCAAAACAATTTCTTTTGGAAATAATTCTGTAACTTGTGAATTGTTGGGGATATAAAATTTCACGTGTTCACAACTGAGGTATTTTTGACCCGGTAGGGGCCTGTGGTAGAGGTCACGGTGGTAGAGGATAGACGTCCAAAATTGTTCACTTCGGGTAAGTAGTTTACTTCTTTTAAAATCGCCAAAAATTCATTTATGACTTGAATGTAAAAAAATACATATAGATAGTCCTTGTAAATCTCTAAAAAATATGTTTACATGTGTAGGTTATCTCTTTTAGTTTAAGAGATAATTCAGTCCGATTTTCGATAAAAAGTTAATGTTAAAGTAAATGCGTATAAGTTAAGGCCCCCAAGTTTAAAAAACTTAAAAAAACGAAACCAAAATGAGGGTAAAATTTGCTTCGACCTAAATATCTCTTAAACTAAAAAAGATAATTTTTGTAGAGATTTACAAGGACTACCTACATATATATATTTTTTTCATTCAAGTAAATAATGAATTTTTGACGAATTAAAAAAGGTGGCCAATTTTGGAGGTCTACTCTCTATCCCCATAACCAGCTAGGGGCCTCTTATGCTCCAAATCAATTTGAAGGCACCTCAGTTATGCCCCCATGAAATTTTATTTCAATATCTTCAACGGTACACAAGTTACAGAATTATTTCCAAAAATAGCATTTTGGGACCACAGTGTGACTTTTGTTATGAGAGAAAATGGTTATTTAAAGTTTGTCATTGTAGTAGTAGCACAATTGTATTGAAATTCATATGAGCTTTTGTATTGGGTATCTTAAAAAATTTATCGTGTGTTTTTTGTTAAAATTCATTTATATTCATTCAATCTGTTACTGATGGTCTAAAGTGAAAACAAAACGTGATTTGAATTGAACAAGATTTGGTTGTTTACTTAGAAGGAATATGAAAAGATTTATTTTTATAATGAAAACTCATTCATATATTTAATGCAGATATTTGTAAAAGCTTCATGTTTAGAACAAGAAAAACAATATTTATAAAAAAATCGACTTATGTTGATATGCAGGATATATTATTATGACAGAATACAAACAACTCATAGGAAAATTTATACAGTCTCATTCGTATTAATATTGTTAATTTATCAAAGGTTTCTCAAAAAATTTTAAACAAAATTTGATTAAAAAAGATTGTTTTATGAAATAGCTAATAGAAGATTATTTATAATATGTATATAATATCTATATTTGAAAAGTATTTATGTTCCCAGCTCAAATGAAAATTTACTTCATTTTAAGATATCATTTCACAAAATTTTCGTCCTTGCGTTATTCTTTCATGAGCTGGATATTTTCCATATTTCTGCAAAAGGAACGATAAAGTATGAAAGGTCTTTAAGAAGCGCATTTAATGACATAACTAGAGTTTAGGACCAGCTCCCAACGAGTTCAAAATTTTGTAATTTTTCACAAAAACTTTAGGTATTTGAATTTTTTATACAGAAATATTTCAAAAAATATGTACAAAATAATACAGTACAATACATAAGCAATTATATAATGAATTTTTTTCATTTTTTAAAGTTCGAACTTGTTCGAATTTTATTCGAAATTTTCGAAACATATGTTCCTTTATGCACAGGTGTTTCTATATCAGAAAAAATTAAATGAATTTAACATCAAAATACGTGTATACTTCTATTAACGAAATAAATTAAGTTAAAGTGAAATACCCACAAAAATTATGCTAAGAAGTGTATTTTTTACAATTTGTTGCACAAAGAGAATGATTTCTTATCGTATGTTATAAGAAAAAATTGCTCTATGTGTCTTATTTAAAAAGTATAATTGTAATCAAATAACCTTATTTTTTGTGGTTATTTCATTTAAAGTTAATTTATTTAGTTGTTTGTTAATAGAATTATTTTGATGTTAAATTCATCTAATTTATCTCCATATAGAAATATTTGTATATGAAGAAAAACATTTTTCGAAAAATTTTAACAAGTTTGAATAAAAAAAAAAAAAAAAAAAAAACAGAAAAAGCCGTTTCGGTATAAATTCTAGAGGATTACATTATATTAGTTTGGTCTTATGTTTTGAAATATTTATGTGTAAGAGTTTCAAATATCTAAATATTTTTTATGAAAAATTGCAAAATTTTGGACTTATTTGGACCTGATCCTAAATTTTTTTGTGTCATTAAGTGTGTCTTTCCATAGTATTCCTTTGGCAGAAATATGAAAGAAATACGAAAAGCCAGGAAAAAGGACCATTTTTCATTTTGGTTCAGCTAACGAAAGGATAACGTCAGGATAAAAATTTTGAGAAACTGTATCTTGTTTTATCTCTATATGTATTTATTTTCTTATTAATAAATATTATATGCTAAATTTAAAATATAAAGTGCCATTTTTATATAAAAATATAATTTATTTTGATATGTTCCGCTATCCCTATTGTATGGAAATAAAAAAGTTTAGTGAAAATAAAATTAGTATTTGCTATATAATATTTTTTGGGAAGTACAATCTAATAAAAAATGTCATTAGAATCGTTTAACTATTGTGACTAATAAAATACTAAAATTGTAATCTGTAAGCCAAATAAATACATTTCGAATATATTTTTCCAAATTTTAAAATTTTATAGATCCTGGTTTTTCTTAAGAAACTGCGAAAATTGGTGAAAAATAAAATAATCAATGTAAAAATAACAATTACATGCAAAAACAAAACTTTTCTAAAATTCTCTTCTAATTTGAAGATTTTTTTCTTTACATATTTTTTTCCGATTTGGCCTTTTCTTTTTGTTTTAGTATTTCTTGCGTTTTGGCGATTTGGAGTTTTTTCGTTTTGGCGATATTTTCCCCTTTTGCCAATTTTTTTCCATTTTGAAAATGTTTTGCGTTTAGGCGACTTTTTCTGTTTTGTCGTTTTTTTATTGTTTTTTTGCGTTTTTTCCATTTTGACGATTTTTTCATTTTGCAGATTTTTTTCATTTTGGCGTTTTTTTCGTTTTATTCATTTTGAAGTCTTTTCTCGTATATTATTGTTTTGTCGCGTTTTTCGTTTTTTCAACTTTCTTTATTTTGGCATTTTTTTCTTGTATTTTGGCATTTTTTTTTTAAATTTTAACGATTTATTTGTGTTTTTCAATCAGAAAATAACTTTTATATTCCCCAGAGAAAAGTAAAAAATATATAATAAATTTTATTTATGCTCTTTATATCTTGACAACCCAAGTAGAAAAAATTAATTTTATATAAAAACGTACATTTGTTAAAAGTAAAAAGGAATAGTATAAAAGCAAAAAACAAAACAACTTTCAAAAAGC